>OY748330.1:19505984-20705984 GCA_963556525.1 Cochlearia excelsa
TCCATACAATACCTTAATCAATATTTTTTCTCGGATTCTGCGTATATTCCATAGCTTCCATAAGCTTTCTTGGTGCGGGTTACTGTGGATTGTTTCTTTCTTTTGTCCTGCTAAAGCTAAAGAAGAACACAACGAGAGCGACCAAGATGGAACGTACTCATGGCAAATTTGAGATGGAGAAATTTGATGGCAAAGGAGATTTTCAGCTATGGAAATACAAGATGCTTGGACAATTAGAGATTCAGGGATTGGCATCTGCTATCCAAGAAGAAGAGGAATCATCCTCGGTGGATCAAGAAGAGGGTAAAGACAAGACAGAGGACTCTAAAGAAGATCAGAAGAAAGCTGAACAGAAGAAAGCAGCTAAAGATCTAAGAGTAAGGAATCTGCTAGGTACATGTCTAAGTGATACTATCTTGAGGAAAGTCATGAATGAGCAGACTGCTCTTGGCATGTGGAAAGCCCTTGAAAGAGACTATCAGACCAAGTCCTTACCCAACAGGATCTACCTAAAGCAGAAGTTTGCTAGCTACAAGATGGAAGAGAACAAATCAATAGAGGAAAATCTTGATGGGTTCTTAAGCTAGCTTGCTAGCATATCACAATCGGCGAGGAAGACCAGGCCATTCAACTACTGTCAAGCCTACCAGCAGCCTATGAACCCCTAGTGCATACACTGAAGTATGGTTCAGGGAAAGACACATTGACAGTAAGTGAGGTAACCAGCTCTGCCTATGCCAAGGAAGTTGAGCGGAATCAGAAAGGAAGTCTGAACAAAGCAAAGTCTTCAGCAGAAGCTTTACAAGCTGAAGAAAGAGGAAGATCTTTTCACAGAGGCACAAACAGAAAGTTTCCAGGGAGATCTAAGAGCAGACACAGGTCTAGGCCAAGAGTTAACTCTAACGGTAAGGGTTGTTGGATCGTGGGGAAGAAGGACATTGGAAAAGAGATTGTCCTCGAAGAAAGCGGTATCAACCCCCAAGAGTTCACACTGCCAATCTAGCCTCTAAACCAACAACAGCAGTAGCACTAATGGCCAGTGTTATAGAGGTTACACCCCAAGATGTTGCAGCATTAACAGCGTGCCTAATGGCAACTGACGATAGCTGGATATTAGACTCAGGTTGCACCTTTTCACATGACTCCAAGAAGAGAGTTATTAACTGAGTTTAAGGAATATGAAGGCAGCAAGGTTCTTATGGGGAACAACACATTCTGTATGGTGAAAGGAGTTGGAAAGATCACCATAGATAATCAAGATGGAACCTCAGTTACATTGAGCAACGTGAGATACATGCCAGAAATGGGAAGAAGCCTAATCTCCTACGGCCAGCTAGAGTTGTCAGGGTGCAGATATGAAGGAGAGAACTTCATAGTTAAGTTCTTCAAAGGAGGTATTACAGTACTCACATGAAAGTACCATCAGGGGTTGTATCATTTACAGGGAACAGCCAGGCAATCACAGGCTAATGTGGCTCAGTCAGACATAAGTCTAACAAGGAAATGGCACACAAGACTGGCTCATATGAGCCAATCAGCCATGGAAACACTAGCAAGGAAAGGGTACCTCAAAAAGGAAGAAGTTAAGGATCTAGGCTTTTGTGAGGATTGTGCAATGGGAAAGGCTCACAAACAAAGTTTCCCAAAGGCTCAGCATAACACAAAAGGAATTCTAGACTATGTCCATTCAGATTTGTGGGGATCTCCTATTGTAGCACCAAGTTTATCAGGAGCACAATACTTCATCACCTTCATTGATGATTACTCAAGGAAGGTGTGGATCTATTTCCGGAAGAAGAAAGATGAAGCTTTTCGAAGTTTGCTTTGATTGGAAAGTTCTTGTTGAGAATCAGACAATGAGAAAGCTAATGTGCCTAAGAACAGACAATGGCCTAGAGTTTCAGAACAACAAATTTGACAAGCTTTGTACAGAATCAGGAGTTAAGAAGCACAGAACCCGCCCGTATACCCCCCGGCAAAATGGAGTATCAGAAAGGATGAATATAACTATAATGGACAAGGTAAGGTCAATGCTATCGAAACACGGACGGAAAGTCAATTTTGGGCTGAAGCGGCATCTACTGCAGTTTATATAATAAACGGGTCCCCGGCTACGGCCATTGAGTTTGAAATTCCAGAGGCAAAATGGACGGGGGAAGGCCAACATTCAGCCACCTAAGGAGCTTTGGATGTTGCGGCTATGTCCATGTAATAAGAGACAAGCTGAGTCCTAGGGCGCTAGAGGAATTTTCTTGGGATATGCAAGTGGAACAAAAGGATACGAGTCGGCTACTTGAGGAACAGAAGGTGGTTATCAAGTAAAGATGTTGTATTCCAAGAAGAGAAAATGTACAAAGATATGAAAACAGAAAAGGACACTGAGGAAACAGAGAAAGCTCTAAGTCCTAAGAAGAAAGTCTCCTTCAAGACAGATCTTGTGGAAGTGTTTAATGACACAGAAGATGATGATGAGACTCACATTCTAGGTGGAGAAACTTCAAAGAGTCAACCAGAGAACTCAGAAGGATCAGAAAGTGAGTCTGAGGAAGAGCAGAGTGAGTATCTGCTAGCTAGAGACCGTGTGAGAAGGAACATCAAGCCACCATCTAGATTTGAAGATGCTGACTACACTGCTTATGCATTGTCTAGTGTTGAGAGCATAAGCATGGATGAACCTAAGTCCTATAAGGAGGCACAAGAGTCTAATGACTGGGAACTTTGGGATGAAGGAATGGATGAGGAAATGGATTCTCACAAGAAGAATCAGACCTGGGAACTAGCTACCAGACCTAAAGACAAGAAGGTAATATGCTGCAAGTGGGTCTTTAAACTTAAACCAGGAATTCCAGAAATAGAGAAGCCTAGGCACAAGGCCAGGCTTGTAGCAAAGGGGTTTGCACAAGTAGAAGGGATAGACTACAATGAAGTCTTTGCACCAGTGGTAAAACATGTGTCAATAAGGCTACTACTTTCAGCTGTGGTGAACTATGACATGGAATTGGAGCAGTTAGACGTAAAGACAGCCTTCCTACATGGGATCCTAAAAGAGAAGATCTACATGGACCAACCAGAAGGTTATGTGGTTAAGGGACAAGAAGACAAAGTATGTCTTCTCAAGAAATCTCTCTATGGTTTGAAACAATCACCTAGAGAGTGGAATCACAGGTTTCACACTTTCATGGTGCAGCAAAAGCTGAGAAGAAGTGAGTATGATCCGTGTGTTTACTACGGAGGAGGAAATGAAGAAGACAGAGTCTATCTTCTACTGTATGTGGATGACATGCTAATTGCTTCAAAGAGCATGTCAGTGATCAAACAACTCAAGGAAATTCTAAGTTCAGAATTTGAGATGAAAGACCTAGGTGGAGCTAAAAGGATTCTAGGCATGGATATTTCAAGAGACAGAGAGAAGGGTACCCTAGTTCTGTCTCAATCTGAGTACATGGGAAAGGTTCTACAAACTTTCAACATGTGTGATTGCAGAGAAGTAAGGACACCTTTAGGTCCACAGTTTAAACTAAGAGCAGCTACAAAAACTGAACTAGAGGAGCAAGGTAGAAGAATGGAGGACATACCTTATGCAAGTGCAGTGGGGAGCCTGATGTATGCTATGGTTGGCTCCAGGCCTGATCTAGCCTATGCGGTTGGTCTCATGTGTAGGTACATGGGAAAACCAACAGAAAATCACTGGTTAGCAGCTAAATGGATAATGAGATATGTGAAGGGAGCAGTGAACAGAAGACTTACATTTACCAAAGAAGGTCATTTCCAGGTAGTTGGGTACTGTGACTCAGACTACGGTGCTGACCTGGACAGAAGGAGATTTGTCACTGGATACGTGTTCACTGTAGGAGGCAACACCGTAAGCTGGAGGTCGTGCTTGCAGAAGGTCGTCGCGTCGTCCACCACAGAAGCTGAGTACATGGCTCTCTCTGAAGCTGCAAGAGAAGAAGCTTGGTTAAGTGGAATTACGAGTGAAATGGGTTTCAAGCAAGAGACGAGGTGATTCATTGCGATTCGCAGAGTGCGATTGGGTTAGCTAAGAATCACATGCACAATGAGAGGACTAAACACATCGCTACTAAGTATAACTACATCAGAGAAGTGGTAGAAGACGGACAAGTTATTATAAAGAAGATTCATACTTCAGTGAATCCAGCAGATATGCTTACCAAGAGTTTACCTTGTGATAAGTTTGAAGGGTGTTTGTCGACCTTGAAGGTGGTCGATTACTAGAGCTCTATGGAGCGGAGGCCGCCTTGGAGGAGCTGAGTAGGCGGCGTTGTCTCAGGTCTCACATCAGGATGTTTGGTGTTGGAGACGGGAAAGGCTTCAGGCTATTGCAGAGGGAAGCTAAGCTCCGGTAACGGTCCGGGATCGGGCGAGGAGGGGATTTCAGGTTTGGTCGCAGGAACAAGGACTTGTCGCGGCGGCTAGGGTTTGGTGTTTGTGAGAATATTGAACCAAGGTGGAGTTTTGTGAGGTTCTGGTCCAATATCTACAAATGGGCCTGCGCAGAGAAGAGAAAGGCCCATTAGTGTTTGTTGGTGGGCTCATTAATCAAGCAAGGCTTTATAGGAGAAGGGTATATATATAAGGTGTTTACCTTATCTTCTTCTCTAGTCTTTTGTATCACCATTGTTAGGCATCTTTAAGCTCCTCTTGTAACCTGCAAAAACAGAGCAAAGGATATAGTGAATTCCAGGTCCCGATACTGAAGAGAGACATACACGGTTTGGGGAACTCTATAACGTGTCGTGTGTACTTCTTTTTCCTAATCTTCTTCCGCGAAATCAATCTCGTTCTAGTGAGTTGCAAATCACATGAGAGAGAGAGAAAAACAGAGAGATTAGTGAGAGAGAGAATTGGGCAAATTCTGCAACAGTATGCTAGTTGAGAGTGGAATGGAAGAGAAGTTTTGGGCACAAGCAGCCTCCACTGCAGTCTATTTGATAAATAGATCACCTAGTTCAGCCATTGAGTTTAAACTACCAGAAGAGTTATGGTCAGGAAGTAAACCTAGCATAGCACACCTAAGGAGATTTGGTTGTTCAGCTTATGTTCATGTTACTCAGTCCAAGATAAACCCAAGAGCAGTGAAAAGCTACTTCATTGGGTATCCACATGGAACAAAAGGGTTCAAGATTTGGCTACCAGAAGAGCTTAAATGTGTGATCAGCAGAAATGTTGTGTTTCATGAAGAAGAGGTCTTCAAGGACACACAAGGGAAAGCGAGCAGGAAATGATTCGGCTAAGGAACCAGAAGTTAAGAAAACAAAGAAGGTTACTTTCAGTACAAAGCTGATCAAAGGTCCATCGAAAGCTCACAGATTTCGAGTCAAGGTGGAGGCGTATCCGATTCAAGTGACTTAGATTCACTAAATGAAGGTGGAGCTTCATCAATCTCAGAAACAGATCAGACTCAAGAGGATGAAACTCCAGAATCAGTCTCAGATCAGACCTTAGAAACCCAGACAGAAACTGAGGAGGCTGAAACAGAAGGAGAGGAGGAAATCCTAGAAGATTTGGATAACTATGTTCTAGCCAGAGACAGAGTAAGAAGGGAAAAGAAAATGCCATCAAAATATGATGATTTTGATGTTGCAGCTTATGCTTTGTCTGCTGCCAAAGACATAGAAGTGGAAGAACCTGAAACTTATGCTCAGGCTGTGATGAGCATTAACAGAGAAGAGTGGACAAAAGCTTGCAAGGAGGAAATGAGTTCTCTAAGTAAGAATCACACATGGGACATTGCTAAGAGACCTAAGAATAAAAGGGTCATTGGGTGCGGATGGATTTTCGAAGAAAACCTCGAATTCCAAATGTGGAAAGCTCTAGGTACAAAGCTAGACTGGTTGCAAAAGGATATTCTCGGTAGAAGGTATAGTCTACACGAAGTATTTGCACCGGTAGTGAAGCATGTCTCTATCGGGTTAATGCTATCACTTGTGGTTAACTTTGACCTAGAACTAGATCAGCTGGACGTTAAGACTGCATTTCTGCATGGAACTCTAGAGGAAGAAATCTACATGGAACAGCCAGAGGGGTTCAAACAAAAGGGAAGAGAAGGTGATGTCTGCCTACTTCTTAAGTCACTGTATGGACTGAAACAGTCTCCAAGACAGTGGAACAAAAGGTTTGACAGTTTCATGAAAGATCAAGGGTTCAAGCAAAGCAAAAGTGATGCATGTGTTTACATCAAAGGAACTGAAGTCCAGAACATGATATACCTACAACTCTATGTGGATGATATGCTAATTGCATCTAAGGATCCTAAGAAGGTAACTAATCTCAAACAGAGTCTAAGTCAAGAGTTTGAGATGAAGGATCTAGGCCCAGCAGCTAGAATCTTAGAAATGGAAATCACAAGGGACATATTAAAGGGTACTTTGAAGCTTTCACAAGGTAAATACTTGGAAAAGGTTCTAAAGACATTTAACATGTTAGACAGCAAACCAGTGGTTACACCACTTGGTCATCAGTTCAAGTTAAAGAGCTTAACTCAGGAGGATTTAAAAGAGGAGGCTAAACACATGGTGAATATACCATATGCCAGTGCAGTGGGTAGTCTTATGTATGCAATGGTTGGTTCCGGACGGACCTTGCACACTCGGTGGGGGTGGTTAGCAGGTTTATGGGGAAGCCAAGCGAGAGAGCATTGGAAGGTTGTTAAGTGGATTTTAAGATACATCAAGGGTTCAACAGATTGTGTTTTAACATTTACTAAGAGTTCAAGTTCAAATTTCAAGATTGAAGGGTACAGTGATGCAGATTATGGCACAGATTTAGACAGAAGAAGATCAATCACAGGTTATGTGTTTCAGGTTGGTGGTAATACAGTAAGTTGGAGGTCAGGTTTACAACATGTTGTGGCCTTATCTACTATGGAATCAGAATACATGGCACTAACAGAAGCAGTAAAAGAAGTTATGTGGCTTAAAGGTATCTGTGAAGATCTAGAGTTCAAGCAAGGTGCAGTTAAAGTTCATTGTGATGCTCAAAGTTCTATTGATTTATCTAAGCATGGAGGACATCATGAAAGGACCAAACATGTGGCTACTAAGCTCTACTTTATCAGGGATAAAGTGGATGATGGTATGGTCACTATAGCTAAGGTACACACAAGCAAAAACCCTGCGGATATATTCACTAAAAGTGTACCTGGAACCGTGCTTGAGAGGCATCTTGATGCCCTCAAGATCCTTAATTGAAGCTGCATGCAACGTCTGTGGGGTGTTCATCACCTCGCAGACACAAAGGAAAAAACACAAACATGAGGTTAGTATTGGCGTTTATGTTTGGTGTTATAAAAGAACAAAGGGTTATTCAGCAAGGTGGAGTTAGACTTACCAGCTGAAGGTGGAGGAGGTTCACCGTGTTCTTCAGGGTCTTCTAACATGTTCTTCTTCTCCGATCTTAGACATGCAAAACAGAAACAAAAGGGGTTAGATCTCGGTTAAGTTTTTTCAGAAGAAACTGAAGTTAGGGTTCGAGATCTTACCAGATCGAGGATGGAGCTGAAGCGTCTCCTGTTCGAGAAGCTAGATCTACGTTTGGAGTTTGCAGATCTGAGATCTATGAGTCAAAGGTGACTCGGTAAAAGCTTCGAGCTTTTGAGCCAGAGGTTGGTAAAGGGAAGCTGAGAAGTTTAGGTCAAGGGAAGGGAAATAGAAGAAGAGGAAGAAAGGGAAAGTTCTGATGTCGGTGAGAGGCGCCATAGATCGGAGATGATGCACAGAGAGACGAAAGGGTGGCCGGAAAGGAGAAAAAAATCGCCAAAGGCGATTGCTGTGTAGGAGGCGGCTTTAGGTTTAGGTCAAGACAAGGTGGAGTTTGTGATGGTTTTATGTCTAGACCTAATTCTCATTTGGGCCTTAGACGTTTTTGGGCCTGAAACCAAGTCGAAGACCATTAAGCAAAGCGACGCCGTTTCTTCTTCTGCAACAGAAGGTTAACATTAAAAGGTGAGTTGCAAACAGAGAAGAAATACAGAGAAATATACATAGGAGAAAAAACACGGAGAAGAGAGAGAGAGAAATCACCGGAGGAGAAGAGTAATCCGCCGGAGAGAATTCTTGGAGAGGCGTGTTGGATTCAGATACGTCATCTTCATCTCCTAGGTTTTGTGTTTCCTGCAATAGATCAAAGGTCAAGATCAGCTAATTGTATAAGCCACGGTCGGGGCTTTTCCGGCCAAGTCTTGTGCACCGCCGGCGAAAGCCAGCCCCTGAGACGTAGCCATTAACGGTGAACTCAGGGTAACCAAATCTCAAGTGTCTTTGATAATCAATTCCGCAACAATCAAGTATCAATAGTCAAGATCAAGACTTTGGTTCATAACAACATATAACACCTAGGCCTCTTAAAAATCCGCCTAGGCGCTAGGTAGTGATCGTCCGCCCCGATTAACACCTAGGCCTCTTAAAAATCCTTGATCTAATTATTTTCCGCCAAATCCGATTAATCACCGCCTAATCCGATTAATCTCCGCCTAATTCGATTATTTTTCGCCTTAATTCGATTATTTACAAGAACAAAATCTCATTTATTGATTTTATAAATTAAAAAATTATTTTATAACCATCTAAAATCAATAAAAAACTTATTATTTTTATTTTTAGTTATAATTTCTTTCACTATTGTGTATTATGTAATAAAATATATGATATAATATTTAAAATGTGATGTTAATATGTTTAATATGTTGTTTATAATTACATTAATAAAAATTTAAAGTTTTTATATATAAATTTAACATATTTAAATAAAATATCTTAAATATATGATAAATAATTATATTAATTGTACAAAAACTAGTCCCCGATTAATCTCCGATTTTTTTGCTAGGCGCTAGGCCCACCTCAACCGCTCGACTAGCGCCGAGCAATTTTTTGAACATTGCAGTTTTAATAGTATAGATTAAAGTTCTTTTTTATTTTTTTGAATATTCTAATTCAAATCTTTTTGTTTCCTATTTTGGTGTTGAAATTAAAAATGTTTTCCTTTTTCTTGTTTTTTTGTTTTTAAACATTATTTTTTTCTTTAAATCTTTTAAACATAGGTTATATGAGTGGCATTGTATTGTAAATACAATTTTTTTTGTCTTCTTTGTAAAAATGTTTCTCTTTTAATAGTATAGATTATGATAGTTTGTTGAAAACTTTAATGTTTTGACTAATGTATACACACGTTGTACAAAAAGTTTACATAAACATCTCAAATTGGTGTTTGATAAACACAAAATGTGAATCCCCCTAATGAAACTTATAACGTTGAATCTATTTATGTTCTTCAACATTTTCCTTCTTAAACTTCATATATATGACATTTTCTACACACTTAACCCTCTAAACCTACCATACAAATCATGTTTATACCCACTTCATCTACATTCGCACCTATTATAAATAATAATTCATAATTTTTACTCAAATGTTATTTTTGATTTGGAAATTGTTTTGACCAAATAATTAAGATGAACGTTTGCCTGATTTAATTTCAAACAAAGTTACGTAAATAGTTATGATATCGATCTGATTAAGTTTAAACTTTGTTCAAAAAAATTTATATGTTTTTTTAAAATAAATGTTGAAGGTTTAAATTAGTACTTGACAAGGTTTAAACAACAAGAACGAAAAAATAGCATAGTAAAACGTAAAAAAAATTAGAAGATTGTAAACCTTTCATTTTGAAACCTTTATGCATATGCATACACATAAATTCAGCTTTTCAACAAGCTGAAATAAATGCATTTGGTAAACATCTCCTTTTTTATCGGCTAGAGTATCTCGTTAGCTTTTTTTTTGGAGTCATATCTCTTTTCTAAGTTATAACCTATGTTTTCTGAGTGAAAAGAAATCTTTTTTCTATTTGGAAAACATGTTTATTGATCTGATTTTATTTTGCTATATCTGACCTGGCTTGTTATTATTATTTATTATGCACAAACTAACATCTATATTATTATTTTTGGAGTACTAATTTGAATATGTCCAAAAAATTACTCAATATTACACATTATGCCATTGATTATAAAAGGAAATAATTTTGAACATTTAATTATGAAAAACAAAATAAGGAAATATTATTATCCTCTCCAAAAATAAACTCAAAAATATTAAGGAAATTATGTAAAAGTCATTTGAAAAACAAAATAAGATATATGAAATTCACATAAATACACTATTACATAGTTTTTTATAAAAAAATACCATTAAAATTTTACTTAAATCAAAATACCATTAGAAAGAGTTTTTTTTTAAAACTATAACATTAATTTTAACAAAAATAACACACAAATTAAAAATGAGTTTAATTAATATTATTAAGAATTTTAAAACAAGTTAAAACATATTTTTGTTAAAAATATCAAACAGTAAAAAAAAATAGTTTGAAAACGGGTTCGGTTTCCTGTTCGATTCTTAAAAAACAGAAGAAATTGCAATTATATTAAAATTTAAATCTTATATTACATATTCAAAATAATTATAATTTTAAATAAATTTGGGTAAATCGCATAGTTCGATTTGTGTATTTCGACTAGGTTTCGGTTTGTATTTTGAATCCGGGTTTTTTCCAAATAAATAATAAATTATAATAATTTGGTCTAATCAACTTACAAATTATATTAAAATTTTGATATACGAAATATATAATAAAAATATTAAATAGTAATAAAAAATCCTATTTTAACAATATTAATTGATCATATTTTGTTTAAACAACGAAGCTAAAATAATATTCAAATGTTTTAAATTAAATATATAACATCATTTAGAAAACATAAACCCGTGGTGACCCACGGGTTAATTCCTAGTGTTTAATAAACACTATGGTTCCCGAAAAACAATTCCAAGGAGGAAGAAACCACTTAATTATTATTCCTTTCAAACACAATCTTTGACAAAAGATTTTCTTCTCATCTATATTTTCTTTCGTCTTTAAGGTTTTAAAGCTTCAACATACGGGATATGATTAATTAGAATCAATTTAGGATTATGTAATGTTGATTAAGCAAGGGAAAGAAAAACATATTTTGCAGATTACATAGAGAAACTAAAACCAAACTCTGTTTTCGATAAATGTGTATTAGGAGTAAAATTTATAAGTAATCCAAACCCTAAATAACCGACCAAAATATCATGAAATAGAAATAAAAATATACAGCTGAACAAAAATATAAATCATGTTCTCGTTTGAATTATGTTTTTCAGTTGATAAAATCATGATATATAAAATAAAAAAAATTTCAAAAAAAAAAACCAAAAACGTATTAGAAATTATCTACCAAAAAAATTGGGAATATTAAAAAAAGATACACATAAATTTATCATAAATATAAGGGCCCAAACGTAATAAAATTAAAATTTCCTAAAATCTCTCTCGTCGCGACACGTAAACCAAAATACTTGTCATTTATTATATACAAGATAAGGACCTGCGAATACGCGGGACGACGGAGTTTTAATACAAATTAAAAATCATAACAAATTCAATCATCAGAAAAATATAATATAATAGTAACAACACTTTTTATTCTATATTTGTCCTTTTAATATATAACAAAACTAAAACTAATTTTTTATTAACAATTTATCATTCGTAAAAGAAAATTTATTTTGTTAAAACTATGAAACTTATCTTTATCTCTGTTTGAGTTAAGACAAGTAATTTAATAATTATAAAGAAAACAAAGATGAGAGCACAATGATATTTAATGATTCTCGATATCTATATATATAAATGTAGTGGCGTTTTTGTTTTGTTATTTATTTTCTTATTAGTTTTTTTCTTTTTCAAAGAATTTTTTTGTTATTTTCTTATTATTATTTTTCCTTTTCTATATATTTATTGTAACAACATTACGCGTTTTCCTTATTAATTTTTTTAACTTTTTTCCTTATCAATGTTTTTTCCCTTATTAGTTTTTTTTTCTTCCTTTTTCTATGGCTTTTTCTTATTACTAGTGGCGAAACCCCGCGCAAGCGCGGGGATGTTCTGGTATGCGTTTGATGTCTACAAAAGCTCCGAATTATGCATGCCGGTTTAGGATAGACTTAATCTGAACAATTGAGTCAGCCTATTGCGACAGTTAGGATGCACGGTTAAGAATTGCGACAGTTAGGATGCACGGTTAAGAATTGCTGAGTTATAGTTTGTCGCTTGTGTTTATTTAGGATGCCCTTATGCGTGTAAATGTTTTGTTTTTTGATTCCAAGCGAGCGGTTAAAAAATTAGGCCTAAATCGGTAGTCCGGTGTGATTCCCTGTTTTTGTTGGTGTGGGTTCTAAATGTTCCAATCTAAACTGTGACCACATAAATTGTAATAATGTAGAACCGTAGACCTCTTTAAATGAAGGAAAAATAGTATTTAAAGAGATGGGAAGAAAGCGTAATTTGAAAGGTAGGACAAAACTGCTAATGTTTTTATTTAAACGACACATAGGGGCCAAATAGGCCAAACGATGTGCAACAGTTTTTAACGTTGTCAAGTGCCTTCCTCCACAAGGTTTTGTACCGGCATATGCCTAACCCGTTTCCGGCCACTTTGCTAATACCAACAACACTGAAGGGGGTGGTCTGCGAAGTGAAGATAGGCTTTGTGATAACATGAAAAACGAAGACATCTCCCCGTAGTTGGTCAAGGGCATGTGTGGGAATACTGCCGGTAACCTTGAGTACCTACGAAGGCAATCTACAGATTAACAATGGCCACAACTATAACATAAAGTTAGAAGTTGCCTTATTACTTCATGACTACCTCCTCATTAACCAAGCTAGTTTCCATCTGTTTAGTCATGCCGATAATGTCTTTGTCACCCACACTAAAGACTGCGTAGTTTCGACCATCATCCACCAGCATTTCGACTCGGTACCTATGTTGCAGTTTTTGCGAGTGTCAAGGTAACTAAAGCACCTGAAATCAACTTTTTATCAAACAGTTTTGACTCTTACCTAACAATACGACCTGGACTTGTGTGGGTGCATCCCTGCGTCGTCGAAGAGCTCGGCAGCGGCTGCGCACACTCGATACAGCTGACGGTAAACCAGCCATCGGGGTAAATGATGTCGACAACCCGCGCTTTGCAACTAAAAAGTGGTTCCTGTGAATATAGTGGAGCAGGTCTGAATGCGATGTTTTTTTTTCCTGAGAATTGTTTGTTTTGATACGTTTATTTTCAGGCCCGCAACCTACCTTGATTTCCGTGTCGCTGAGGAACGTGTTGAGATCACCTATGGAGGAGATCTGTGACGCGTTTACCGCTGCCCCAACATCGGTTAGTGACAGGTTATGCAATTGGCAAAGGCCTAACCTGGAAACATAAGATCATGTACGTTAATAACTTATGCAAGTAAAACCTGTTGCTCCCCACCAAGTCTACTTTCGAAGATGTTACCTTTTTGTGATATGTGTTAACGCTGGGAACTCGTCACCGAAATAAAACCTTGTGCCAACAGTCGAGAGTAGACACAACCGACCTATTAAACGCGATTAAATTTAGTAATTTAAATAAAAGGATTACAGGCAAGGATAACTGATTTTAAAACCTCCTATCCTCTTTGGGTTGAGACTGGTGAACAACATTGCACGACGCTTTTTTTCAGGTGACCCAGGAGCCGCCTGAAAACCGATGCCGCATTGTCCAGTAAGGCTACTTCCACTTCGTCCTCCCTGAGTCCAAGGACAAACGACAAGCTTTAATGACATGTAAATAAGGTGCGGATGAAGCTTTAAGGGAATGTTATGATGCACTCGGAGATTTGCAAGCGTAGAAGTACAGGTGCAAGCACACCTTGTGACGTCGAGGCCGTAACTTTTAACTGACGTAATGCTACCAAACACGTCTGCCATTGCATGATATTTTAAGTTTAGGCAATTACTCTATGTACATGCCCAAGCATTTTGTTTTTTTTTGTGAATTCACTGTGCCCTGAATACTAACCTGGGAGTTCAAGGTCGGTGTCTGCAAGTATGTGGAGTTGATCGTAGGTGCGGACCATGAATTGATGCTTCTGTATGGCGGAGGTGTAGTCAGCAACAGGTTCAATAGTTGTATGTTCCAGGAAGCGGATAACATAAGGATGCTCCGTTGTCTTGTACATGGTAGGACATTTTGCAACCTCAAAGTCTGAAAAGTAGTAGACTGTGTTTTCTTCCAAAATCGTTAAGAAGTTAGCTGCTTGAGGAGGTGGAATCAGCCCGTTAATCAGTGTACCCTGCATGTGAGGTTCGATGAACATAAGTAAATTAGTTTCTGATATGCATATCGAATTCACACACAGTTCAATAAAAATATAGGAGAGGTATAAGCGACAAATGTACCTTGTAATCCACTAAAGTCAGCGTGATTCCTCTGAAAGGGCTGCAGCTCGGAAAAGTCTCCGACTTCCAGAACCTGAGCAGGCGGGCGCAAATCGTCTGGGAGGTTCCACCAAGTCTTAGAGTATCAAATGTGGACTGTTCAATGTTTGGTTGTGCAGCGGTGTTATACGGGGTACCCATATGAGCAAATGGTGTGTACGGTTAATTTAGGATAGAAAGAGGGGTGATAGGCTGTTTATGAATCCCAGCTCGACTTGCCGTGATTTATATCGGCTGCGTTTACCTGGCGGTTTCATTTGCGTGGGAATTGAGAGGGTTGCTATGGAGTTAATTTTTGGATCACTGTGTTTAAATGTGTAATTCAATTTGTCTTCGAAGAGGCGTAACCGACTTTAGTTTGAGGAAGATTTTTTAATGTCAATAAATTTACTGCGTTTGGTAATTACCTCCAACGCGAAAAGAAAAGCTTCGAGGAAGACGATAGGTTTCGATTAATGTATGGCCGTGTCCATACCAGGCCTGTAGGGTAGTAAGATTTATTTGGGCTTCGTTAAATTTCTAAGTTTGATTTATGGCCTCGTCTTAATTTGAATAAGATGAGGCAAATGATAACGGTTGACATTAGAAAATAACGGGCCAAGCCCATCGATTTAAATTCAAACCCACATTTTTTAATTGCTATTTTTTTTGGTTTCTTCTACGCTGACATAGGTAACGGAGAAAACGAAAAATTTCAATATTGTGTTCACGCGGCCGGATTATAATTCCAGATGCGAATCAACGGTAAACCCAAATTCTCAAATCGACTCGGGATCTTGCAATTTACCACCAGGACTAATCCAGTCTGCCTTCGCATGTGCGATTAGAGAAGCGGTCTTGAAGAGGATTGGGTAGCCGTCGGTATTTCATTCCGAGCCTGTTTTAAAACAAAAAAATTCAATCTCGTGAGCCGCATTATTCAGAATTGGCTACGCAAATATTTAGAAGAAGTCGCTTATATGGATTCCATTCGAAAAAACAACGCGGCGCAACTTTGTTAAAATCGGCAAACCGACGAAAGCTTCTGAGAAAACAATGTTGGCTATCTTTGGTTTTGAGTCGCTGGACCGAGTCATGTCCAACACTTTTAGGCCTCCAGGAGCTGTTACTCTTGATAGCGCGACATATAGCTGGCCATGTGTGAAGACCGGTTTAGGCAAGTACAACGACACGCGATTCAATGTTTGGCCTTGACTCTTGTTTATTGTCATGGCATAACAAACTCGGACCGGGAACTGGCGTCTCCTAAGCGTGAAAGGATGGTCCGACTCTGCCGGTGAAAGGACAATTTTCGGTATGAGGACTGTTTTAGGCTCCCCCGAGAAGTTCAACATTTCAGCTTTAATAACTCTGTCTCCCAAGTGGCTTACTATAAGGCGAGTACCATTACATAAACCTTCGTCTTGATCTAAATTGCGAATTAGCATAATAGGTACCCCTACCTTAAGACTGATTCTATGCGCTGGAATCCCCGGATATTCAAGAGAGTTCAGATATTCCACTGGGTAAGATAAATCAAACTCCCCTGAATGTGTTTCGTCCTCTGCGAACGTATCGCGTTTGTAATACTCATGTTCAGGGCCTGGTATTTTTGAAAGCAAGTGTGCGTTAATCTCGTCCACGGTGATGTTTCTGGGAGTCAATATAGCGGTGTCCTGGACTTTTTTCATGTCTCGATATTCAACAGCGAAGTCTGGAAATACCGAGTTGCATAGGATCTCAAGCGGGTCGGCAGTTACGGGGAGCAGGAGCGCCTCATTGATAAGAATGGGAACCTCCGCAGTATCCAAAACACCCCCTAGTTCTTGTGCGCGCTCAGCCGTCCCGTCACCGACTTCTAAAATCCACTTAGCGAACGCTTTCTCATCGTGTTGAACTCGCATATTCTGGGACAGAACTTTAACGTCACATTCCTTCCAAAGTGGTGAATGATTTACAGCTGCGTTCACCGTTTCTTGTCGTGTCCCCAACGGTATGACAGGTAGTATTTGGCGGAAGTCACCACCCAAAAGAACAGTCTTGCCACCAAAAGGTTTATCCATTGCGGCTGGGTTAGACAATGACAAAATGTCTCTAAGAGTTCGGTCCACAGCTTCAACCGCATGGCGATGAGCCATTGGGACTTCATCCCAAATAATAAAGTCGGCTAGGGAGAGATAGTTTGCAAGCATGGTTCCATTTTTAACTTCGCAGAAAGTATCGGGGTAAAGTTTCAAAGGAATCTTAAACCGTGAATGCGCCGTCCGTCCACCAGGGAGAAGCAATGCCGCAATGGCTGATGATGCAACGGGTATTATTTTTTTTCCCGCAGCACGCAAGCCAGCTATTATAGTTTTGTATAAGTATGTTTTCCCGGTACCGCCAGCTCCGTAGACAAAGAAAAGCCTCCCTTCATTACCAAGGACTGAACATACAACATCATCGTATATATCCCTTTGGTCTTTGTTGAGCCGAGGAAGTAGGATTTCATGGATCCTTCTTTCTTCATTGATGTCACAAAGGTATTGTTTAGCAAGTTGTTGTGTTTTCAAATCGTCCATAACACTTTGGCTGGGCAATGGCATTCCAATGAACTGAATTAGCGATGTTTCGTGTTTTTGCAGGAGGCGCTCAATTTCTATGAGCGTGTAATTTTCTAGTTCTTTTTCTGTTAGCTCTAGCGTGGGGAAGCGAAGCGTACGTCGTTGCTGGTTCAGCATATCCTCAGCCATAAACCGCCAGTTTCTTTGCCATAAACTGCAAGGGTCGGAGACGTGACAATAAATGAGCATTAAGACGAACATGCGACGAAGACATTTAGGCATACAAAAACATGCTGATTCATTCAGTGTATCGTGCCACTCTTTGTCACCGTTTAACAATCCTCTAGCCAAGCAAGCGGCCTGGAAAGTGTTGTACCTAATACCGTCCCAGGTATACAGATCATCGTAGCATGTAGGGCCCTTAACAAAGCTTAGTAAGATCCGTAGGTAATACTTGTCGCCAGCATGCGGATGTATATTGACAAGCCTCCCAATGGTGCCTTTCTGTTTGCGGGGAGAATAAACCTTATTAGAACTATCCCAGACATACATGGTAAGCATCTCAATGTATTTCAGCTGCCTTGGATCTTCGTATAATCTATTCATCTCAAACCATTCAGTAAGCATTGTTCTCCCATGATTATAACGTGACTCAACGTTTTCCAAATGTTCATCCTCCTTAAACACTGTGATCTCTTCACCAGGTAAATGAATTGGGAACTTCTGGACAGCTGGAGAGTTGTGGTGCACATCGAACGAAAAAATTCTCCACATTGATTCACAGGCGGACAGGTAACGACCCTCTAGGTAGTCATTTATTTCATTTCTGCCATTCTCCAATCCGCTGGTATGCTGGTGATCAAGTTTCTTGCCATCCGCGCTTATCACAAATGTCACTCTGTCCACGCCTTTGGTGATATATTTGAAAAGATATTTGATCGCCGTGGACTTGTGGCACCACTCGACGTTCACATGGGCCTTATATTTTTTTAAAATTTGCAAGTTGTGAGGAACAACGTACGAATTGTCTAGGCTTACATTTCCTTTTTTCACAAAAAATGCAGATTGCCGACGTCGGTAACGAACGTAACCAGATTCGTTGAGCTGAGTGTATGGAACAAAGCTGCGTGGAAACTTCTTGCTACACACACCGTTCTCCATACAAGGGGAACCTGGCCTGTCTTCCCCGCATGGACCATGCATCATGTGCTGCTCCACCAAATGGTAACCCTCGGGATCTGTTTCTTTGTCTGGTAGCTCCGCGGATATGATTTTATCAACATCTGCGCCACTTGGATTTTTGTATGTGCCTCCTAGCCATAGTAATATGTGAGCATGAGGCAAACCTCTTTTTTGGAACTCAATAGTGTAGACAACTGCGTAGAACAAATTTTTTAAGGCATTTACAATTTTATCGGTGACTAATAAATTTTAAATGAATAGGCACCGATCAACGAACCTGCTATTGGACGTGAAAAGAAAACGCCTTTGGCAAAGTCTGACAAAAGCTCGTCTAGCATCATCTTGAATACTCTGCATTCGAGGTCAGGCCGATCATTTGACTCGTCTTTTCCATACCTTTTCAGGTGATCGGCGATTTGAACCCATTTGGGATTTGTTGTCATCGTGATGAACAATGTAGGATTTCCATACCACCGGCATATAGCCATGGCATCGTGGTATTTTTCAGCCATGTACCGCGGACTCCCCGTATATGAGGCAGGTAGTACAACTCTCTTCCCTATTGACTTTGCATTACTATCGCCTTTGATAACCGCATCTTTAACGTTGTTGTACAGATCTGCCCGAATTTTCTTTTGGTTGAACCGGAACCACCGCAGCCTCTCCTGCTCAACAGAAGTGTAAGCATCAACTATATATTGGTGAAGTAAACGCTTGGAGCTAACAATAGTCATCCCCTCATTTAATCTGGTCTGAATCTGGTACGCAAAGTATTCTCTCTTTGTGATGTATGACCTCTTCCGAGAGATACCATCAACATTGTTAGTGGGGATATTCTCATGGAATCCTGCTTGGCCATAAGGGAAAAGCAAGGGGTACTGCAGAGTCATGTACAGAGGGTGGAGGTCACTAATCTGCTGTAAACCGACTGCCTTATGATGCACAATGACATCCCTGTCTCTAACTTCCTCAGACAGGTCACCAACAACTAAACCCGCTATCTCGTCGGTCGTAGGCATATCATATTGACGTCCGCGCCTAGGTTGGGCAATAAGCCTGATGCTGAACTCGGGGCAACCTGCGTGTTCATGAAGATCCCTAGCTTTCCGGAAAATCTTTGCTAGGCAGTTGTGGGCATCAACAATGGTTATCAGCCCCCGCACTATCTCTTCATCAAGCTCCCCAGCCTTCGTGGTCCTTTGCACACTTGAGATTCTGTTTTTAACCTCATTAGCAGTGTCAAAAATGTAGAGTTGATTGAATTTCGGAGGTTGGCCCGATTGAGGCACCAAAGATCCTATCCTGTGGTAGGTCTGGCCATGTATTCTGAAAGTGAACGGGCCGGCTTTGTGCATTATTTTCGTATCGATTTGCGCCCCCATGGAAGTGAAAGCCAGTATAGAATTGTAAGTTCGGATGTTTTGTTGATAGTGCGAAGATATTCGAGCAAAGTTTTCGAGTATTCGGGGGCCGGGGTTCGGCGGGAGCTTAACGCGACCTTGCGGCGCATATACCGAATACTGGAGTTCTATCACGCCCTCTGGTCCCTTTCTTTTCCTGCGCCCATACGAGCGCACCACAATATGTGCACTCTTGGAGCTCATTTTGTGAACTCTGATGCATTCTCGACGTGCCTGTGACTGTGCTCGGAGCCGCAACTGCGGCTACATGGTAAGTTAATACGGCCACAGTTAGGACATGATAGCACCTAATATGTATGCAAAAAAATATGTTACCATTTAATTGATTGTACCTGTTATTGCTAACGCCTGTCTTCTCGCAAGGATAATAGCTCTCCGCATCTGCCTAGCTCGTCGTTGTTCGGCTGCGACCATTGAACTGAATTAGCAATGCTACATGATGTTTAAGTTATTCGGCGACATAAAGGGGTAACAAAGGGTACCTCTAAGATCGCAGAGAGCACGGCCTGCTGTTTGATGCGCTGTTGGAGTTACTGCAATTTAGAAATGTGAGCATGTTTAAGTTTTTATAGATGGAAACGCAAATGTATTGTAACAGCTTTAAATTTGGAACCTGCAGGCTGCAACAGAGTAAGGCTAGGTCCCTTCTGTTTTTTAATGGTAAACTCATTTCCGGGCCTAGGTGGTTTCCTTTTCATTGTAGTTCAATTATCTTCGTTTACGTGATCTGCTCGCCGGATGACTGACTTGTCTGAAGATAGCTCAAGCAAAGGTTCCAAGCTCGCTAGTCCAGCATGTATGATGGCTGAAAAGCAAATATGACGTGTGTTTATCAGATTTAGTTTTGAGGATTATTATGGACTGGTACTCAACGGGTAACTGAAAGGTTATGTAAGGGTAAACGTGTTAAAACAAACGTTATAGGTTTTCTTAAGGATACTATTAGTGCGTAAAGTTGAGTTTAGGCTGCGATTTATTTTTTAGTTAAAAAAAAAAAAAATTGCACTAATCATTGTAATATATTACGTGTTCATTTGCGAAGTGTAAAAATATGGTAACACCACAAAAACAATATATTTCCCAGATCTAAGGGATTCATCTTTGCTAACCGTTTATTGCAAGGTTAACTCATACAACCTTTTCAAATGTTTCTATTATATGAAGCGGGGTCGTTAAGAGCATCCTACGTCTTTTTCAATCTGCTGATTTAGTTCTACATATTTTGCCTTTTTCAGCACTGTAAATAATCTAAAACTCGATTGTGTAATTTTTTATTGGAACCCATGTAACACTCTAATAGGGTGTATGTATCTATACATATGTGTAGATATTTTATAATTGCATAAAAAAAATAATTCCGAATAGATCTGGTTACCCCCTTAAACAATTAAATCTGAATTTAATCAATAGGAAAAAATAATTTTTCCGTTTTGTTGTCGTCGGCCTTCTCTCGATTAACTTGACAAAATCATTTAATACTAATGAAATTCAAATAAACCGTCCAAAAACATATAAAATGATCATTAAAACGTTATTGATAAAACCCATTTAATGTTTAATGTTAGCCGAATAATTAGGTATGGAACTAATAACCTTGAATACTAAAAAACGTTTGTGTCAACCGGTTATCACTTTTAAAAAAAATATCGGTTTTGTTATGCATTAATTTTTTTAAAATCCAAAATGATTTCTGCATTTTTGGGCATGGTGGTAAACGGGGATCTGTAAGTTAAATTCCAGTTAACTATTCGAAATCGGGTAATTTGGAGAACACACCCTTACCTTATTTAGAACAAATGGATGTATCAAATCAGTAAATTATCATTTGTTTTTGCGCTGAATGATCAAAATAAAATAAAGACACCGCGAAATTTGCGAGAAGAACGTTGAAAAGCTTTAGGTAATGAAGAATTGGGCTTAGCCGCGTATGTACGCTGCCAACGATGTAGCGATTTCACAAAATCCATTTTAATGCGACTACACTATCTCGATGACAAAGCGAGTATGTTTCGGTGGAGAACAACACGGTTTTCAGTTGGCCCAACATTTTTTATGTACTTGTTATTTAAACAGATCATAACAGAATAATACATTGTAATGGGTTTGCTGGGTTAGCCAAAGATAACGCTTGCAACATGGTTAATTTGGCGGAAAATGTAATTTTCAAATTAGGACCACGTGTAGTTATTTGGGTAGAACAATTCGTAATCTCTAACTGTTTCTTCATTCTTCGGTTTTGGGTTAGAAAAAAATATGTTGAGCTTTACTTGCTATGTTACTCGGGTAACAATATTTTTAGTGCACTTCTAATACGATAAACAATAAACTCCAGGAAAAAAATAGCGCATTCTAAAAAATAGCCCATTCTTAAAAAATTTCATATATGTTCTCACTCTGGGCGAGGAAATGTGATGGGCTAAAACATTAATTGATTGTGCAAAAAAACTGTGCCGATATAGAGCTTTATTCTGGTGAAATTGGATGCCCATTTTGTGGCATTGTGCTAAAGGTAATTAAGTCGTGAGTGACGAAAAAACTTTTTTATTATTTGAAGAACAGGAAAGCAAGAGAAAGCAATGGGGAAAAAAAGCCAGTAAAACCAAATGTAAAGGAAATAAAACATAGTTCATAAACGTTGAATTGGAAAGCTAGGAGGTGCTTCAAGTGGACTTCAGTCTTACTGTAGAATCGTTGGACGATGTCATTCACAGGTCATTCACGGGGACGTTTGCGCGTGGACTGACCCGCAGGATCAGCCAGAGGGGTCCGTGTCTCATGAACCACCGAGTCCGCTACTGAACTGGAGGGTTTGCTGCCTACTTCGCTACTATCGTGAGGGGACTGGGTGCTGAAAGTCTGCCGGGACATAAAACAGTTGGAGCCAAACATTAAACAGTGTGTGTTGATTTTGAAACAAAAGAGCTTCTCTAAAAGTACCTCGGGGGGGACTTTGACGGTGATGGCAGCGACAGTGAATGTACGGTGGCTTGGTGAGAAATTAAAGGGTGTGACACGAATATGAAACGCAAATTCCTTCCCAGCTAGGCTCCTAACACACGCAGGCAGGACGTCATCCGCATCGGCGCCAGCTAGTACCAGATCAGCAGCACTCTGCTTAGTAATCTTAACCATCTCACGGTCGAAGACAACGAAAGTGGCGCTATCAGAACCGTCCTCCACGCTAAGCTCGACACGGTACCTGGACACACGAATGTTCCCAATTCATGGTAGTAAGCGTAGCGACTATTTCGGCAAATTTTAAATGCTAGCTAGGACATACTTAATTATGCCGCTCATGTTTGGTTTGGCACAGCGAGCACAGCTAAGCGAGGTGCCGGTTCGTTCAAGCTTTTTACTACAGCCAGCGCACGACACGAAGGACCACCCATTGTGCTGCAGAACCTCAACGACGCGAGCCCTACAAATGAAGTCGGCTTCTTGTGTCTGCGGGAAAAGGAATGAGTTCAAAGTCGCGTGTCAGCGCAAAACATTAGTATCATACTGAAAGTCATCACAAAGGGCAGCTATGCTCACATGCTCGTTAGAGTCGGTTATGAACTTGTTCAGTTCCCCTATGGAAACCACTTCCTTCTTCTTTATTCCGTCTTTTGTATCAGTGCACGTGAACGCGTTAGTGACCGGCCCACCGAGACTTGGAACATGCGTAAATAAAAAATGCACACAGGTAGAATGGTTGAACACAATTAGCAGGTTGACAAAAGTGGTGTAGACACAATACCTGGCTGCGAACAACGACACAACCTCCGTTTTTGGGTCGAAGTTAAAGGTTGTGGCAGGGGTGGAGTTCAGATACAGGTTCCCTGCGGCAAATAAACACAAATCAGTGCGGGGAAAAACATTTAAACCGAGGCGAAACGAAAAAGTTCGATAGGATCGAACCTCCAAATAGCTTGGGGTTAACCGTAGTGACAACCATAATAGACCGAGTCATGTCGCCTTTTTGCAGGAGACCTCTGAACACAGAAGCAGCATCATCCCACAAGGACAGATACACGACTAACTGGCTGTTTCCCGAACAAAAGGATTCAAAGCATTAAATCAAAAATAGCAGTGCATGAAACCACATGTCACAGACAAAAGACTTTACTTACGGTTCGATTAGGAAGCGGATAACGACACGGGTAGACACACCAGGCTGTGTTAAGTCGAGCCCAGACAGACTGGATTTGGCCAACGACATCTGCAATAGGAGATACAGAATGTAGCTTTTAGTGTACGCCATCACACCCTTGAATATATACACACGGATGACTTAAATACAAAGAGACACTAACCCGGTAGTTCGAGGTTTGTGTTAGCGAGACCCTTAAGCGTCTCGAAAGTGCGGAGCATAAATTTCTCTGCGCCAATCAGCGGACAATCCACAATGACGTCCTCAATAGTTGTTTGGGGGATGAAACGTATGAGGAAAGGGTGATCGGTTATCCTGTAAGTTTTAGCACACCTGGCAACTTCAAAACGCGATACCCTGACGATGGACCCAACTTTCAAAAAGGGGCGGTAGTGCTCTGAACGTGCAGCAGTGATGAAACCGTGTATAGCGGAGTCCTGACAAAAAGAAAATAGAAACCGCTAAGTTTCGAGGTTGGTATTTCAATTTTAATAAAATAAATAATATGCATCCATACCTTTGCGTCAAGCAGTAGGACAGTGATTCCCATGAACTCGCCTTGTTTCTTGATGTTCTTCGAGTCCCAGAAACGCGCGAAGCCGACAAACGATGCTCGCTCGGATCGACCAAGCCCAAGATTGGCTACGGGGTGTATCGGCTTTTGCGGATTGAGTGGGGGCCATTTTCAGTTGATGGTAACGACGGTACGGGAGCTGGAGTGAATGATTTTTGGGCCACGCAGCGGAGTCATTTATACCGGAATTAGTCGGAAAGGAGAATAGACAATTGTAACGCCGCCTTCAAAGCGCGGGTAGTGATTTGGACCATTGAAGGCTTTGCGTGAGGAATTAATCAGCAAGAAGATGAAGAGATACGACGGTTAGGAATTCGAAACACGGTAGATGGGATATGCGGCGATGACTGCGAAGGGGGGACGATGGAATGAAGCCCTAGAATTTTGGCGTAAAGGAGGTTGACATCATTTGGGCTCGAAGAATGCGTTTGGTGAGCCGGCCCATCCGAGTGCATTTAGTGTTAAAACACGTGGACACCTTAGTTGAGAGGCAAAAGTGGCCTATTATATGTATGATTTCTTCTTCATTTTCTATTTCTTTATTGTAACAACATTAGACTTTTTCTTTTTGTTCATTTTTCCCTTATTAATTTTTTTAAACCTTTTTCCTTATTAATGTTTTCTTATAAATTTTATTTTTTCTTTATTCTAACAACATTTCTTATTTTAAAAATGACAAATGTCACGATCTAAATTAACTGTTACACGTGTCACAATCTCTCGAGTCAGAATTTGTCTATGTGTCGAGCTCACGTTAAGCACGCTCACTTTTATATAATAAGATGATAGATATATTATTATTTATGTTATTCTTAGGGTTTTTCTGTATATGTTATTTTTTAGGGTTTTCCAAAAGTCATTCTCAATTAATAGTATAGATATAGATAGAATGATCCACCACAATTTTCATCAGAACTTCAAAGATAACAAAACAAACCCCCAAAACCCTTTAACACATCTCTCTTTGAAACATCCAAAGAAGATACAATCTGGAATATTAATTGTGATCCAGTTTCTATAAACCCCAATAAAAACATCAACACTCACACCAAACCTAACAAACACAAACACACATAGGTTGGTTATATACTTGCTAGTTTTTTAAAAGTTTAGTAGTTACTCATATTTCAACAAGTTTTATCTCTAGTTTAACAAGGATCACTATCTTTCGTCGTGGGGATGGTGTGGGTTCGAAAACTGAAGTTAGCAAGCTTTGGATGATAGATCTCGGGGGAAGCGAGAGGCTGTTGAAAACCGGGGCAATAGGACAAACTATGGATGAAGGTAAGGCTATAAACCTTTTTCAAACAGGGACAGGCAAGACTTTCACTATGGTTAGACTTTCATACTCTTGATTCTAGAAAGACTAACCATAGTGAAAGTCTTGCCTGTCCCTGTTTGACCATAAGCCAAGACACAAACATTGTGACCATCAAGAGCAGATCTCAGAACCGGTTTCACTTCTCCGAAAACGTCTTCTACATAGTGAAGGCCTCATTTTACTCACAACAACCTTTTGGTAATTTTTGCGTATTCATAGGTTATTCGAGTTCTCGCCCCTCAAAAAGTACAAAAAAGTTATATTCTTCCCACAAAATTGTCCAAGAGGGACCAAAGCATATATGTATTTAGCATTTTTTTCTTTTCAATGCTTCTTTCTTTAGAAAAACGAATATTAGATGAAAGTTGTTTAAATCACGGTACCAATTACTTACATGATAATATAGTCACAAAACTCAAGTCATTATTTGTAGTATAGTCTCTTTAAAACAACAAAATCAATGGTTCTATATCGATTAAACTAGTAGCCTAAAGCACATATAATTTTTTCACATAAAGAAACAATCACTCCATTACAACAAAACAGTGCTACATTAAAACCAAAACAAATCTATAATAGTAACTTAGACATATATAAAATTACTTTAGCTACTACACCAAGCTTTATATCCTGATCAATCTCTTTACACCAGCTCAGATATAACAAGTCACTCCATGTCCGCCTTTATCGATAAAAGTCTATAATGTCTCTCAGGACAATAATCACTAATATGTAATGCATATCTAACTAAAGCTACAAAAACATTATTAACCATATAAAGTTCTGAGCAATGCTTACTTGGAACCTTCATCATGAGCAACTATAACTTCTTATCTAGTTTCAAAATCATGAAACTTAAAACTATGTAATCTCCCACCTTCGATAGTCCTTTACCGGCTGATCAAATCGAGCTCTCCTGCTTCACGTCGGTTCTCTTGTTTACCCGTCTCTCCATTGTCGTTCTCCTCATCATTCAAGAAATCTTCTAAAGGTTCTTTCTCCTCTCTCTGGCTGTTGTTTCCGCAACCATCAATCATCTCATCAGGGCTCAAGTCACGTCCTTGTTCTGACCCCATCTCGTGGCTCACTTGATTAACAACCGCATTAGCCCTCAATGGGTTACGAGCCATTATCTCTGCATGCGACTGTTGTGCTTGTCCATCTTGAGCCAAAGCCGACATTCGAAGCTTGGCCTCATGAGCCTCCTGTCCAGCCTTCTCTCTATCAATGTCTGTTTTGAGTTTGATCAACGCCTTTCGTTCTTCTTGTAGCAAAGCTTGTTCTACCATCAACCTTTCCTCGGATCTGAACTCTCCCATGGTTCGCTTCCGTGTTATTATGTTGAAAGCTAGGGCTTGTTTCTCGAGTGTAGCCGTGAATTCAGCGACTTTAGCAGCAATGTTGTTGTCCCATTGTTGAGAGCGGGACAAGGCCTGGCCTGTCGTGTCTGAACCAAGGATTCTATCTTCCTCTTCTGCTTCGTAATCTGCTACGACATGGTAAAGCAATAATCTGCATAGGTTGTAGGGAGAAGAGAACACAATGTGTGAGAATAAACAGAATAAACTGTACGCATAATAATGTAAACAAATGTTAACAAATAATTAGTAACAGGGAAACTATCAAAATACCAATTTGTGAGTTATTGACTTATTGTGGCAAAAATACCATCACAAGTTGTTTATCCAAACATACCATTATTTTTTTATAAATGTTTAGCAAGAAAAAACAGGACGTAGGTATAAATCAACACACCAAATCAACAAAGATAGGGCAGAGATTACCATTTCAAACTCACAAAGAAAGTGAATTTCACATTAAAAAAACCAAAACAAACAAAAACTATAGAGACTATATAATTGGTAGGCTAAATGTGACTAACATCAAATAGCGCAAGAGCTCGAAGTAAATTAAACTGCGACAAGTGATGGATTCTATAAAAAAAAATTGAGATAATCTAACCTCTCGCAAGCGTCTTCGAGAGAAGAGAAAGGTAGCTTGAAAACTGGGTGGCACACACGCCAAGCGTCCTGATAAGCTGATTGTAGCTCCATGTGATTCAACGGCCTCATCATACTCTGCTGCTGATTCGATACGATCTGATGCTGTCGCTGTTGAAAAATAGGGTTCTGCTGAGTCTGGGTTAACCACGGTGCCCGGAGATGAGCGTCGATGTTAGACGAGAACCTAGACATCGCCGACCACTGTTTCTCCAGTTGTTGCAATAGAAGCATATGTTGATGTTGTTAGGGATAATTACATACCATACCCAATCAATGCCTTTTGTCTCCTCCATTTTCGATTTCGTTTTCTCCTACACTTGCGATTCTCTTGGACCAAGAAGAGCTCAATATACCTTCAACCAAAATTTATATTTTTCTCGTACCTTATCTAATATCAATACCCTTTCATTTTCCTTCACCAAAATTTAAAATACTAAATAATTTCAAATCTAAACCCTAAACTAATCAAAGGGCATTGGATTTGGATTTGCGAACCCAAATGTTAATATTTTAACTTCTAAACCAATAAAATTCACAAAATATGATTTTAAAATCGATTTTATTATCATATTTTGATGATTTTATAAAAACATTTTAAATTTATTTTTTGATTTTTAAAATATTTTTATAAAATTTGTTAAATTAAATTAAAAATATTGGTGTTTTCAGTTTTTGAATTTTTTTTTTTTACTTCAAAATAATTCAAAATGAAAATAATAGCCTTTGATTTTATGGGAATTTGACTTATGAGCTTTTGATCCGATATTCTCACTATTCTCGGGCAAAGTTTCTTCGTGGTGCCACGTGTCTAATGTGATTAGGCTTTTTCTAAAATAAAGGCTCAATAAGTTTATCCCAACTACGCTGAGTCAAGGAGGTTGTGTGCATTTTTTCTATCGGACCAGGACGGTAACTAAGGTTAAGTCAAAAACATTTTTACATTTTGGATATAATAGGAGTATAGGACCGTTTGGGAATATTTAATTGAAATTTTTTGGATTATTTTAGAAATAATTGGATAATTTTATAAGTAAGGACTTAGACATTGACACCTAAATGAAACAAGTAAAGTCTTTGGACTTGTGTTGAGACAAGCGGTGTTTACACTCACTCTGTTATGGACCAAAGACAAGTTCCTTCAAAGATCTAAACGGCGACAAGTGACCATAAGCTACTGCATCTCTCCACAGAGTCAGTCCTGTTTCACACACACAAGAGACTTTATGAACATTTCAATAATGTCAGAAACAAAAACAAAGGGTTAATATTATGTAATATATGGAATGAACCTATCCACGAGATCAAACCGACCGTGGCCGCCGCGAAGAATGACTTGCTGGTGCGTTTAACCTGCATTTTTGTGATTCCCGAATTGATCGATAAACCCATGTAACTCGGTGACAAAAACCATTTAAGAGTGGATGTATGTATGGATTCTTAGATGTACAAGCAAAGAATGTTTCCATATCCATAAAATAGAGTTGCCCATATCGAACCAGTGAACTGTGCCATGGTTTGATGTTGAATATCAAGTAGTTTGTTGTTACTATGGGTGAATAAAGTTTAAGCTACAAAAATTTCAAAGTGAGAAAGCTTAGCTTTACCACATCAGATCGCGGATAAATAGTGCTCGTGGGATCATAAGCCCGTTACCCATCATCGCAAGTACCATTGTGATTGGCGATAAGCCTTTTATGTTTTCCGGGTTTAGAAAATTAGTCCACTGAAATGTCGAAGAAGAATATCATATATACAATATATAGGCAAAGAGCATTTAAAACGAGAAAAGACGGTATTATACCATTTGGGAAACAGACATCCACATGAACATAAGAGTTGTTGTCTATAAAGACCCGACAAACCTAGCACCTTCCTCTGAGAGTTTCCCTGTTCGAGCCTGCATTCTCACACGGCCGAAAAGTTAAGAGAAAATAAAGAAGTATACTTCGTCCGGATACATGTTAGAGAAACCGAACACAGTCCTATAGAAAAGGCATATGGCAAATCAATGACAGAGACAAGGCCACATAGATCCAAGCAAGCTATTATACGTTTCAACTCTTGTAGATATCAAGCAAGCTATAAATAAAACAACGTGTTGAAACAAAGATTCTGATATCTTCTCCTAGAGCCTTGAGTGGCGGTTAAGACTGAAGAATGTGTACTAGCTACTTACATAGAAGATTATGGTGAGAAACTAAATCATAAGCACTTGAAAGCTTACCATAATTACAGCCGCTACAGCGATAACAAAAGCCGTTGTCCCGTGCAAGATACTATTTGGTACAAGAGGAACAAAAGTTGACCACATGATCTGCGATTCACAAATTCATAATGTCAGTGTCGGACCAACTACAAATGTGTCTTCTCTAGTCTATTTCAATTACATGACAATCAAATATATTGTACAAAAACCAAAACTTGAGATTAAGTAGTAAAGAGCTCACTTGAGGAAGAACGGAGAGCCCACCAATAGCGATAAAGTCTTCCCAAATCCTCCACAGAGCTACGCTAAGCTTACCGAAATAGAACAAACAGTTCAACACGAGACCGATCGCGACAACAACCGAAGTAGCAACGAAATACTTCGTAGGCATTGTGATACATATGAGGCTACACACCCACCAATATTGGAACGTTACTGTTGTAGGGGTAAAACGGTTAAGTATTATGTTCGGAATAAGACGGATGGATCGTTCGTAATAGTGTAATGAAAATGGTTCGGAATTTGTATGTGAAGAGGGGTCGGAATTCTCGTTATGACAACTGTGGTTCGGAATGATGGTTCGCTAGAGATAGCGAACGCTTTTATTATGCTAGAGATAGCGAATGGTAAGTGGGCAAAGATGCCGAACAGAACACAGGCAGAGATGCCGAATGAAATGTGGGCAGAGATGCCGAACGTAAATACAGTTTAAAGATGTCGAACTAAAAGATAGTAGATTATAAGTCTTTGTTTCTCTCTGTTGATTTCTCTCTCCAGAATCCGGTCCTCTCTTTCTGAGCGGGATCTCTCTTATTTATAGTAAACGCTCCCCTTTTGACGGTATTCCTTGGCGCACTATCGCCATACCGCGGAACAGTGCTAGGTCGTAGGGTGGTTCGGTTCGGCGCCTCATAAATGCACTGTCAGAGTTGTCGTTCGGCGCTCATAAATGCCGTCGACTTACCGTTCGGCGCGGCGGAACCGCATCGTCGGGCGTGACGTGGCGTCGCTCTTCTCTAACGGGCCCGATTCCAAATGGGCCGTAAGTTGCGGTTTGGGCCCTTGCCGGGCCTAAACTGGCGGGCTTCTTGAATGGGCTTAAATCGTGATGGGCTTCTTAAACGGGCCTGGTCATGTTGGGCCTGAGGAGGCCCACCCATAACATTAGTCCCCCCCCATTCGTTTCGGAGAAGACGAAACGATTCGTTAGTTGGCCTTGGCGTGTTTAAGAAGTCTCGCCTCGTTTTCGGCGAATCATTGAGTGCCACGTCATAATGATGTCTCTTCATGTTTTTTTCGGCGGCGCCTCTTCCTCTTCCTTCGCTTGTTTTCGATATCGCCTCTTCCTCTTCCTTCGTTTTCTTTAAATAGCCTTCTCCTGAATTCATTCCTTCTCATTTCTCCTTTCTCATTCTCTCCGCGCGAACTCAGGTACTTTCTCTCTCTAAAATTTTTCTTCTCTCTAGATTTTTCTCGAGTTATGTCGAACGCTTTGCCTTCGGTTTCGGACCCTACCTCGTCCTCGAGTTCGGATTCTTCCTCGTCTTCAAGTTCGGGGTCAAACACTGAGAGGGTGTTAGAAAGAGGGGCTTCAGGTGGCGAAGTGAATCAAGATCACTCTCGCCTGCTTCCGCGAGCTGATTCGGCCCGCGACAACTCTAGTTTTGTCGCAGCTTCCGGAGGGTTCGCCTTCGATCCTTCGACGCAGGTGCCCCAAGCTTCTGTTCGACCTCAAATAGAGGTTCCTTCTTTAGTCGACGAGGATTTTACGCCTCCGCCTCGAGTGCAACCGGCTCTGTCTGATCGTTCGGCGCCTACGAATCCTAGAAGGGTGAGAAGACAGCCGAAGAAACCGAGGCAAATAAACTCGTTTGCCTCGTCGGAAAGTAGGTTCGCCGATGGACTTAACGACGTTCAAAGAGTCTCTGGGGCTCGCGATATGTTGGATATCATCGAGCCGCGCCCGGACAAATGCCCCCGGCATTGCCCTTCGGGGTATATCTGCCTCTACGAGGCTGCTTTCGCCGGGGCGGGTTTATGGTTCCCCCTTCCTCGTCTTTTGATCGCCTATTGCGAGAGGAGGGGGATGGCGATCTCCCAGTTGACGGTGCCATGTCTTCGAAACCTAGTAGCCGCTATTTTAGCGTCTAAAGAGCTCGGGTTCGAGATGACTCCCGCTTGCTTCGACGAAATTACAACGACGCAGGCGAATGCTTCGCTACCGGGGACTTACTCCATTTGTTGGCGGAAAGGCTTTCGTCTTACTTCGGATCGTCACGTGAAGATTGACAGTTGGTGGAAGAAATACTTTTTTGTCAAAGTTAGTTCGGCGTCGGTTCTTGATGTCGACAGAGAGTACCGAACTGATTGGGCGGTTGTTATTGGTAGGTGTCTTCGCGTTCGATTTTCTCCTTGTTTTATTTTGCTAACTATTTCCTCGCTTATTTTCAGATCGTTTCGTCCCGGTCGTGCCGTTCCCTGAGGATTATACCAGATACAAGGATCAGCTAAGGCGTAAGACCGAAGTTCCCTGGTCCGAAGTGCTTGAGCAGCAGAGAAAATACTGGTGTTCGTTGAAAGGTAATTCCGAATGTCCTTTTTTTTTTTTTTTTTTTTTTAAATTTGTGATTCGATTTCAGAATCCTGGTCGTTGAGTCCCCAAGAACAGTTCAGCGAGCCTTCGGGAGCGAACGAGGAAAATATGGACGAGAGCGAGCTTCCTTCGCTGTTTGGGGATGAAGAAAACCAGAATGTCGGCGAAAACGTTCACCCGACTCCGGCTGATATTACTGAGAATGCTTCGGCGCGAACCGGAGGATCAGGAGATGGCGAAAATCCTAGGGTCAAGAGGGCTCGGGTCGAACGATCCATTGAAACTGGTAGTGCCGCCGTAGTTGGTTCGGAACCGGCGCGGATCCAACCGCTCCTCGAAGGCCCGGAGGATGGTGCCCGGGCTGGTTTGGGTGCTACCGGGGATGAGAACGCAGCCAACCCTGGGGTCGATATGGTTTGCGGCGATGGGGTCGGGGGGGAGACTCGAATCGCTGATATCGCTGGAGTCGACGCTTCGGATGCTACAGGAGAAGGCTTCTCTTCGTCTAGCCTTCCTTTTTTTAAAGGTGGAGAGTTCTCGTTCAAGCTGGGCAAGGACAACCTCCATAAGTTCGTCTTCGACTACGAAGGCGAGGGGGCCTTTTTGAACAGCGAGGAGGCCTGCGCTGGATTCAATCATCTGCTCGTGGAGTCTCATGACGAGCGTCGTCCTCCTGCTTCATTGGTGTATGAAGCAGAGATTGCTTCGTTGGCTCGGTTGGAGCAACGGGTAAGCCTTTCTCGTTTTGTTCGATATTTCGATTCTTTTTCTTTTTTGTTCGTGATTTTCGATTTGTTTTGTTTCTTTTCTCAGGTCGCTTATAGGAGGACCAAACTTGCCTATGACTACGAACACCATCTTGCTTCGGCTCAAGCGGAGAAGACATTAGCTGAGAAAGAGCGGGACGAGGCTCGAGCTGAAGCTGTTGAACTCAAGAAGGCTCTTCGTTTGGCGAAGAGGGAAAAAAGGGTTCAAGGACTGAAGGCTCAGCTTGAGGAATCTGAGCTTGAGCGAGCTAAGATTAAAGAGAGCCTCGAGGCGACTTCCTCCACTCTGCAGGTTCGGGATTCAGAACTGGAGTTATCTCGGAAAGCTGAGGCGGATCTTTCGGACCAGCTCGAGCTTCTAAAGAAACGTTACGAGGAGATGGTCGTCTATGACGGACGTGAGTTTGCCAGGCTTCGTCGGTCTCGAACTGAGTATGTTGACGCGGCGAGGGATCAATTTGCTCGTTTGCTCGAGGAGTCGGGGACTCGGTTGGCGAAGTTGAAAGGTTATCTCGCGGAGCAGGAGGCGAAGAAGAAAAACTTCTTGCTATGGAATCAGCTGAAGGGTATCTTTGACACCCTAAAAACGATGGAACGGAGATACGAGATAGCCCCGCCCGGTGACTTCGTCGAGGTTCTCCGCAAGCGAAAGGATGAACTCGAGGCGTGGCTTGCGCTGAGGCCGAAGCTGTCATACGAGGCTTCGGATTTCGAGCTGTCCGCTGAGCTGGGAGTCGCTGCGGTCCCTGAGGTTTCGTCCCGTGACGAAGGATCTGGGCGAGTCGACGGAGAGGGCTCTCGTGGTCAAGAGGATGGGGGGCCTAGTGGTGATGGCGATGGAGCCGATGCGGCGGACGAACTGTCCCAAGATTAGATTCTTTGTTTTTGGGTCGACTGTTGGGGTCGATCTTGTAATATATTTTTTTTTGTGTTTTTCGATGTTGCTTTTCCTTTGCTTTGTAGTTCGCCTCTTTTAATGAAATTGTTCGTTTCCTTTCTTGACTTATGCTTCGTCTTATTTTATGAATCGTTCTTCTACTTGGTCCGGAAAATTGTGGAATTTTGTTCGGAGGTGCGAGGAACTCGGCTTTCGTCGGAGAGCCAACGGCCTCGGCTTTTCGGTTCGAACTGTTCTTCGATTAATGCGAGGTGGTACTCGGCTTTTCAGTTCGAACTGTTCTTCGATTAATGCGAGGTGGTACTCGGCTTTTCAGTTCGAACTGTTCTTCGATTAATGCGAGGTGGTACTCGGCTTTTCGTTCGAACTTGTTCTTCGATTAATGCGAGGTGGTACTCGGCTTTTCAGTTCGAACTGTTCTTCGATTAATGCGAGGTGGTACTCGGCTTTTCAGTTCGAACTGTTCTTCGATTAATGCGAGGTGGTACTCGGCTTTTTAGTTCGAACTGTTCTTCGATTAATGCGAGGTGGTACTCGGCTTTTCAGTTCGAACTGTTCTTCGATTAATGCGAGGTGGTACTCGGCTTTTCAGTTCGAACTGTTCTTCGATTAATGCGAGGTGGTACTCGGCTTTTCAGTTCGAACTGTTCTTCGATTAATGCGAGGTGGTACTCGGCTTTTGTGGTTTCGGATTGGGCCACTGCAAGTGTTTGAACATGAGTTCGTAAGAATCATCCTTGCAAAGGTGGATGATCGGTCCACCGCACTCTTGCGGAGTGGCTAACATATTTTGCACCTTTGAAAGTGGCTGACTGCGGTTTGGACCGGCTTTGAGTCTTCGAGCGCTTTTTGCTAAGTCGCTAACTTACGGAGCGCGACTTTCGTTCGTTAGTTCTTTTTGCTAAGTGGCTAAGTATAGATCGGCTGACGATCTGAGCGATGAGCTCGTTAGTTATAAGCACAGGGCTTGTGTGACGAATCGTTGAGCTCGTGAGGTCTTGAGCGCGGAGCTCGTGAAGTCTTGAGCACGGAGCTCGTGAATTTTGGAAATTTTTTTTTATTATTTTATAGCCGTGCCTTGTGAAAGGCAGCCTACGTACCCCAAAGGGGATCAAGCCGCCGTAGTTCGATTACAATGGTTCGGACTCGTGTTGAGTCCGGGTTTTTTTTTTTTTTTTTTTTTTTTGGCGCCTTCGTCTTTGTCTTTGTCTTCGTTCCTTCGTTTTTCGTTGTTTTGACCTTCGGCCGGTTCGGGCTTCGTTTTCGGTTTCGTCTTTATGCTTCGTCTAATGATAGAACCTCTTCAGGTGCATTGCGTTCCAGGATCGTGGGATTTCCTTGCCGGACATTTCCATTAGTTCGTACACGCTGGGCCGAACTACTTTTGATATTAGGTATGGACCTTCCCATTTTGCTCCGAGCTTGGTGATAGATCTTTCGGCTGTATTCTCGAAGACCTTTCGCAGGACGAGGTCGCCCTCTTCGAAGTGTCGACCTTTGACCTTTTTGTTGTAGTACTTCGCTGCTTGGTGTTGGTAATTTTGGATCCTTAGCAAGGCGTGGTGCCGTTGCTCTTCGGCGTAATCCAGCTCGTCTGTCATCATTTTCTCATTTGTTTCGGGATGCTGTGTCAGCATTAGTCGTCGTATTCCTGGAACGTTTGCTTCGGCTGGTGACATTGCCTCCATTCTCGTGGGATAACGAGAAAGGCGTTCGACCTGTTGCGCTTCGCGGACTCGTTCGGTGTGACCAGAGTACACCCTCCAGTTCGTCGGCCCAGAGCCCTTTTTTAGCTTCGAGACGCTTTTTGATTCCGTCGAGTATCGTTTTGTTCGTTGCTTCGGCCTGGCCGTTCTCTTGTGGATATCTCGGAGTGGACTTGTTCAGTCGTATATTCCATTTTGCGCAGAAAGCTTCGAACTTCTTCGATATGAATTGTGTTCCGTTGTCTGTGACGATCTCGTAGGGGAGTCCATGACGACAGATGATGTACTTCCAGACGAAGTTTTGAACCTTGGCTGCGTCGACGTCTCCGTAGGCTTTTGCTTCGACCCACTTGGTGAAGTAGTCAGTTACGATCAGGATGTACTTCCGCTGTCTCGAGGACGGCAAAGGTCCTACGATGTCCATTGCCCAACGCATGAAAGGGTACGGAGCGGTCGCCGAACTGAGTAGTTGAGTCGGGTTATGCTTGATATCTCCGTGCCGTTGGCATTTCTCGCACTTCATGGCGAAGTCTGCGCAGTCCTTTTGTAACGTCGGCCAATAATATCCGTGGTTTTTAACCTGCAGAGCTAACGTTCGTCCTCCGGAATGGTTTCCTGCTCCGCCCTCGTGTGCTTCGCGAAGTACTCTTTCGATTTCATCATCGGCGATACAAAACAGAAGGACTCCGGACGCGCTCCATCGGTAAAGGCGATTTATGATCATCGTGTAGCGGGCTGATCTGCTTTTCACGCGGCGAGCTTCCCACTTGTCTTTTGGTAATGCTCCGTGAGAGATATACATCATGATTTCGATCCGCCAGTCTGTTGGTTCGGTTCGTCCTTGCTGGTTATTTTCTGTTCCGGGTGGAGAATTCGGTATTCCTTCGGCGAAGTCATCCGCTTCGTTTATATCGTGGCCGATGGCACATACACCCTTCGGCAGGTCGATGCTCGGATGTTCGATGCATTCGATCGGGATGGTTCGTCGCAGGGTCGGGTCACTGGTCGAGGCCAAGGCTGCCAATGCATCTGCGGACGTGTTTTCTGCCCGAGGAATCTTTGTGATGGTGAAGGAGACGAATTTTTCTTCCAGGGATTTGACAACTCGCAAATAAGCCTCCATTCTTTCGTTTTTGGCGTCAAACTCTCCGCTGAATTGGCTGGTTACGAGTTGTGAGTCGCAGAAGGCATCGAGTTCTTTGACTCCGAGTTCGAGAGCCAGCCGCATTCCGGCGATTATAGCTTCGTATTCTGCTTCGTTGTTTGAAGCTTTGAACGCGAGTCGGAACGATTGCTCAAGGACTTCACCCTTCGGTGACCGCAATGTTATGCCGATTCCCGATCCGTGCTAGCTAGATGATCCGTCGGCATGTAAGGTCCATGTGTTCTTCTCTTCGGCGATTGTCATCTCTGGGGGCAGCTCGATGAGGAAATCGGCGAGGACTTGAGATTTTGCGCTCGTTCGAGGTTTGTACTCGATATCGTACTCGCTCAGTTCGACCGCCCATTTGGCGATGCGACCCGACTGGCTTGGACTGTGCAGGATGGTTCTTAACGGTTGGTTGGTCAGGACGACAATCGAATGAGATTGGAAATAAGGTCGGAGTTTTCTTGCCGACGAGACGACAGCAAGTGCCAACTTTTCCAGGGTCGGATACCTGCTTTCTGCTCCGTCTAAGGCCTTGCTTGTGTAGAATATCGGTCGCTGGTCGCCGCGATCTTCCTTGACTAGCACGCTGCTCACCGCCGATGTTGAGATGGCGATATACAGGTAAAGAGTTTCCTGATCGACGGGTTTTGCTAGGATTGGTGAAGTGGAGAGATATTCTTTGAGCTGTGCGAACGCCTCTTCGCACTTGTCGTCCCATTCGAAGCGTTTGTTGCCTTTGAGGAGTTGGTAGAAAGGGAGACATTTGTCCGACGACCTTGATATGAAGCGGTTTAGTGCGGCGATTCGTCCGGTCAGTCTCTGGACTTCCCTCGTTGTTCGGGGTGAAGGGAGATCCTTTATCGCTGAGATCTGCTTAGGATTTGCCTCGATGCCTCGCTGGGTGACGATATAACCCAAGAATTCTCCTGATGTGACGCCGAACGTACACTTCGTTGGGTTCAGCTTCATCCCGTATTGGTTGAGCGTTGCGAAGCAGGTCTCGAGATGATCGACGTGGTCCTTTGCTACCAATGACTTGACCAGCATATCGTCTATGTAGACTTCCATCGTATCGCCCAGCTGATCGGCGAACATTCGATTTACGAGCCGTTGGTAGGTTGCTCCGGCGTTTTTTAGACCGAAAGGCATGACTTTGTAGCAGTAGGTGCCTCGGTCGGTTATGAACGAAGTCTTTTCTCGGTCTTCCGCGTGCATCATTATTTGATTATACCCTGAGAAGGCGTCCATGAAGGACAGTAGTTCGTTTCCGGCGGTTGCCTCCACTATTCGATCTATGTGCGGCAGAGGATAGCTGTCCTTCGGGCATGCCTTGTTGAGGTCGGTGAAGTCGACGCAGACTCGCCACTTCCCGTTCTTTTTCTTTACCACGACTGGGTTCGCCAGCCAGTCGGGATATCTTACTTCGTCAATCGACCCGACTCCTATGAGACGTTCGACTTCTTCGTTAACTGCTTGGGCGCGTTTGGGTCCCAACTTTCTTCTCTTTTGTTTGATCGGTCTGAAAGTTGGGTCCACGTTGAGTTCGTGGCAGGTAATGCTCGGGTCGATTCCCGGCATATCTTCCGTGCACCATGCGAAGGTCTTGCAGTTGCGCTTCAAGAAGTCTATCAGTTCGTTCTGCAGAACAGGTTCGAGGTCGGCGCCGACTCCGACGCACCGAGTGATGTCGCTGAGATCGATGTTGACTTGTACGATTTTGTCGAGCTTCGGGGCTTCCTCGCTGGTCACTTCGTCGTATTGTGTTTTCACGCTTCCCGGTTTCGTGATTTCGTCAGCGTGGGTTCGAACCACTTCGTTCGTCGTTTTGAGGCGATAGGCTTCGGCATTTACCTCTTCATCATGGATGATTGCGCATGACTTCCTTATCTTCAGTTCGGCGATGAAACAGCTTCTCGCGACGCGCTGATCTCCGCGTATTGTCTGAGTTCCGCTCGGACTTGGGAACTTTAGACACTGGTGGAATGTGGATGGGATCGCTTCCATGGCGTGGATCCATGGAGTTCCCATGATGGCGTTATAGATCGCCGGTGTATCTATGACGTCGAACTTCACCAGTTTTGTGACGCCTCCGATGTGTACTGGGAGTTTGATGGTTCCCAGGGACATGGTAATTTCTCCGTTGAAAGCCGTCAACGGCTTTTGGTTTGGCTTGATGGTGTACTCCTTGAGCTCCATCCTCTGCAGCGTACTGTAGAATATGAGGTCGACCGAGCTGCCGGTGTCGACCATCACCTTAGCTACTTCGCAATCTGCGATAAGTAGTTCGACGACCAAAGGGTCATTGTGGGGAAAGGCAACACCAGAGTTATCACGTTCGCTGAACGTAATTTCTTTGTTGGGACGGTCGGAGACGTCGCCGGTGCTGGCCCACTTGACTGCGGCGATCGTTCCGCGCTGCGATCTTTTGATCGACCTAACCGAATCGTTGCAATCGACAAGACCTCCCATGATCATGCCGATCTTCTTGCGTGCTACCTTCGGCGGGCCGGGAAGTTCTTCTCGCTCCCTTTTGTCGACGACTCGGGGCTCTCTCCCGATCACGTTCGGATTCGGGCCGGATGTACGTGTAGTTGGCTCGTCTTTCTTCCGAGGTCGGTAGCCTGACGTTTCCGTTGTCGTATTCCCGCAGGAGGAGGCCTTGAAGATATCTGCATTCCGCCGTTGAATGCCCATCTTGCTTGTGGAAATCGCAATGTTTGTTCGTGTCGCGATTGTTAGGTCGTCCGTTGTTCGGATAGTTTCCCGAACCGTTTCTACTTTGTTGATCGCCATGCGATCCTCTCGGGTACGGGGCTTCTATTTCGATAAGTCCCCCTTGTTCGATATCCCGAACCGCCTGTCGATCGATTAGGTTCTGGACGAGATACGTTGTTGATTGCTTGCCTTTCGAACTCCTCGTCGTCGATCAGATGGATTCGGGTGTTTTTGCTCTTGTACTCCGCGTCGTAATGTTGTCGCGGTTCGCGGTGCTCCTCTTTCACCCTTTCCTTGTCCTTCGAGCGTGTTTTGAGGGACGCATGCTTCTTGGTCAGAGCGGCTTTTTCTTCTTCTAGCTTTATGTAGGCTGTCGCCTTATGTAGGGCATCCTCTAAAGCTCTCGGTTCGTTCGTCGTGAGTTCGTCGCGGAACTGTGACTCGAACCACAGTCCGTTGCGGAGGGCTTGGATGGCTACGTCGTCTGGTACTTTGATTTTGGAGGCGATCTCCTTGAATCTTTCGACGTATTTCCTCAGGGTTTCTCCTTCTCCCTGAGTCATGCCCCATAGATCGGCGATCGACTTTTCCTTGTGGATATACATTGAATAGTGCTTCAGGAACACGGTCTGGAGCTGATGGAAGTTGCCGATCGAATTAGGGGCCAGTCGATTGAACCATTTTTGTGCCGCTCCTGTCAGGTTCTCGACGAACAGCTGACAGTATCCTGCGTCTCGCAGTTCGGGGGCGATCTGAGCTCTGCCCATTGATATTGTGAATGCCGTGACGTGTTGGACTGGGTCCGTCGTCCCGTTATATTTTGGGATGGTGATTTTTCCCGGGTGCGGGATGTAGAACCGAGTGATATCTGTCGTGAAAGGAACGCTCTGTGCCTCTCGTAATACGCGGCCGATTTCTGGCGCTGCGCTGATTGCTTCATGGACTCGAGAGCTCATATCGTTCAGTTCTTGCCTCATTCGCTCGAACTCATCGTCTCCGGCGGTTGGTGTTGCCTCTGGGTGTTGTATGCCCCGGCATCGTTTATCGTTCGCCGGAGATGATGATTCCGGTTATCTTGTTGATATCCGCTCGGACCGAAAAATTCATCGCGGCGGTTGGATGTACGAACGGTGGGGTTCCGTAAGCCGTTGTCGGGTTATGGGCTCCCGTAAGGAAGTCCAAACGGGCTGGCGCTCATGGGAGGCGGGATTTCATGACCGTCGGTTCGCGTTTGCTGCGAGGCTTCTCCGAACGAGGTTTCGCCGTACGCCCGGAGTGAGTTCGTTGGTTGTTCGTTGTACTCGCGGCCCTTGCGTGGTGAGCGCTTCGAATCTCGCGTTCGTCGATTGGGTGAGAGAGTCCACCTTGCGACCAGGCTTGCGAGGAGTTCGATAATGCCGGTTGAGCTACTTCGGCGCCAAGGGTGATTGTGTTTGTCTGCGGCGAGACGTTGGCAGTCTCATTCGTGATTCTGGACTCGGGGGTCCGATTGTTCGTGCGAACTAGGGGTATTTCTTGTACAATTGTTTGGACCGAAGGTGTGGCCTGGGGGCCTGGTTCGGGGATCATCGGTGGGAGTCCCACTGTCGGAATCGCTCGTTCGGTTGCAAGGGCCTCCTGCAGAACGATCGGGATGTGCGCTTGATTGTCTTGTTGGTTTGCCATTGAACGAAGATGAACGTCTGATTATAGCTTCGGGGTGCTGTTGAGTTGCCGTTAGCGTGAGAGAATTTCCTGATAGGCCCCACGGTGGGCGCCAAATGTTGTAGGGGTAAAACGGTTAAGTATTATGTTCGGAATAAGACGGATGGATCGTTCGTAATAGTGTAATGAAAATGGTTCGGAATTTGTATGTGAAGAGGGGTCGGAATTCTCGTTATGACAACTGTGATTCGGAATGATGGTTCGCTAGAGATAGCGAACGCTTTTATTATGCTAGAGATAGCGAATGGTAAGTGGGCAAAGATGCCGAACAGAACACAGGCAGAGATGCCGAATGAAATGTGGGCAGAGATGCCGAACGTAAATACAGTATAAAGATGTCGAACTAAAAGATAGTAGATTATAAGTCTTTGTTTCTCTCTGTTGATTTCTCTCTCCAGAATCCGGTCCTCTCTTTCTGAGCGAGATCTCTCTTATTTATAGTAAACGCTCCCCTTTTGACGGTATTCCTTGGCGCACGATCGCCATACCGCGGAACAGTGCTAGGTCGTAGGGTGGTTCGGTTCGGCGCCTCATAAATGCACTGTCAGAGTTGTCGTTCGGCGCTCATAAATGCTGTCAGACTTACTGTTCGGCGCGGCGGAACTGTACTGTCAGGCGTGACGTGGCGTCGCTCTTCTCTAACGGGCCTGATTCCAAATGGGCCGTAAGTTGCGGTTTGGGCCCTTGTCGGGCCTAAACTGGCGGGCTTCTTGAATGGGCTTAAATCGTGATGGGCTTCTTAAACGGGCCTGGTCATGTTGGGCCTGAGGAGGCCCACCCATAACAGTTACACAAGGAGGAACAAGGCGCAAAAGGCCTAAGAGGATTTACGTGATGGTTACTTAACTAAAGGAGGAGTTTTATCTTACTAGTAGTGTTAAATAAATAACTATGGTTAAGGGGCACATGGGGTGAATAACCGCTCACATGGGATGAGATTGGTTGAGTTAGTACTATATAAGTATGAACCTAGAGAATAGGTAAGATTATCAAGGGTTTGATCAAAGGCATGAGGGAAGATACTCCTTTATACCTCTCTCTTTGTATTGAATCTGATTATTATCCTTTAATAAAAGCATCTTTTTATTAATTGATCATTGTTTATACATTTGATATCCAAATCGTATCACATTGCTTCAGCCATCGTGAGCTGCGCAAGGACAACGTAAGCAGAGATAACTCCCATTGTCTGCACCACAGCTGCTTCTTTCTCTCTCTTCTTCACGAAATACGAAAGCAACTAAAGGTTCCCTAACAAACCAGTCAACATCCCCTGTACTAAAAAAAAACATATAGCTTCAGATTCTATCTTTCTTCACAACCACAAACACCCCTTACAACACAATGCAACCTAGGATGTTTCTTAGGTATACTCATACTCTTACTAGTTACTATACAAGTTTCAAATTACTTATGAAGACGAAATCGAATGTATCTGAGATCATACCATCCATGGAACAGCATAAAGTGAAGTGTTGTTCCCGACCATAAGATTCTGAGCATTGAGGATGATCTGTGGCAATTGCAACATCAGAAACGGTATGTTTGCTCCGCCGTAGAACTTCGCCGTCCATGAATCCCATTCTCTATGTTTCTTGATTCTCTTCGAAAACCCCCCAAAAATCAAATTCATCACAGCGAAAACAAAAATTCAACGACACACAAAGCAATTCTACGAAGCTATGGCAAGTTTGTTCTCGAGAAGCTCAAATTTCAAAAATCTCTCACCTGGTGAATCGGTTGAGGAAGGTCTGATTCGATCGTGCGAGCAAGGATGAGTCGGCGAGTCGAAACAATAGGATTCGACCTAGTTAGAGCTAAACCACGGTGACCATTATCGACGGCGTTAGCGAAGACAGCCGCCGCCGTCGATACGTGTACGGTTCGGATGCGGGCGAGAGAACCGTGTCTTTGAAACGAAGGAAGAGCGATGACAAGTAAGAGATGTAGCTATGGTTTTAGCTTCCATGGGAGATTTGAGAGAATAATATTAGTGAAAGTGAAATCTTTGAAACAGAGAGGAAGAAGAAGAAGAAGGAGTGAGTGGACTGTTCTAATATTAGTGAAAGTGAAATGGGGGAAAACGAAAGGAGACGCCACGTGGCATCGTAACTTGTGTTTCGTAATCATGTTCATGTGTGCTACAGTGCTTTTGTAGTGATCCAAGATCTTCTTCGATAACACTAGATAAAAAAAAACTTATTTTAATAACCACATTTTTAAAATTTTTATAATTACCATTAATTTTTTCTCTAAAAAATATCACAAATTTTAAACTAGTTTAAAATTTCCAAAACTACCATAAACCTTCAAAATTAAACCCTAACTTCTTCTAAACTATATGCCATAAACCATTAAACCTTCAAAACTTGGGACAAAAAAACCCTTCAAACTAAACTCTAACTCCTTTTGTATTTGTGGTATTTTTGTAAACTAAATTATTTTAATGGTACTTGTGTTATGAATAACTTTATAATGGTATTTTCAAAATAAAAACATTTTTGTGGTATTTTAAGAAATTTGTCTAGAATAAACCCAATATAGAATCAACTTTTAGTATATTCAAGTAAATACAAAAAGTAAAACAAGCTATAGCTTTGCATTGTACAATGCACAAGAGAAAGAAAAAGACAACAACATGGTTTTCAAATGGCTAAACCAGGCCAAGATAGTTCTAAAACATGTTTCTTTCCTCACATTACACAACAATTTGGTGAAGACTCAAGCATATCTGGAGACCTACAAACCAAAAAATACAAAACAAAAACTCAGTAACATTGGTCTTTAAAGAGGCGAGCACATAGAGATACCATTGAGGAATTAGAAGACTTACAATTGTCCTAGGCTTGCGAAATCAAAGCCAGGATCCATCTCTTGAACTATATCACTAGGTGGTTGTCCACACTCTTGCATCTTCTGCATTATATCCATTATCTTACGCGAACTGTTTGGTTCGTTCTCGTACACGAGGTGAGCTCTTTGATCAGTTCGTATTGGCGCGAATAGCGTTCGAATTCCTCTTTCTCTAGACTTGTCTCATGCTCTTCTAGCCATTCCGGGTATCTTGCTCCTATCTCTTTCATGGGTTCGTGAAGTATATCCTTTGATAGTAGCTGTTGCATCATCGTGTCCACTATCGACTCTAAGTCCTTATATCCAAAACATTGAAACGAAAAAAAAAACATTAAGTAAAAACTTCTCTCTTCATCTAGACATCTCTTTATGTGAAACTACTTCTAATCATTAACCGCCGCTTTTCGACGTTTTATCACAATCTGTCTTACAACACAGACTTCAAGGTCCATGTTATGATATAAAACTCTGAACTAACCTCAACTATGAAAGTTTAGCAGTAACAAAACCAAACATTACATCTCAATCTAGCGAAACAATGGCTTCTAAGCTCACATAATGCATTACTTTCAACACACAATGGAAACTACACAAACTTCATATAGGATGAAGAGCCAATTATACACCAAACAATAAACACTTGGTGAAGAATATTTCTTCTAAAACTAAACTACCAACTATAGTGGCAAAACCGAACCAAACTCGAAGCCGAAACAAAGAAAAACGAAACCAAAGAAGTAACCTCATAAACATACAAACAAGAACAAAAAGCTAACACCATACACCACAAATGTCCTAGCAAAGATTCAAATCAAGAAAACAAAAAGTTAAAGAGAACATTTATGTATTAACAGTACCTGAGATCCAGCCATATCCTCGAATTGCTTGATCCAATCTTCGACCATAGCGTCATCAGTACCAGGAGGAAGTTGCTGCTGCTGCTTATTCGAAGACAAGGACTCGAGACCCTTGACGGTTTCTCTCGTCTGTTCCCTGAGTTTATTAAGAGCTTCAGCAACATGATCCTCTTTTGTAGCTTTTTGTTGCTTTCCTTTCTTCTTGCTCCTCATATCAGGTAAACCCATACCAAGACCTTGTACATCACTAGGCAATAATGACTTTGACTCTTTCTTATCATCACCAATTCACCATCTTCTCTCTTCACCTCTCTATTAATACCAAAACCTAAAGCTAATCAATAATCTATAAAATTAAAGTATTGATTGTTCATGGGCACTTATCTCAAAAACTCAAAATCCTAACTTTCTTCAGAGACTTTAAACAACATAACATATGTACAATTATTGTGAAGAAAGAGACAAAAAGGATTAACCTTTGAGTAAGATTGAGATCCTTGAAATCATCCAAGGCACCTGAGAAAGCCACAGAGAGAAAACAACCAATGACTAGTATCGATTCTAAAAAAACGAAACCCATGAAAAAATCGAATCACGAGAACAGAGATGAAACGAGTAAGAATAAGTCATCAGTTTGGGTAAATTACTATCGAGAAGCTCGTCTAAGTCATCGGTGTCAGTGTGATAAGCTTGGACAAGTTTATTATAGGCAAAGAATGAAGAAGGACAAGCAGCCGCTTGGTGAGCTGGCTTTGGAGTAAGAAAACAAAGAGTAAAGCAAACCTGCTGATTGGGATAGAGGGTTTGCTGTTACGTGAAATAAGAGAGATATATATATCTCCTTCGTTGCTTTACTTTCTTATTATGCTTTATGATATGTGTGGAATAATCCAGCGATGTGCTGTGATGGAGATTACTTTGTAGATCGATTGTTTCATCCCTGAAACATATCGATTCTTTCTCTTTTTCTTTTGGATTTTATCTTTGCTACTTTCATTTGAATAAAGAGGAAATTTACAGAGTTTTTGAGAGTATCACATATCATAAATCTATCATTGGTGCGGTGAAACTGGTTTCGAATCTAACGCGATGTATGCTAACGATCATCCGAGCTTCCTATCACCGGAGAGAAGTGAGATGGAGCAGGAGGAATTTTCAGATTCAGCTCCGGCGAAGGAGCAGATGAAGTATCTGTACAGTGCGGTGAACCGGATCTCGTCGGAGCAGTCGGAGATGAAGAAACAGTTTATGTCGATGGAGTCTATGTTGTCGCGGATGGAGGAGAGATTATTCAGTGAGGATCTGAAAGGGAAAGGTCAAGCTGGATCTTCTGCGCATCGACCGATGACGGTTTCTCGTTCGTCGGGGTTACGGTATGATTCTCCGATCAGATCTCGATCTAGATCTACTCCATATCATTTGGCGAATCGGGAGAGTATGCTTAAGAAGATTGAGATGCCTGTGTTCGATGGTGTGAATACTTATGAATGGATTGTCTTGGTGGAGAGATTTTTTCACATAGGTCGCTACACGGAGGAAGAGATGTTGGAGATGGTAGCCTTGAGTTTGTCGGGGAAGGTGCTAAAGTGGTTTAGCTGGGAACTTAACCGTGGAGAGTTTGTTACATGGCAGGATTTCAAGCGGCGCTTGTTGTTCCGTTTTGGAGAATCTATGGAAGATGAGCCAGGGAAGAGATTGTTTGCTCTTAAGCAAACTGGATCTGTGGCGGACTACGTGAGTGAGTTTGAAGATCTATCAGCTCAAGTTCCAGGACTGAATGATACAAACTTAACGGATATCTTCTATAATGGCTTGAAGCAAGAGATGAGGGAGGTGATCAGAATCAAAGAACCCATTGGTTTGAGGAGTCACATTGCTGCGGTTCTACGTATGGAATCTAGTTTTTTCTGTAAAGCAATGGGTGAAGTTACAAAAGGAGAGAGTAAAGGAGCAAGACAATCTGCTTTTTTGCCATTGAAATCTTCTTCTCATTATAATTCTAACAGATTTTTTCAGAATAATGAGACGAAGATGTTAGCTGCTGGGACAACAAATCAGGGCAAAGGAAAAGGTGTTGGGTCCTTTCCTGCAGGAGATGGTTCTCAGGTGGCAGAAAGGCCGAGACAGAAATTGTCTCAAGGGGAATTGGACGATATGCGTCGGCAACGTCTATGTTTCAAGTGTAAGGGAAACTGGTCTAGGGAGCATGTTAATGTGTGTCCTTTTAAAGAGCTGAGAGTTCTCACGGTGGTCCAAGGGTATGAAGTGGAGATTCTGGATGTGGAAATGTTAGCGGAGGAACCAGAGGAAGAACAACAGAAAATTCAAGAGTTGATGGTGTTATCTTTGAATTCTCTGTTGGGTCTTGCTTCCCCTAAAACAACTAGGCTTCATGGATTTGTAGGCAGGACAAAGGTGGTGGTTATGCTTGATAGTGGAGCATCTCACAATTTTGTTGATCCTGAGGTGGTGAAAAGAGCCAAGTTGGAGGTGTGTGTGAATCAGAATTTGAATGTTCTGTTGGGTAATGGCGTTACTGTGCAAGGCATTGGAGTTTGTAAAGGGGTGCAGTTTCAGTTAGCCAATGTGGACTTTATGTCTGATTTTATTTCTTTGGAATTGGGGGGTGTAGATGTTATTCTTGGGGTCCAGTGGCTGGAGACTTTGGGTCGTTGTGAGGTGGATTGGAAGTTACAAGAATTGACATTTGTACATTTGGGCAAACAGGTGACTTTGTACGGTGATGTGAGACTTCATGCCGATAAGATTTCTCACCTACCTGTACAGAATGAGATGCTAGAAGGGTTGGGTCAGTGTTTGCTTCAGGACGTGGACACAGATTTGGCTGCGGCTACTGCGTCTATTCCGGGGCTATTATCTGAAGTATTACAAGTGTTCCAACAAGTTTTTGCCTTACCTCAAGGACTCCCACCTATCCGTGGCCAAGAGCATGCTATTACTTTGGTTCTGGGAGTCCAAGCTATTTCAGTACGGCCTTATAGATACCCGCATGCTAGCAAAGAAGTTATGGAAAAAATGGTGTCGGAGATGTTGCAAGCTGGGATCATACGGCCAAGTACTAGCCCTTTTTCTAGCCCGGTGTTACTAGTAAAGAAAAAGGATGGTTCGTGGAGATTTTGTGTTGATTACAGGGCTCTCAACAAAGCCACTGTTCCGGATAAGTACCCAATTCCTGTGATTGATCAGCTCTTAAATGAACTTTATGGTGCGAAGATTTTTTCAAAGCTGGATTTGCGTTCTGGTTATCATCAAATCAGAATGAAAGACGGAGATGTTGAGAAAACAGCTTTCAGGACTTTGGAGGGTCATTATGAATTTCTGGTTATGCCTTTTGGCTTGACTAATGCACCAGCGACCTTTCAAGCTCTAATGAACAAGGTTTTTAAGCCTTTTCTGCGGAAGTTTGTCCTGGTTTTCTTCGATGACGTGTTGATTTATAGTAAATCTGTTCAAGAGCATGTTGAACATTTGACGTTGGTGCTGAAAGTATTTGCTGAACATAGTTTGTTTGCAAATCAGAAAAAGTGTGTTTTTGGAGTTGCTCAAGTTGAGTATTTGGGTCATATTATCACGGCTGAAGGCGTAGCTACTGATGGTGCAAAGACTGAAGCTATGAAGCAATGGCCTCCTCCCAAAAACATTAAACAACTGCGGGGTTTTTTAGGACTCACGGGTTATTATCGAAGGTTTATCCGCGGGTATGGTGTTTTGGCTAAACCATTAACGGAATTATTGAAGAAAGATCAGTTTCTCTGGTCTGCGGATACGAGTGTAGCTTTTGAAGCTTTAAAACAGGCCATGATCACGGCACCTGTTTTGGCTTTGCCAGATTTCACAAAATGTTTTGTGATTGAATCTGATGCCTCGGGCTTCGGTTTAGGAGCAGTTCTTATGCAAGATAAACAACATGTGGCTTTCTTTAGTCATGGTTTGACTCCTAGAGAGCAGCTAAAGCCGGCGTATGAGAGGGAGCTTATGGCTATTGTCATGGTTGTCCTGAAGTGGAAGCATTATTTGGTGGGCCGAAAATTTGAGGTGCATACGGACCAAAAGAGCCTCAAATTTTTGTTGGAACAAAAAGAGGTGAACATGGAATATCAGAAGTGGTTGACAAAGTTGCTTGGCTTTGACTTTGATATTTTTTACAAACCGGGATCGGAGAACCGTGCCGCGGATGGGCTGTCCAGAATTGAACCGGTTTCGTCTACTCTTCTTGCTCTTACTGTTCCTACTTCGTTACAGTTACAAGACATCTTTAAGGAGATTGAACTTGATGAGGAGTTACAGTTGGTGATTCAGAAGTTTTTGTCTAGTGATGAGAATGCTGGCCCTTTTCAAGTGATTGGTGGAAAGCCGTGGTATAAGGGAAGGTTGGTGATTCCTAAGACTTCTCGTTTCATTCCGCTGATTTTGCAAGAATGTCATGATAGTAAGATGGGTGGGCATTCTGGTGTGTTGAAGACAGTCAAGAGAATCCAACTTGTTTTTCATTGGGATGGCTTGTTTAAGATGGTCCAGAAGTACGTGGCACAATGTGAGGTTTGTCAACGCCATAAATACTCGACATTGTCTCCGGCTGGCTTGTTACAACCACTGCCGATACCTATGTTGGTTTGGGAGGACATTTCTCTTGATTTTGTCGAGGGTTTACCAACGTCTCAAGGATTTAATGTGGTTTTAGTGGTGGTGGATCGTTTGAGCAAATATGCTCACTTTTTGGGTTTGAAACACCCTTTTACGGCGGAGGATGTGGCTGCTAAGTTTGTAGCAGAAATTGTGAAGCTTCATGGGTTTCCGAAGACGTTAGTATCGGACCGTGATAGAGTGTTTCTTAGCAAGTTGTGGAAGGACATGTTTCGCTTGTCGGGAACGCAGCTGAAGTTTAGTACAGCCTTTCACCCCCAAACGGATGGTCAAACGGAGGTCTTGAATAGGAGTTTGGAGGCGTATTTGCGTTGTTTTGTTTCCTCCCATCCGCGTACGTGGTTTAAGTTTTTGGCATGGGCAGAATTGTGGTACAATTCTTCTTATCATACTGCGCTAAAAACTAGTCCTTTCAAGGTGGTTTATGGGCGTGATCCTCCCGGTGTGTTGCGGTTTGAGAAAGGTTCCACGGAGAATGTTGACTTGGAGACATTGTTGACTGAACGAGATGCTGCTTTGGTTCAGATTCGTAATAACTTGCTCCACGCACAACATCTTATGAAGATTCAGGCAGATAAACACCGTAGAGATGTGGAATTTGCTGTCGGAGATTGGGTATTTCTCAAGCTGCAGCCGTATCGACAACAGACGGTCATGCGTCGGGTTTGTCAGAAGTTAGCGGCGAAGTATTTTGGTCCTTATGAGGTTGTGGAACGGATTGGTAAAGCTGCGTACCGTTTGAGTTTACCTCCTGAATCTCGTATTCACCCGGTGTTTCATGTGTCGCAACTAAAAGCACGGGTGGGATCATCGCAGGACGTGCAACCCACTCCTCCTCTTCTTCCGGAGTTTCTGTCGGAAGAGCCTCTGTCGCCTGCGGAGATAGTGCAGTCTCGTTACACGGCTACGGGTCAGTTGGAGTTATTGGTGAAATGGGAAGGTATCTCGGCTCCGGAACCGTGTTGGATGTTATTCACCGAGTTTAAGAAGCAGTTTCCTTCTTACCATCTTGAGGGCAAGCTGGGTCTTAAAGGGGATGGTATTGATAAGCTTGGACAAGTTTATTATAGGCAAAGAATGAAGAAGGACAAGCAGCAGCTTGGTGAGCTGGCTTTGGAGTAAGAAAACAAAGAGTAAAGCAAACCTGCTGATTGGGATAGAGGGTTTGCTGTTACGTGAAATAAGAGAGATATATATATCTCTTTCGTTGCTTTACTTTCTTATTATGCTTTATGATATGTGTGGAATAATCCAGCGATGTGCTGTGATGGAGATTACTTTGTAGATCGATTGTTTCATCCCTGAAACATATCGATTCTTTCTCTTTTTCTTTTGGATTTTATCTTTGCTACTTTCATTTGAATAAAGAGGAAATTTACAGAGTTTTTGAGAGTATCACATATCATAAATCTATCAGAGTGTTGTTGTTGTTGGCCATTTTTCCTCTCAAACGCAGTTATGCAGATTTGCTAAGCGGAAGAGAGAAGAAGTAATCGCAAGCAAGAGGAAGGAGAGAGAGAGAAAGGGACGGTGTTAACTTTTTGATAATTTCGATATAAGGCCCATAACTTTATAATTGTGTCATGTAAGCCCATTTTCTCAACTAATAACACATTCGTCAATTTGTAACTAAAAACAAATTACAAAACTACACTTTTTAAATTAATTTTCACAAAACTACACCATTTAATTTTTTTCCCACAAAATTACATTTAAACACTAAAAATTAAATTCAAGTTAAGCCTACTCACACAACCTTATTCACACAACCCTACTCCTTAATCACTGTATCTCAAACACTAATTAGCGAACTCAAATGATTTTTTTTTTAATTTTGGTAAAATTTTAAAAAGTAAATCAATAATTTAAAATTTTTGAAAAGTTGTAATTATGAGAAAATTGAATTAGGTAGAATTTTGTAAATGAAAGAATAAAAGGGTGTAGTTTTGTGAATTCCTCAAAACAATATGATTGGTTTTTTTGGGGTTAAATGTTAAATAACAATATGATTGTTTTTTTTTGGTTTTTAACAATTTGATTGTTGTCAAACAAAAATATGCATTTCTAATAAACCGACTCTTTTATAAGATTGTTTTGTTGAGTTACTCGGTTCATGTAAGCATGAATTTGTGTCTTTATGTGTTGGTCATTGATAAACGAGATTTTACCCCGTTTAATCTAATGTCTTAATTGTAGTACTTAAGATGTCAAACCAAATCAAGAGCAAACAATTTATTTGAATTTGTGTGAAACGAACTCAGTTTAAGTGTGATCAAAAAGATTGTTGTTTGAGTGATTTTGTAACCGAATGTTAAACAAAACGAAAAACGAGAATTAAAGGTTTTGAAAGATTAATAAAAAGCTAAACAATCATGTTAAGGTGTTTTAAAGGATGATTAAACTTTCGGATTTCAAATTGTCTTTTACAAAAATAACTTTAAGGTTTTGAAAACGATTTTAGATCAATCCACTCTCGTGGCAATGATCCTTTTCTCAACAATTAAACTAAAACAATGTCTTGGATAGTTTAATCGTCGAGAAACTTTAAGAACAAATCAATTCTAACCACCAAGCTTATTAACACAGATCTCTCGGTTAAGCTAGGCTTGGTTCTAAGGTAATTGTTCAGGAGGCTTTATAATCTCTCGATTCATAAAGCTTCCTGGGTTCGATAATCGAATGACCAACTCGATTAAAGCTTTAAGGCTGTTACCAAAGACTAAAGTTTTTAATCAATTAAGCTTTTGACAATTATCTATTCTAGATTCAATCAAACCCTTTTACCCTAACCCAATTGTCTATTTAGAACTACTCACAAATCATATTGAAACTCATAGCAATTAGGTTTATAGATATCAATAGCATAAACAAAAACAAGGAGAATAAAGGGTAAATAAAACTCTTATTGAATGATGATGATGAAGATTACAAGGTGGCCAAGAAGCAATCACCAAGAAATCTCCTCCAAGTCTCAAAAAACAAAACAAACGATGACAAAAAAATAAGATCCCCTCGTCGCTGTGTGTTGTTTACCCTAATATAAAATCTAAACCGGAAATTAAAATAAAGGAAACCAAAATTGGTTTAGTCGGTTTTCCTTTTTACATATTAAAAACCAAATCTATTATAAAATTTCGCAGCCTGTATCGGTCAAAGCAAACCGATACAGGCTGGCCGATATGCGCTTCGACAGTCTTCCTTCGGCTCAGTTTTCTTCGTATCGGCCAGGCTAAGCCGATACGACAGGTCGATACGTGTCTTCGGGTCTTTTTCTCTTGTATCGGCCACTCCAAACCGATACAGTTGGCCGATACAAGCTTCGGCGAAACTTCTGTCTTCTATATCGGCCAACAGAAACCGATACAACATGCCGATGCAAGTGTATCAGTTTCTTTTTGGCTTAAATTCATCACTTTCGCCGTCTTTATGCTCCAAAACCTGAAATACACGAAACAAACCAAAATGCAACCTATATGACACTAAATGCAACCTAAATGAATGAGTTCTAATGCATAGACTAAGGTAAAATGTGTAAAATATGCAAGTTATCAACTCCCCCAAACTTATCCTTTGCTTGTCCTCAAGCAAGAGAATTTCGCGTCAAAGTTTAGGAAGGTGTGGAGGCGGGGACCTCAGAACCAAAAGCAACACGGAAGTGCGATGAACAAGTATCCTAAACATAGTACCCTCTCGCAACTGAACTAGTTCTACTTATTTCTATCTACCTTAACTCCGTCTAAATCCGCTATTATTACCAAGAGTATGTGATCCACTTATCTAGTCTAAACACCTTTCACATTCAATTAAGTACAATCAAGCATGAAACATGATTAAAAATTTCCAAGAGTTTTTCTATTTGTCTAGGTAAGAACGGGATTTCGAATCAAACGAGGAGGCTAACACTCAGGCATGTGGTTAGTTGTAGCGCGGTTTCTCTCGGGGAGTGAAAGGATTAAGCAAAATCGGGAAAGACAAGGAGCAATGCAAATCCGGACATCCATCCCTATACAATTCTAATCTCTAACCCATCTTTTCATTCTCTACACACTTAAGCATTCAAACACCGAGTTTTCTTCTCTTTTTTTTTTTAACTACCTTAGGAGTTTTATTTGGCTAACTTTCTCTTCTTTTTTTTTCTTTTTCGATTTTTCTGTTTTTCTCTTTTTTTTTTTTTTTTATTTTACGTAGCCATTCTTTACCCCTAGGCGTTTTACAATTTAACTCGTGTTTATTTTCTGAAAATACGTTTTAGTTCAAAGATGTGTTTCCCGTTATCCCGTCTACAAACTAGCGTATGATAACCTAGCCAAATGGATGTCCTTCCTTGTCGCTCCCTATACTTTCAAGTTTTTGCGAAACCAAACAATCACTAAATGAAAAGAATTCTCACAAGTGTTTGGGTTTAGGCGTAGGGGGTGAGAGGGGAATCATCCTTATAATGAGAATGACCGGATTGCGCTTAAGGTGTTTCGGTTTAGGAAGCCGCAATCCGTAGAAATCAAAAAGCCATAGAAATTCTCTTGAAAACCATCAATCATGCTAATTAAAAATCAGGTTTAAGTTCAAATAGTTTTTCGAAGGTGATTTAGAACTACCAAGCTTCATAACCATACAATTGGATTTTTAAACATCAATGTCTAGAGTTGCGGTTTTAAGATTTTCAGCGAGTTCTAATTCGTTTACGGAAAATACTACACCTAAGATACTGTTCAAAAACACCAAGTGCGTCGCTTTACAAGGTTAACATCATCATAGATCCCCTATGCAAATGCTCTAAATGCCATGAACTAATCCTATATGCAGATTTTTTTTTTGTGTTTTTGTAAATTTTTTTTTTTTTTTTTTTTTATGTGGATGCTAAGTAAAACTAAAATGCGTGATGATAATGTGACTACTCCCCCAAACTTAATTCACACGGTCTCCGTGTGAAACAAGTGTCGAAGGAGGTTCCTAAATGCATAACAACCTAAAAACTACATGCAATGAATGTGAAAAAGCATATTTACAAGGGTGTAGGGTTACCTCAGTAGTAGTTGGTGTCCGGGTCAGGGTCTTCTCCATCGGAGGAGAAGGTGGGAGACTCGTTGTCCGAGAGGACCGTGGGTGGGCGGTTGTGAAAGCGGTAGCGTCTCCTAGGCGCGGTGGCTGCCTAGGTGCGTCGTCCGCGGATCACGCACTACCAGCTGCGTGTCTTGGTTCGAACCGCAGCTCGCGCGGGACAAACCCCTCTTGATGGTCTTCTTCAGCGACTTGACCTCGCGCACCAACTTCCTTATGGTTCGGTCTTGGAAGAGGTTCCACCGGCTCATTCTCTGCATATCCAAGTACATGTCCTGCAAAGGACCAGGCTGTCTAGGCGCGGTGGAGGGACCGAGGTAGTAGCGCTCGGGTCCGTAGGTAGGCAGCGTCAATGTGCTGAACTCGTACCTACTCGGTCCAGCAGGTCGGTGGACTTTTCTCGGAGCGCGGACAGAGGAGAGAGGGGCGGCTGTGACATCGTGTAAGTGGCGCCAGTCGAGTTCGAAGTGAACCGCGGCGTTGCCGCTGAAACTCGTGCAAGCTGGGTTGGGAAGCAGGACGATGCTTTGGACGTTGTTTATCTTGAACGAGTACGCGTACTTACCCTCGCATTCACCGACGATCATTAGCTGCTTTGCCAAGTATGGCATGTCCATGAAGGTCGGATGTTCTTTTCTTCCCAATAGGGGTACCCGCCAGCCGGTTAGAAAAGGTGTGACCCATCCGCCTATGCTCAGCTTTGGCGTGGCATCGGTGCGAGTCCAAGCCCAACGTTTGACGTCCATGAAACCGTTGATGAGCAGCCGAAGAACGCTCGGGAAGTGTTCCTCTGTCGTGGGGAACAAATCGGGGTCGCGGAGTGAACGTCGAAGTATCGGCGCTAGACCTTGCTGCAAGTACATCATCTCGTTGTTGTTTACCTGCCCCGCCTTGCGTCTAGGGAAGAACACGTGCGAAAGAAGTTTCTGCACGTATCTTATTGCGGGATGGCGAATCATCGCGCTCTTCGACCTCCCGGGTTGGTAGACCCCGTTGGCAATAAAGTTCCAAAGCTGTGCGCTTTCGCCTATCTCGTTGCTGAGCTCAACTTGTCCGTTTGCTGGGATTCCGAGTATCTTTTCCCAAGTCTGGGGAGTTCCGGAGTATACTCTCCCGTTGCTAGCTGTGAACGAGATTACCATCTCTTCCTCCTTGTATGTGATCGCGAGGGTGGCTAGAAACTGACACGTTTCCTCTTTGTAGGCGATTTCCTTCTTCCCTAAAACCCAATCAAGCCTCATGTGGCGCAAAATTTCCCTTACCTCATCGTATATTCCTAATTTCCTGAGCGTATCCGTGTCGGGGAAACGCGACGGGGTGAATGGGATCTCCATTAGTGCATCGTACAACTCCCGGGCTGTCGGTTGCTTCTTCGGATCGCGTGTGATGGGCGAATTGCTTGTCCTTGGTGGGAACGGGAATGTGGGCGCTACTGCCACCTCCTCCTCGTCGTAGGAGTCGTATACGAACTCGTAATCCCCCTCTTCCACGACTGCGGGTTCATCACGCTTCTTTTTCGCGCTACTCTTTCGCGATTTGCTCTTTCGCGGTTCCTCCCTCGGTTCCTCTCTTGGTTCCTCTCTTGGAACCTCATCGGTGGGTTCCCTTATCACCACCGAACCTGACCTAGTCTTCTCCTTGGTGGTTCATCATCTACTGCCTTACCTTTCCCTTTTTCAGCCCTTGATGCTCTCTTAGGACCCATTGGTTCTTATGGTGAATTTGGGCGTTTTTGGAGAAGGCTCAGATCGTTGGAGTCGTTGAGATGACCTGAAAGAGAAGGAGGAGACAAAGAGGATGAGCCAAAAATCAGTTGATTTCGACAACAAACGAAGGAGATATCAAGCTTTTAAAATCGCAACAATGGTGGAACAAAGAGAAAGGGCGATATCGGCTTTGAGTTTTAAGGGTAAAGCCCTAGAAATTTATTTATAATCTACCGATATCGTGACTTAAATAGCGCGTATCGGTTACCTGACCGATACAGTTTAACCGATACGATACTGTATCGGGTTTTCTGTATCGGCGTGTAGTCGAGGTTGGCCTATTTCGCGTTGTATCGGTCATGCCGATACTAGTGTCTCCTCTTTCTGTTTTCCTCGTATCGGTCCCAGCAGACCGATACAACATCCCGGTATGAATGTCTCCGATTTCTGTTTTCCTTGTATCGGTCCCAGCAGACCGATACAACATCCCGATGCTAAACCTCCTTAGACTATTCCCTTCGTATCGGTCCCAGCAGACCGATACGTCTCGTCGATACCGGCCAAAGCTTGCCGATATGGCTGGCCGATACGTAACTCCTGGTTATTTCTCCTCGTTTTCACCTGGAAAAACACTACTAAGTAACCAAAGAAGATGGTTAGAACTATGAATATGAGAATGCTAAATTAAAAACAAAGATTATGTACAAGGATAGACATGGGACTTCCTCCCAAGTGAGCTTGTTTATAGTCACGTAGCTTGACTTTACCCCTTTGTTTTAAGCAACGTTTGGATCCGAAAGAGACAATGAGTCTCCTCCGGTGGCAGCTTCGTTTGCGAAGTATTGTTTGAGTCTTTGACCGTTTACTGCAAACTCCCCTCCGTGCTTGTCCCAAAGAACCACAACTCCGAGTGGTTTCACCTCCTTGATCTTAAAAGGGCCGGACCAACGGGATTTCAGCTTTCCGGGAATAGTTTAAGCCGCGAGTTGAATAGCAGCACCAAGTCGTTCACCTTGAACTCCTTCTTGATGATCTTCTTGTCGTGGAAGGCTTTGGTCCGCTCTTTGTAGATCCTCGAGCTCTCATAGGCGTGTTGGCGTATTTCGTCCAATTCCTCGAGCTGAAACTCCCTCTTCTCTTTCGCCGTTTTCAGGTCGAAGTTGAGTAACTTAATTGCCCACTGGCCTTGTACTCGATCTCTACCGGAGGTGGCAGGCTTTACCATACAACAAGTTGAAGGGCGTTGTCCCCAATGGCGTTTTAAACGCTGTTCTGTACGCCCAAAGAGCGTCGTCTAGTTTAACGGCCCAATCTTTCCTCGTTACACCGACCGTTTTCTCGAGAATCGCCTTGATTTTTCGGTTAGATACCTCTACTTGTCCGCTGGTCTGTGGGTGGTAGGGTGTTGCGACCTTGTGCTTGACACCGTGTTTCTTGAGAAGGCTCTCGAAGATCTTGTTGATGAAGTGGGAACCTCCGTCAATAATGACAACCCTGGGAACTCCGAACCGAGGGAAGATTATCGTCTTAAAAAGACTAACAACGGCTTTTGAGTCGCTCGTTGTGCACGCAACAGCTTCTACCCACTTGGAGACATAGTCCACCGCCACGAGAATGTACTTCTTGCCGTACGATGATGGGAAGGGTCCCATGAAGTCTATACCCCACACATCAAAAATCTCAACCTCCATGATAGGGTTTTGTGGCATCTCGTTCCGCTTGCTTATATTGCCCTTCCTTTGGCAAGGATCGCAGCGTTGAACGAACTCGTGAGCGTCCTTAAACATCGTGGGCCACCAAAAACCAGCTTGTAGGACCTTGGAGACCGTCTTAAAGCTCGCGAAATGTCCCCCATAGGCTGAATCGTGGCAATGAGTAAGAATGCCGTTTACCTCTTCATCCGCTGCACACCTCCGATATAATCCATCTTTGCACAAGGTGTAGAGGTAGGGTTCGTCCCAATAGAACCGTTTCAAGTCGTGGAAGAATTTCTTCTTTTGATGACGCTCCAATTCATGCGGTTCTTTTCCCGCGGCTAAGTAGTTCACAATGTCCGCGTACCAAGGTTCTTTTTCTGCGGCAAAGAGCTCTTCAACCTCATACTCTTGCTCTCCCCGGAATTTCATTAACATGATCGTCATTAGATGTTCCTCGGGGAACGAATCATCAATGGGCAGTAGGTCGTCTACGCGCAGCCGCGACAAGTGATCCGCGACTCCATTCTCGACGCCCTTCTTATCTTTGATTTCCAAGTCAAACTCTTGGAGCAGCAAAATCCACCGTAGCGGCCGCGGTTTCGCATCTTTCTTTGCAAGCAAATGTCTCAATGCTGCGTGATCGGTGTAGACTATCACCTTTGAGCCAACCAAGTATTGCCTAAACTTCTCGAAAGCAAACACGATGGCTAGGAGTTCCTTTTCTGTGGTCGCATACTTTGACTGCGCATCGTCCATCGTCTTACTAGCGTAGTAAATGACGTGGAGCTTCTTCTCCTTTCTTTGTCCCAACACCGCACCAACGGCGTAATCACTAGCATCGCACATGATCTCAAAGGGTAGATCCCAATCCGGTGGCTGCACAATAGGAGCGCTAATCAGATCTTGCTTGATCTTGTGGAAGGCGCTTAGACACTCCTCGTCGAACACAAAATCGACGTCTTTGCATAGCAATCTCGTCAGCGGTCTAGCTATCTTCGAGAAGTCCTTGATGAACCTCCTGTAGAAACCCGCGTGACCGAGAAAACTCCTTATGCTCTTCACTGAATTTGGAGCTCCGAGGTTGGCCATAACGTCGATCTTTGCCTTGTCAACCTCAATACCCTTTTCTGAAATCCGATGACCCAAAACTATACCATCTCTCACCATGAAGTGGCACTTCTCCCAATTCAGCACCAAGTGGCATTCCTCGCACCTTTTAAGCACCCTGCAAAGATTAGACAAACGAAGAACCGTAGACAGAAAAATCATCCATAAAAACCTCAACAATGTTTTCGATTAAATCTGAAAATATGGACATCATGCATCGTTGGAACGTCGCGGGTGCATTACACAACCCAAACGGCATTCTACGATACGCAAACGTACCATAGGGACATGTAAAGGTGGTTTTCTCTTGGTCCTGGGGGTGGATGGGTATTTGGAAAAATCCGGAATACCCATCGAGAAAACAATAGTATGGATGGTTGGCTAAGCGTTCAAGCATTTGGTCAATGAAGGGCAGGGGGAAATGGTCTTTTCGAGTTGCAGCGGTTAGCTTTCGATAATCGATGCAAACTCTATGACCCGTGATTGTTCTAGTCGGGATTAATTCGTTTTTGTCGTTTTTAACCACGGTAATTCCACCCTTTTTCGGTACTACATGAACGGGGGAGATCCAATTGCTATCGGATATTGGGAAAATTATCCCCGCATCCAATAGCTTGATTATCTCTTTCTTAACAACTTCTTTGAGGTTTGGGTTCAGCCGACGTTGGTGTTCTATTGAGGACATAGATTCGTTCTCTAGATGTATCCGGTGCATGCACAAAGAGGGTGAAATCCCTTTGATATCATCTAGAGAATAACCTATTGCCTTCCTAAATTTTTTTAGCTCATGAGTTAAAGTTTTAACCTCGTCGTCTCTAAGCGCATCGTTGATAATTATCGGGTAGGTGGAGTTAGGCCCCAAGAAAACGTACCTTAGCCCGTTGGGAAGGGGTTTTAACTCTACCTTTGGCGCTTTGAGTTCGCTCCAATCGTCGTCATCGCTAGACTTACCATTGCTAGCATCTTTGTCCGTCTTCATCGCCTTGGCATCGTATGTAACTGCCTCGGGCAGGACAAGAAACTCGGCTTCCACATCGATGGGGTGGGAGTCGATTCTTTTCTGGACTGCCATCACGTCTCCTCTCATTGTTCGGCCTACTTCTTCTAAGGTGGTCATGGCAAGCTGAAGCTCGTCTTCCGTCGCTAACTCCTCCAAGAATTCATCCGCGAGTTCATCCATCAAGTCGATGTAGAAAATCTGCCCATCAATGGTCGGTTTCTTGATCGTATCGTTGATGTCGTACCTTTGGACTAGGTCTTCTCCGAGATGCAGATCAATCTTACCTTTCTTCACATCTATAATCGCTCCGGCTGTGGCTAGGAATGGCCTACCGAGGATAAGAGGGTCCTTAGGTTCCTCATCCATTGCCAAGACGATGAAATCTGTGGGGATGAAAGCGTTCCCTAGCTTGACCGGAATGTCCTCTAACACACCCGCGGGTATCCTTACCGACCTATCGGCGAGCACTAGGGAGATCCTAGTTGGCTTGAAGGATGAAAACCCAAGTCTCTGGGCAATGGACAGCGGCATAAGACTGGCGCTAGCTCCTAAATCGCACAAGCATCCTTCGAAAACCAAGGGGCCGATGGCACATGGTATGGTGAAACTCCCTGGATCACTCAGCTTTTTAGGGCAGTTTCGTTGGATGATTGCGCTGCACTCGTGCGAGAGGACTACTGTATCGTCGAAGTCCTGAAACTTGTTCTTGATCGCATCCTTTAGAAACTTGCTGTAGTGAGGGACGAGTTTAAAGGCATCGACGAGTGGCATGGCAATTTGAACTTCCTTCATTTGCTTTTCAAACTGCGCTTTGTACTTCTCTAGCAGTTGTTTCTTAGCTCGACCCGGAAAAGGTAGCTTAGGCACGTAAGGAGACGTAACGTAGGCCGGCTTTTTCGATTTGGCAGTTTTCTCCTCTGTATCGGCCTTGTTTGTGGCCGATACAGGTGGTCGATATCGGTCTTCCGAAACCGATACACTTGGCCGATGCGAGTGTCCCGTCTCCTTATCGCTCGTATCGGCCTTGTCCTTGGCCGATACTGGTGGTCGATATCGGCCAACCGTGGCCGATACTCCTGGTCGATACAGGTGTCCTGTATCTTCCTCTTTACCGTCTTCTCCACTTTCTTCATCCAAGAGCGTGGTATCTGCCTCGTGGGATCGTTCCACCTCCCCCACCTGTTCCGCATTGTCCTCGATGCGATCACCAGAAGGTAATTGTCGGCCACTACGAAGATGTAGAGCGTTGACATACTCTTTCGGGTTAGCTTCTGGTTTCCCTGGGAGTTGACCCATTGGTCGCTTGGAGGATGACGTGATCTGCCCCACTTGGTTATCCAGAGCTTTCGGTGCGAGCTCATTGATTCAAACTTTGCGTTGAGATCGTGGTACGAGTTGTCGACTTTTGCCTGAATTTCCTTCTTGAACGTGCTAAACTCCAAGTGGTTTCGTGTTTGGCCGTCGAGGATTTGCTTTAACAGCTGAGCGGTTTGATCACCTTGGGGAGCTGGTGATGCAGCCGCTCCTTGAGTACCAGGGTGGTTGTTGTAGCCCGGAGGACGGTTTGGTGGTGGTCTCGGTGCGTATCCCCCTTGGTTGTATTGAGGTCTACCTTGGTAACCTCCTTGTTGCGCCTGGGGATAGAGCTGGTCTTGGGGATTGACTACGTTATTGTTGCGGTAGGAGAGGTTTGGGTGCTGCGAGTAGTTGTTGAAACGCCAGCCGTTCTGATTACCCATGTAGTTGATCTCCTCTTGATTCCCCTCGGTTGGGGGTATTTGTTCATCGCCACTACCAACGTAGTTTATGCCCACTTGGTTGGACATGAGTAGCTTATCCAGCTTCTCATTCACCGCCTTTATCTCTCTCTTAAACTGCTCATCGTTCCCCGAGTTGCGGATGGTGCGATCATAATCCTCTCCGTAGTTGCTATCGCTAAGGGCATAGTTCTCCACCAGAAGTTGTCCCTCGGCTTCCGTCTTCCCAAGGAAATTTCCTTGGCTAGCTGAATCAAGAAGCATCCTGAACTTCGGTTTTAGGCCGCGATAGAACGTGCTGAGTAGGCTTTCTCCCGTGAAACCGTGGTGCGAGCATCTCACCGTGTAACCCTTGAATCGTTCCCAAGATTCGCTGAACGTTTCTTGGTCTTTTTGTGCGAAAGCGGAGATCTCGTTTCGCAGCTTCGATGTCCTCACCACCGAGAAAAACTTTGTGAGAAAAGCCGTCTTACATGCCTCCCATGTCTGTATGGTGTCCTTCACAAGGTTTTTCTGCCATATGTGTGCTTTGTCTTTGTCCCCGAGTGAGAAGGGGAACAAGCGCAGCTTAAACATGTCCTCATTGACACCATTGATCTTCACCGTGTCGCAAAGCATGTCAAACTGGTGAAGGTGATCAATGGGGTCTTCACTAGGCAGCCCGTAGAACTTGTTGTTGGACACCATGTTAATGAGACTAGATTTGATCTCAAAGTTATTGTTGGCGATAGCTGGTGGTGTGATGCCACTACGGTTGGTGATGTTTGATGGCACATCCGCTGTACCAATGGTTCGTGCAACGTTAGGTGCGTTGTTTGCATCACCCATCTCGAATTCTGATTCTGAACCCGAAGTGTCTGATGTGGATGAGTCGGAGTGGAGGTTGGTTCTTCTTTCTCGTGAGATAGCTTTTTCGTGTGCTTTGATGTCAGCGAAGAAGAGCAAGCTGTCACTTTGTCGGTGACTTCTTCTTTGCATACACCTACAAAACGAAAAATCACAAGGAAAGAGAACAAGTTAGTAACGAAACTGAAACTTAATCCCAAGTAGTTTCAAAATTCTAATAATTGTTCGAGTTCCTGAATCGGCAACGGCGCCAATTTGATAAACGAGATTTTACCCCGTTTAATCTAATGTCTTAATTGTAGTACTTAAGATGTCAAACCAAATCAGGAGCAAACAATTTATTTGAATTTGTGTGAAACGAACTCAGTTTAAGTGTGATCAAAAAGATTGTTGTTTGAGTGATTTTGTAACCGAATGTTAAACAAAACGAAAAACGAGAATTAAAGGTTTTGAAAGATTAATAAAAAGCTAAACAATCAGGTTAAGGTGTTTTAAAGGATGATTAAACTTTCGGATTTCAAATTGTCTTTTACAAAAATAACTTTAAGGTTTTGAAAACGATTTTAGATCAATCCACTCTCGTGGCAATGATCCTTTTCTCAACAATTAAACTAAAACAATGTCTTGGATAGTTTAATCGTCGAGAAACTTTAAGAACAAATCAATTCTAACCACCAAGCTTATTAACACAGATCTCTCGGTTAAGCTAGGCTTGGTTCTAAGGTAATTGTTCAGGAGGCTTTATAATCTCTCGATTCATAAAGCGTCCTGGGTTCGATAATCGAATGGTCAACTCGATTAAAGCTTTAAGGCTGTTACCAAAGACTAAAGTTTTTAATCAATTAAGCTTTTGACAATTATCTATTCTAGATTCAATCAAACCCTTTTACCCTAACCCAATTGTCTATTTAGAACTACTCACAAATCATATTGAAACTCATAGCAATTAGGTTTATAGATATCAATAGCATAAACAAAAACAAGGAGAATAAAGGGTAAAGAAAACTCTTATTGAATGATGATGATGAAGATTACAAGGTGGCCAAGAAGCAATCACCAAGAAATCTCCTCCAAGTCTCAAAAAAACAAAACAAACGATGACAAAAAAATAAGATCCCCTCGTCGCTGTGTGTTGTTTACCCTAATATAAAATCTAAACCGAAAATTAAAATAAAGGAAACCAAAATTGGTTTAGTCGGTTTTCCTTTTTACATATTAAAAACCAAATCTATTATAAAATTTCGCAGCCTGTATCGGTCAAAGCAAACCGATACAGGCTGGCCGATATGCGCTTCGACAGTCTTCCTTCGACTCAGTTTTCTTCGTATCGGCCAGGCTAAGCCGATACGACAGGTCGATACGTGTCTTCGGGTCTTTTTCTCTTGTATCGGCCACTCCAAACCGATACGGTTGGCCGATACAAGCTTCGGCGAAACTTCTGTCTTCTATATCGGCCAACAGAAACCGATACAATATGCCGATGCAAGTGTATCAGTTTCTTTTTGGCTTAAATTCATCACTTTCGCCGTCTTTATGCTCCAAAACCTGAAATACACGAAACAAACCAAAATGCAACCTATATGACACTAAATGCAACCTAAATGAATGAGTTCTAATGCATAGACTAAGGTAAAATGTGTAAAATATGCAAGTTATCAGTCATGTAATTGGTCACATTCAACAACACATGTGGCATGACCGCATGAGTACTATAAGACATTTACTATGTGTATATTACATAGGTTAATACCACTAAATGGACATGGATAATCGGTTAATTAGCTCCTCAAAAAGTGTCACTATTTACGCCATTATTCACCACGTCTTGGACGGTTTTACCCCTACAACGTTATTTAATTTTTAAAAAAATAAATAAATAAACTGACACAACTGACACTCCGATATATCCGAGATCTTCTCTGTTTATTCTTCTTCGTCGTCGTTCTCTCTCTTCGGGAAGTCCTTTGTTTTCTTTGTTTCACCATTTTTAAAGGTAAACGAAGTTTTAGCCGGTGATTTCGTTATCCTTGAAATCGGCTTCAGTCATTACCGCGAAGGAAAAAATTGTGTTGGAACAGAGTACTCGACCGCTGTAAGGTATTTTTTATGGGCATGTTTTGATTGATTTCTCAGTATCTTCGATGTTTGAAGTGATTCACCGTCTTTAATTTATGATTTCGCCTTTGATTTCATGTATATGCATGTTTTATAAATACGAATTCTGGATTGTTATCAACTCTCCTATCTTTGTTATTCGGAGTAACCCTAATTGATTTGGGGGTTTTTGCCTACAGTTTTATTTTTGTTAATATTGAATGTATGTGGGGTCCATTATGGATTTCCTTTCTCTAATTTCGTATGCAGCCCAATTCATAGATGGTGTACCTTGAATACTATCTTCTGTGAACAACCGTTTTTGCGGAGTAGTTTATTCCTCACTTTTGCTACTTGGAATTGCTTTGTTTGCTTCACTTGTGGACATTAACATTTCCTCTACCGCATTCAGCATATCTGCTAGTGTTTCATGATCAGCAAGTGATCTTACTTCAACATTTGGAGTGAGAGATGTAGTTGCGTGGAATACATCTTCATCGGTAACAATATTGTTATCGGTACAAGTATTACCGATAAGATTATTATTATCGGTCATTCGATCACCTATCTCTTCCATCCCATTCTGACCTCCGTACAACCAAGCTTCAACCACAGATCTTTGTTTTTGGTGGCTCGTGGGGCTTGTAACACGTTTTTCTATTGGTCGTTTCCCCTTCTCAACGCTTGAAAATCTGATTCCTTTACCACGCCAATTACCTTCACAACTATCTTTTTTGTTATCAGATATTTGTTCAACTTCTTCCACATCTCTTATCACCACGCCACCTTGTCCTCCATGCCTAGCTGAACATTTTAAGCGGTTATTCCTCCAGTAACTACCGGATATCACCATGGTTAATGGGCCGTTGTTAGCTTTGATGGGTTTGACGCACATAATAATATCCGCTAAGTCTGCTCTTAACGCCATGAATAAACTCATACTATCGTCATCTACGATGTATATCGGCTCGTACTCTTTCCAATTGGGTCCAATCACCTAGGCAGGCCATTTGTAGGACAGCTCCAGGCAGTCGGTTGTTTGTAGCTTGTACGCTGTTTTGATACCTTAATCGCCTCCGATAGTTTCGTTGACTCTTTCAGCTTCACATCAACCATATCAGATGCCAATGAGACAACGTGAGTATAACATCCATCAGCATCTTCAACCCACTCACCTATCCCCAATCTAACTGTTGTCGACATACCAATCCCTACATTTTGATAACATACACCTTATCAATTATCTCGACACATACATAATTATCGCCTACTTTAAATGCCAACATATTTTCTTGTACAATAAGTAAGACATCATTAATACCTTCGATCTGTCTTAACTTAATGTTCTGATGATGTTGGTCTTCAATGATTAGAATGATTTAGAATATTTGTGCTTTTAATGCCTGTAATGGTGTTTTCTTGGTGAGATACCATTACTGTTAACAATCGTTCTCCATTATATAGCTTATATGGTTCACATTTTAATTAATTTTAGCTAACATAATATCTCCTAATATCTATTGTAAGATTCTGTCAGGGGATAAGAAATGTGGTAACCGAAGCATATCTTCGTCTCCGTTGGAGGATTCTGCATTTAATGTAAAGAAGAGAGTGTCAGATGGTCTGCACATATGTATCAGAGAAGGATTTTCAAATAGTATCATGTCCCCTTGCAGCCGAGATGAAGCGAAGATATTCCTAGGGGCAATTTCGATAGTTTGTGTTTTATGGATGTTGTCGGAACAAAAAAAATAGCAACTTAGTGTCCATAAACTAATTTTGTGTTTATTGGTGTCCATCTACCCTAATTGAGCCTATTACATAGTCTCTCTAGTTTTGTTTGGACTTGATAAAGTATGCACCATTTTTATTCACTTTTTTAGTTATAAACTATAAAGTATAAAAATTACCAACAAAAATATGTTTTCGTTATCTATAAATGAATAAAATTATGGGTTAATAACTAAACTAACCCAACTTTATCTCTTTATTATTAAACTAACCCAAAAACTTCCCAATGGGTACATTTTTTGGTTAAAAGACGTATACCCCAACTCTTTACTTTTTTATTACCATATTGCCATCGGGTTTTTTTTTCTTCACACTTATTTTTTTTTTTTTTTGTCAAACAAACTTTTCACACTTATTAATCTACAAAATAAATCTACCAAAAAAATATACCCAAAATAATTTTTTTTCTATTAGTTTCTATTCCTCTCACCCGCGAAAACCAAATCGTCATTTTCTCTAACCCGCGAAGGCGACCGGCGAAATTCCCTCTCTAACCCGCGAAGGCGACCGGCGAAATCAATCTCTCACCGCCGTTCACCGCCTTGTTCTCTCTCGCCGTCGCTCACCGCCGTATTCTCTCTTTCACCGTCGTATTCTCTCTTTCACCGCCGTATTTTCTCTCTCTCACCGCCGTCTTTCTTGTTCGCCGCGACGGAGGCACGACTCACCGCCGTTTCGTCGGTGCAACTCCGAAATCCGAAACCTTCGTTTCTCTCCACCACCCAAAACTCGAAGCGCCGCCGCCGATTGAAGGTAAATCTAAAAAAGGGTTTTTGTGGTGTATTTTTATAGTTGGATCTATTGTTCAATGTCTTATTTGTTTCTTTGATTTACATGTATTTACTCTCCGATTTTACTTTTTTGTCTCTTTAAAAACGGTTTACAAAAGTAAATTTTTGGAAAAAGTTATAACGAGATTTGTTCGTTCGATCCGCGGATTTGGGATAAATTAATTGTAGTTTTGTATATTTATAGTGTTTGTTATGTAGTTTTGTGGTTGAATTTGTGTAGTTTTATAGCAACATTATCATTGCAAATAATTGTGCATGTTCATCGTCTACTACAAAAGTTGTATTGATTGAACTATGGTAGATATTTGTTGCAGGTTTTTATGTGTTGAATCTTCCCCATTTAGTTTGTTATATAATGATTGCAGATTTGTTTATGACTTGTTATATTATTGCAGACTTTTTGTGAAGTTAGTGCAGACTTATTAATATTTCTGTAAATGCAGCTTTTTGGAATGTTATTATTGCAGACTTATGATTTGCTATAGTATGTTAGTGCAGACTTTGTGATGAAAAATATATTTGTTAAGTTATTGCATACTTATGACTTGTTATGTTATGTTTGTGATGTTAGTGCAGACTTATTAATCCTTATGTTAATGCAGTTTTTTGTGATATTATTGCAGACTTATGACTTAGTATAGTATGTTAGTGCAGACTTTGTATGAAAGATATATGTGTTATGTTATTGCCGATTTATGATGTGTTATGTTATTGCAGACTTTTTGTGATGTTAGTGCAGACTTATTAATCTTTATGTTATGCAGTTTTTTGTGTTGTTATTGGAGACTTATGACTTGGTATAGTATGTTAGTGCAGACTTTGTATGAAAGATATATGTGTTATGTTATTGCCGATTTATGATGTGTTATGTTATTGCAGACTTTTTGTGATTTAGGTGCAGACTTATTAATCTTTATGTTATGCAGTTTTTTGTGATGTTATTGGGGACTTATCACTTGGTATAGTATGTTAGTGCAGACTTTGTATGAAATATATATGTGTTATGTTATTGCCGATTTATGATGTGTTATGTTATTGCAGACTTATGACTTGTTGTAGTATGTTAGTGCAGAGTTTGTGTTGAAAAATATATTTGTGAAGTTATTGCAGACTTATGACATGTTATGTTATTGCAGACTTTTTGTGATGTTATTGCAGACTTATGACTTGACATAATATGTTATTGCAGACTTTTTGTGATGTTATTGCAGACTTTTTGTGATGTTATTGCAGACTTATGACTTGACATGTTATGTTATTGCAGACTTTTTGTGATGTTATTGCAGATTTATGACTTGTTGTAGTATGTTAGTGCAGACTTTGTGTTGAAAAATATATTTGTGAAGTTATTGCAGACTTATGACATGTTATGTTATTGCAGACTTTTTGTGATGTTATTGCAGACTTATGACTTGTTGTAGTATGTTAGTGCAGACTTTGTGTTGAAAAATATATTTGTGAAGTTATTGCAGACTTATGACATGTTATGTTATTGCAGACTTTTTGTGATGTTATTGCAGATTTATAACTTGTTGTAGTATGTTAGTGCATACTTTGTGTTGAAAAATATTTTTGTGAAGTTATTGCAGACTTATGACATGACATGTTATGTTATTACAGACTTTTTATGATGTTATTGCAGACTTATGACTTGATATAATATGTTATTGCAGACTTTTTGTGATGTTATTGCAGACTTAAAATTGTTTTTCTATGATGCAGGATATTTATGATGGCTTATCCTCCACGTCTTTATGCTGATGGTAAATCACCTGCGCAAGTTAGAAGCATGAATCACTATTGTGTGCTTGCTAACATAGGGTCCCTCAAAGAGAATTTAGGTGATGATGTTTGGGCTTATCTAGAAACCTCTCCGCTTGGTTGCATTGTGAAACTAGCAGAAAGCAACTTTATATGGTCAGCTAAGACGGTCCACTACCTCCTCACACACCAGCTAGTGACTAATAAGTCCAAAGAAATGTGGTGTTTGGTTGATGATCAACCAATAAGGTTATCTTTGCTTGAGTTTGGTTTCATCACAGGTATGAACATAGATCCTTATGAGGTTGCAGGTGATTGTGAGGGTGACCATAAGGATTTGTGGTGTGACATGGAAGTTCCTATTTCGGAAGGTCCAACTTGGGACCAACTAAGGAAGGTATTGGCTGTATGTCGGACATGGTCATTTGAGAAGCGGAGAATGGTTGGTTGTTTGTCTGTTATAGCAGTGGGTCTTCTTGGGTTGCATCGCGGTAGTAGAATTCCTCTTGACCTGGCGAGAAGAGTAATTGATGTTGACACTTTTGAAAGGTATCCGTGGGGTAGGAAAGCTTGTGAGAACTTGATAGAGGGTATAAAAGTTTCTGCATTTGTTGGTGATTCATATTGTGTCCCAGGGTTTGTTCATGTTCTTCAGATATGGGCTTATGAGGCCATAACTATTCTGGGTGAGAAAGTGGGAGGTAAGAAAGAAGGTATTCCACTCTTGGCTTGGCGTGGTTCTAGGGGAAGAACAAAGCTTGAAGATCTTCTTTTTCAAGACAAAAAGAAACATGGGAAGGTAAAGTTAAACTTATTAATGCTTTTAAGTGGTGTTTTATTCTAGAACGTAAAATGTTTTCCAACTTTTTATGAACTTTAATGTTTGTTGTATTTTGTGTAGGTGAGAGTGAAACATATATTCTCAATCTCTGAAGAAGAGGTTATTTCAAGTTGGACGGATGAAGAGGAAGATGAGAAAGTGGACAAGCTCCTTAGTGATATACTTGAAGAAACTTTGGATAATGATTTTTGGAAGGTAGTTCCTAAGACGAAGAAGAAGATGGGGAAAAAGAGAAATGTTTATGAGGTTGTACAAGATAGAAGTGATGATGATTTTGTAGAAGAGGAGAAGAAATGTCCACGAAAGAAGAAAGGACCAGAAGTTAAAAAAACAAGAGTTGATAAAGGTGGAAGTGAAGATGACTTCGAGAAGGAGATGGCCAGAGAGTCACCAAATAATGAGGTTGTTAAAAAAACAAGAGTTGATAATGGACGAAGTGGAGATGACTGAGGACCAGGTGTCAAGAGAGTCTCCAGAAAGAAAAGAAAAGGAATCGGAAACGGAAGCGGAGACAACATCTAAGGTATCATAGTAAAATAAGCATATGTTTATTTTGTATTTTGAGAAAACAAAGTCCCTTAATGTTGGTGTATTAATGTGTTATGTTTAAGGTTGCTAAGGATAGCAGTCATGTACAACTACAAATGGACATGAAAGGATTGTTTTCGTTGTTTGAAACTCTTGCGACAAACATTACTAATTTGGAGACAAAGATTGGATCACAAATAACTAGTTTGAAAGGGGACATGGAGAAGAAGATGACTTCCATTGAGAGTAAAATGGATAGGAAGATTGAAAATTTAGGCAAAGAAGTTAAAAAAGTTAAAACTTTTGAGAAAGGTGTGGAGAAAGAAGTTGTGCAATCTACAAACCACATGGAGGAAGATGGCGCAGAGAGCAAGCGACCGGTTAACCCCATTGCGGATGATGGTGCAGAGAGCACGCATCCAGTTAAGCATGTTGTTGATGATGCTGCAGAGAGCAAACGACCGGTTAGTACTGATCTTCGTCTCAGTTAATTTCTGATAGTTGGTATTCACTACCGACTTCTTGCAATTTTGTGTCATTCATTTGAGAATAATGTGTTTGAGTTTTGATGTTAATACTTTTATTTTGTTTTCTGAGTTATTAATAAAAAAGGGATTACAAGTTTTCGTATTTAAAAAAAAAAAAGAATTTTGCAGATTTTTAAAAAATAAACAGAACTGATTTCAAAAATTCAATTTGTGCAGATTTATTTTGTTGAATTATTTTTCATATTTTTGCTACGTAATGTGATTGTCATTTCTAAAATTTTCTTTGTTTTATAGTCTTGGATGATAATGACTAAAGCTTCATCTCAAGATGGGACCCCTGTTGATTTTGTTGTCAACAACAAACAGCCCGCAGAACCGGTTTGGGATGATGTCATGGATGTTACGGCGCAAGTGTTGAACGCGGAATGTGAAATGCGCAAGCCTAACTCCGAGGACACATTATCTATGTCATATGAGCGAGGTAGATTGGACAATCTAACGGGGAAAACAAAGGTCATGGCCAAGCGTGATGAGGGCAATATTGGTGAAGGTAAACGAAAACTTTTTATGGCGACCTCTCAAAAATCTCCATTTCAAGGAAACTCAACAATGAAACGGGTCATGCAAGGAGTTGTGGCTTCTCCGGCATTGTATGATCCTTTTGGACCTTACAACGAGATCAAAGCGAAAGAATTGTTGGAACGTATCGCCGAGGAAGAGTAAGTTTTACTATTTATTATAGTTTATATGTCTTGAAATAACCATTGTTTGTATTTAAAACTAATTGTTTGAACTAATTGTTTGAACTATAGGTCGACCCCTATAGGATCATTTGTTCCAAATACTCATTTTTTGTGAGGATGATGACTCCTAAACAAAATTGGCCTCCTAGCGAGAAGGGTAGCTTTGGTTGGCTTGGTGAATGTGTAAGTTAATTTATATATTAATGTGTTCTTATTATTTAGTTTGTCTACACATAAGTCATGTTCATTTCTTTCTCTTGCGCAGCACCTCAACTCATTCATGCATATGCTTAGGAAAAGATCAATGGCAAATCCAACACCTTTTACATCGCCGCGGATAGCCTTCCTCAACCAGTCATGGGTTAATTGTTGGCATCTAGACTACAGACAGTTTGCGATTAACCCGAAGAAATTTCTTTTCGGCGAGGCATATGCGGAGGTCATGATGGGACGATACCCAGCAGATACGCCAACAAACAAAGAGTGGGTTAAAGATGTCGACCACGTGTACTTCTGTCATAACATTAATGCTGCGCATTGGGTTGGTGTTCATGCAAATCTCATTCGCCACCACATAGACGTATACGACAGTATCATTGGGTCAACAAGCGACAAGCAAATGGTTGAAGAAATCACACCTTACGCGCGGATGATACCTTACATGCTACGCTCTATTGCCCCGATAACGGCTAAAAAGAACATCGCTCTTAAGAAATATACGGTGTATAGGAAGAAATCTGTACCACAAAATAACCAAACGGGAGATTGCGGTGTTTATTCGTTGAAATATGTTGAGTGTCTTGCTCTTGGGGTTAGTTTTGCGGGCTTGTCCGACGAGAACATGCCGTTCATCCGGAAAAAAATGGTTGTTGAGATATACGACGAGGTCCCCGATGACCACAACCAGATGTCTAACCCGGTTCCGCACTCTAATAACAAAGATAAGTTGTTACTCCTCACGGACTCTTTGAACTAGGTTGATATTTGTTGTGTTTTTCAATCATACATTGTGTTTATTTTCGGCGTAGTTTTTTTGCAGACTCTCCTTTGTGGCAAAGTTTTTTTGCAGACTTGTTGTCGTTGACTTTCCTTTGTAGCAAAGTTGTTTAGCATACTTAATGTGGCAATTTGTCGTTGACTTTCCTTATGAAAGTTTTTTTGCAGACTTATTGTAATTGACTTTAATTTATGGCGAAGTGTTTATGCTACTTGACTTTCCTTTTTGCAGACTTATTGTATTTGACTTTCCTAATACAGATTTGTTACACCATTTGTTACTTGTTTTTTCTTTCGTACTTCTTCATATGTCGGAGGATTCCCTTCATCGTTTGGTAACTTTGCACCATGTTGGATTGGTGTTAATTCCTTTCTTTATGTTGTGAATTTTCGGTTATTATGAACAACAATGGTGATGGTGGTTGTAATGATAATGATATTTAATGTGTTTTCCGCCAGACAATAAATCTGCAAAACAAGTCTACAAAATAAATCTGCATACGACGTTGAAAATTAGGTTTTTAAAATTACCAACCAAACATCTTCTTCATCAACTCTTCAGTGCCACGCCGTTCATTTTTATATCGACGAGTTTAACTACAAAAATGTCGACTCCAACATCTTCTTCATCATCAAATCGTCGTTCATCCACTAATATTTTCGAAGGGGTTCCAAACCAATGTTGGTGTGGAGGCCATATAAGGACATTTGTTTCAAAGATAAATGACAATCCTTCTAGAAGATTCTACAGGTGCGAGCTCGCTTCACAGGTTTGTCCATTTTTTCTTAAAAATAAAATTTATTTTTTCGCATTTGAAGAGATTTCAACTTGATTATCTATGTGCAGCGAAAAGATGAATGTCATGTGTTCAAATGGGTGGATGAAGCTTTGCTCGACGAAATAAAACTACTCCAAGCGCAACAAAAAAACCTCGTTGAAGTTGTGAATGACTACAAAAAGCTCATGATTCAGAATATTGAAGAAAATGAAGCGAAACTTAGACAATTAGAAGGGAAGAAAAATATAAATATATCGGCGATGAATGGAGTTCTTAACAAATTAGTTTTACTTATTGTTGTTGTGGGAGCAATTACATGGTTTCGTTAAGATAAATGTCATGTTTTTCGAACTACCTTTATGTTGCAGGTTTGTTTGTATCACTTTATTAAGCAGGTTTTTCGAATTACCTTTATGTTGCAGGTTTGTTGTAACTCTAATTAATGACTCGTCAAATCAAGTTAATGATCTTAAACCTACCACTTTCATTCTTATCTACCTAAAATTCCAATATAAACCATAACATAGTCACTTTTCCTCTAACCACACTATTTCTCTTTGTTCACTACTACTTTTTTTTCTTTTTTTTCCCTTAAAAACAATGGCTTTCATACCCAACCCTCTCATTGTTGACATTGTTCAAGCCGTTGGTCGAAAGGGATTTCGATACCTTGCTCCATTCATTGTCGCCGGTAAGTTCTTTAAAGACATTGTCTACTCCGACGAAGTTTTAAGCGTCGTGGAACTTCAAGAGTTTTTCGATCAACCGGAGCTTGCCAACGAAGGTTCGCCATACCGTCATTTCTTTCTCGAATGTGTACGTTACAATAACAACACAGCGCTATACATCGAAGGACTACGAATTTTAGTTCAAACTGGCCCTTCTCAACAAGGCATAGAAATGTTATGTTTATCGGCGCGAGAGAACTTCCATTCTCGCTTTGCAGCCGGGATTTTTCTTATTTGTTGCGGCAAGTTAGACGAAGGGATGATGGGTACAACTGTGTTTTTACACAAAGTGGGTTACTTTCAAGAGTCCGTTAACATAGCAAATAAAGTGGAAAACCAAATCGCACGTATGGAGAGTCCTACACGTGGACTTTTTAGTAAACATTGTTTTTTCGGAATTTATCGATTCTATCCACAATGTGATCTAAACCACGCCACGACGCTTGATATTTGTTATCATTGCTTCGCGTGGAACTACGTCATGGTTTTCACCGGAATGTGTTAAGTACACAAAAAAGTGTGTTATGTGTAACATTTGTAAAATATTGTTTTGGGCATTTTTCTGAATTAATCGGCAACTTAATTCATTTTGGGGGTTTAGGTCTATTTTCAATGTAATATTTGTCATCGTAAGTCAACTCCGCTTGTTGTAATAATATGTATTTGTTGTTTCGTTATTGTCATATTTTTTTCTACGTGAATTATGTAAAACCTCGAACCATAAAAACTGCACGTTAAATCGTCTTACAAAGTTATAAATAACCTGCAATCTTCAATAAAGTAATATCTGCACCGTCACAAAACAACTTTACCTATTAAATCTTATAACTGAAAAACCTGCAAAATAAATATTCAACATCCAAAATATCTGCATAACAAAAAGTTGTAACAAAAATAAATCTGCAATTATTCGAAAAATCTACAAATTAAATCTTCCTTACATCCGTATATCTGCAATTTAAATAATTTTTATTGGTATATCTGCAAATTAAATAAACCTGAGAACAAGTTTGCAAAACAAAACTGCTTTTATTGATATATCTGCAATTTAAATATACCTAAAAACAAGTTTGCAAAACAAAACTGCAGTTTCTGGAAAATCTGCACTGAGAGAAAACTAATCTGCAACACAAATCAACACGATTCATTAATCTGCAAAATATATATGCGTTTTTCAATAACTCTGCATAATATATGTGCAAATGCTAATAAATCTGCACGATTGTATAAGTTTGCATCATATCTCTACCTCTTCAAATATATCTGCATACAAAGAAACATAAACTTGCAAAATAAATCTACTTCGTAATAAATCTGCAAAACAAATAATATTTTCTCCGAAAGTATTGTTTTTAACTCTGCGCAAATAATAAATCTGCACTCAAACATAAGGTAGATTTTACCCGCAGATTAATTTCGCAAAGTTATAAAAGTCAGTGGCAAAGTGGAAAACTTTTTTTTTGTTGTCAAGTAAGGCGGGGGTAAAATGGGAATATAACGCCCATTTTTTATGTTATATTCGGAGGGGTTTGTTTAATAATAAACAAATAAAGTTGGGTTAGTTTAGTAATTCACCCTAAAATTATTTCTAATTAGCTTAATATATAAATTAATAAAATTTTATTATGTAGCATTTTCTCGGAGATTCTCTCATCATATCTTAACTTTTTTCCCCTATATCTTGGGAAGAGTCTTACTTTTTCAAAGATTATTAAATTTAATTTTGTTTCCAAAGTAGATTTTGTGATTGATTTCTTCCATTGTTGCAGAACACATGAGACTTGACTACTCTGTTTCTCGTAACCTAAGATACATACCAACACACATATAAACCCTAAAAATGTCAAATCTTGATAAGGTTAACAACAACGATGAGAACCGGTAAGTTTTTTTCTTAATCTCTCTTATATATAATCACATTATTATCATCATTTCGAATTCAACCCATAAACATCTTTAACCATATATATATATATATATATATACTTGTGCTTCAAGAAACTCTTGCTCTCCTGATCTTCATATCTACGTTAAAGGCTCTCCATTTTATCTTCACAAAGTAAGTTTTACAAAATCGATTCCATTTTAAAAATTAGTCTTTTGTTTCCGTAATTGTTTACGGGTTTTTATATATTTATTTTGAAGGAGTGTTTAGCCATGAGATCGGCTAAAGTGAGTTTATTACTCGAAAGAAACGAAATCGACAAGCTCCGTCGGATCCTACGAGATATCGAAGCTGATCCGAAGACGTTCGAGCTCGTCGTTAGGTTCGTTACGGCTATAAAGTCGAGTTTTCGTCGAAAACGTTGTCTCCGTCCTCCTCGTATCGCGTACTACTTGTAGATGAACGATAAACACAGCGTGTGTAACTTGCTTGGCAAGGCAGCAGAGTATTTAGAAACACGGGTTTTACCATGCTGGAACGAGACAGTTATAACTCTCCGTTCCGGTGGCAAGAGTCTCGACAAGCTAGCCAGTTTCGGGCTCGTCGAGCTCTTGTTCGATTCTCTTATCGAGAAAGCTTCGTACGATCCGAGACTCCTCAGCGAAGTGGACGCTACCGAGGATGAGTATCGACCTAACCCTAGGAGACGGTTATTCGTTAAAGATTGGAAGTCTGAAGATTTGATCACGATTCCGCTTCGCTTATACGAATCTTTGTTACCCGAGCGGTGAAATCGTGGAGGATTCCCGCGGAGTACATTGTTTCGTCAGTCTGTAAATACGCGAAGAAATGGGTTTTCGACGAGGAAGAAAACGTTTCGAGGAAACAGAGAGAAGCGATCGAAGCGGTCGAGAGGCTTTTGCCTCGTAAGAGAGGACTAATCTCTTGCAAGTTCTTGTTCGAATCGCTAAAACATTCGATCTTGTTACAAGCTAGCTCCGAAACGCGAAACGGGTTCGAGGTCAGAATCAGCAAACAGCTCGACACGGCTAATCCAAGCGATCTCAAGATTCTAACACGCGGCCACCACGGAGAAAAATCCGATAGCTTCGAAGACGCAAAGCTCGTTAAAACCGTCGTCACGAGGTTTTACGCCAACCACGCCGCCACGGAAAAAGAAGAAAAAGACTCCGAAGAAACCGTTTCCCGTTTCGCGAGAGTAGCCAAACTCTTGGAAGAGTTTCTCTTATTAGCCGCGAGCGAGGCTACGACAAAGCTCGAGACTTTCCTGGCATTATCGGAGATCGCGGTGGCTATTTCTGACGGCGTCTTGAGATATTCGGACGGGATTTACAGAGCCGTAGACGTTTTCTTGGAGAGTCACGTCATGTACTTGACCGAAACAGGGAAGATGGAAGCTTGTAGGGTTCTTGATTGCGAGAAACTGTCTCAAGAAGTATGCGAAGAAGCCGCGAAAAACCAGAGGCTTCCTATTAGAATCGTGATTCGTGTTCTGTCTGTTTCTCAGCTTCGTATACGCGATACGTTGGCTAAAGAGATTAAAGGTGTAGAAGAGAATGTAGATGAAGAAGAGGAGGAAGAGGAAGAGATTGTGGTTTCGAGCTATGAGGATGAGATGGAGAAGATGAGTGATAGGTTGTTGAGGCTTGAGATTGAGAATCATGAATGTGTTGTTCATCGTTGGAAGAGGAAGAATAAGAAGAATATAAGTGTGTGGAGACAAGTGAAGAGAAAGTTTGGTTGCTTGAGCTCTCCTTCTGTTTCAGTTGATTCTTCTTGCACATGTGATGTCAAGATGATGAAGAAGAACAAGATTCATCATCACTACAAATGAGTAAAATAAATATAATCACTTTGTTTCGTTTTTTGTTTATTACACTCTCTCTGTTCTTGTTCTGTTTCTCAATCCTCTGTTTCTTACATTGGAGAAGACTTTTTTTGGTGGTTCTTTTTCTTTATTTCTTTCTGTCACTAAATAATTTTAAATTCATAAAAAACAAAAAAAAAAGAGAATTACAAAACTACGCGATTTGAATTACATTTTACAAAACTAAGCTATTTCAAAATTACTTCATAAAACTACACCTAAACATTCAAAACTAAATTCAAATAGACCCTAATCACACAATCCTACTCCTTTAATAATATACCTAAACACTAATTAGCGAACTCAAATGAAAATATTTTAGTTTTAGTAATTTTATAAAAGTTTTTAAATAATTATTACACTATATTTTTTTTGTCACTCAAACTCCAAACCGAACACCGAACCTACCACAAATCACTGAACCAAAAACTCAAAAAAAGACCTTCCGAACCTTCCACCCACCTCTTCCTTTCTTGGTGCCATGTCCACGTGTCACATTTTAAACTAATACACTATCCCCAAAGACACACTTTTACATCCGAGTACTAAGAAGTTATTCGCGCAGAGCACGAGATAGATATTTACGGAATAAAAGAAAAAATGTTTATTGGTAAAAACAATGTGTCGTATAAAATGAGATAAAAAAATTGGATCTCATGTGATTTACGTTTAACGCTGAGTTTAAATTTGAAGTATATATACAAAATATATTGTATTTTGGTTTTTATAATGTTTTATTTACAAAAATTTATTATTATTACTATTTTAATATTTATCATCGAAAAAGATTATCATTGCCATTTCGATATTGAATATTTACCATTACGTATAATTTATTATTTATCATTGAAAAACAATAACTACATAGTGTTTTAAAATCATGATATGATCCGTTTAACAATGAAAAATATGTAAATTTGGTCTCTATTCGACATAAAACTCGGACTATTAAAAACTCGGATAAAACCACTGAATTTTCGGGAACCGATGGTTCGAGTCAATTTTGTGTTCAAGTTTTGTCATTTAACATTAACTTTGATGTTAAATACAATTTTACAAAATAATATTGCTATTTATAAATGAACAATATGTTTTGTCGTTCTTTTGTGCGAGAATATAACATACAAACATTAGAAAAATTATAAAATTGTGTTTTTCGTGGACTTTTTAAAATCATATTTTATGGGCTTTTTAAATATTTTAAACATATTGTTTAGGAATGTTTAAATATTTTAAAATTTATCCGAAAATTTGTTGCTCAAATTTTGAGATGAGTCGTTAATTATGTGTTCATGTTTTGTCATTTGACATGAATTTTGGTGTTGAATACAATTTTACAAAATAATATTGTTATTTGTAAATGAACAATATGTTTTATCACTATTTTGAACTTTATGTGATGGAATATAACATATAAATATTATTGAGATCTATTTGAAATTATAAATTGTGTTTCTTATGGATTTTTTGATATTATATTTTTATATATTATTGTTTTTTCAACAATTTCTAAATATATTATCCATTTATTATGTTTATTAAAGAAATTTTGTGATAAATTTGGGCTTTTTGTTTTGGGATTTTATAAATTTTCAATGAATCTTTTAATGAAATGAGACCAGAATTACTCAGATGATGACACATAGGATTTTTGAACTCATTTTCTCTCTCCGTCTTCTGTATTAATAATATAAGATATTCAATCCCAACTTATATTATTCATTAACATACCATTATGCAAGTTCACTTATATATATATTTAGTTATTTCAACTGAAATTATAAATCTTGATTTTCTAGTGAAGATTAAACTGACTGGGAAAAGCTTTCAACTGATTAGATAAACTTGTATATATAGAAGCAAAGGGAGACCACAACTCCAAGACAAAGGAGTAATCCTATCAACTTTAAACGAGAGATCAAGTAGCAGAGGAAAACTGCTCCAATGCGTAATGTCGTTCGACGTTCGTCGTGTCTTTGATAGGATCATGAACATTTGGAGCACGACGACGACGAACCACGGGTGACGTGTTTTATAAGGTCCTAATTAATTAGATGTGGTAGGTTGAATTTATTTTGCAACGTTTCAAAGTTTTACAAGTTGCCTTTCTCGCTGAACTGTAATTGAGATTTAATAATAGCATATTAATATTCGTACAATTTGATAATAAACTAAAAGATATAGATAAAATGTATACGCGAACAAACTAATTTTCATTAATATGGTAAAATAGAAAATGTGTTATGTGAATTACAATAACAATATATATTGCAATAAAAAAATTCAATGTAAATATATTTTAAAATTATAACTAGATTCTTACCCCGTCTTTGGACGCATAGGAGTAATATTTACAAAATATTAATTTGATATAATTTTAAATTATTTTTGAGGAATTCACAAATCTAAACCCTTTCAACCCCTTCTTCACAAAACTACTCTTAATTTAATATTTTCACATATTTACACCCTTTCAAAATTTTAAAAGCTTGATTTAACCTTTAAAAAATTACCAAAATTAAATTTTTTTCATTTGGGTTCGCTAATTAGTGTTTAGGGTATAGTATTAAGGGGATATGATTGTTTGGGTAGAATTTATTTGAATTTAATTTTGAGTGTTTAGGTGTAGTTTTGTGAAATATTTTGGAAATGGTGTAGTTTTGTGAAATGTAATTCAAATGGTGTAGTTTTGTGATTCTCCCATTATTTTTTTGTTGGGCATGTTGAATAATTTTTTTAATCATATATATATGATGTTATAGTATTAAAATATTTTTTTATATATCATAAATTATGTATGATATATTTTGACCCGTCGCAAAATTGCGCAGGACTTGACGCAAATGTATCTACAAATATTAAAATTTTAATTTTTTAAAAGATTTTCGGATGCTTCTGGTTTTTTTATTTACATTATCGATTTTAATATTCTTAAAAAATACTTTTAATTAATGAAATTACTTTTAAATAATGAAAATATATTATTAATATTGTACGATGGATTATAAAAAAATTAAAATATTTATAATATTTTATATTTTTATTATATTACCTATTTATTATTATTTTCGTTTTTAATTGTAATCCTATTAATTATGAATATTTTTATATATTTATATTTATTTTTTATTAATTTCGTTTTTCTTTGAATCCTATTAAATAGGAAAGTTTTTATTTTATTTTTTTAAATCAAAAATTATCTTATACTAAAATTTATACAATGGCATTACATGTAATTAAAAGAAAATTTTAAAGGTTTCTCAAAATTTGTAGTCTCCATTTAATAGTATAGATGAAACATTTGTGAATAATCGTTATATGGATCTATTATATAATGAGGCACTTTTTGCTTCTCCCACAAGAAGTCAAATCATCATCTTTAAGAAAATAAAATTTTAAAAAATTATATTATTTAATATAACATTAATACAACCATTTAATATTATGAAAATTCAAATACAATCATTTAATATTAATACAACCATTAATAAAATTATATTATGAAAACATTAATATAACCATTTAATATTAATAAAATTCAAATAAAACCCAAAAAATCTAAACAACATCACTAAAATATTTTTGCTAAAACCCATTAACATTAATAAAATCCGAAAAAATATTTTATAAAATATTTATATATATACGTATATCAATTTTAAATAGCTATTAAAACTAATAATAAATAAATCTTACGAACGATATAAACAAAAAAACAAGAAAACTAGAAACATCTTACAATTCATATGATCACAATCAATATTTAAAAAAACAAATTAAAATAAATATAAGTGAATTGTGTATATCTATACTATTAATTGAGAATAATTTTTATAGAGAAACCCCTTCAAATCATCTTTAATTTCAGGGTCATTGACCAAAACTCGTCAAAGTATTCTCTACTCTCTTTTTTATTAGTTTTTCTAATAATGATGGATTTTTCTTACACAACTATTTTTTTACAACATTAATACAACCATTTAATACTAATAAAATTCAAATAAAACTTCTAAAAATATAAACAACATCACTGAAATATTTTTCATAAAACTCATTAACATTAATAAAATCTGAGAAAGAAATATTTAATTTAATTTTTAACATTTATAAAATATCTATATATATATATAGATACATATATCAATATTAAATAGTTATTAAAACTAATCATAAATAAATCTTACAAACGGTATAAACAAAAAAACAAGAAAACTAGAAACATATAACAATTCATATGGTAACAATCAATATTTTAAAAAGCAAATTAAAATAAATTTATGTGAATTGTGTATATTTATACTATTAATTGGGAATAATATTTATAGAAAAACCCTTCAAGTCATTTTCAGGGCTCTTGACCAAAACTCTGTCAAAATATTCTCTACTCTCTTTTTTATTAGCTTTTCTAATAATGATGAATTTTTCTTACACAACTATTTTTTTACAACATTAATACAATCATTTAATACTAATAAAATTCAAATAAAACCCCAAAAAAATATAAACAACATCACTGAAATATATTTGATAAAATTCATTAATATTAATAAAATGCGAAAAAGAAATATTTAATGTAATTTTTAACATTTATAAAATATCTATATATATAGATACATATATCAATTTTAAATAACTATTAACACTAATCATAAATAAATCTTACAAACGATATAAACAAAAAACAAGAAAACTAGAAACACATTACAATTCATATGGTCACAATCAATATTTTAATAACCAAATTAAAATAAATTTAAGTGAATTGTGTATATCTATATTATTAATTGGGAACAACTTTAATAGAGAACCCCTTCAAATCATCTACAACTTCAGGCCCTAGACCAAAACTCCGTCAAGTATTCTCTGTTCTCTTTTTTATTAGCTTTTATTATAATGATGGATTTTTCTTACATAATTAGTTTTTGACAATATTAATACAACCATTTAATACTAATAAAATTCAAATAAAACGTCATAAAAATATAAACAACATCACTAAAATATTTTTGATAAAACTCATTAACATAAATAAAATCCGAAAAAGAAATATTTAATGTAATTTTTAACATTTATAAATATCTATATATATATATATATACATATATCAATTTTAAATAGTTATTAAAACTAATCATAAATACATCTTACATACGGTATAAACAAAAAAAACAAAAAAAACGAGAAACATCTTACAATTCATATGGTCACAATAAATATTTAAAAAAACAAATTAAAATAAATATAAGTGAATTTTATATATTCATACTATTAATTAGGAAGAACTTTTATAGAAAAACCCTTCAATCTTCAACGTCAGGGCCCTTGACCAAAACTCTGTCAAAATATTTTCTACTCTTTTTTATTAGATTTTCTAATAATGATAGAATTTTCTTACAAAAGGTATAAATAAAAAAACAAGAAAACTAGAAACATCTTACAATTCATATGGTCACAATCAATATTTAAAAAACAGATTAAAATAAATATAAGTGAATTGTGTATATCTATATTATTAATTGGGAAGAACTTTTATAGAGAAACCTTTCAAATAATCTTCAACTTAAGGGTCTTTAACCAAAATTATGTCGAAGTATTCTCTATTCTCTTTTTTATTAGCTTTTCTAATAATGATGGATTTTTCTAGCTTTATACATTTAACTGAAATGAAATTCAAAAAAGTATTTTATAAGTAATTTTTCAACTTATCATGGTTCATGTAAATATACAATTTCTGATACTAAAGTTACAAATATTTAGTTTTAGTTTTAATTAGTTATAACTAAATTCAAAATAATTATTTAAAGGAAAACTAAGTGCATCACACATTATTACGTCTTACTGAAATTGACAACAATCATTGACATAACAGTCAGGTGGTTGTTTACTTGTCTTTGTGGGATGATGTTGCGTCTGTTTTTAGGGGCATCCTCAAGTCGGGTGATAGGACACAATCTGTCATGTTTGTCACCACTGTTAATCTTGAACTTTTTGGAGGTAATGTCTTGAAATTTGTAAACTTTAATTGGTTCTATGAGCATCATTGGTTTCTCTAATAAGTTGTTGTTCAGTGGTAACTCAAACATTCTTTATATTTTGAAATAAGTAAGAAAAGATGAGCAAGTGTTTGTTGCCTTATCATTAGGCTAATTATCATCATTCTTCATCTAAGTATCAAACTTAACCGAATATATTTTCCTTTGATATTTTTTGTCCTCCTTGCCATGGAATGTGTTATTATCTTAATAGTGATCGGTTGGCTTTGCTTTGTTTACTTTTATCTTCCTTTCATTAAACATGATATCTCAGGTGACTAAAACTTTGAACCCACCCCGAAGTTAAGTCTGTGTTCTTGCGTATCTTTTTGTTTTTTAATGACAACGCTTTTTTCTTTAAAGTATTCAGTTCTCTATTTTTTGTTTTCTCTTCGCATATACAAATAAAAACGTATTCACTCTTTAGGGTGCATATGTTTCTCAGTCTAAATTTATGAACAAGTTTCACTTTAAAATTTTCTAACAATTATTCAAACTTTAAAAATAAAAAAATTGTCACCCTATATGTTCACCAATTTAAATTTTCATCAACAGTATTAGAAACTTTCACAATTTAAAACCTAACTCTTACAAATGGAGAACAAATATAAAATACATCCACTGTTAGCATTTGATATCAGTCATTTTTGTCGTCACAACACTGCACACTCCTACTTCAGCTCATAACTTTTCTCATCGATTCAACATTAGTTAAATATTTGTTACCATATTTAAAATACACATACGTCCTTGCGCGGGGCTTCGCCCCTAGTGTATATAAGTACAATAGTTAGAGTGTTTAAATTCGGGCCCTAGTAGTTGTTAAAAAAAGACATTGGGCTTTCGCAGCCCAATTACAATGACCAAGTGTCGCGTCTATTATGTGCATTTGGTTCGTACCCTTTTAGGTCAAAATTTCCATTTCGGCGATCGTCTCTCCGAAAGAGAAAATCCTAACAAACATTTTCTCCGTAGAATTTGAAGCCGCCATGGATGAAGAGTGAAAAGGATGCTTTTGGATTTCTTTGTTGGTAAATAATGGGCCTCAGGATTTTAGGCCCATTAGTGAATCTTGGCCTTCTACTACAAGAAGTAATGTCGTTTTGCAGAAGAGGGAAAAGAGACCTTCTGTGTTTTGTCCTTTGTAGACAAGAAGTGTTGTACAACCTGGACAGTGCACGGTAGAGAAAAGGGAGTAAGAAGTGTGAGTTATCTTATTGTTCTTTGTCATTGAGAGAGAGAGAAAAGAGTGTACCATAAAAGAGTGTGTGAGCTTTTGGGTTAGGGTTCTTATTCTTTTCTTCTTGGATCTTTCTGGTGAGTGAGAAGAGCGTGTGGTGAGAGACTTCTTTGTATTATCCTTTTCTTGGTTATAGTGTTTTGAGTCTCTGTTTTAGGAGCTCACCGAGACGTACCATAGTCACCTTGGTTGTGGGAACTCGTATATCTTGGTGTCAACACATACTAACTTGAATCACAAGCAACCTGCATAAACAAACACATACAAGCTTAAAATATGACTTAGCCCAGAAAAGTTAGTATCTTTAAGCTAAAAATCACAACAAATGGTATCAGAGCTCTAGGTGGTGAGCAGATCTGGTGATTAGAAGCAACAAAAGTCTTAGAGGTTACAAATCTAGCTGTTAAAAGGTAAGGTTACTACCTAAACACTAGATCTAGTTGTTCTCTCTGGTTAAAAACCCTAAAGTTTCTATCTTTAGTTAGATCTGGAACTTGTAGTGTTGAGAAAAGATTATTGTTGCTTTGGTGTTGTGTATTGTGGTGTAGTCTCTGTGTTTTGTGTCTGTTATAGATCCTGATCAAATCTGTCTTCAGATTCACAGAACATGGAACCTACAAAAGCTAGGTTTGAGGTTGATAAGTTTGATGGAGAAGGGGACTTTGCCTTGTGGAAACACAAGGTGTTAGCTCAGTTAGAGATTCTGGGTTTGGACTCAGTTTTACAAGCTGAAGGTGAAACTGATCCTAAGAGTACAACAAGTGACACGAATGTTGTGTTCACTGAAACTGCAGCTGATCCTAAGAGACTGGAGAAGGATCGCAGAGTGAAGAATCTCATAACTATGAGCTTGTCTGATATTGTACTCAGGAAGGTTATTAAAGCTAAGACTGCCTTGGAGATGTGGACTGCCCTCACTACAAGAAACTGGGCAAATAGCAACGAATTTTAGCAAGGAATTAGCGAGGAATTTATTTAGCAACGGATTTGTGAGGAATTAGCGAGGAATTAGCGACGACACTAAATTTCGTCGCTAATTCGTCGCCAAATAGCAACGAAACTATTCGTCGCTATTTCGTTGCTATTTAGCGACGAAATAGCGACGATTTAAAGGAGGAATTCCTATATCGTCGCTAAATCGTCGCTATTTAGCGACGATTTAGCGACGAAGATATTTCCTTGTTAAATAGCGACGAATTTGCAAGGAATATTGCTAAGTTTAAATTGTTGTTGCTAAATCGTTGCTAATTTTTGCAATATACAAATCTTTAAACCCTTAAACCACCCCAAAATAAAGGTTTTTAAGAATTAGTGTTAACTTAAGAAGTGTAAACAAAGGTGAAAACAATTGTTTAAATCAATAAAAAAAATTGATTACAATATTATACTTAACGTGTATTAACTTACCGTTAACTTATATGTTTTACTAACATAAAGTTTATAATACAGAATATTTTCGAGTTTTTAGTAAATATCATAATTTGAAGTGTTATTCTCAATCTTATAATCTATAATTACATATGAAGTATGTATTATAGCATAGCAAACCGTTTTAGGGGTTGAAACCCTAAAAAATAGGGTTTGGGTTTAGCAACGATTTAGCAACGAATCGTTGCTAAATCGTTGCTAAATATTAAATAGCAACGATTTAGCAACGATTACAACGAATCGTTGCTAAATCGTTGCTAAATCGTTGCTAATGTTTCTGACATTTAACCTCGTACTTCTGATACATAGAATGTAACATATTAGTCTAATCAGTAATTTAGCAACGATTTAGCAACGATTTATCAACGATTAGTACTTTTAGGGGTTTAAATTTGTTGGACTAATATGTTTTACATATCATTGCTAAATCGTTGCAATTTGATAATTAGCAACGATTTAGCAACGATTTCGTCGCTAATTCGTTGCTATTTAGCGACGATTTAGCGACGAATCGTTGCTAAATCGTTGCTAATATTTGCACTATACAAATCTTTAAACCCTAAAACCACCCCAAAATAAAGGTTTTTAAGAATTAGTGTTAACTTAAAAAGTGTAAACAAAGGTGAAAACAATTGTATAAATCAAAAAAAAAAATTGATTACAATATTATACTTAACGTGTATTAACTTACCGTTAACTTATAGGTTTTACTAACATAAAGTTTATAATACAGAAAATTTTCAGTTTTTTAGTAAATATCATAATTTGAAGTGTTATTCTCAATCTTATAATCTATAATTACATATGAAGTATGTATTATAGCATAGCAAACCGTTTTAGGGGTTGAAACCCTAAAAATAGGGTTTGGGTTTAGCAACGATTTAGCAACGATCACAAAATCTATAAATATGGCCAAATTCTTTCATTTTTTTCACACAACCTTCTCTCTACATTTTATCTCTCTACAATCTCTCTATAAAAACATCACAATTTCTTTTCAAAACACTAAACCTTTTTACAAAAATGCCTCCTCGTCCAAACCATTATTTTAATTTCATCCGTAATCGTTCTGGTAGCGGATCTGATTCTAATCCGATCCGACAACCTTCAGAACCAACCCAACCCGACATCCATGAGGTCCCCGAGGTGGGGTTAGATGCTACTTCCAACATTCCACCGGTTGGAGATATGCCGGCGGATTTACCACCGCCTCCGCATCAAGGACCCCACATGATGCGGATCTTGGATCTCCTACGGCAAGAAGGCCACGACCGTTTGCCGTTGATAGATCCAGACCGGCCGCGACACACATTTTGGTAATTTTTTAATATTATATTAAAAATATTAAAAAAATATTAAATATTAAATGTTAATAAAAAATTGTACTTTGTTAGGTTTTGCGATAACAAATTGAGTCGGAGTGTCGCGGACACAATGAAGTCTTACTTCGTCGAGCCGCACGTGAACTGGTCCCAAACGCCGGGATACATACAGGACATCGGTTCGAATCTTTCGCGGTAAACTAAATTAAATTTTAAATTTTAATTAAAATAATTTATATTTAAATATAAATTAAAATTTTTAATTTGAAAATTTTAATTTGAAAATTTTAATTTAAAATTTCTAATTTAAAAAGTTAAACTAAAACTTAGTTTTAATTAATAGCAAAAATGGCATTGGGCGAGGCGATACGGTGAAAGTCGTAAGGGTTCAACGAGAAGGCGATGCACCGCCTTACCGGCATTGTTTCCAGTTGGAAGAAAAGACTGGAAACTAAAAGGAGATGGTGGAAAGCCGAGTCGATGGACCCGGCGGTGTGGAAAGGGCTGATCGACTACCGGACGGAACCGCATTCTCTCGCCGTCGCGCAAAGCTGTTCCAAGTCCCGCCTCACTCTGTCGACGAGAAGGGTCCCTACGTCCACACTTCGGGACCGAGTTCATACGCCGGTCGTCGTATTCAAATGGTAAATTTAATTTTTTAACACTTTCTTTAATTATTTTTCAAATAAATAAATATTTAATATAAATATCAAATATAGGCCCGAGGAAGAGGGTGAACTTCCCCTATTGTGGAGATATTGAAGAAAACCCGAAGCGCAAAGATGGGTCATATGTCGGTTCACGATCGAAAAGATCGTGAATGACTATGAGGCTAGACTCGCCGAGCGGGTAAGTCGGTCGTCCACGAAGAAGGGAGCTCGGTGAACTCCTCGGGACGACTTTCGGTCGCGGAATGCGACCAAATCTACTACGAGGTAAATAATTTAATTTATATTTTTTAAATTATATTATATTTACTAACGGATATATAATATTAATTCTACGTAGGTCGCTCCGAAAAAGAAGAACCGCACTTTCGGAGTCGGTTCTATCGAGACCGTTCCCCGCAGCTTCTTCATCGCAACCTCATGTTTCTCGGCGGGATCGGGGCTACGGAGAATGCTCGTTTGCGACGGGAACTCCAAGATACAAACGCCCGCTTCAAGACAATGACGGATCTATTCTCCATAATTGCGATGGATAGTCCAAACCTGGCTAATGCGATGCGGGAACGCGGATTAGGGGTCGATCCCGGAACCGGAGGTTGCTCCGGACGAGGCTGAAGCCGCGGCTCAAGAACTCGGGACGGAATGTCGGGATTAATGATTTTGATCCCTAGTTTAGTTTTTTTAAAATGTAATTTGAATTTTAAATTTTAATTATAATAATTTTATTTTATTTTTATTTTAAATTTTTTTAAAAAATTTTTTTTTAATTTTTTTTTTAAAAATCGTTGCTAATTCGTTGCTAAATTAGCAACGAATTAGCGACAATTGTTATGTTCTTCGTTGCCAAATCGTTGCTAAATTAGCAACGATTTGGCAACGATTTCATCAAATCGTCGCTAATTCGTTGCTAATTTAGCAACGAATTAGCAACGATTTGCATAAAGAATCGTTGCCAATTCGTTGCTAAATTAGCAACGAATTAGCGACGTTTGCGGCAATTTCATAAGTTTTTAAATTCTGAAAATCGAAAATAATTTTTTAAAATTCGACGCTAAATCGTTACTATTTCGAAGCTAAAATAACCTTGCAAATTCGTTGCTAATTCGTCGCTAAAATAGCAACGAATTAGCAACGAATATTTTGGCAACGAATTAGCAACGATTTCGAGTCGTCGCTAATTTAGCAACGAATTAGCGACGATTTCGAAATAGCGACGAGCGATTAGCGACGAAAATGTAATCGTCGCTAAATCGTTGCTAAACGCGTTTAGCAACGATTTAGCAACGATTTTGGTCGTTGCTAAATGTGCAGATTCTTGTAGTGCCTGGAGAACACTTACCAAATCAAGTCTCTGCCAAATAGGTTCTATTTGAAACAAAGGTTCTACAGCTACAAGATGGAAGAAGATAAGAATCTGGACAAGAACCTAGATATCTTTACAAAGTTGGTTTCAGATTTAGCAAGTCTGGATGTTGAGCTGAGTGAAGAAGATCAGGCAGTGATTCTACTGAACAACCTGCCTAGGAGATTTGAACCATTGGTACATACTCTCAAGTATGGAAGAGGACATGACACTATTTCACTAAAGGAGATAACAAGATCAGCTTACTCCATTGAGCTTGATCTTAAGGCAAAAGGGAGTCTAGCTACTTCATCAAGAGGGGAAGGTCTGTATGGAGGTGACAGAGGAAGGACTGATAAGAGGACAACTTTTCAAAGGGGAAAGACAAACCAGAGAAGCAAATCTAGACCAAAGAGTAAAAGAGCTTGCTGGGTTTGTGGAGATGAAGGTCACTTCAAGAAAGATTGTCCAAACAAAACAAATCAGTACAAGTCTTTCAAAGCTGAAGCTAGTATTGGAAAATCTCAAACATCTGATGCAGTTATGTTGACAGCTTCTGAACATAACAACAGAGATGGATGGGTCCTAGATTCTGGTTGCTCATACCATGTCACTTTCAGGAAAGACTTGATGTTTGATGTAAAAGAAATAGATGGAGGCAAGATACTTATGGGTAATGACACTTATTGTGAGATCACTGCCATTGGGAAAATTCAGATTATGAATTATAACAACACTGCTATAATTCTAAAGGATGTAAGATACTCTCCAACAGCCAGAAGGAATCTAATATCTCTTGGTCAGCTTGAGACACTTGGTTGCTGGTTCAGATCAAGAGATTTTAGAATGCAAGTATTTAAGGAAGATGAGGAGGTTATGGCAGCTGATTACAGAGACACTTTGTACTTCCTTGATGGTGAACCTATTTTGGTTGAGGCAAATGTGACTAAAAGAATCCAAGATGCCACAGCTCTTTGGCATAGCAGATTGGGTCACATGAGTCTAAGGGGTTTGCAAAGGCTGGCTGATCTAGGAGTATTAAGAGAAGAACATGTCAAAGACCTAAAGGAGTGTGAACACTGTATCTTGGGGAAATTTAAGAAGCTATCTTTCAAAGGAGGAATACACACATCTCAAGTTCAGCTAGAGTATATACATTCAGACTTATGGGGATCTCCTAATGTCACTCCAAGTCTGTCTAAGTGTCAATACTATATCTCCTTTGTTGATGACTACTCTAGAAAGGTGTGGGTATATTTTTTAAAGACTAAAGATGAGGCTTTCTCTAAATTTGTTGAATGGATAACACTTGTGGAGAATCAGTGTGGAAAGAAGGTCAAAGTTTTGAGAACTGATAACGGCCTAGAGTACTGCAACAAAACTTTTGATGACTTCTGCAAAGAAAGAGGTATTAAGAGACATAAAACATGTCCTTATACCCCTCAGCAAAATGGAGTTGCAGAAAGACTCAACAGAACAATATTGGAGAAGGTGAGAAGCCTATTGAGTGAGACAGGTTTAGAGGAGAAATTTTGGGCTGAGGCTGCTTCTACTGTGGTCTACATGATTAATAGAACTCCATCTATACCACTTAGATTGGAGATTCCTGAAGCTGTTTGGACAGGAAGAAAACCTGAGTATGAACACATGAAAAGATTTGGATGTGTTGCATACTATCATGTAGATCAAGGGAAGCTCAAACCAAGGGCAAAGAAAGGCATTTTGTTGGTTATCCGCAAGGGGTAAAAGGATACAGGATTTGGAGTCTAGATGAGTTTAAGTGTGTAATCACTAGACACGTTACATTCTGTGAAGAAACTCTTTACAAAGATGTTCTAAAAGAGAAGAAGATTAGCTCAAAAGATCCTGCTAATAAAGGAAAGAAGAAGGTCTCATTTATTCTGCCCACAAGAAGAAGAAGAAGAAGAAGAAACTGAACATGCAGATGTTCATGGTGAATCTTCAGCTTCAGGTGGAGCTGTGTCTGACTCAGTAGAAGAGGTTCAAGAACCTGAAGGAGATGCAGAAACAGTGGAAGGAGCATCACCAGATCGAGGAATTATGTCTTGGCAAGAGACAGAGCTAAGAGACAGATAAAACCTCCAAGCAGATTTGATGATGAAGATGTTGTAGCCTATGCATTAGTGATGTCATTCACTATGGAAGAAGATGAGCCAAGTTCATATTCAGAAGCTATGAGTGGTTTAAACAAAGACAAATGGGGTGGAGCTGCTAATGAGGAAATGAATTCATTAGCCAAGAACTGTACTTGGAAACTCATTGATAGGCCAGAAGGTGCAAGAACTATAGGCTGCAAATGGATATTTACTATCAAACCAGGAATTTCAGGAGTTGCTGAACCAAGATTCAAAGCTAGATTGGTTGCTAAGGGTTATGCTCAGATTGAAGGAATTGATTATAATGAGGTATTTTCACCTGTGGTTAAACATACTACCATCAGACTCATGCTATCTATGGTGGTTAATCAAGACTTAGAGCTGGAGCAACTAGATGTAAAAACAGCATTTTTACATGGGAATCTTGAAGAGAGAATTCTAATGGAGCAGCCTGAAGGCTATGCACAAGGAGACAAGATGTGTTTACTCCAGAGATCTCTCTATGGACTTAAACAGTCACCTAGACAGTGGAACTTGAGGTTTGATACATTTATGAAGAAGCAGAAGTTTGTGAGGAGTGATTATGATTCTTGTGTTTACTACAAGATATATCAAGATGGCAGTTACCTATATCTACTACTATATGTTGATGATATGTTAGTAGCTGTTAAAGACTCAGTGGAGATAAGAAAACTCAAGGATTTGTTGAGTAATGAGTTTGAAATGAAGGACTTAGGACCAGCTAAAAGGATCCTAGGCATGGACATTACAAGAGACAGAAGCAAAGGGGTTTTAGTTCTGTCTCAAGAGGCGTATTTGGAAAAGATACTAAGGAATTTTGGAATGACTGATTCTAAACCTGTCTCTACTCCTATGGGATGTCATTTCAGGTTAGCTAGTACCAAGCAAGAAGAAAAGGGTCAAGCAGAATCAGACATGAGGAACATACCTTATTCCAGCGCTGTAGGGAGCCTCATGTATGCAATGGTGGGCTCTCGTCCTGACATTGCTCATGCTGTTGGTCTTGTTAGCCGATTCATGAGCTCACCAAATCCTGAACATTGGAAAGCTGTAAAATGGTTAATCCGGTATATCAAAGGGTCAAAGTCTTTATGCTTAACTTTCAGGAAAAGAGAGCATTTTGATATAAAGGGTTATTCAGACAGTGATTATGCAGCTGACCTTGATAGACGAAGATCAATCACTGGTTACATCTTTCAAGCTGGTGGTAATACGGTAAGCTGGCGATCAGGACTTCAACACATCGTGGCCTTGTCAACCACAGAAGCAGAATACATGGCTTTAGTGGAGGCAATCAAAGAAGCTTTGTGGTTAAAGGGGATTACCTGTGAGTTAGGGTTCCCTCAAGAGAGTGTTGAAGTGTACTGCGATTCTCAAAGCGGAATAAGCCTCTCCAAGAACTGCGTCTTCCATGAACGCACAAAACACATCGATGTTAGACTCCATTTCATCAGAGATGTGATTGCAGAAGGTTTGATTGTGGTATCTAAGATACACACAAGCATAAATCCGGCTGATATCCTTACAAAATCAGTACCGGTGAAGAAATTTGAAGAGGGTAGAGACCAGCTGAGAGTGCTCAGCGGCTGATTTGAGATCGGTAAAGATCTAGGGATCCGACACGGTGGATGTCGGGGAAAGAGAAGGGGAAGTTCACGGTGAAGAAAATAAAAGCAAGGTGGAGATTGAAAAGGATGCTTTTGGATTTCTTTGTTGGTAAATAATGGGCCTCAGGATTTTAGGTCCATTAGTGAATCTTGGCCTTCTACTACAAGAAGTAATGTCGTTTTGCAGAAGAGGGAAAAGAGACCTTCTGTGTTTTGTCCTTTGTAGACAAGAAGTGTTGTACAACCTGCAAAAAGGAAAGGACAAGGGCTTATATCAGGGTTCAAGGATATAAGGACAGTGCACGGTAGAGAAAAGGGAGTAAGAAGTGTGAGTTATCTTATTGTTCTTTGTCATTGAGAGAGAGAGAAAAGAGTGTACCTTAAAAGAGTGTGTGAGCTTTTGGGTTAGGGTTCTTATTCTTTTCTTCTTGGATCTTTCTGGTGAGTGAGAAGAGCGTGTGGTGAGAGACTTCTTTGTATTATCCTTTTCTTGGTTATAGTGTTGTGAGTCTCTGTTTTAGGAGCTCACCGAGACGTACCATAGTCACCTTGGCTGTGGGAACTCGTATATCTTGGTGTCAACACATACTAACTTGAATCACAAGCAACCTGCATAAACAAACACATACAAGCTTAAAATATGACTTAGCCCAGAAAAGTTAGTATCTTTAAGCTAAAAATCACAACAAAGAGGACTTGGAATTTGCTTTGAAAAAGCAAAGAGAGGAGGTGATGGCTGCTGCAGCACTAGACGAGACATTAGCCTATTGTTTCCAACTTCAAATGGAGGAAGCGATGGCGGCTTCTGTAGCTTTACAGACTTCTGTTCCGAGATCTACTGTTGACGTCTTCAAGCCCGAGGTAGAGGAAACTAGATACACAGATCTGTTGTTAGGTGACCTTGACTTATTCGAACAAGATAGGTTGTTAGTGAAAAAGGAGATAGACTCTTCTATGCTTGAGTTAGATCTAAGGTCACATGATAGGACACTCGCCAAGGAATATCCGTGGCAGAATCTTAGTAAGAAGATGAAGAAGAAGAAGACGTTCGCAATGGGAGAGTCCGCAAGGGGGACAAAGACCTATGGTTTATTCTTCAAGGGATTAGTTTCTGAAGAAGCTATTAAGGATGATACTAAGAAGGTCGGTGGCTTATTTGTTTACCAAAGGTTGTTGGTGTTGTAGACGAAGTTAACTATCCCATACTGGAGCTTAGTCTGAAGCTTGGAGAGGCCGAGTTAATACTTCCTGAGGTTGCAGAATTGTCTGCGTTGGTTCACGGGTTGAGTTGGGCGCTGGATATCGGGATGGGAAGAATCATTATCTACGTGAACAAGATTCAACCGTCTTCAACTATGTAAGTATCGTTTTACTTGTCTCTCCCTAGACCATTGATATCTTTCTGTAATCTGCAAACAGATAACGATGCACAAGCAAGCAGACACTTACAATAGCAATGTGTTGCAATAAACTGTTTGTCGTAATGTGATAGGTTACAGGAATATCTGAACCTAAAGAGTCTACTGCAGCAACACTCTTAGAGGAAGTGGCTCAGCTTCGTAGCAGATTTTCCAGTTGCCAAGCAGTTCCTTTGCGCACTGATGACAGTTTTGTCCTTCGGCTTGCAAAAGCAGCCATAGTATCTCAGATTAGATGGATTGAAGGCAATATCTCCTATGAGACCTGTACACTTTGCTATGAGCACGTCGAGTCTGACCTGTTTTTTGCTGTGCCTCGTTGTTTCCACCGGTTCTGCAATACCTGCATGGGGAGACATGTTAGCTCCTTAACCGATCGTGGGGATGAGACAGCATCGTGCCCGGGCTTGAACTGCAAATCAGAGCTTCAATTAGAGGATTGTGTGGGGATAGTTGAGCCTAAGAAACTGGCTGTTATGATACGGCGGAAAAAGAGAGTCTTATCAAACTCCAAGACCGAGTTTATCGCCTCGGCCCCAAATGTGCTGTTCTGATGTCGAAACACAACATCTTGAACTACTCAAAGTCCTACTTTGTTGATGCTGCCACTTCGGGAGCTCGAAAGTGCATAACATGTGGCTTCGCACGTATTCATTGTCGTTCACCTTGGCACACAAGCTCGACCTGCGAAGACTTCCAGAAAACAAAGGATTACAAAACTTCTCCTCACGCAGTTATGGAATCTACGATTATGAGAAAGGGATTTAAGACATGCGCCCAATGCGGCAGTGTTTTGGAACTGAGTGAGGGATGCAAACACATGATTTGTAGGTAATGATCTTTCCAAATCTATATCATGTCCCCTAATTATTCGTATACTTGTTATGTTTGATCTCATTTTTATATTGTTTTCCCCTTACAGATGTGGATATGAGTTTTGCTACACGTGCGGGGCACCATGGATCATGAAGAAAGCGACGTGCAATTGCCATTACTTGGAGTAGTTACTTTTTATATGTTTTTGCATGTTAATATTGGCGTTTGGTTTCAACCCGCCATTTTTTTTTACTCTCTAGATAAGACTTTTTAGCTGTATCCGCGCAATACACTGGTAGTATCACCTTACTTTTAGTCTTAAGAATCAAAACGTTATTGTCCAAATTGAAGTTTATTCTGAATGTATGCTTGTCATGATGATATTTGGTCTATAGATATATTTGGATTAAGGAGCATGTTTTTATGAGAGTATTGCATTCAAGAAGAATAGGTTTACTTATGTATGCCATTTTCGCGGAGATTCTCTTATGGGGTTTGGTCACTGGTGTTCTACATAGATTCAAGATCTATTGGAAACTCTAAGTATAGGCCATGAAAAGAAAACAAGCGTTATCCCAAGTTGTAATGGTTAGGATAAATCAAAATTCATAATAAGTTATGTAGTTGTTAAAAAAAAAGAATATCCTTTATTGAAGTTACTGATAAGAGAACTGCCTCTTAGGAAAGAAGCAGAAGAGGCGTTTTGTAAGTAATTTTGTGGGACCCACAGTGGGACCCATTGTAAGAGGTTCTCTTTCTTCTACCGATAATAATGGCCTTATGTTACATGCAACCTGAGGTACATATGAACACAAACAAAGCACATACTTGTGGTGGTATTTTTGAACAAAAAAGGTGTGGTATTTTTGAACAAAAAAGGTGTGGTATTTTTGAACAATTGTGTTAATTATATTGATTGTAAGCAGTAGCACCCAAAAGGCTAATATCTATGGCCCATCACTTGTCAAATAAAAATATGGCCCATCTGTATATGAACTACTCTAAGACTCTGAAACAGAGAGGGGTTTGGTTTGCTAGGTTGCGGAAGCGGAAGCGGAAGCGGAAGCGGAAGCGGAAGCGGAAGCGGAAGCGGAAGCGGAAGCGGAAGCGGAGAGTGAGACGAAGAAGACGATTCACTTCTTTCCCGCCACTTTGATTGTCTTTGTGAAGAAGATGTTGTGGGTCGACAAGTACAGTGCCGAAATCGCTCGACAAAGTCATCGTCCATGAAGACATCGCTCAAAATCTCAAGAAATTGGTACGAGCCCTAGAACAGTTGATTTTTCAATTTTTTTTGTTGATTTTCGTTTGAATTTAGGAGCGATGATTGATTCTCCGACATTAGCTTACGGAGCAAGACTGTCCTCATTTGCTATTCGGTAATAAAACCCTAATCATGGCGCTCTTCTCAAGCAGATATGAGAAGGTAATCATTCTTATTTTTTTTTTTTTTTGTTTAATTGCTTAGTTTAGTAATAACAAAAAGATGATAACTTTGAATCCTTATCTTTCTTGAGCAAAGTAAAGTTGTCTGTTTTTGCATGTACTAGCTGTCTAGCTCTTTGTTTTCTCTCTAGATTGATGTTCGTATTCTGGTTGCTACATATTCCTTTTGAAGGTGAAAGTGGAGAACAGGGCATGGAAAGTTGATGTGAGTTTGCACATTTTTTCAGTTTTCATTGGCCTATAACTTTTAAAAGTTCTTGCTCGTTGCTAACCATATTCTTCTTGTCCCTCTTGTTGGGTCAGCAAATCGTTTTTAGTATCTTCTTACTTGTGAACGTAGAGATGTGGATTGTGTTTGCTATCAATTTCTTTTGGTAGTCCTTCTCAGTGGATTAGTCTTTTAAACATGAAAACGTTTTGATAACTTTTAGTTTTGTTGTCTCTTATCCTTTAGTATATGATACCTTCTAAGCCAAAACCAGTTAAGTCTCTAGGTCTTTCGTAGTAGCTATGTTTTACCTTTAATCATTTTTTTTTATCTATCGTATTGCTATGTTAAACGTCGAATTATGCAGGCCGGGAGTAGAACTATTGATCTGGAGCTTACCACATTATCAAGCACCAATCATGTTGAACTTACTCCAAGTGATGCAGGCTTTCAGGACAGATACATCGTTCAAGAGATAATTAAAGAAATGGCCAAAAACAGACCAATTGATACGAAAGGAAAGAAAGGGTATAAAGGTAAGAACTAGTGCTCCGCCTCACCTATCTCACTATGCAACAGTAACATATTTGTAGAATTAGTACTTCATGTTCAACTATTTCTCTTCGTTATACATTTAGATGGTGCTTATTGCAAAAAGTATTTGTCTGCCCAAACGCATGATTGTGTTTGTTTTTGTTCTTGGCAGTGTTGGTACTAAATGAAGTTGACAAGCTCTCACGAGAAGCACAACATTCTCTGCGTAGAACAATGGAGAAATATAGGCTATATAGCTCATTTTGCCGTCTCATCTTATGCTGTAAGCAAGTTCTTCAAAAGTTACAGATGCCATCAAGTCTCGTTGTCTCAATGTGCGGATAAATGCACCTTCACAGGAAGAGGTACAAACTTTCTTAATTTTTGACCCGTGTAAACTTTCTTGCGAAAACTTGTATGCAAGATTATTTACAGGAATGTAGCTCTCTGTTTCCAGATAGTGAAAGTGTTGGATTTCGTTGCAAAGAAAGAAAGCATGCAACTACCCCCACGGTTTTGCTGTCCGTATTGCCGCGAAATCGAATCGCAGTCTTAGAAGAGCTATATTGTCTCTCGAGACTTGCCGTGTCCAAAAGTAAGCATCAATAGTGGTATCCATGCAAACAATCATTGAGTTTGATTGCTTCCTTTTGTTGTGTTTTATGCGTGGGGGGAATAATTAATGTGTTTTCTTGTAGCTATCCGTTCACAGATAACCAAGTGATATATCCAATGGATTGGGAAGAGTATGTTTCGAAATAGGAACCGGCGTGATGAAGGAACAGAGCCCTAAGAGGTAACACCCTAGTAAATCATTTAGCTGTACAATTTATAACCTTAAAACATATCTTGATGCTATCATCTCTTGTGTGGTTCTTCGATGCTGTTTCGGGTGCACGGAAGGTATACGAGTTGCTCGTTAATTGCATCCCACCAGAAGTTATACTGAAGGTTTCAAACACAAACTTGATTCTGTTTTCAATTATGTATTTTGTGTTTCTTTCTCTTTCTTTTTACCGTCAGTTTATACTTTTTCAAGAAAGTTCTTCGTGAATTCTTTGAGAAATGGACTCGAGCTAAAGCTTGAAGTCTGCCACTGGGCCGCATATTATGTAAGATTATATTTATACACCTCTCTTACGTCGTAGCTTGAGAATTTTATCTTTCCTCAACATCTATGTTCTCATTTGAGCATAACTGCATAATCTCTAGTCTTTTGAATTGATGGCTTTCTTGATGATATATCTAATGTCCCTTCCTACAGGAACATCGAATGAGATTAGGTCAGAAAGCCATATTTCACATAGAAGGTATGTAAACACTTGTGTATTGCATTTGTCCCTTTATAGGTTAGATTACATAAGTTAAGTCATCTTCTTACATTTTTGTTGTGTTATGCTCTCTGCTGCCGTTTGTGGCGAAGTTTATGAGCATATACAAAAACTTTCTCATCTTAACCTTTGGCTAGAGAAGGAAGGCCTCAAAAACCAAGAAGAAGAGAGAGAGACAAGGCTTGTACTTGTTTTGTCTATGCAATGATGATCCAAGGTTGTGAAAACAAGGTTTAGTGTGTTTTATTAGTAACTTCAATGTTTGGTTCTTTTTCTGAAACAATTTACATTCCGGAAGTTGTATAACGTGGGATTCAACTTTTGTTTTGATTTTATTGGTTTGGAATGGATTCCTAGTCTGTTGGTAGAATTGGGCCGAAAAGCCCATTTTAGATGAAACTATGTGGGCTTAGGAATTAATTAGCAAAAAATAAATGTAAATAGAATTAAATTAAAAACGCGTAGTAAAAGCGAGAAGGTAGCGCAAATTTGCAAATTGGCGCGTGCGGTCCCTGGGCAATTACTTATTTGTTTTCGAGATCCCCGGTGAAATAATATTTGCGCCCTCGCCCAATACTTTGAAACGTTACAGTTTGACCCCCAAGATTTTTTCATAATTTTTTTTTTGCACAATATAACCCACAATATTTCCTATTTTGGCAAAGTATGGGAATACTTTAAATCTTTCATTTCCACCCCCGAAAATATTTCTCAACTTTTGATTCTTGCATTCACACCCGTCGTTGGTGTATCTGGACCGGGGGCGGAGGCGGTAAGGCTTTAGGGTGGGCGGTGCCCCCATAAAATACTTATTCTTTTCAAGTTTTCCTTTATTTTTGTTAATAAATTTATATTTTGTAGTAAAATTTGTTAGTTTGGCACTTCTAAATCTAAGTTAAAATCTATCTTGCCTCCTCTAAACTTTAGCTCTAGATCCGCCATGATTTGGACACCGTAAAACGTTTACGCAAAATTGTGGTTTTTTTTTTTATTTCGGATGCTAAACGTAAGTGTATTATGTTTGATTCTACCCGTTTTTTGTTATGGCCCATTGTGAGGGCGACAATTGTAGTTTTTCTCTTCCAACGTAGAAACACAGACTTGTGTTCCCGTGGCGGCAACGCTGTATTTACTTCTTAATCATTTTTTTCTTTATATGTTTGTTCAGAATCCCATTTCCAGTCTTGATTCTTTATGTATAAGTTTCCTTATTGGTCGTCTTCTCCATTTGTTGATGGTGAGTGTTAGTGGTGGGTTTGAGCCCAACATGGCCTGACCCATTTAAGAAGTCTTGAAGACAAAGCCCACGAAGAAGCCTCGATTCGACGTCAAGGTCCATCGAAGTAGAAGGCCCATCGAGGTGGAAGCCCATTAAGAGAAGTGGGCAGCGAAGTAAGGCAAACACAATGACGTCGGTACGGATCGTAGGTCGCGAGAGAGAAGCGTACAACCTACGGTCGGGAAACACGCCGGCGCGTTTTCCGCTGCGGGAACCTAGTTCGACACTACGTACTAAGTACGACGAACGCGCGCCAAGAAAACCCGCCAAAAACCGAGAATTTCCACTATAAATAGAGGATTCCTGTTCAGAGCAAAGGATCCTTATTTTTAGAGAGAGAGTCTACATAAAGAATCTACGGAGAAACAGTTCGCCTATTGCAGTTGAGAGATCAAGACCTCTGAAAGAGGATGAACAAGTTGAGTAATACACTATCCCCAAAGACACACTTTTACATCTGAGTATATTCAATCCCAACTTTATTATTCATTAACATACCGTTATGCAAGTTCACTTATATATATATTTAGTTATTTCAACTGAAATTATAAATCCTGATTTTCTAGTGAAGATTAAACCGATTTGGGAAAAGCTTTCAGCGATTAGATAAACTTGTATATATAGAAGCAAAGGGAGACCACAACTCCAAGACAAAGGAGTAATCCTATCAACTTTAAACAAGAGATCAAGTAGCGAGAGGAAAAGCTGCTCCAATGCGTAATGTCGTTCGACGTTCGTCGTGTCTTCGATAGGATCATGAACATTTGGAGCACGAGGACGACGAACCACGTGTGACGTGTTTTATAAGGTCCTAATTAGATGTGGTTGAATTTATTTTGCAATGTTTCAAAGTTTTACAAGTTGCCTTTCTCGCTGAACTGTAATTGAGGATTATAAATTTGTCGCCTTTTAAATCCAGTCTCAAATCTTCGGTGCAACATTTCTCAATGAGTTCGGATAGATGTTCTAGATTCTTTACTTTAACTTTGTTCACTTTCTCAACCTTTTCCCATCACAAAAAGATGTTTTGAGGTTCAACACAACCACGAGATCAATTCGGCCATTACTAAAGCACTGCAGCTCCTTCGACGCACATGCGCCATTCGGCGGCGGTCGATGTTCGGCGGCGAATCTCCGGAGAGCGTACGCCGATGTTCTCATGCGTTTACGAGGCTTATTTTGCCAGAGCTGGACTGTCTTTTCCTATTCCGGAGGGGCTGATCCTCTATCTTTATCAGCTCGAGATTACGTTCCCTCAGGCGTCGCCGAACTTCATCAGGTCGTTGTTGTGCGGGCGACGGTGGCGGAGGAGACCGGGTTCACCTTCGGTGTTCGGGAGTTGATGGAGCTCTTCGGCGTCCGTGTCGAAAAAATGGCGGGGACATTCGCGGTCTATCCGAATCTGAATTGGAACCTCGTGTACGGCTTCCACGAGAAGGACTCGGGATGGATGGACCGGTACTTCTTCTTCCGTGTAACGAGGTCCTCCGTCGGAGACATGCACGAATTTGTCGGTCGCACTTGGGCGGAACTGCGGTATGTTTCCGAAAGGATTTCCGTTGATGCAATTTTCTATCTTTGGATTTTAGGGTTCCATTGCCTGCTTGCTCTCAGGAACTCGCCTTAATGACCTCACGCGCTTCGAGGACTTCTACCGGGTCGCAGTCAAAGTTGACGCTAAGTGGAACTCCTTCTCGTTGGAAAGGATTCATGACGCTTGCGCTCGCCTTCGGGAGCGAAGTCTTAGGGAGTCAACTTCTCCACAAAAGGCGGCGACGTCTCCCCCGTCCTATAGGGCGAATAGGGAGAGGGAATCTCGACTCGCGGCCGTGGCGAAGATCAAGAAGGAAGAGATATCGGTCTTCAAAGCGAACGGGGAGAAACCGAAGGTTAGCCTGGTGGTTGGCGGGTCTTGCAAAAGACTTCGGACGAGGCGAACGATGCGGCCGCCCTTGCTGACACCGAGGAAGACGAGGAGGAGGAACAACAGAGCCTCAAAATAAGGAAAAGGAAAAGAGATGCTGACGAGACGTGCATATATCCTCGCGACGACTCGAGGACAAGGTCCAAAAACGCGGACCCCACGAAACCCAGCGGATCGGACATGCATCCTCCGGTTGTTCGCTCAGATTGCTCGAAAGATCCAGCGGACCAGACCACGGCGCAGCGGGAGGCCCCTCGTCGTGAAGGAACCTGCCGGGGATCTTCACAACGCATGCCGGAGTCTAGCCGCCCCCGAAGACCGGAGGATTGATTCTTAATCGTTAATGCGGAGAACCGAAAAGATAACCTCTGTCTTCTCTGAGCTCGCTGCGCTTTTTCGCGACTGACATGTCTTTTATAATTATTATAATATTTTTTTTATCGCGAGCGTGTCTCGGACATCTTCCGGACATTTTCGTATCCGGACAGTCCTCCGTTGGATAACATGCGGGGACCGTGAGGGACTTGTACGTCCGTGACTCCATCGCCCTTGTTGAGGTGCGAAGCCTCTTCACCTTCTTTTTGTTTCTTATTGGGGAGCCTTATTTGTTCGCTGATGAAACAAATCCTTCCTCATATTTTATTTCAGTCGGCGACAAGGTTCAACCGTACGCTGCGGTTACGAGCGGATGCTTAACGATCTTGGGACTCTCTAGTTCGATCTCACTAAGGCTAAGGAGAAACTTAGCTTCACGGAGCATGCCCTTGAGACCATGCGCATTGCGTCAGAGAGGAATGCTGATCGGTTGAAGAGGGTCGACGACTACTGACGTCAACGTTAGGGGTGGGCATTGACCCGGGACCCGAAAACCGAACCCGACCCGACAAATTCGGTTCTAGCAAATTACCCTATCGGGTTTTATATTATTTTAATTCGGGTTTCGTTTTTTACCCGACCCGACCCGAAACCCGAATTGGACCCGATTAGACCCAAAATATAAACGTGTACATAGGGTAATTTGGATTTTAGTAGGCTATTTCGGATTTTTTCGTGGGTTATTCTAATAACCCGAACCAAAACCCGAACCCAAATTACCCAAAATAAAACCCGAAATTTTAACCAAAAATCTGAAAACCCCAAAAAATTTCACTTAAAACCGAAAAACCTCAACCGAAACCCGAAAAATTCGAACCGAATAATATTTCGGATCCATGTCGGGTTCTGTGAAAAATGTAAAACCCGACCCGAACCCGAATAGACCGGAACCGTATTTGTAAATAACCCGAACAGGTCCAATTTCCCCTAATCCGAAAAACCCGAATGAACCCGACCCGACCCTAAGGCGATGGAGGTGGCGAAAAGAGGGGCGAGATCACGGATGAGAAAGGTTCAAGGTTCGAAGGCGAGGCCGTCTCGGCCGGAAATAGTTCAAGGGAAACAAAGCTGAAATATTAGGCCCTCTTGAAACTCCGCGACCGCGATCTCTGAATCTCTTCCCACGCTGCGAGGAAAGATGTGAAAGGAATTGGGGCATCGATTGTTAAGCAGGTAAAAGACCACCTCTAGCTCTTGAAGGCGCGCTCCTTGATTGAACGTGAGATTGGAGAAATCAAGGTGAACCAAGAATTCTTAGTCGGGATTCAAAAAGGCGAATATCACGACTTTGATGTCGAGGCTGGCGAACATGAATGAAGACCGACGGCGGTCGAAGTAAAATTGCCGCTATGTCGCTTCCCGCGCTTGACACTGTAAGGAGCGCCACTCTTTCGGTCGAAGATGCTTTAACCCTTAGAGAGAGCGAACCTCCTGAAGGAGCGAAGACGAGTGCGATGGCGACCGAGGCTCCCGCCGAGGGGAACAGAGAGGCGCCGATCGAGGGAGAAGGAGTCTTTGCGGGAGGTGGCCCGAGCGAAGAAAATGAGGTCGCAAATCGGACGTGAGTTTTATCACGTCTCTAAATCGGGGAATGTCACAAAAACATTATCAAGTTTACTGTTTATTTTTTAAAAAAACTTTTGAATGCCTGAGAAGGGCTTCACTTTTGGTTGGAGTCCACAAGGTTGGTTTCGTGGTTCCTTAGACTTTTTTTTAGTAAGATTATGGTTTTGAATTTTGAATTTGTTCCTTTTGATCGTTTTAAGTTCTCTTGTCGAGCTTGTTTGATCACTTTGCGAACCGGAGGTTTCTTTCTTTGTTTTAGTTGAGCGGACCTATATTCCTCGTACATTGCGGTCGTTTTAAGTTTGTCAGTCGAACCATATAACCGACGCGAACCCGAAGGTCTTTTTTTATAATAATCGAATTTGTCACTCGTATTTCGATCATTTAAGTTCGTCAGTCGAACTGTTTAATCACTGCGAGGTCGGAGGCTGCTAACCGATCATTGCCGAGCGGTCCTGCTTGCTACGAGGATCTTTGCACGGCTTGTTGCCGTGTTTGCCAAGATTGGTCGTGCAAGCAATGAAGCTGTGATGTGAAGTGGCCAAGTTTGCGAATTTGAAACGCAACGGATGGGTTTTCCGAAATGGGCCCTTGTGAGGATGGTGCAATGGAAAAAAAGGCCGAGGAAGTTGTCTAGCAGGAGAATGGGCCGACAAGGGGTCGTTTCTCGGGACGGTTGGTTAACCCTATTTATTGTTGCGTGTTCACGAGGTGGAGTTTTAATGCTATGACGTTTCACTATTTTTTTCAAAAAGAAACCTATTTCTCTTTTTCTTAACAGAGAAAGATGGTCGGAACGTCGGATGTCGAAGTATCGGGTGTCGGAAGCTCCTCGAGTCGTCTGGTGGCTCAGATAGGGAGTGTAAGGGAGGCTCGTCGTACGGCGGGTATGTGGCCCCGCCGTTCTCGCCGATTTGTGCCCCGGGAGGTCTGTATGCCATTTATGGGGCGGAGCTTATCGTTTCGTGGATCTTTGAGTTTATGCCATGTATCTCGATTCGGATCTCGTCGAAGTCTTTTTCCTTTGCGGTTAGGTCTGCTCCTGATAAACAAGATTTTACCCCGTTAAATCTAATATCTTAATGTAGTACTTAAGATGTCAAACCAAATCAGGAGCAAACAATTTATTTGAATTTATAAGAAACGAACTTAGTTTAAGCGTGATCACAATGGTTGTTGGTGAACGAAGTTGTAACCGAAATTTAAACAATTAAAAACGCGAATTAAGAGTTTTGAAAGATAAATTAAAATATAAACAATCAGGTTAAGGTGTTTTAAAGGTGATCAAACTTTCAGATTTCAAATTGTCTTTTACAAAAATAACTTTAAGGTTTTGAAAACGATTTTAGATCAATCCACTCTCGTGGCAATGATCCTTTTCTCAACAATTAAACTAAAACAATATCTTGAATAGTTTAATCGTCGAGAAACTTTAAGAACAAATCAATTCTAACCACCAAGCTTATTAACACAGATCTCTCGGTTAAGCTAGGTTTGGTTCTAAGGTAATTGTTCAGGAACCTTTATAATCTCTCGATTCTTAAAGTTTCCTAGGTTCAATAATCGAATGACCAACTCGATTAAAGCTTTAAGGTTGTTACCAAAGACTAAAGTTTTATAATCAATTAAGTTTTAGACAATCATCTATCCTAGATTCAATCAAACCCCTTTTACCCTAACTCAATTGTCTATTTGGAACTACTCACAAATCATATTGAAACTCATAGCAATTAAGTTTAAGGTAATCATAAACATAAACAAAAGCAAAGAGAAATAGGGTAAAGAAATATCTTATTCAATGATGATGATGAAGATTACAAGGAGGTCAAGGCAAAACACCAAGAATCTCCAAGTCCAAGAACAAAGCAAAACCAACGATGAAGCCAAAAAAAAACAAAAACAAAGATAGGAGGCTGTCAAAAACATTTCAACCCTAATATAATATCAAACCAAAAGGAAATAAAGGAAACCCAATTGGTTTAGGAATTGGTTTTCCTTTTTACAACATAAAACCGATTTTTCTTATAAATTTCGCAGCCTGTATCGGTCATATCAAACCGATATAGTCTGGTCGATACGCGCTGGTCGGTAGCCTTGGTTCAGCTCAGTTTCCTTCGTATCGGCCAGGCCAAGCCGATACAACATGTCGATACGCATCTTCAGGTTCTTTTTTTCTTGTATCGGCCACTCCAAACCGATATGACTAGTCGATACAAGCTTCGGCAAACCCTCTTCTTCTATATCGGCCAATAGAAACCGATACAACATGCCGATTCAAGTGTATCCGTTTCTTTTTGGCTTAAATTCATCACTTTTCGCCGTCTTTACGCTCCGAAACCTGAAATACACGAAACAAACCAAAATGCAACCTATATGACACTAAATGCAGACTAAATGAATGAATTCTAATGCATAAACTAAGGTAAAATGTGTAAAATATGCAAGTTATCAGCTCCGCGTTACGCTTCAGCTGCGAGGACGGTAAGAGTTGGAGTCGTTGTAAAGGTCGGAGTCGGCTCCTCAGAGGTCCAACAGTCTGCTCCCGTCTAGCTGCATGGGATTAACTTGGTGCTTCCAGGGGTATCGTTGGCATTCTGGTCGACAGATGGCTGGAAGTTTGCGAGAAAACCTTCTACTTTGCCGAAGCGTTCGGCAAGATCGGAGGTTGCTTTTTGCTGCTCGGTGATGATGTTCTGAAGATTGGTAAGTAACTGGACGAAATCTACCTACGAGGCGTTCTGAGAGCCGGTGGGATCCATGGAGTGAACTGGTTTCCTTCTGAAAAAAATGTGATCGGTCAAGACCCCTCCTTCTAGCGCCAAATTGTGGATGCGTTGATCCAGATGATAAGAAATTCAAAACAGAGGTGACTAATCACAAACACAAAATTGGAAACTTATGAATAAGGAAAACAAGATCTCGAAAAATCCAAGGAGAATAAATGTTGATTTCTTTATATATTGTGTAATGCCCCCAAATACATGTCTTTTTCCCTTTTTCCGTTTTTGAGCTTCTATATTTATACTACAAATGGTGAACACTGGGGAATTAATCTATGGCTAATTAATTCCTAATTAATGCAATTAAAGGCCATTAAGGCAGCGGTTACGTCGCCGTCGAACTCCGTAACGGTTGAAACCGGTTCGCCTTCTGCTTCTTCCAAAAACGACTTTAAATCTTAATGGGCTTTACGGGCCCAACGATTCCTGTGACTACGGCGAAGTGGGCTTCTAGCTTCTTGACAGGCCTTGTATTGCTCTTATTGGGCTCGGGTGAGAAGTCTGACACGACACACGGTGAACTCATTTTCAACTTCTCGGACTTGGTCTTCACTCTACCCTAAAGGTCCAAATGTCCCATGGTTTAGAGCAGTCTGGTGTAAGGGAAGGATTCTGAAGCATGCGTTCTTGGCTTAGATGGCGGCTAGGGACAGGCTCCTAACGCGGGATAGGTTACGAAGGTGGGGTTTAACGGTCCCCACTCTGTGTTTGTTGTGCAACCTGGCGGAAGAATCACAATCACATCTGTTTTTTGATTACTCGTACGCTAACGGTGTGTGGAGTCACTATTGTAGACTCGCCGATATACATCCTCCATCGGGGTTTGAGGCATGTCTGGTTTGGCTCAAGATACCTAGCTCAAATGGTAACATCTCTATCATTACTAGAATTGTTTGGGAGACATCGCTTTATGGTGTTTGGAAAGAAAGAAATTCTCGTCTTCACTCGGAAACTCCTCGTCCATTCTTAAGTCTTATTCAGGAAGTTGACAAGCTGGTGAAGGCTCGGTTGGCCCCTTTCGTTCTTATATACTTAGTTTGGCTCGTTTCAGGCCCCAACAAGTTTGGTGTAGCGGTTTGTATCTTTTTTTGGCTACTTGTTTGTTGGGTCTTGTTTCTCTTTTAACTTCTTTTGTAACACGGTTTGTGACTGTGTTAATGGGAAAAATATATATATTTAAAATAAAAAAAAGAATAAAGTAAAGCCATATGTGACCCAACGATTTGGATTGGATCTTATAGAAAAACCATTAATATTGGATATTTTTTTGACAAGCATTTGAATGTTATCTATTAATTGGGAAGAACGTTTTTTTGAGAAATTCTTCAAAGTTTTTTTTAATTACATGTAATGTCATCACATAAATTATAGTATAAAATAACTTTAGATTAAAAAAATAACAAAAATTATTCCTATTTAATAGGAACTTAAAAAATAAATATTGTTTGAGCAAAAGTTATTGATCCGTTATAAGAGCTACGTAATTCAATAACGGTTTGAGATGATCGGAATCGGTTTATTTTATTGGATCGATCATGGTTTACAAGATGAGAGCGAAATCTATATAAGATTAGACCTAAATACAATTTAAGCTTATGATCGACAAGATCTCTCTAAAGTCTGTATTTTTGTGTATCCCCCAGAATGAATTAGGTCTTCAAACTTGATTTCTTTATATAGGTTCTTTTGGTCGGCGAGCTTCCTTTTCCTTATGTGATAAGGATATGACATTTTTCCTTATTTTTAGATATATTCCTAGATATCTTCTTTTTTTGCTGATTTGAGAGAATATACTCCTAGATCCTTTCCTTTTCTTTTTTATATCGACATTAAATCTGAATCTAAGGCCCATTACCGATATAATAGGTCGGTTCTGATAATGTCGCAGGCTCCGGTTCAGTCGGTCCGATTTGCCTCCAATTCGCCTCCGGTCAAGACTAAACCGGGATGGTTAAATTTATCCCCCACAGTTTGCCCCCAGTTTTGCTCTTCTTTGATCCGGAATAGGAAGAGGAAAGTAGCTTTGTCGAAGGATGAATTTACGAACCTCGTACTTGTCTTGATCGATGACTGATTTGACTTCCATGAATTTTCACCTTAGGCCTAACAGTAGTTCCGAAAATAACTCCTTCCCTTATTTGGGCATGTTTTAAAGCCCAAATCTCGTGAATATCCTTTTTTGACCTGAAGTAGCCGCACCTCTTTCTTTCCATTCCTTATTTTCTCCGCGACAGCTACTTCTCTTTTGATTTCAAAAATTTCTTGATGGGGATGGTGCCGGATTAGCAACTGACGAAGTCTACCGTACTCTCCTCAAGGTAAAATCTAATTTATCCAAAGATCTCCCTTTGCATATATTAATTTTCTTCGTGTCCGTCTTTAGGTGATGTTCTCCTTCCGTAGTGCGGGGGAGAAGCTTGCTGAAGTCGTGGAGGAGTCTTCTAAGGATCATGATGCCTTCGTCCTCATGAGGGGGAGTTGCGAGGCTAAGAAGAAGAAAGGCATGAATCAGCTTACCACCATGGACGCCAAGGATAAGGAGATAAAAGAGCTCAGGGCTTCCGTAGCTGGGAATGAGCAGGCTAGAGAGGAACTCCATCAATGGGTCAGCGAACTCGTAAAGGAGGACGCCATCAAGGACGAGGAGGTGAGGTCCTTGAAGAGGAAGAACGAGTTGTTGCAAGGTGAATATGACTTCTTTCTTGGTGGATCCGCAGTGACGACCCGTTGGGAGACAGTGAAGGAGTATCTAACCGGACATCACCTCTCTTGGGATCTGGAAGGTCTCGATCACGCTACGCCCAGGTGGTTAGGGCTCAGGCTCAGTTCAACGGTCTGCCTGCTCCGGAAGTCGTTGAGTCGTTGGTGGCACTCAACAACGGTCCTCCGTCTTGATCCTTCTCTCCTATTCTCTTTAAAAACTTTTGCTTCTATTGTGGTCCATTCTTGGTTTAAGAAGGGTTACTTTGTGTATTTTTGTTGGGCCGCCTAGAACTTTCTCGGTTGTGGCGGGCCCATTGACTTTTTGCCCTCAGTGGGCTTTTTTATTTGCCCCCGAGGCTCATCTTGTTTTTCAACCATCTTTTCTTTATTTATGCTTTTCGACAAATTTGAGAATATTTCCCATCTCGCCAAGCATGAAATCTTATCGTATATGTTTAGTAAGTCGGTGTAATCTCATTGAGGTTTTAACCGCTGATTATTTTGGTTCTGATGGGACCACTGAGGTTGTCCATCGCCTAGATGGAGTCCCGTAGGATCTACCTTTAATCATTCGACTTGGGTTCGGTGAAGTCTCTTCAGTCTTGTACACCCAAGACGATTACCAATGTGCATTGCTGATTTTATACTTCAAAGAAGGTCATTAATACATCAGTTAGTCTCCATCTTGTCGACTGGGTCGTCCAAGTGACTTAGTCCCGTTAGTCTTAATGTGAGGGGCCGCCACACCCTGTACACTGGCTGCAAAGATACATGCCCGCGAGCAAGAAAATTCGCCTCTGCCTTGCTCATGAGAATCGGGCAAACTCATAGAACCCTTCCGAGCGGATTCGTTTTTAGATGTCAGGTATTTGACAAGTTGTTACCAGGCCCAGGAACATAGCCCGTGGTTGATAAAGCTTACCTAACCATCGTAACTGAGGCCAAAGCTGAATAACTTTGATTTGCCCAAGTGTGCTTTTATAAAAGCGTTATTCGCGAAATTCTCGATGAGGTTTTCATGTAGTTTTAAAAGAACTTTTATTAATATGATTCTGCCTATTCGTGATAGGTCTTCTATTTGTATAATTATGAAAGCACATAAGCTCTAAAGCACAAAATATTTGTCGGCTTGCCTTGCTTGCTAGAAGAAATATCTGTTAAGATGCAAGGTGTTCCAAGTGTTGGTGAGCTTCATTCCATCTTTGTCTTGCAATGCGTAGGCTCCGCAAACTCTGATGATCTGGTACGGACCTTCCAAGTTTGGTCCTAACTTTCCAGTTCCTTCCTCCATCATGTTCTCGAATACTCGTCTCAAGACCCATTGGCTTGCTTTGAAGGTTCTGGTCCTTACCTTCTTATCGTATAACCTGGCTACATCTTGTTGATAGCACCAGTTTCTTATCTGAGCAGCTTCCCTTTTCTCATCACGCAGAACCAGATCGAGCGCCATTGCCTCATTGTTGCTTTCTTCGTCGGGACTTTCAGTGCGGTTGGACTGCACACTTATCTCAGCGGGTATTACAAAATCCATTCCATAGACAAGGGAGAAGGGATTCTCACCCGTAGAAACTTTTGAAGTTGTCCTATAGACCCATAATACTCCAGGTAGCTCCATGGCCCACTTCCCTTTGGCACTTGCTAGCCTTTTCTTGAGAAGCTTGATGATGGTCTTGTTCGAGGCTTCGGCTTGACCTTGGACTGCGGATGTCTGGGTGTTGCGAAGCTCAGTTTGATTTTGGAAGTTGTTGCTCGTAAACTGTGGCCCGTTGTCGGTCACTATCACATGAGGAACACCGAACTTGCAGATGATGTTTCGCCATACGAAGCTACGGATCTCCTTATCGGTTATCTGATTGAGCGCTTCCGCCTCTATCCATTTAGAGAAATAACCAGTCATTACTATTAAGAAAACTTTCTGACCTGGCGCCATTGGAAGTTTGTCGACTATATCCATGCCCCACTTCATGAATGGCCAGGGGACGCTGATGGTCTTCAAATTCTCCGGGGGCAGTTTGGACACCATGGGGAACCTTTGGCACTTGTCGCATCTTTTGACAAACATGATTGCATCGTAATTCATCGCCTTTTTATAATACCTAACTCGCATGGCTCGGAGGACCAGGCTTCTAGCTCCCGAGTGGTTTCCGCATTCGCCAGAGTGCAACTCCAATAATATTCGTTGAGCCTAAGTGACACTGATGCACTTGAGGTACGGTCCCGAATATGACCAGCGGTATAATCTTCCATTAATAAGGTTGAAACAAGCTGACGGTCGTTTGATCCTTCGGCTGTCTGCTCTTTCCATTGGCAATGTTCCGTCTATCAGATATTCCACCAAGGGAGTCATCCAGCATCCGGCTCCATCTATCTCATTGACTGAACATACCTCGAGATCTCTCTCTGTTGCCGGCCACTGCAATACTATTAATGGTACATCAATCGGTGACTGGGTTTTGAAAGACGAACCAAGATTGGCGAGTGCATCTGCTTGACCGTTTTCTTCTCTGGGAATCTGAGTGATTTTGTAGCTGTCGAATCTCTTCTAAATCGCTATAAAATTCAATATCACTAACTTCTAAATCGCAGGCTAAAGACAAACCTGCCATCAACGCTTCATGCTCTGCCTCGTTGTTCGTTGCTCGGAAGTTGCATCGGATTGCCCTCGAGGTCGTATCACCGTCCACGTAAAGTTTTCATGTTCGGGTTGTCACTTGATTTTCTAGCGCGTTTACCTCCTTCTGAACTTCCGAAAGCGTCTTAGGTGTGAACTCAACCACAAAGTCGGCGAGGACTTGTGACTTGATGGGAGCAGTTGGTCGATAGATCACGTCGTACTCACCAAGTTCTATTGCATACTTGGCTAGTCTTCCTGAGATGTCTGGCTTGTGAAGCACGTTTTTGATCGGATGTGACGTCACCATGATAATCGGATGCGATTGAAAATACGGTCGTAACTTCCTCGCCGCCACAACCAACGCGAGAGCTAACTTCTCGATGTGAGAATATCGGGTCTCGGCTTCTAGCAAAGACTTTCTAACATAGTAGATGGGATGATGTTTCCCATCTTCTTCTCGTACAAGTTCCCCACTTACTGCATGCTCCGACACAACTAGGTATAAAAGTAATGTTTCGTTGATCTTCGGTTTTGACAAGAGTGGTGGAGTTGTCAAGTAGTCCTTCAGTTGCTTGAGGGCTTCGTCGCATCTTTGACTCCACGCGAACCCCTTTGGTTTCTTGAGAGCCTCGAAGAACGGATGATATTTGTCCGATAGTTGAGAGATGAATCGACTAAGGGCTGCCATCCTTCCAATGAGTCGCTGCACTTTTTTTACACTTAGAGGCGGCAAGATCTTCTGGATGGCGTGGAGGTCAAGGTTTGCTTCAATGCCTCTGTGAGTGACGATGTATCCAAGGAATTTTCCTGAGCTTACACCGAATAAGCACTTAGTTGGGTTGAGCTTCATGTTGTACTCCCTCAAAGTGTCAAATGCTTTACGTAGATGCATGATATGGTCGTCGGCGACCAGCGATTTTACGAGCATACCATCAATGTATACCTTCATGGTATGACCAATATGGTCGGCGAACATTGCATTTACCAGCCTTTGGTAGGTTGAGCTAGCATTCTTTAACCCAAAAGGCATTACCTTGTAACAATATATGCACCTTGAAGTTATGAAAGCTGTTTTCTCTTGATCTTGGGGATGCATCAAGATATGGTTGTATCTGCTGAAGGCGTCCATGAAGCTCAGCAACTCGTGACCGGCTGTTGCATCAACGAGTTTATTGATATGAGGCAACGAAAAAGGGTCTTTTGGGCACGCCTTGTTCAGGTCAGTGAATTCGATGCAGACTCTCCACTTACCATTCTACTTCCAGACTACTAACACATTTGCTAGCCAGTCGGGGTACTTTAACTCGCGGATAAATTCGGCCCGAAGTAAGTTATTCACCTCGTCGTTCACGATGAGATCACGATCTGGTGCGAACTTCCTCCTCTTTTGTCTGATCGGCTGATGATTGGGGTCAACCCGGATCGGTGGGTGATGATTTCTCGATCGATACCTGGCATTTATGCGTGCGACCAGGCGAAGCAATAAGTGTTTGACCTCAGAAAGTCAATGAGCTTCTGACGTACATCTCCGGGAAGTTTGGACCCAATATTCACTTTATGCTCCGTATTGGCTTCGTCTAGAGGGATCTCGTCTATCTGCTCTACATCGGTCTCCTCTATAGAGCTCGTTGCCTCTTTTTTCACTGGCTGATCCTCTATCTGCATGGTCGTCCCTGTCTTATCTCTGAGCGTAGTTTGGTAACGGGAGCGTGAGTTCTCCTGGTCACCTTTTATCTTTCTTATGCCCCAGGGGGTCATGAATTTTATCACCTTATGAAGTGTCGAGGGCACGGCTCTAATGTCATGGATCCATGGTCTTCCCAAGATTGCATTGTAGGTCGAGGTGCAATCGTGGACGAGGAACTTGGTTTGCTTGTTGACTCCTTCGGTGTAGACGGGTAAAGTTATCTCACCTACAGTCTGCTTAACCTCTCCGTTGAATCCCACCAGAGTGGCTGATCTAGACACGATTTTCGACTCGTCAAGACCCATCTCTTTATACGCGGTTAGGAACAAAATGTTCGTTGAGCTTCCATTATCGACCAGTATTCTCTTCATCAGGCAATTTGCCACCGACAGAGTGATGACGAGAGCGTCATGGTGAGGAGTCGTCATTCCTTCACTTTTCTCGGATGTGAAGGTGATCGCACAGACTGGTTGATCGACAAAGAGTTCGTGTTACGGGCCCTTGATAGTTCCTCACGATCCTTGTATTTCTTTTGGCCGTCGAATGTGATATCCCACTTACATCTAAACCTCCGGATATCACACTGATCACTCGATCTTGTCTCGGTGGGGAGTCTGATTTCTCGCCCACATCTTCACGCCTAATACCTTTGGAATTTGATCGGTTACGAGCTCTTTCAAACAGGAACTCCTTTAGGTGCCCTCTCTTGGGCATATCGTTTGCTTCCAATCTGATGGCCACGCAATCTTTCGTGTGGTGTCCGTGATCGTTGTGGAAATCACACCACTCTTGTGTGTCTCGCCTTTCTGGATCCGTTTTCATCTTTTGGGGCCACTTGACTACGACCCTCATCTTTCCCAAGACATAGACCTGATCTGATCCTCGGACAGACAAACTGCTTGCGTTGGGCCATGAATTGTCTTGATATCCACCGTTTTTCTCTTCTAAGAGGCTTAACCTAAAAACACAATCTTAAATCCTTTTTATATTTATAGGATTAAGGACTCATCTAGGTCTTCCAAACCAGACCTGGACGACCCAAATCGTCAATTGATAACTTTCCTTTTTGTTAGGAATATATCTTCCTTGCTCAGCAATTAGTTTCCTTAAATATTGTCGCATCATCTGCATCAGTGAAACAATTTCTGCTCTGTTCCAGTGCTCCAAATATTTTTCTCTCTTATCATTAAAACTTGCACTTTCACGCACGAGGTAGACAAATACAATCTAGTGAACTCGGTACTTCGAAACAGTGAGTAAAAGAACATAGAAACACACCGACACCTATTAACCGTAACCGGAGACAATAGCTTGGTAATACAGAGAATATATAAGCTCAAGAGGAAGCATCATCAAAAATCCACGACGACGTGGTACCAAGCACGCAGAAACTTTAACAACCATGATCGAACTCATTAAGACACAACCAGGAAAGAGTTTGAATCTCGATTCAAAAGTCATTCAAAGAAAAGACATACAGTATATATATAGGTACGGATGACCTAATGGATGGCGTATCTAGGGAACAACCCAAAAAAAAGAAGGGAATATGTATATATTTCAGTTTGTTTAATATGGTGAGTATAAGACCATGTTCATTAAGGGAGACTAATGGTATTTATTAGAGTGCTTATGTATTTGTATGGTATATTAGTGTATTAAATTAAATAAAATCTCCCACAAATACAAAGCAACGCTGCTTAATAGAGCTTTTTTAACTCCCATTAAGCTCCTATCGTGTGGATTGGCCGAATTAAACAAAAAAAAAGGAGAGTCGGGGTCAAAGTTAACTTTCCTAAAAACCCCTAATTTCATTTTTCTCCTCCTTCGGCGATTCGATCTTCTTCTTCATTTGATTCGATTCAAACCTTCTTTCGATCTCCTTCGTCTTCTTCTTCTTTCTATTTCCATCTTCTTTGGCGATTGATCGAGTTGAGCTTCTTCGGCGGTTGAATGGAGGGAAGCTTCTTCGGCGATTAATGGAGCCAAGCTTCGTCGGCGATGAATCGAATCGAGCCACCTCTCTGATATAAGTGTGTAAGGGAGATGAGAGGTCTTGATTTCATTCCCTTGCTTCGATTAACATTTTGTATTGGTTTTAGGGTTTCTGATTTTTTTGGGTTATGTTTGTGATTTTATGTTTGTTTGCAGGTACGATGGATTAATCATAAGGTTTGATTATTCCCTTGCTTCGATTAATCATAAGGTTTGATTATTCTCTGATCTCACAAAACTATTGTTTAACAAAATCAGATCTTCATATTTGTCTTAAATGATAATAGATTTGTTTAAAACTATTGTTTAACAAAATCAGATCTTTATATTGTTGTGTATTTGTTGTGCTTGTGCTGATATGTAATTGTTATTGTTTAAAGCTATTGTTTAACTTAATGGGATTGAAAGCTTTTGCAAGTTGTTTCTTGTTGGTTGGTGTTGTTTAATGGTATTGAAAGGTGATATGTGATTGCTATTATGTGTTGTGCAGGAACCAAAGGAGGCTTCCTATGTGCTATTACATTGAAGAACAAGTTCGGCTAAAAACCTGTAAGTTTTTAACGTTCCTTTTATGGTTTAGATTAGTATAGTTTTGGTGTTAATGTTGATTAGATAGATGTAGTTGTGGTGGTATAGTTGTATTGAATGCTTTTGCAAGTTATCTTGATTCTTGTTAGGTGTATTTAATAGAAAGCTAAAACTAAAACTAATCCTTAATATTATAAATAAGTTAGTCAAAACACTAACCAAAACACTAACAAAAACACAAAACACAAAACCAAAAACTAAAACACAAACGTAAAGAGAGAAGAAAGTGGACTCCTAAAGAAGACATCGTGCTTTGCAGTGCTTGTCTAAACACAAGCAAAGATGTTGTGATTGCCAATGAGCAAAAGGACGATGCCTTTTGGAAAAGAGTTGCAGCTTTCTTCAATGGTTCCACTAACCTGAAAGGACATGAAGACAGAGATCCCATACATTGCAAACATAGGTGGCAGAGGATCAATGACTCAGTTAGAAAGTTTGTTGGCTGCTATGACTCTGCTTCAAGAGTACCCATCAGTGGGTAGAATGAAGGTGATGTGATGAAGACAACTTTTGATCTTTACTTCCAAGACAACAAGATGAAGTTCACTCTGCAACATGCTTGGCTAGAACTGAGATATGACCATAATTGAAAAGGCTATGTGGCTGCTAAAGGTGGTGCAAGCTCTAAGAGGAAAAAATGGAGCATATGACAGCATCATCAAACACAGAGCAGGTGAGACCAATTGGTGTCAAGGCAGCTAAGCAGCTAAGGAAAAAAGAGCTACTTGTGATGCTACAAGCGTGGACAGTGAGAGTAGTGTGAAGGTGTTTGAGCATATGGCATCCATTAAGAAGCAGGACATGGAAGCTGTAGGGGGTTTGCAAGTGGACAGTGCTAGATCAACTAATGGCCAATAAAGAGCCACTAACTGATCTTGAGATGGCTCTTAAGACCAAACTCATTACAGAAATGATTGGTTAAATCATTTGTGTGTTAAATTTAATGTGTTTATGTTATGACTCTAAGTTTATGTTATGGCTTTAAGTTTATGTTTATGTTGAACATGATTCTAAGTATATGTTATGACTTTTAATGGCTTGTATGTTATGTTTAATAGGCTAAGTCTTTGATGGCTTGTATGTTATGTTTGATGGTTGTTACATGACTTTACTTGTTGTTGTTTGGTTTGCAGGAGGAGGAAAATAAGCTTTGGTTTGCAAGAGAAGCCAAGCAGGCGGAGTTAAAGTTTGGGTTAGGTCATCCGTGAGTGATTTAGTTTGGTTTTTAGTGTCTAGTGCATTCGTGAGTGTCTTGTGTACTTGAGTGTCTTGTGAGTGATTTAAAATGTCTTGTAGTGACTGTGTTTATTACATGTTTCTACTCATGTGTTGATGTAAAATGTTTTGTTGTAAGTAAAGTGTATCCGTAATGTGGTGTAAGTAAAGTGTATCCGTGAGGGATGTGATTAGTGTATTGTGCATTGGTTTTTAGTGTCTTGTATTGTCTTTTTAGTGCATCCGTGAGAGATGTGCATTGGTTTTTAGTGTCTTGTATTTTTAGTGTCTTGTAGTGTCTTGGTTTTTTTTTTTTTTTTGATATAACAGTGTCTGGGTTTTTTTAATGTCTTGTAGTGTCGTGTGATTTTGTTTCAAAAACCAACCATTATATTGTTTCCTTATAAATACTTTCACCGTCTCTATTGTTTCATTATACCAAACATTTCAAACTCATTAACATCATCAATACTCTTATTTTAAAATGGCATCTTCATCTCACCATTTACTCGATGCTACATTTGATCAATACTTCGAAGAAGCGTATAATAATGCATATGAAAATGCAACCGATGCTCAAGTTCCACCGACGAGGGAAAGAAAGAAACGACAGTATATAGAAAGAGATCGCGAGCAAGGCCAACACCGCTTATGGAACGACTACTTTAGCGATGATGCAACATGTCTGGCTCATCTATTTCGGCGACGATTTAGAATGAACAAGACCTTGTTCATGAGAATAGTTGACAAGCTATCCAATGAAGTTCCGTACTTCCAACAAAGAAGAAATGGATTGGGAAGATTAGGTCTTACAGGACTACAGAAGTGTACGACGGCAATTCGTATTATGGCTTATGGTACTGCGGGTGATATGGTTGACGAATATCTACGTATTGCTGCAAGTATTGCGTTATTATGCTTGGAAAAATTTGTCGAAGGAGTCGTATTATCGTTCGGGGATGAGTACCTAAGAAGCCCTACACCTAATGATCTTGAACGGTTACTACGTGTTGAGAGGCTCGGTGATTTCCCGGGATGATAGAGAGCATTGATTGTATGCACTGGGAGTGGAAAAATTGTCCCATCGCATGGAAGGGCCAATATACCCGTGGTTCTTTGAAACCGACTATTGTCCTTGAAGCAGTAGCTTCGTATGACCTGTGGATTTGGCACGCGTTTTTCGGGTCTCCAGGTACCTTAAACGATCTTAATGTTCTTGTTCAGTCACCGGTATTTGATGATATTATCCATGGTCGAGCTCCCAAAGTTAACTACTTTGTTAACGAACGCGAGTATTATTTCGCTTACTATCTAACCGATGATATTTATCCTAAATGGACAATCTTTATCCAATCCATTCCACTTCCCCAAGATCCCAAAACACAATTATTTGCAACATATCAAGAATTTGTTCGAAAAGATGTGGAACGGGCTTTTGGAGTTTTGCAGGCTCGTTTTGCCATCGTCAAAAACCCGGCTCTATTCTGGGACAAAAACAAGATTGGGAATATTATGCAAGCATGTATCATATTGCATAATATGATAGTGGAAGACGAAAGAGATGGATACCATAATTCTCATTTAGGAGAGTTCGGTTATGGAGAAGGAAACGAAAATGCACATGTGGATTATTCGTTCTCGACGGATAGGCCTACAAATCTACATAATGTCATGACCACTCGAGTTCGAGCTAAAGATAAGACAAAACATGAAGAACTAAAAGCGGATTTGGTCGAAAACATCTGGCAAAAATTTGGAAGAAATTAAGATTACAAACGAAATCTTTGTAATATAACGTGAAATATGTATGTTTTAATTCTATATTATGTGAAATATGTTTGTGAGTTTAGATTATATATTACTAGATGAAATCTCGCGTAATACTCGGACAAATTACATAAAAATATTTTATAATTATATATTAATAATTTTATTAAATTTGTATAGTTATAGTTAGATTTAAACAGAAACTAACATTATACCCGTTATTTTATTAACAAATAATATAGTAGACACACAACAACATATCAATTAATAGTAAATACTTGGTTTTTACTTTTTCAACAATTAAGAAATAAAATAAAACATTTTTTGTTTTATTACATTGTTTTTGTTATTACATGAAAAAAAATTATTTTAAATTAATAATTAGATAGTGGATCCATGAAGATAACAAATAAGTTATCCTAGAGATTTTCTTTATTTTTGAAGTAATTTTACGTTTGTTTTTGTTATTACATGAAAAAAAATTATTTTAAATTAATAATTAGATAGTGGATCCATGAAGATAACAAATAAGTTATCATAGAGATTTTCTTTATTTTTGAAGTAATTTTACGTTTTAATTTTTTCTTATTTCTAATTATTATGTTTTTATTAATTATTTTTTAAAATATTGTTAAATTTTTCTTTTTCTATGTTATTTTCCTTATTTGTGATTATTTTATTTTTAATTAGTTGATAATTAATGTTAAGTTTTTTATTTTTGATTATTTTCCTTATTTCTGTTTTTTTTCAATATTGTTAAGTTTCCATTTTATAAAATGTATATGTATCAAATTTAATACACATGTCACAATCTCAACTAACCATTAAAAATGTTACGATTTGGTAAGTTATAATTTTGCATACGTGTCAAACTCACGTTAAACGCGCTCACTTTTATATAATAAGATTTCCGATTGACGCGGGTCCTCGCGTAATCACGGCGAATGATTATTTTTTTAATATGTTTCCTTTTTTATATACAAAATGAATTAGAATAATGTTTTTAGTTGCCTTTTTTATATACTAAACTAATTAGAGATGGGAGAATCACAAAACTACACCATTTGAATTACATTTCACAAAACTACACCATTTCAAAATTACTTCACAAAACTACACCTAAATACTCAAAATTAAATCCAAATAAACCCTACCCACACAATCTTACCCTCTTAATACTATACCCTAAACACTAATTAGCGAACCCAAATGAAAATATTTTAATTTTGGTAATTTTTTAAAGGGTAAATCAAGCTTTTAAAATTTTGAAAGGGTGTAAATTTGTGAAAATATTGAATTAGGTGTAGTTTTGTGAAAGGAGGGTTGAAAGGGTGTAGTTTTGTGAATTTCTCATTAGGGATTGATTAGTTTCTTTTATTTTCTTTTCTATAAATAATGAGTTTCATTTTATTAAATTTCATTTTAAAGGTTTTTTCCTTCTTTTTTTCTTCTTTTAAAATTATTTATATTTTCCATTTTTCATTTTTAAAATTTTCCTTTTTTAAAATTTCTCATTTTTCCTTCTTCTTTTATTCCTTTTTAAGAAGATTACTTATTTTAAAAATGACAAATGTCACAATCTAAATTAAATGTGACACGTGTCACGATCTGGTGAGTTATAATTTTACTCGCTCTCTTTTATATAATAAGATGTGAAATATGTTTAATATAATGTTTTAAGTTTATAAAAAAAATTAAGCACCCATTTTAGTCTCCCTTAATGAGAGAGGACAAATTTAAAAATTAACTTAAAAAGTGTTTAAGTAATTTTTTTTTTTGTACTAATACACAATTATACTAATTTTTTATTTTTAAGCATCACACAATTAATCTCTCTTGATAAATATGATCTAACGACCATAATTATCTTATTATTTAAATATAAAAGTATCGTTATTGAGGAAAAATATAAGAGGACATAATATGTGATTCTAATTGTGATATTTATCGGGAAATCTTACGATCCATATGTAAGTAAATCACCACTTAGATATTACAATTCGGCATAAACTAATGTAATAAGTCAACATGAAACAGTTTAAACTTTAAAGTCCTCTCTCTCACTTGAAAACACCTTTTTCTTTCACGCGTGTAACTCACGCGTTTTTGATATTCTCTCCCAAACCATTAACAAAACTTTCACAACAGTACCGCCGCTTTTCTCGCCTCTCCGGTGGCCGGTTACGACCGGTGCCGTGAGAGGGCTATGACTATTTATTTTCCTTGTTTAATGGTGTCCTTGGAGCATGAAGCTATTTTTGAGCTGAGATGTGCTCTGTTTATCGGCGAGTGGGAGGAGTTCCCGCAGCGCGTGACGGCAACTTCGTGGTGTTGACAACCAGCTCCGACCAGTCCTCTTCGCTTGTCGACGGCGTATGACAAGATGACTTTCAATTTCGTCTCGCGAGGATCTTCTCAGATCTACACTTCTCCTTCAAACTCTATGCGCTTGATGCTTAGCTCGGCTTTGCTCTTTGCTCACAAGGTTTAATTCTTCCAAGCTTTGCTAGGAAGATCCGTCGTAGACCCACTATCGCGGAGGGTCGCGATTCTCCGACGGGATTATCGCTTAGAGGTCCGGCAAATCCTTCACGGTTAGCCGCCTCTGTCCTCCTCTTGTGTGTCTTCTGTGTCTGTCGGAGCTGGAGACTTGAGTGGTCTTTGGTGGCCAAGGAGAGGGTGCTTCTCCGTGTTAAGCGGTTGCTTATGCGTCCCTTTGGCTCAGTTCTTTTGTCCCGCACTTTCAGATAGGTTTTCAGGCATCACTTCTTTGATTGGCTAAGTTTGTTCTCACTTCGGCGATTGGCTTGGCTAGTTCGTTACTCGCTTCTCCGGTCAGTCATTTCTGTAAGAAGACAGCAGCGAAGCTTTCGGAAAATCAAAGTGGTGGCAAGTCAAGTGTGAAGAATTATTCGCGGTGGATCTTATTGTGCTTTCGGGTAGTTGCATTGGTGTTGTCCCTTGGTGTTGGTTTTAGCCCCCGGTGGGGGTTATTTTGGTGATTCAAGTTGTTCGCACCACTCGTATTCTTGGCTCGTTTATTTGCTTCAGGCCCTGGTTTTGATTGTGTTTTGCCGTCTCCGTTGCTTTGAGTTTTGAAGAGAACATTGCTTGAGTTCTTGCCTTTAGTTGCGTCTCAACTTGTGAACTAGAGGAGCTAGTAAGGCTAATGGCGTTCGGTGTGGTTTTGATAGTTATTTTTTTTGCTCTGTGCTAGCCGACCTCGGGAATGAGCTTGGTAGAGGGAGCTCACACCAATCGCATAATTTGGTTTTTTGAGGTTCCATTCTCGGAAAGCTCATGGATTTGATTGTCGAGTCTCTCTTGCAGGACGTAGGAGGCGTATGTTTTCGAGGACTTGTGATATATGCCGTTGACGGCCGAGTCTTGGACGTCTTGTGAAAGGCTTCTAGTTCTAAAAGTTTTGTGTAATCGGGTTTTTCTTCAAGTTTATATCCTTCAATTTCAGCTTCAGTTCTGGGATTAACAATCGAAATCGTCATCGCTTCGTCGAACTCCTTCAGCTTCGGTGCTTTAGTTGAGTAGATGGACTGAATTCGGATTAATGATTTATGCTTCCATGTTTAATTTTTTTGCCATGGGACCATTTGTTTAGGTTTATAATCTAGCATTGAAACCTATACCTTTTTCATTTTAATGAAATATTTACATTCTTAGCAAAAAATAAGTCAACATGTATTTTACTCCCTTTGAATATTAGAATTAACGTTTGTTTGTTTATGGTCTTTTTAAAAAGAGACGCACTAAAAAACTTCTGTAGTTTGTTGTTTTCCGTTTAATGATGATTACCTAGGTTTGTCAGCTTAAATTCGTTTGCCGATTGATAGATTCTTTAGATAACACAGAGTGTATGATTCCAAATAAAAGCTTACTTCTACTAATACTAATGTGTATTGCCTGATGCAATGGAAAGTTGCTTGTGTATGATTACAAATAGAGAAAAAGGAAAGTATAATAGAAAAGTAAATTACTTAATAAAAAAGTTCTGTCCTAATAAAATTTGGAAAATTACCCAAAAAAATAAAAGAAAGAAGAACGTGTATAAAAAGTTCGACATGATCGTTGCAAGCAACCATATCACAAGTAGTAATTTAGTATCAACGGTCTTCAGCAACTCTTTGCTGAAAAAAGATCAATACCGGATCACATCGGCAGTAGCATTAGCAACAACCGACAAGTGCTTTTCTTCTCCTCCTGGCATGGTTAACTCTATGAAGAAAAACCCTAAAAGACAAAAGAGAAAAAAAAGAAAGTTATCCGCTTGGTTTGTTGAAGAATTTGGTGGTGACGGTCTTCCTGACATCTAGAAAGTATAGTAAAACTCGACCGTGGGAGTTACTTACCAAAAAATCCGAATATTACGGCTCTGGTGAGTGTGTAGTTATATTTAGATTTTTATTATATTTTGGTATGGCTCGAAGGATTTTATTCTATTTAGATTTTTGTTGTTTCTGTACGTAGGATTCGCAATCTCGGGAGAAAAGATTATTACAAACGCTCATGTGGTGAATGAACTGAATGAGCACACCGTTGCGTTGCATGTTAACAAGCGTCTCGAGAACCAAATACAAAGCCAAAGTCCAAAAGATATCACATGAATGTGATTTGGCCATGTTGGAGATTGATAGCAAAGAGTTTTGGGATGCTATGAAACCCCTTAGAGCATCATTATAGCTACGAACCCTTTTTTGGTTTTTAATTTTTTTTTTCTTGATTTTATTTTTTTTTAAATAATAATAATAAAAAGATCAATCGCGGGCCGTCACGTGTCAGTGGCCACGAAAAAACAAGAGGCGCCGCTTATATAAGCTCGAGAAAATACAATTCTCTCTTAAAAATGTGGGACCCACCTTAAAATCCCTCTATTATGATGGTCTTAGTTCTTGGCTACGAACCAAGTATATATCTCTTGACAATATCCCCATTTCAAACTATAGCAAGTATAAGTTCATACTTGCATAGTCATATTGATTTAACTTATGAATTTTTGTTATGCCTCGTCCTTCAATTTAATTCTCTTGATGATGCAGTTTATTAATTCCCGACCCGAATAGTCAAGCGGTTCATAACTGGTGGTGAAGAAAGCGACCAATGCTCCATTTTCGGCTCATTGGGTCTATCATACCAGTCCATGATAAATAGTATAAACTCTTCGTCGGGTGCTCACGGAATTTTGAAAAGGAATGACATCATTCTCGCGATTGATGGTGTGGCGATAGGAAATGATGCAAAATGTAATTAATAATATATAACTTCGTACATTCTCTTATGTTCTTCATGCATATTAATTGGATGTCTTTATTAATCGATCAAAGAATACAAGAGAAGAGGAATATGATTCAAGATCTAGACTTAGAACAATCTAGAAACTTATAATCGATATTCTCCTTAAAATCAAGTGCTTATGTCGAAAAGTGTATGTGAAAGTCGATATTCGTGAATGAATCCTCTAGGTCTTCTAGCTCCTTCTTTATATAGAGGTTTTTAGGTCAATGAACTTCCTTTTCCTTTTATGAATAAGAATTGACATTTTTCCTTTCATTGACCATTTTTCCTTTTATTTAGATATTTTCCTAGATTCTCTCATTTATGAATATTTAAGAGAATCTAGTAATATATCTTTTCCATTTTACCTTATGTCGATAATTAAGCCCAAATAAAGCTCAATATCAACTAAAGGAGGTCGGTTTCGATATCGCCGCTGATTCCGGTTTAGCTGGTCCGTTCTGGCGTCAATCTGATCCGATTCTGCCGCCGGTTAAACCTTAACCGGGGCGGTTAAATTTATCCCCAACACATATCACTTTTAATGTCGACCAAAATCAAATCGTCTATAGATGAGAGATTATCATGTTATGTTCTTTTTATGGTATTTTCATGAAATCAAAGAATATAATATGATTAATATTTAGTAACTACTAATATACAATAAACTCTAATATTATTCATGATTATTGTTAAAATGTTTATATACCTAAACATTATTTGCGAAGTCACTTTTCAAAAATGATTATGTATCGCAACTACAATCATTCCCGGCAAAATAAATGTGACATGTCTTCTAAAAATTATGATGTGGCTTAAAAAAATTATGACGTGGCACGTCCATTCCAAATATCTTTCTAATCATATATATTATCTTTTGGAATCTCAGTGTATTGTGAAGTATTTATATCAAACGTTTAACTTTAACATAAACCAATATGCTAATTGGTGACTTTCTTTTCTAATTTATAGTGTATAATGGGAGAATTACAAATCTACACCATTTGAATTACATTTCACAAAACTACACCATTTCAAAATTACTTCACAAAACTACACATAAATACTCAAAATTAAATCTAAATAAACCCTACCCACACAATCCTACCCCCTTAATACTATACCCTAAACACTAATTAGCGAACCCAAATGAAAAAATTTTAATTTTGGTAATTTCTTAAAGAGTAAATCAAGCTTTTAAGATTTTGAAAAGGTATAGTATTGTGAAAAATTTGAATTAGGTAGAGTTTTGTAAATGAAAAGAATGAAGGGTGTAGTTTTGGGAATAAACAAGTTTTAAAGTGTATCAAAAATGTTTTTAACATTTAATATATAACCATTATGTTATTAACGTATTATTTATGAATGGAATACATTATAAAATATTCTTAAAAGATTATTTAAGGTCCAACTTTTTTAAAAAAATAATCTTTTTTTGAAATTACATTAATCAAAATAAATTTATTTTTGACAAGTCACACAAACAATATATATGTAGAAGCTAAAAGGGAAAGTGTCATCAAAATAAAATTATAAATTACATGAATTTTGTAAAAGCAAAAATATTTGATAACTTAGAAAAAACGACCAGTTAGCTTGCCCTTGGTTCTGGATGATTTATTTAGGAGATTTGATCCACTCGGAAAAAATAGGTTTGTGTTTGATTTTGTATATTTTGGTTCGATTTCGGATAGTTCGTTAATTTCTTTTACCACATATTAGAATGGTTTTAATTTAATAAGAATATATAAATTAATTTTTAAACTTTATTTAATTGTATAAATTTGATTATATAAAATACTTCAAATACAACTAAAGAATTTTAGACTATAAACTTCTATTATATATCATAATTTAAAATAAAAATATTTAAAGTTATATTTATCGGCGTATAACTCGGGAGAACCACCTAGTCTATTTTAAATTTAGTTCAGTCACATCTATATTAGTATTTTTGAAGTACTAATTTGAAATTTTCCAAAAAATGACACTAAATTACATATTATGCCATTGGGCATAAAATGAAATATTTTTGAACATTTAATTACGAAAAATTAAATAAGGAAATATTATAATTCTCTCCAAAAATAAATAAAAAATATTAAAGAAATTATGTAAAAAATATTTGAAAAACAAAATAAACATATGTAATTCACATAAATACATTATTACATAGTTTTTTTTTATAAAAACTACCATTAAAATTTTATTTAAATCAAAACAAATAGGTTTAATTAATATTATTAAAAATTTAAAAACGATTTGAAATTTTTTTTTGAAAAAAATATCAAACAATAAAAAACAAAATAGTTTGTTAACGAGTTTGATTTCCGGTTCGATTATAAACAAAAAAGAAGAAATTGCAATTCTCCTAAAATTTAAATCTTATATTAAATATTTAGAATATGTTTACAACAATTATTTATATATATATAATCAAAATAATTATAATTTTAAATAAATTTGGGTAAATCGCATAATATGATTTGTGTATTTTGATTCGGTTTGTATTTTGAATTCGGGTATTTTCGAATCCTAAATATAATAAATAATAAATTATTGGTCTAATCAACTTATAAATTATATTAAATTTTTGCTATACGAAATATATAATAAAAATATATATATTATTATTTTTGAAGTACTTTTTGAACTTTTCCAAAAAAACTCACTTAACTACATACTATGTCATTGATTTTAAACTCACTTAAAGAGTTATGTGAAACTTACACACAAACATATCTCATTCTATATATATACTTTTTTAAAATTGACTTAAATATCAACAAAAACAATAAAACCGATTTTAACATAAAATCAACCACTAATTTCATATTTATGATATTTTTGATATAATCTTTTTATTTTTCTTACGGAGGTCTATAAAAAATTTCAGAATATAAATATTTTTTAAAAAGTATTTAGTTTAGTTTTTATATATAATCATTGTCCATATTATAATTTTCTATTTATATTAATATTTTAGATGTTAATAAACATCTATATTGAACATAGATAAAGTTTGTTTAAATCAATTAACACTAGCATAACAATTATTTATTAACGGGTTCGGTTTCTAGAAAAATTCTAGATAAATGACAAGAAGTTTGAAAATAATGATTAAACTTTATCATAAACAAATTTCGGGTAATTCGGGTTCAAATCTAGAAATTTGTTTTGGCTTCGAGTTTTCGGGTAGTAAATTTCTCAATTCGTTCGGGTTATTTATTTTTGGAACGGTTTCGGTTCTTTAATTTCGGTTTGGTTCCAATTATGTACTTCAAATATAATTATAACTATTATTATTTTAAATAATTTTTGGGTAGTTAGAGTAGTTTAGTTTAGTTCTACAAAATTGAGTTCGGTTCAGATTCGATTTCGGGTATTATGGTAGTAAATTTCCCTATACATTCGAGTTATTTGTTTTTAGAATCGGTATTGATTTGGGGATTTCGGTTTGGTTTGGGTTCGGTATTTCGGATCCGGAAGTTTTGCCCATCCCTAATTTTTATAGTTTATAATAGTTTGGAATAAACACACTTACAAATTATATTAAGATTTTGCTATATAAAATATAATTCTCATTATATATTTATGGGAGAATCACAAAACTACACCATTTGAATTACATTTCACATGAACTACACCATTTCAAAAATATTTCACAAAACTACACCTAAACACTCAAAATTAAATTCAAATAAACTCTATCCACACAATCATACCCCTTAATACTATTTTTAAACACTAATTAGCGAACACAAATGAAAATATTTTAATTTTGGTAATTTTGAAAAGGGTAAATCAAGCTTTTAAAATTTTGAAAGGGTGTAAATTTGTGAAAATATTGAATTAGGTGTAGTTTTGTGAATGAATGATTGAAAGGGTGTAGTTTTGTGAATTTCTCTATATTTATTTGCATAAACAATAAAAGAACAAAATACTCTTTAAATTTGAATATTTTTATTTATTTTACAAAATCGAAAAAATATTACAAACTTCTAAATTAACTCGTATATATATAAAATTATTTATCAAAAACATAAACCCGCCAGTACACCAGGTTAAATCCTAGTTGATTTATAAAATTCAATAATTCTTTGTTTCCTTTTTGTAGAGACGTGGCATGGTTTCTTAAGTGACATTTTTTATTTATTTATTTAATATTTTTCTGTTTAAAAAAAAAAAAAACTAATCGTGGGCCGCCACGTGTCAGTGGGCCCACGAAAATTTCAAGAGTCTGATCTGAATTAAGAGACAAAATGGCTGGTTTCTTGGGTTTTTAGTGGGCCCTATATGACCTAAAAACGGATCGAAGAGAGTATTTTGAATAGCTCAACATACTAGCAATGTTTCGCCAACCATGTGTAAACACTTACATTGAGCTCCATGGAATCCGAGATTCGATGTGTTGTGTGCTAGAAGCCTAGAACCGTGAAGTATCACTCGACTCTTGGAAGAGAAGGCATATGAAGGGTTTGAGGATTGGAGCAAAGTTCACGAAGGACCAATGTTTCACTACCCATCGGGTATCAATGCAACAAGAAGCATCAAAACAATGTTGCAGAAGCAAGGCAAAATAGATAGAGCTGACACTGCATGAGCGCGATTTAGAAAACAATCACAGGGTCATTCCTTTATTGTCATGCAATTGTATCCAAACGTAACTTGCTCTTAGAGCCTAAATTGCCTTTAGACAGCAGCAGACCAAAAACAAGAACGACTGACTATCTATGTTTTGAAGATAAGTTACGAGCTAGAATATGAGAAGAAAAAATAATGATAGCGGAGTAGAATCACAATTCCACTGCTCTCAAGAAAGGATTTTGGTACTTTGAGAATTATTGAATATAAATAAGCATTCTTATGATATTCATGGGGAATCACAATTCATCCTTCTCCTTCTTCTTCTTCTTCTTCTTTTGATCCTCAGGCAAGGACGAAGATGAACCTGAAGATGACAAGAAGTTTTCATCAAGAACATAAGGAGAAGAAGAAGAAAACAAAAGCTTAACCTACCGTAAGTGTTGTTGGTGTTTAAGTGGATGGAGTTGTAATGATAGCGGAGTAGAATCACAATTCCACCGCTCTCAAGAAAGGATTTTGGTACTTTGAGAATTATTGAATATAAATAAGCATTCTTATGATATTCATGGGGAATCACAATTCATCCTTCTCCTTCTTGTTCTTGTTCTTCTTCTTCTTCTTCTTCTTTTGATCCTCATGCAAGGACGAAGATGAACCTGAAGATGACAAGAAGTTTTCATCAAGAACATAAGGAGAAGAAGAAGAAAACAAAAGCTTAACCTACCGTAAGTGTTGTTGGTGTTTAAGTGGATGGAGTTGTAATGATAGCGGAGTAGAATCACAATTCCACTGCTCTCAAGAAAGGATTTTGGTACTTTGAGAATTATTGAATATAAATAAGCATTCTTATGATATTCATGGGGAATCACAATTCATCCTTCTCCTTCTTGTTCTTGTTCTTCTTCTTCTTCTTCTTCTTTTGATCCTCATGCAAGGACGAAGATGAACCTGAAGATGACAAGAAGTTTTCATCAAGAACATAAGGAGAAGAAGAAGAAAACAAAAGCTTAACCTACCGTAAGTGTTGTTGGTGTTTAAGTGGATGGAGTTGTAATGGATCCCTGAGAGATAACTCAAGTAGATGATCTTCTGAGCTTGATTTCGAGAAGACGACTTGGGAAGAATTAAAGTTGAAGGGTAATCTTTGAAAGAGGTAATGAGTTGTATTTGGACTCCATAGAGATCTGCGGCTGCTTTCAATGTTACTTCATCTCCCCACACCGAGTTTTGGGACATGTTCTTTACATACTCCGAGTAGTCCATACCATGAACAAATCCTTTGTACAACTGTGGGTGAGATTTAAGCTAGAGGAGCAAACAGATTCATCATCAGCAAAAAAAAAAAAAGTTTGAAAGCAAAAAAAAATCAAAAAAAAATAAAATCAAGATTGACCTGATTGACGATTTCTTGTCTAACAGACTTATGGGAATCCGAGACTTGATAGATTTGATCAGCTAGAGCACGGAACTGGCAATTTCCATCACTTTTCATAGTTTTAACCGAGAATCCTTCCCACTCCAATCTGAAAAAATTACAATAATATTGAAATTGAACAAGTTTTTTACTAAATGAATGGATGGATGGATGATACTGATACCTGTCCTGTAGTCGTTCCTTTTCATTCAAATCGTCTAAAGAACCACCAGACTTAATCCGAGTTTTCCGAGGCATCTTTGGGTCGCAAAATTCGCTCTCTGTCTATTCTGAAATTGATGTTAAACCGCAAAATATGATTCCTATTCCCAATTCGAATCTCTGATCTAGTTTCGAAACAAACCTAATCTAACTCGAATAAAAGAAGAAATTGAAAGGAACCAAAACCGATTCAAAATCACACAAACACAAAGCAGATACGATCGAAACCAAAACTGAAATAGATCTACGAAATATACGAAACCTAATCAGTTCAAGTATATGGATACGATAATCGATTCAAATCAAACGAGATCGAACGAAGAAAGTAAACCGAAGGAATCAGAGAGATACCTTTGATAAAGAAAGGTTCGTGAATCGATGAGGAGGAGAAGAAGAGCTTTGATTTTTTTCGGAAACTGAAGAATTGCGAAAGAGGAAGAGGTCGTTGAAGAGACTAATTTATAGAAGGAAGAGGAAGATTAGGTCACGAGAAAAAGTAAGGCAGCCAAGTTATAACCAATCATAAATAGACACGTGTATCGAGAGATCGCAACGTTATTGTTCCCTAACTAAAACCTTCTGAGTCGGCAAGAGGTTTACATAGTCAATTACATAAAAATAAAAATAAATAGTTATCATCAACACTGAGTTTAGGGAATCAAAAGGTACCTTTCGGCGCAGCGAGAACGACGACGACGATGATGATAATGAAGAAGCAAGAGACGGCGACTCTCTTGTCGCTGCTCAAGTCCGATCATCTTCCGATCGTAGATGTTCTGTCGGATTTCAACTCCAAGCTTCCTCGCTCTCGTCACTTCATCGTCTGCTCATCTCTCTCACTGCTCTTACAGGCAATAACTTCATCTTCTTCCTTCTCCACTTCCTTCCTTTAGTTAATGTCTCGTCTCCTTCGTGTCTCGATTTGTGTGTGACAGTAGCGAGTTTTTCACTCGATTTTGAAATCTAGGGTTTGGTTAAATCCCTCTTTAGTACTCCATAGCTTATATACAAAGCTGATTACATAGTTATTGCTTATTGTATATCCTCTAGGTTTACAATTGCGATTTCAATTCACTAAACAGAGAACTAATCGAACGATTTGGTATTTCGATTTTGCAGGATCAGATGGTACTACAAGGTACTGAACGTCTAATGGCATTTGCTATCGTAAGGCGGTGTTATCCTTCGAACAAACCATCAGTGAACGCGTTTTTATCCGAAATGATAAACGTAAGCAGCTTTCATCTTCTTGCGTCTAATATTTAGTAGACTTCATGGTTTTGCTTCATCAAGTAGGTCTAAAGTGTTAAGCTTGGTAGTTAAAGGTCGTTTTTTATTTGGTAGTTAAAGGTGATTGATGAGGTTCTCGGGTTTATAGATTTGATTTAGGCTAACAATGTTTTGTTTTCTTAGCTTGATGGTGGTCTTTCCTCGTGTGGAAAGAATGATAGTATCTGTCTGTTTTTGTAGGGTGCTTGTAATGAGCAAGCGGAAAAATATGAGAGAGCATTTCTTCTTCACTTGTTACAGTGGAATGGTTACAACAATGCTAAAGAGGTAAGATATTGCTGCATGAATAGCTACTAATTTTTTGGATATATGCTTATTTCTTTGCGTAAGCATGATGATACGTCCTCAATGTAAAACGTGTGTTTAAAATGCTTCTGTGACGAAGAAAGCCTGTAATTTTATATTTTGTTGAAATATCTCTCACCATTGATTATATGGCCTTGGACTATAATTTCTAAAGCTGTTATGAAATCACTTTTTACATGTTCTCTTTCTTTAAGTAAACTTGTTTTCATGGTTCAGTTATCTTTCCCATAAGTTAACACCCATTGCTCCAGTTAGGCTTATTTTAAGCCTTTCTAAGCCTTCTTTTGATTTGCATATTATTCTTTGGTGATGAGTTGTATAATTTTATGATCTGTGTGACTTGTGAATGCTCATTAAGCGTTCATCGTCAATTATAGTAATAATAGTTTGCGTTCTTGCAGATTCTCAAACAGTCAGCTCTCGATTACACCAGATCGTTTGATGCTTCAACTCATGTAAGAGCTGTTGAGGCATAGACATCTAATGTTATAATTACATTTTTTATCAATCTTATTCCATTGGAACTGTTACTTTATGATGCCTAACACTACTTGGAGAACATTCATAGATATTTTTTTCTGATTAGTGAATAAATATGGTGATGTTTTGTCAGGATTTTCCTGAGCTAGGAGAGCTGCAAAGAGAGTATGGCGACAAAGCTGATCTTGGGCCATCTAGTCACATGTTTGCAGACTGTGCTCTCAAAAATCTATTGCATGATCCTGATGTTCCTCGTGGGTGTGATCCTAACTCTCCAGAGTATGTATCCTATGAGTTAGAGGATTTTGTTTCTCGGGAGCTTCCAGTTTCCCCCTCAGCTTAATTTTCCTGTGTTTTATCACCACGAGCTAATGTTAAGTTGATTTTATGGATGATCGTTGTGTCAAATAATTTTTTAGGTTTGATGTGCAACTTGGAGGGAACCCCAAAATTGGATCTGGTGATAGAGATGAGGCCTTATCTGGAATGTTAGGAAGTTTGAGTATGAGGGGATTAACTCCTAGGTGGATCCGTCCATGTCCTCCGAGGTTTCCAGTTCATCAGAGCGAGGTAAAGCTAAGATTAACCTAATGTTTAACTGCTTCAGAAAATTGTCCAACAGACCTAAACGGTTCAACTTCTTTCAGTTTCTTTGGATTGATCCTGATAACAAGCATGAGCTTGTTTGGGACGATAAAATGTGTGCTGATACTAGCAAAGGCGCAATAGTTAGAGGCTTAATTGTCAAGGGTCTAAAGGTGACACTTTCACCTACGGAGCAAGAGGTATATATTTCTTTTCAATCCTTGACTTGTGCATAAAGTCATACTAGTACTGTCCTGGTCTTAGGATAATATATCTTATTGCTTTTGTTGTGAGTTAACGTAGCAACAAGATAACAACTATTATGAGTAAACTGACTACAGTAAGGGTAAAATCGTGATCGTGATGATTTAGTTGATCAGCCTTGTCATATAGCTTTATCTTTTGAGGGAAGGAAAACAAAATTTCATTTATTTGTTTGACCAGGACATCACTACGGAACTGACAAATGATCCAAAGCTTGTCTATCACTGTGGAATATCTCCACGGAAGCTGCCGGTATGTAATTTCTTTACCTGGCGAATGTTTTTTTCTCCTTGGTACAGTCGCTTCTATCATCTGATCAACTTTCATATTCTCAGCAATTAGTAGAACACAATCCTCAAATAGCAGTTGAGATTCTCACCAGGCTGATTAACTCCACAGAGATTGCTGAGTATGTCACATTATCACCTTATCGTTTCCACTATTTACATTTCTTGAAAAACACTATGAAACGGGAACCTGAGAATGCGTGTGCAGCTATTTTACAGCTCTTGTAAGTATGGAAATGAGCCTGCACTCGATGGAAGTTGTGAATCGGCTCACAACCTCGGTTGAACTCCCCAAGGAATTTATACGTATATACATCACTAACTGCATTTCGTCTTGTGAGAACTCCAAGGTATTAAAAAACAAAGCTTTCTATCGAGCTATTCGTGTACACATTCACGGATTTGTTGCCATACTATTTGATTGTTTCTCTAGATGGTATAGTGATACATTTGTTTTCGATGTGTAGCAGCAAGACAAATACATGCAGAATAGGCTTGTACGACTTGTTTGCGTCTTCTTGCAAAGTTTAATCAAAAACAACATCATCGACGGTATGTCTGCTTTTCTCTGCTTTGACTCTATTATATGTTTCTGATGAAATGAATCTGTTTTTGATTGTGTAAATGGAACACAGTGAAAGATCTATTCATAGAAGTTCAAGCTTTCTGCATTGATTTTTCGCGGATTCGAGAAGCAGCTAGCCTCTTCAGGCTCTTGAAAACATTGGAATGAACCTTTGCTTTCTCTCTTTTTTTGAGTTCTTCTTCTCTTCAATATCTTTGTCTCTATTTTTTATTTATTTTTAATTTCTATGTTTCCTCGAATTTTTCTTGAGTCCCTTTTGCTTTTGTAGCTAAAGAACTTACTTCTATCTAGCTACCTTAGAACATATCTTTAGAGTTCTTTTTTCTTGTTAACATATATCTTTAGAGTTCTTTTGTAGCTAAAAACACCATTTAGCATTTGACCAAAACAATTCAATCAAATGACGGAAGTCATGTATATAAAAATTTAGAGAATTTAATAAAGTTAAACAAGAAGTTTTTTTTATATAAAAAAAACAAGTAGTTTTATTAAATTAGGAATGGAGATTGTAGTTAGTTGTATAATGCTAAAAAGTTTACTTATCTTAATACTTTTATGTTCAAACACATCTCCATAAGAAGTGTTTGCTGGTTAAAAGGAATCGTATAAAGAAAAGTATTACTATTTTCAAATTATTTTTGTTATCAAGTTTGCTTCATAGAAAAGACAAAATAGATAATGCTTCGTAACATCATTATTATCTTCTTTTTTTCCTTTATTGGAGAGTAAAGACTAATTTATCAGAATTTTTGGCCAACGTTGTTGGGCTTTGGTGATGAATATCAGCCCATCAGGTGCATGGACCGGACTGGATTAGTCAAGTGGTTAAGGGCAAGAGATTGGGTATTTGTTTAATACCGGTTCTGGCCTAAAGCCTGGTTCACGGTAAGCTAAACCGGCTTTCCTTTTGTAGCAACATCTCTGTATATAAAACAGAGAATCATGTGCTTTCTTTCTTAGTATGTTGGATAAGATCAAGTGTGATCTTGAGAGAAAAAGAGAGGGATTCAAGAATCTGTGAAAGATTATAGTTTGCCTTGCCAGGCTCCTGAGTTTTTGACCAATTCGGTTTCTCAGGGTTACCAAAATTCTTTGTGTATTCTTTTACCTTTCTGTTTCACAAAGTGAGCTTAGAGAGAGAGAGAGAAGAAGACGATACAAACTCTAATCCGCGATTACATACACCATCGAGGCCTAACAAGTGGTATCAGAGCTTCGTTGAGCTGGATCTATGGCGAAATCAATGGGGAAATCACGAATCGAAGTGGAACGATTCGATGGGAAAGGCGATTTCTCGCTGTGGAAGAAGAGAATGTTGGCGCATCTTTCTGTGCTGGGTTTAAAGGACGTGCTTCAAGAATCGGAGTCATCCTCTACCTCTGCAACGATTCAGAAAGATGAAGACGAAGATGCTTACAAAGAAAGAGTCCAAAAGCTTGAATCCGAAAGATCTGAGAGGTGTGAGAAAGCAATGAATCTCATAATCCTGAATGTTGGAGACCATGTCTTGAGAAAGATAGACGGATGCTTAACTGCTGCATCAACATGGTCAACATTAGAAAGGTTGTATCTCTCCAAAACCTTGCCTAATAGAATCTATCTCCAACACAAATTCTATACCTTTAAGATGAAAGAATTTCAGTCTATAGATGAGAATATAGACGACTTCTTAAAGATTGTATCAAATCTGTGCAGTGTCAATGTTGCAGTTTCAGAAGAGGTTCAAGCCATCCTGCTGTTGAACTCACTGCCAACAAAATATGACAACTTGAAGGAAACCCTGAAGTATGGAAGAGAAACATTGACCCTTGAGGAAGTTTTTGCAGCTGCAAAGTCCAAAGAACTTGAGTTAAAGGAGTCAAAAGAACCCAATTCTTCACAGAGAGACGGTGAAGGCTACTTTGTTCGTGGTAAACCTGACAAAAGAGAGTCATCAAATTTCAGTAACAAGAAACAAAAGGGAAGGTCAAGGTCAAGGTCAGGGACAAAGCTCACATGACAAAGCTCACATGCTGGTACTGCAAGAAAGAGGGTTATACAAAGAAGGAATGCTATGCACGGAAGAAGAAGTATGGTGATGATGAACCTGCAGAGGCTGCAGTGGTGATTGACTTGTTGCAAGACTCAGATGCTCTCACTGTGTCTGAGAAATGGTACCACAACAAATGGATTCTGGACTCTGGTTGCTCATACCATATGACATCAAGAAGAGACTGGTTTGTTGAGTTTAAGAAAGTATCCTCAGGACAAGTGATGTTAGGGGATGATTACACTGTGGCTGTTGAAGGCATTGGTACAATCAACATAAAAGCAAATGGTGGGTCAGTAAAGAAACTCACAAATGTGAGATATATTCCAAAACTAAGAAGGAATCTGATCTCATGCGGTACTCTAGATCTGATGGGTTTCACACACTCTGGTGGTAATGGAAAGACAAGATACTACAAAAATGGAGTAATGGGTCTTCAAGGTACACTGACTGGATCACTCTATCTCCTAGATGGGGAAACAATCACATGACAAAATAACAACACCATTCAGAAGAGTGTAAAGAAGAATGATGAGACAGAGTTGTGGCACAAGAGGTTATGTCACATGAGTATCAAAAGTCTGCAAATTTTAGCTAAGAAAGGGATCCTTGACAAAAGAAGAATCATCACTCTTGACTTATGTGAAAGTTGCATAATGGGAAAACACAAGAAACTGAGTTTTCATGTAGGGAAGCATGACTCAAAGGAAGCACTTTCTTATGTCCATGTGGATCTATGGGGATCTCCAAATCTGACTCCAAGTCTCTCATGGAAGCAATATTTTATCTCAATCACCGATGACTACACAAGAAAAGTATGGGTATACTTTCTGTGCAACAAAGGAGAAGCTTTTGAAAAATTTGCAGAGTGGAAGAAACTTGTTGAGAATCAGATAAGCAAGAGAGTCAAGTATTTGAGAACTGATAACGGACTTGAATTCTGCAACTCTGAGTTTGACAATCTCTGCAAACAGAGTGGCATAGAAAGGCACAAGACATGTGCTTATACTCCTCAGCAAAACGGAGTTGCTGAAAGGATGAACCGGACAATTATGGAGAAAGTAAGATGCATATTGGATGAATCTGGTTTAGAAGAGGAGTTCTGGGCAGAAGTTGTTAATACAGCTGTCTATGTCATCAATAGAAGTCCTGCATCAGCAATAGACTATAACATACCTGAAGAAATCTGGCTTGGACGAAAACCTGGATATAAACATCTAAAGAGGTTTGGATGTATAGTGTACACACACAAGGATCAAGGGAAACTTAAAGCCAGAGTAGTAAAAGGAGTTTTTATTGGATACCCTTCTGGAACAAAGGGATATAGAGTCTGGCTATTAGAAGAAAAGAAGTGTGTAACAAGTAGAAATGCTGTGTTTGTGGAAGACAAAGTCTACAAGGATCTGAAAAACGCTGATGGTGCTTCAACAAGCAGAAGTGAAGAAGAGGCTAAGACCTTATTGGAAACAGTCTCAAAAGAAAAGGAAAAAGAGGATGAATCTGTTCCAGGTGGAGTTAATATTCAAACAGCTGAAAGTTCATCCAGTTCAGATTCAGATAAAGGTGAAGATCTTGATAATTATCAGCTTGCAAGAGATAGACCTAGAAGAAGGATAACACCACCTGCTAGATACGATGACTATGACATAGCTGCCTTTGCTCTGATAGTGGCTGAAGAAATATGTGCAGAAGAACCAAAAGATTACCAAGAAGCAATGAATAGCTCAGAATCTGAGTTGTGGGGTGGAGCTATGGGTGAGGAAATGGGTTCTCTAGGTAAAAACAAAACATGGAAACTAGTAAGAAGACCTAAAGGTAAGAAGGTCATTGGCTGCAAATGGGTATATAGACTAAAGTCTGGGATACCAGGTTGAGCTGCCAAGGTTTAAAGCTAGAGTTGTTGCCAAAGGTTATTCACAACATGAAGGTATTGATTACCAAGAGGTGTTTTCACCTGTGGTTAAGCATGTATCAATAAGGCTAATGCTTTCCATAGTTGTAAACCTAAACCTTGAATTGGAGCAGCTTGATGTGAAGACTGCTTTCCTTCATGGTGAGATTGAAGAAGAGATTTACATGGAGCAGCCTGATGGTTTCAAAGTCAAAGGAAAAGAAGATCATGTCTGCTTACTACAGAAGTCTCTATATGGCCTAAAGCAAGCTCCAAGACAATGGAATCTATGCTTTGATGGTTTCATGACTTCCCACGGTTACAGAAAAAGTGAATATGATCACTGCGTATACTTCAAAGAGCTTTCAGGTGGTTTGTTTATCTACCTGCTTCTATACGTAGATGATATGCTGATTGCATCAAAAGACATAAAGGAGATAAACAAGCTGAAAGAGTTATTGAGCAGCATATTTGAGATGAAAGACTTAGGACCTGCTAAGAGAATACTTGGGATGGATATAACAAGAGATCGTGAAGGTGGAGTTATAACACTATCTCAATCAGTTTACATCAAGAAGGTTCTGAATGTGTTTGGTATGGCTGACTCAAAGGGAGTATCTTTACCAATTGGATCTCATTTCAAGCTTTGTGCTCTGAAGGAAAATGAAGAGGAAACAGAGATGGAAGGTGTGACATACTCAAATGATGTTGGAAGCATCATGTACGCAATGATAGGTACAAGATGTGACTTAGGACATGCTGTTGGGTTAATAAGCAGATACATGAGCAATCCTGGTCTAGTTCATTGGTCAGCCGTAAAGTGGGTATTGAGATATTTGAGGGAAACACAGAACATGAAGCTTGTGTTCAAGAGAAGCAACAACAATAACTTCAAGGTAGAAGGATTTTGTGATTCAGACTTTGGATCTGACTTAGACAAGAGAAGATCTACAACTGGTTATGTCTTCAAAGCAGGAGGAAACACAATTAGTTGGAGATCAGGTATTCAGCATGTTCTGGCATTATCGACAACTGAAGCTGAGTATATGGCTCTAGTAGAAGCTGTTAAGGAAGGGATTTGGCTAAGAGGGTTAACAGAAGAGTTAGGAATGGGTAAAGATACTGTTGAGATTTGGTGTGACTCACAAAGTACTATGGGTTTGGCGAAGAATAATGTTCACCATGAACGGACCAAACACATGGACAGAAAGCTGCACTTCATAAGAGACATAATAGCTCAAGGTGATGTCAAGGTATCAAAGATTCCAACATCTATAAACCCTGCGGATATTTTGACAAAAGTTGTTCCAGTCAAGAAGTTTGAGGAAGCGCTTCAAGAGCTTGGTTTAAGCCAACAATAAGTTGTTTGGCTCTGCCTGGCCAGAACGTGATTGCACATAAGGAGTAAAGCTGCAGATGAAGTTGATAGTCATCAAGGTGGAGATTGTTGGGCTTTGGTGATGAATATCAGCCCATCAGGTGCATGGACCGGACTGGATTAGTCAAGTGGTTAAGGGCAAGAGATTGGGTATTGGTTTAATACCGGTTCTGGCCTAAAGCCTGGTTCACGGTAAGCTAAACCGGCTTTCCTTTTGTAGCAACATTTCTGTATATAAATCAGAGAATCATGTGCTTTCTTTCTTAGTATGTTGGATAAGATCAAGTGTGATCTTGAGAGAAAAAGAGAGGGATTCAAGAATCTGTGAAAGATTATAGTTTGCCTTGCGAGGCTTCTGAGTTTTTGACCAATTTGGTTTCTCAGGGTTACCAAAATTCTCTGTGTATTCTTTTACCTTTCTGTTTCACAAAGTGAGCTTAGAGAGAGAGAGAGAGAAGAAGACGATACAAACTCTAATCCGCGATTACATACACCATCGAGGCCTAACAAACGTAATAATCTAACAGGAATTTACAAAACTACACCATTTCTTCCGTTCTTTTACAAAACTCTACCTAATTCAATTTTTCACATATTTACACCCTTTCAAAATTTTTAAAGTTTGATTTACCCTTTAAAAAATTACCAAAATTAAAATATTTTCATTTGAGTTCGCTAATTAATGTTTAGAGTATAGTATTAAAGGGGTAGGATTGTGTGGGTATGGTTTATTTGGATTTAATTTTGAGTGTTTAAGTGTAGTTTTGTGAAATAATTTTGAAATGATGTAGTTTTGTGAAATGTAATTCAAATGCTATAGTTTTGTAATTCTCCTATAATTTAATATAGTTAATTATTTAGCAAAAAGGCAAATACTTATTTTCTTAAAAAAATGTATTTAGGTGAAAAAGACTGACCAATCAAATCCTGCTTTTTCTCTCTTCTCTCTCTAAAATCTTTGAGAGAGAGAAAGTAGATCTGAGAGTTTTGATTGTACAAAACTCCGGCATGGGTGGCTTCTATAGCACCAGTGGTTGCCTTTAGCTTCGGTATCGGATGTTCTTGCTCCGGTTACCGCTTATGCTTCGGTATCGGAGGTTTCTTCAAACTCCGGTGACCGCTTTTGCTTTGGTACGGAGGCTTCTATAGCTCCGGTGACCGTTTATGCTTCGGTATCAGAGGTTTCTCTAACTCTGGTGACCGCTTTCGCTTCGGTACGGGAGGCTTCTTTTGCTCTGGTGATCGCTTAGGTTTTTTCTATTTTTACAATGGTTGTTGGCTTATTCTACTCCCAAATCGGTGAGTCCTAATTAAGAGAAAGAAAATAAGCTTAGTTTGTAGAGAAGAAGAAGTTTTTGAGATGTTTGATTGACCGGATCTATTAAAACCGTGAGAATGACTTTCTTTATCGGTTACCGGTTAATCGGAATCTCCTTTGGTGAATAAGGCGGCGTTTCGATTCCTACCAAGGCGACGACGTCCAACCACCGTGATGCTTCCGACATGTTGGTTTTTCCGCATGGTGAACAATGGAGTTACGGCTAAGTTGTGTTTTTATTTTTTTCTGCGCTTCCTTTTAATTTCGCTGTGTTGTTTTTTATATGTTTCCGGCTCCAAAATGTTTGTATTAAGGCCTATACGTTTCTTGTATGATTAATAATTTCAATAGATTTCAATATGATTAATAATTTCAATAGATTTCAATATGTTTGTATTAAGGCCTATACGTTTCTTGTATGATTATTAAGACCTATACGTTTCTTGTATGATTAATAATTTCAAAAAAAAAAGAAAAAAGACCGACCAATAGTCACGATTTCAACGTGAAAGAGGACTGTAAAAAGAAGACATTTTTTTCCTACATCTTCTAATTAAGAAAAAAAAAGAATCAAAGCTTCAATCTTTGCGAAATCTTAGGTTCGGACATAAAGAATCATAACAAAACCCAAACAAATCGGCTCGAAGTAGTAAACATCAACTCTCTTCTCCATTGCTGTTTGGTAAGAAAGAAACTCAAAAGCTTGAAAAGCTTTCTCCTTTTTCAATTTTCAGTCTCAGATATTGCTTCTAATTACTTCTTCTTGTGATCTCTCAAGTTTTAGTCAATGGCGGTTCCTGTAGAAGAAGCAATCGCAGCTCTTTCCACATTCTCCTTAGAGGTAACTCCGATCTCCCAAATTTATTTTGGGTTCAATTTTAGAAATTACGAATCTTTGTGGCATTTTTGCTCTTACTTTCTTTCAATTTTCGACTATAAAGTTTCTTTCTTTACTCCAATTTCATAAACTTGACTTGAAAAGAAGAAGAATTGTTATTTATTTGCACAACAATTTGTTTATTTGTGGGTCTTCTATAAGCCTCAAAAGTTGTATTACATAGTTAGAAGTAAACTAAGGTTTGTATTACAATGTTGAAGATTTAAGTTTCTTCTTTGAAAAATTCGGAGTCGCTAATACTATGTTAGAAGCATTTATGAAACTATATGATAAAATTAGGATGAGCAACCAGAAGTTCAAGGACCTGCTGTGATGGTTTCAGCCGAAAGAGCAGCGACCGATAGTCCCATCTGTTTGTTTCTTTTACTTCTGTCCTCTTGTTTCGCTTTTACGAGTATACGAGGCAACTGGTTTTTTAAGGTTGTTTTGTTTTGTTTTTGTTTATATGTAGAGTATAGTGATGATGCAGCCTACCGTTTGTCTCTGTCAGAAGACACGAAAGCTCTTAACCAGCTGGTACCGTTTGACTCTTCTTCTTCGTTAGCTTCATTTTTTGCGAAGGCTGTTTATTGAAGATCTTATAGCTATACAGTATAGCCTATACTCTTGTTTTTTTTTTGAGTATTTTAAGTCATTTTCGACCTTTTTCAATTCAGAATACGCTAATACAAGAAGGAAAAGAGATGGCGTCGGTTCTATACACGTATAGAAGTTGTGTGAAAGCACTGCCTCAGGTCCTTTTGAAATCTTTTATGTCCTTCATTCATGATGTTCGAAACCTCCTAACAGCTATGGTTTTTTTTCTTATCAACGTATGTGCAGCTTCCTGAATCGATGAAGCATAGTCAAGCAGATCTATATCTAGAAACATATCAAGTTTTGAACTTAGAAATGAACGCGAAATCCAGAGATGGCAGTTGTCGGCTTCAGCTAAAGTGCGTGCATTTCCTTCTTCTTCTTCTTTCTATTATCTACTTCCTATGCTCTTGTATCAGAAGTAATGTCTTTATATCCTCTATGCCTTTGCAGTTAGCTGCTGATATGCAGCGGTTTTCTAGACCTGAAAGACGGATCAATGGTCCCACAGTTACACATCTTTGGTGGGTATTAACTTTCCTTCTATATATTGTATACATCCTCAAAACATTTAAACAGTCCTTGTGCATGTAATTTAAAAGCGGTTTTGTTTAATATAGGTCGATGCTAAAGTTACTTGATGTCTTGGTTCAACTTGATCATCTTAAAAAATGCTAAAGCTAGCATTCCTAATGATTTCTCTTGGTACAAAAGGTATAATATCGACGGTTACTAGTATTTATTTCGGCTACTAACACTCTCTTTAATAGTTGAAGTACTTTCCGAGAAGGTTTTTCACTTTTTTGTTGCTTCTTTTCTTAATATAGTTTCAATTTTTTTCAGAACATTCACTCAAGTTAGTGCACAGTGGCAAGATACTGATACATTGAGAGAAGAGTTGGATGACTTACAGGTGTTTGCATGCCCTTGTTTATGCTATCATCTTGTGGTCTTCTCATGTGAATTGCCTTTTAATGAAATCAATTCTTATGTATTGCAGATTTTCTTGAGCACAAGGTGGGCTATTTTACTCAACTTGCATGTTGAGATGTTCCGAGTGAACAAGTATCCTTCCTTCTAAACATTTATCATCACATTCCTCAACATATATATATAGTTTTTTACAATGAGGCTTTGTTTCTATATTTCAACTTTTTGGATTCCTTAAAGTAAAATTCAGCGTGGAAGACATTCTCCAAGTTCTCATAGTCTTCATCGTTGAGTCTCTGGAGTTGGATTTTGCTCTCCTTTTCCCTGAGCGGTATATTCTTCTCCGTGTCTTGCCCGTTCTTGTTGTCTTAGCAACACCATCTGAGAAGGATACCGAGGCTTTATACAAGAGGGTAAAACTCAACAGACTGATCAACATTTTCAAGGTATCAGAGTACACTTTATACCCGTTTAAATTTCACAACGAGTAAACCGTAAAAGCCTCATCTCCGACTTTTAAACTGGCATCTTTGTCGTGTTTCCCCGTTGTCAGAATGATCCTGTCATTCCTGCGTTTCCAGATCTCCATCTTTCTCCTGCGGCAATTTTGAAAGAACTGTCAGTATACTTTCAAAAGTTTTCATCACAGACTCGTCTTCTTACTCTTCCAGCACCTCATGAGCTCCCTCCACGTGAAGCACTAGAATATCCTTTAATACTTGTACTGTTACATGCCTATATAACTATTATCTGAATTATTTTATGCTTGAAAAATTGCAAGCCTTTACATATTTTACATATCAGAGGCACTATTTGATAATCAATCTGATAGATTTTCGATGTATAAACTTCTGTAAAATACTTCTTTATTTATATGACCAAATCCACCCAAGGATAAAGAGCAAATCGGACAACCGCCCTTCACTAGCACTACCGATTTCCACTCTCACTAACAAGATCTCGTCACGATCTTGTTTACAAACTCTCCATCACCATGAAAGTTCTAGAATCAGAAAAAGCATGAAAAGATAATAGCAACAATAACCAAATATATATAAAAGTCTCTTCTCTCTTTAATAGCAAACCCTCTAAAACAGCTAGTGGGTTTGCTAAAACACTTTTATTTTTCATTCCTTAGCCATCTCCTCAAGCTGAATCCCTTGTTTCTTCATTCTCTTCTGAAAGTAAACATGTCCAAGCTTATCAATACCATCCTCTTTAAGACCCAGCTTGCCCTCAAGCTGGTAAGAAGGAAACTGACGTCGAAACGCCGTGAACATCACCCACGTAGGTTTAGGAGCTGGCTCACCACTCCACTTGACCAACAACTCAAGCTGCCCCTGCGCATTGTAACGAGAATCCAGAATATCAGCCGGCTCCACTGGCTCCTCCGCGATGAACTCTGTAAGAGGAGGATGATCCACCTGCACTTCTTTAGCGGGACCTATCCTGGCTTTGAGTTGGGATACATGAAACACATGATGAATACGTGCTTCCGGAGGTAAGTTCAAGCGATACGCTGCCTGGCCAATCCTCTCTACCACTTCATAAGGTCCAAAGTATTTAGCAGCTAACTTTTGACACATACGACGAATAACCGTGCTCTGCCGATAAGGTTGAAACTTTAAAAAAACCCAATCACCAACAGCAAACTTCACATCACGGCGATGCTTATCGGCAGAAGACTTCATCAATTGTTGAGCATGGACCAAGTTATACTTGATCTGAACCAAGGCTGCATCTCGTTCCTGTAACATGACCTCTAGGTCCAAGTTCTCCGTAGAACCACGTTCAAACCGTATCAAAGCTGGTGGGTCACGTCCATAAACTACCTTAAAAGGAGAAGTTTTTAAGGCAGTATGATACAAGGAATTGTACCACAGTTCTGCCCAGGCCAGAAACTTGTACCAAGTACGTGGATGAGACGAAACAAAGCAGCGCATATAAGCCTCCAAACTCCTATTCAACACTTCTGTCTGGCCATCTGTTTGCGGATGAAACGCCGTACTAAACTTCAACTTAGTACCCGAGAGAAGAAACATATCCTTCCATAATTTGCTCAAGAAAACTCTGTCACGATCTGAAACAATTGTTTTCGGGTAACCATGGAGTTTCACAATTTCAGCCACAAACTTAGCTGCTACATCATAGGCCGTAAAAGGGTGTTTTAAGCCCAAAAAGTAAGCATACTTACTCAGCCGATCAACTATCACCAAGACCACATTGAAACCTTGAGATGTGGGCAACCCCTCCACAAAATCTAAAGATATATCCTCCCACACTAACTCAGGGATAGGCAGCGGCTGAAGTAACCCCGCAGGAGAAAGTGTAGAGTACTTATGGCGTTGACATACTTCACAATGAGCCACATATTGTTGAACCGTTTTAAACAAACCATCCCAATGAAACACCATCTGTACCCGTTTCACCGTCTTCAAAACACCTGAATGTCCCCCAATTTTACTGTCATGGCATTCGTCCAAAATTAGAGGAATAAACTGAGAAGATTTAGGAATAACCAATCTGCCCTTATACCACAACTTCTCATTAATCACCTGAAAATGCCCCGTCTCCTCTGTTCCCCCTTTATATTTCTGAATCAAAGCTTGTAACTCTTCATTACCTTCAATCTCTTTGAATATATCATGCAACTGTAAAGAGGTAGACGTGGTTAATGCCAATAAAAGATGAGAAACAGAACTTCCAAATCCAGATTCAATCCTGGATAAGCCATCCGCAACACAATTCTCAGTCCCCGGTTTGTAAAATATATCAAAGTCAAAGCCTAAAAGCTTAGTCAACCACTTTTGATACTCCATATTTACCTCCTTCTGTTCTAGCAAGAATTTCAAACTTTTCTGATCCGTGTGCACCTCAAACTTCCTGCCCACTAAGTAATGCTTCCATTTCAACACATCCATCACAATGGCCATCAACTCCCTCTCATACGCTGGTTTAAGTTGCTCCCTAGCAGTCAAACCACGACTAAAAAATGGAATAGGATGTTTATCCTGCATCAAGACTTCCCCCAAACCAAAACCAGAAGCGTCAGATTCTATCACAAAACTCTTGGAAAAATCAGGCAATGCCAAAACTGGGGCTGAAACCATAGCATTCTTCAAAGCCTCAAACGCCACTTCTGTTTCAGAAGACCAAATAAACTGATCCTTCTTAAGTAACTCCGTCAAAGGTTTAGCTAGAACTCCATAACCTCGTATAAATCTCCGATAGTACCCAGTCAATCCCAAGAATCCACGTAGCTGCTTCACATTCTTAGGCTGCGGCCACCCACGCATAGCTGCAGTCTTTACTCCATCCGTAGCTACCCCTTCAGATTTAATAATATGGCCCAAATACTCCACTTGAGTTACCCCAAATAAACACTTCTTTTTATTTGCAAACAAAGACTGTTCTGCAAACACCTCCAACACCAGTTTCAAATGACTCACATGTTCTTCCACAGATTGGCTGTAAATCAGCACGTCATCAAAGAATACCAAAACAAACTTTCTCAAGAAAGGTTTAAAAACCTTGTTCATCAAAGCCTGGAAGGTAGCTGGAGCATTAGTTAAACCAAAAGGCATAACTAAAAACTCATAATGTCCTTCTAGAGTTCTAAAAGTTGTCTTCTCAACATCACTTTCCTTCATACGTATCTGATGATATCCTGAACGTAAATCCAGCTTAGAAAAAACTCTAGCCCCATGCAGTTCATCCAATAACTGATCAATAACAGGGATGTGATACTTATCAGGGACAATAGCTTTATTCAAAGCTCTATAGTCAATGCAAAATCTCCAAGATCCATCCTTCTTTTTCACCAACAAGACAAGACTAGAAAAAGGACTGTTGCTAGGACGTATGATGCCTGCTGCTAACATCTCACTTACCATCTGTTCCATTATCTCTTTACTAGCATGAGGATAACGGTATGGTCTCACTGAAATGGCCTGCACTCCAGGCAGCAGGGTGATAGCATGTTCTTGTCCAGGGAAAGGTGGTAACCCAGTAGGCAATGCAAACACTTTCTCAAACTCCAATAATGTGGCAGCAAAGTGTTCAGCCAAAGAACCAGAACTATCTTTCACTCATGTCTCTTCTCTGCTCAACATACACTGAGTAACTTCTTCTAACATCTCATTTTGGATGGGTAAATTGGCAGACTTAGGAACATGAAGACCAAAATCCCCATAGATTGTAATTTGTTTACCTTGATAAACAAATGTCAACTCTTGCAACTTCCAATCAACCTCACATCTGCCCAAAGTCTCTAACCACTGAACACCCAAAATGACATCCACTCCTCCCAGTTCTAGAGAAATAAAATCAGAAATGAAGTCCACATTTGCCAATTGAAATTGCACATCTTTACACACACCATTGCCCTGCACCGTCACACCATTTTCCAACAAAACATTTAAGTTTTGATTCACACAAACATCCAGCTTAGCTCTTTGTACCACCCCAGGATCCACAAAATTATGTGATGCTCCACTATCCAACATCACTACAACTCTGGTTCTGCCCACAAACCCATGTAATCTTGTAGTCTTAGGTGAAGCAATCCCCATCATAGAATTTAAGGATAACACCATCAGATCTTGAGAAATCTGCGGCAACTCTTCATAAGTAGCTTCATCATCAAGGCCCAAAATTTCCATTTCAAATCCTTGAACCACCGTAAGCACTCTCAATTATTTAGAAGGACAAACATTAGCATGTTCCCTAGACCAGCTCCCTTTGCACTTGAAACAGAGACGTTTCCTGCGCATCCCATCCAATTCAGTATCACTATACTTCTGTCTAGGTCTTTGATTCTCAGAAGAACTCCCTCCAGCAGCCGAGTTCCCCTCTAACTTCTCTTTTATTTGTCCACTTGATCCTCCAGGGATCAGTCTAGTTTCAGCATTCTGAAAAGATCTCTGAGTATTGTAGTGAGAAGAAGATTTAAGAGGCAAAAATGGAGATTGCCTAGATCCTCTTCCTTCTCCTTTGGTAACTTCACTCATAGCTTTGCAGAAAAAACTAGATTCCATGCGCAGAACTGCAGCAATGTGACTCCTTAACCCTCTAGGTTCCTTAAGGCGTATCACCTCTCGCATCTCTTGCTTCAGTCCATTGTAAAAAATGTCCGTCAGATTTGTGTCATCCAAGCCAGCCACTTGAGAAGATAAGTCCTCAAACTCACTAACATAATCCGCCACAGATCCAGTTTGCTTCAAAGCAAACAATCTCTTTCCCGGCTCATCTTCCATGGATTCTCCAAATCTAAACAACAATCTCTGCTTAAAATCAAGCCAGCTTAAGAAGGCACCGCGATTCAATTCCCAGCTAAACCACTTCAGTACCTTCCCCGACAAACACAGCGCAATCATCTCCAGCATCTCTTCCTCTGTATATCATCCAATATGGAAGAATCTCTCCACGAGGACAATCCATTCGTATGTATTCACCCCGTCGAAAACCGGCATCTCTATCTTCTTCAGCATACTTTCCCGATTGGCTAAGTGGAAAGGCGTAGATCTAGATCTAACCGGCGAGCTAAACCCAAAATCAGGAGATCGGGAAATAGTCATCGGTCTATTCGCAGAAGATTCAGCATGATTCTTCCCTTTTGGATCAACCCCAAACAACTTTTCATCAATCCGAGCCATGAAACTTTCTATCGAAGCTAGTTTGTTCTTCATCTCCGTCTGCTCCAACGATATGCGATTCACGGAGCTGTAGAGAAATTTCACCTGATCCTGCGGAGGATCCGATGCATGGTACTCCTCTATCTCCGATTCACTTCTCTCCGGCGACACAAAACTCGGATGATCGTTGGCGTACATCGGCGTTTGATTCGAACCAGTTTCACCGCACCAATGATAGATTTTCGATGTATAAACTTCTGTAAAATACTTCTTTATTTATATGACCAAATCCACCCAAGGATAAAGAGCAAATCGGACAACCGCCCTTCACTAGCAGTACCGATTTCCACTCTCACTAACAAGATCTCATCACGATCTTGTTTACAAACTCTCCATCACCATGAAAGTTCTAGAATCAGAAAAAGCATGAAAAGATAATAGCAACAATAACCAAATATATATAAAAGTCTCTTCTCTCTTTAATAGCAAACCCTCTAAAACAGCTAGTGGGTTTGCTAAAACACTTTTATTCTTCATTCCTTAGCCATCTCCTCAAGCTGAATCCCTTGTTTCTTCATTCTCTTCCGAAAGTAAACCTGTCCAAGCTTATCACAATCACATTGGAGCTCTCCGAGCTGAGCACGACGATTTCACAATCCGATTTGCTTCATCCATGAATCTGGTGCTCAAGCTATAACTTTCCCCGGAGTGCTGGTTTTGCTTGCTCTAATCTTGAGTCTCTAAAGATATTGTTCTCACTTGCTTTCATGCAGTTATTATTGTTGAAGTCAGATGATGGAGCATATACTGAATGGTGCAAAGAGGTCAAAGGAAACATGTACGATATGGTTGTTGAAGGTTTTCAACTGTTAAGCAGATGGACTGCACGCATTTGGGAGCAATGTGCTTGGAAATTCTCTCGCCCGTGTAGGGATGCAGCAGAGACGCAAGATGCCTCCGAATCATATTCTGACTACGGGAAGGTGATTAATACTTGTGAAACAGTTGAATAATTTTCTCAACTAAAATTTTGAATTTCCCTTTCTTCTTTTTGTAATAGGTGGTGAGGTACAATTATACTGCAGAAGAGAGGAAAGCCTTGGTAGAACTTGTTGGCTTTATAAAGAGTGTTGGATCAATGCTGCAGAGGTGTGACACATTAGTTGCAGATGCCTTATGGGAGACAATACATGCTGAAGTTCAAGATTTTGTACAGAACACGTTAGCTACGATGTTGCGTACGACCCTTCGAAAGAAGAAAGATCTCTCAAGGTGAATAAGTTTCCCTTTATTTTCTGTCCATGTCAACTCATATCCCTTTTTAGTTTTAGCTTTTCATATTGTTAACTGTGTCATTTGTATGATTGCATTTCAGGATTCTTTCTGATATGCGGACACTTTCAGCCGACTGGATGGCAAATACGAGGCCTGAACATGAGATGCCATCTTCACAACATGGAAGCGATGAAAGCAAAGCAAACTTCTTTTATCCGAGGCCAGTTTCTCCAACAGCATCTCAGGTTTGGGTTCCATTTCATGATTATTTTAGATACCAAAACGGATGGTAAGACCATGTGCTTCAACTTCTTGTTGTTCTGTTGTTTTCAGGTTCATTGCTTGCAGTTTTTGATATATGAGGTTGTCTCCGGTGGAAATCTGAGGAGGCCAGGTGGATTCTTTGGAAATAACGGCTCCGAGATTCCTGTGAATGACTTAAAGCAATTAGAGACTTTCTTTTACAAGCTCAACTTTTTCATGCACATATTGGATTACTCGGGTAAGCCCACTTGCTTAAATATCTTCTTAGTTAGTTTTATCGGTAGTGATTAGCTTCATAAGCTGATTACTGAACTCCATTCTGTGATGGCTGCGGCAAGTATCAGAATATTGACTGATCTCGGGTTCCTATGGTTTAGAGAATTTTACTTGGAGTCTTCACGCGTTATTCAGGTAAGTTGCTTTATGAAAAAGGCTATAACCATTTCCTTCCTCCTTTTGTTTTCACTTCATCCCTGACTTGTTGAATATTACAGTTCCCGATTGAATGTTCATTGTCGTGGATGCTGATAGAGAGAATCTAGAGTTTCTCTTCGACCGTTTCGAGTCTCAGGACCTATGTGTTGTAGTGGTAAGTCTTTTGATTTCTTGGTTCTTTATGCTTTGTCATTTGCTTTTTTTCTAATATGCAAAAGTTAATCCTTTCCTCGAGCTCAGGAATTGGAGAAGCTCGTAGATATTCTAAAGCACTCGCATGAACTGCTTTCGCAAGATCTTTCCATTGATTCTTTCAGCATCATGTTAAATGAAATGCAAGAAAACATCTCTCTTGTTTCATTTTCAAGTCGACTTGCTACGCAGGTCAGTCGTACAATGCTTGAAGGAATTATAAGCTCTAAGTCTATCTCTTCTTGCCTTTTTCTTACCATTTTTTGTTTCTTTTGGTATCTACTTAGATTTGGTCAGAGATGCAGAGTGATTTCCTACCAAACTTCATTCTTTGTAATACGACACAGCGGTTTGTGAGATCATCTAAAGTCCCTCCTTCTCAAAAACCATCAGTGCCTTCTGCTAAGCCTAGCTTCTAGTTGGTTACAAAACAATCTTATAACTCCGCTACGATGTTGCTAAGCATTCGATTTGATATTATTGTCTACATTGTCTTTTTATTGGGTTTCATCTTATATTTTTGGTTTCATTTTTTGCGTGGCAGGACCTAAATGCGGCACACCAAAGTTTTGCGCGGTTGCATAGTGGATTTTTTGGGATACCACATTTATTTTCCATCGTCAAACTTCTTGGATCAAGATCACTGCCTTGGCTTATAAGAGCTTTGTTGGATCACATATCAAATAAGGTATATTTCACATTTTGAACCAAATATTCCTTTTTTCACGGCACAAGTATACAAAGAAGCCATCTATAATAGTTCTTGTGATTCTTTACTTTTAGATAACAACACTTGAGCCGATGATTTCTGGATTGCAAGAAGCATTGCCCAAGTCTATTGGATTGCTTTCTTTTGATGGTGGTGTCACATGTTAATATGCTCTATACTAGTCTCCTTGATGTGTTTTCGGTTTTGTGTGATGTTATATTTACCGGTGCCTTTTCGTTTGTTTCATTTGGCAAGGTTGTATGAGGCTTATTAGAGAACAACTAAACTGGGGCACAAAGTCAGAACTCAAATCAGAAGTTTTACGAGGAATAAAAGAAATCGGAAGTGTGATTTACATAATGGGACTTCTCGATATCGTATTGGTCAGTTCCTTCTATCAGACAGCTTATAAAGATTTAAGGCTTAAAAGTCTTTAAATTCCTTTTGTCTTAACAAATGTTTTATGTTGTTACACAGAGAGAAGTAGACACAAAGCGGTTTATGCAAACGGCTCCATGGTTGGGATTGATCCCGGGGGCAGAAGGGCAGATAGTTAACGCGCAAGAAGGCGAAAGCCCACTTGTCAGTCTCTTAAAGTCAGCTACTTCTGCTGTTGTGTCAAGTCCAAGCTGTCTTAACCCAGCAGCGTTTTACACCATGTCGAAACAGGCAGAAGCTGCAGGTAAAATTAGGAGCTAATAGCTATTCAGTCATCACTTTCTCTTTGTGACGAAGTTTCAACCTTTATTGGTACTTTGTCATGTGTGTAGATCTTTTGTACAAGGCAAACATGAACGGTGGAAGCGTCCTTGAGTACACACTTGCATTCACTAGCGCGTCCCTCGACAAGTATTGTAGTAAATGGAGTGCTCCTCCCAAGACAGGCTTCATCGACATTACAACTTCAAAGGACTTTTATCGCATTTACGGTGGTCTTCAGATTGTAAGCAAACAAAAACAAAAACATTTCTAAAACATCGTCTTCGCATTTTCTATCTTCTCAATTCCAATGAAAATTTTGCAATAAAACTCGGGGATATCTAGAAGAGATAACAGCTCCACAATCAGCACAACAAGAAGTACTCGGTGATTCGATAGCTTGGGGTGGTTGCACTATTATTTATTTGCTCGGAAAGCAACTTCACTTTGAGCTGTTTGATTTCTCGTACCAAGTACTTAATGTCTCCGAGGTTGAAATTGTGTCTGCTTCACATGCTCATAGGAATCCTCAGATTCTCCAGGTAGATTTTTTCGCTTTCTCCATCTTCTAGTTAACAATGTTCTTCTCTGTTTGAATGTTTTTCTTTTTCCTAAAAGGGATGGGAAGGTTTGTTGGAAGGGATAAAGAAAGCTCGACGGCTAAACAACCATGTCTTCTCAATGCTCAAAGCGCGCTGTCCTCTCGAAGATAAAACCGCTTGTGCCATCAAACAGAGCGGGGCACCGTTGCCGCGAGTCAGGTTTGAGAACCAGAGTGTTCATAATAAAACATGTTTATGTATTTCTAATCGGAGATTGAACTTTAAAAAAGTGTGCTTTTATTTGTTATCAATGGATATGTTTTGCTTTCTTATTGAAGATGAAACACATTTATTCATGTTTTTTCTACCAAGATAAATTGTTGATTTTGTGTACTTTATTTTTCAATAGAAGAAATGTCATTTATCTCAATATATATTGAATAAAAATGCATGAGAATGATAAATATAATATCTCAAGGTCTCTTCTCCATATTAGTATTTTTTATTTTTTATTACGGTAAATTTTATTACAAGAAAAAGTTTACAAATTATAAAGATATATAAATGAAATTTCTCTTTGAATATTCGAATGTAACCAGTCATACCCTCCCAAAGCTAAGAATAATTGATCAACATATATTGTGGCCAAAATAGGACAAACAAGAAACAAAAGATATATAACAAACTGGATCTTAATTCAAAAGTTCTTTCGTTTAATTAGATTTTATATAAATCAGTCATCAGGTTCGTTCAAACATTCACAAATAAAATTTTCACAACTAGTTTTATAGGTCCTAAATTTTATCTATACAATAATATAGACATTCATCACAAATTTAGTTTTTGGGTTTGTATAAGCAGAAGGGCTTTCTGCATGTTTTGAAGTTGAAGTAATTTCTTCTACGTTACGTATTGCCATAACCCTTGACGTACCTACAAAAATATAAAGTATCAAATAATTAATTTAACATCAAATTATATTAACTATACATGTGTATATATTAGTGATTTAGCCAAAAATAAACTTACACAATGAAACAAAGATTAGAAGAGTTAATAACCAAAAGATTGTTTTCATTGTTTATATTTTTTGATGAAGTTTCAATATATTTATTTTTTTTGTTAAAGAATGTTTCAATTATATTTAAACTATTGATTCTAATCGTTTTTGAGTTCTGGTTATTCAATTTTAGAGGCTATGCTATGTAGTGTCATATTTATATTTCGTTTTTACGTAAGTTACGTTGCTCTAAATAACTATCTTTTAAATGGCATTTAGAAACTCCTTTCGAGTAAGGGCTCGACTGGTTTAAACGCAGCGGTTGCTGTTGCGGTTGAGGGAGATTGCAGAAGCTGGCGATGGCGGTTAATTATGGTATTAGGCGGTTTGTACGATTGGTATAGCGGTTAAAAGATTTTGCGTTTGCGGGATATTTTGATTGGTTGACAAACGCTTGCAGTAGCTGTTAAAAATTATCAAAATTATTTCAAAATTACAAACATCACAACTATATTATATATCGTCACATCTATGATATAAAATATATATTTTTCGAAAATATATAAAAGGTAATATATTATGATATATTATAATAAATTAAAGGGAGAATCACAAAACTACACCATTTGAATTACATTTCACAAAACTACACCATTTCCAAAATATTTCACAAAACTACACCTAAACACTCAAAATTAAATTCAAATAAACTTTACCCAAACAATCCTACCCCCTTAATACTATACCATAAACACTAATTAGCGAACCCAAATGAAAAAAATTAATTTTGGTAATTTTTTAAAGGTTAAATCAAGCTTTTAAAATTTAGAAAGGGTGTAAATTTGTGAAAATATTAAATTAGGAGTAGTTTTGTGAAGAAGGGGTTGAAAGGGTGTAGATTTGTGAATTCCTCTAAATTAAACATAATAACAATGAAAACTAAAGAAAAGACCTAAATAATTATTCAAAACTTTTTTATTTTTAGATACATTTTTAGTATTATTATTTGTAATATTATTATGGATAAAATAATTCTTTTTTCTATTTTTTTTTAATATTATTGAAAAAAAAATTATTTAAACCAATCGCAATCGCCCGCAACCGCAAACGCTAGCGGGAAGGAGCTTTTGAAATATGGCGATTATTTTAACGAAATATGCTCGAGAGATGATAGGAGACACTGAGGTCTATATTCTATATTACTTTCCATCTGATATATATGTCCAACAGAGTCCTGCAGTTACAACACAACCAAGTTAGATATATGATACTTTCGCTGTTTTCATCTTTAGACAGAAAGTTCATATGCTTCTGTAGAGAAAGTTCTCACCACAACAAGAGATTTTAGATTCGGGCAGCTCTGGAGAATGATTGGCAACGTTTCCCATATGCAGATCGTGACCTCCAAGCACAATAGGTTACGGAACAAGGGTAGTGATTCACATCTTGAGTAATTTAAAAGTACCTGTTACACAAAAAAAAAAGAGAGAGTTGTCGGGATAAAGTTGAGCATTATTCAAATAGAAAATTAAGCATAGGTTACCTCAAGTGTATGCAAGCCGATGGACATAACTTTGACGGTAGAGATCCCGACTAGGAAATTACAAATCATTTTTTCTCTTTGGCAGATCATTTGGATCAAAATTGTTAAAAACAGTATTGATACCCACTTGTGCGAGGGAACCCATATGGTTTACTATGATGAAACTTGAAACTTGATAATCATCAAGTCTCAAACATTGGAGTTTAGGAACATCAATTGCAACAACTAGATCTTCCACCGCATCATCAACCCAGTCTGCAAAATGAGAGAATCTCAATAGAGTCTGAGAACGAACACGCAAAACTTGTAATCCATCACGTAAATCCCTTCCTATATATAAGCTTTCAAGAACCGGGCAGCTTGAGATCAGCGTTTCTAATGTCATATCTTCCGTAAACTTAACCATATTTAGTTCTATAACTTTAAGACAAGGTAAAGTATTAAGGACAAATGTCCCACATCGAAAACATAAAGTGTTAAACACTAATATATAAGGGATATGGGCCTCTCCACTTATTGCCAATTGGTTTTAAGTTGGAAGTCCATAATCCTAACATGGTATCAGAGCCCGATCCGATCACAGGCCTGACCCGACTGGTCCGCCTCTCTTGCCCAAACTATCCGAGATTAATGGTTAACGAGACCCATTATCTCGAGGGGGCGTATTAAGGACAAATGTCCCACATCGAAAACATAAAGTGTTAAACACTAATATATAAGGGATATGGGCCTCTCCACTTATTGCCAATTGGTTTTAAGTTGGAAGTCCATAATCCTAACATAAAGACACAAACTTGGGACTAGCCAAGGTTCCTCCACTTAGCTTCAAAACTTCCAAGGTCTCACAAGTGTAGAGTGTAGGAGGAATCTCTAGATTCCTCCTACTGGCCATTGTCAACATCAAAACCTCGAGATGTTTCAATTTTTTGCCATGGACAATGGTGTTGCACCACCGCGTGATAAAATCAAGTTCAGGCTCTGGCGCGAACCAATTATCGTAGATAAGACAAAATTTCTCTAAGCAAGCTTCCCTGATAAAATCCAGAAAGCTATCGACGAAGCTCGCCAACTCACCATCATTTGGAAAATCACCAACACTCAAATCCAATCCAGGTACGTGTTTCCATAGATTTCTCCATCTACTTGATAGTAAACTAGTCCTAACTACATCTTTCGTCCGACAATTCAAAAGTACCTGACATAGCAACGTATCCGGCAAACTGCTTATCCTATCAAGATCACGTTCCGCGAGTACACATGTCTCTTCCACTTCATCCATTATATCGAATCCTATAAAAAACTTCAAACAAAGATTCTAATGTAGATATAAATTAAACTAGAATCAGAAATTTAGAATTCGAGAATACCTTTTTTTCCGTCCTTTATCAAAAGGTCGTTATGGTCTTCCTTGCGCTCGTTTATATTGATCAAATATCAAATCGTAAACTCAATGAAAACCTAAATAATAATAAACTATTTATATGAAAACTTAAGAACATAGAAAACCCTAAATGGAGGTTTAGGGTATTTTTAAAAATGTGGCCTGTAAATATTACCTAGTGAATATCTTTTAATACATGTAAGAATATATTAGTTTTAATGATAAAACAAAAATAATCTCACTAACAAACTTTTTAGTTTGTTGTAATAAAAAAACAAACAAATTTTTTAGTACATATAATATTATCTTATTACATACAAATAATTTTATTATTATAAAACTTAAGAACAATAATATCTAATTATTTTACTTTGTATATAAAATAAACTTATTAACCAAATTCAAATGTAATTTTTCTAACCAATTTTTTTATTTATAAGTCTGATGATAGCACACTATTTAGTATGTTTTGTTAATATAATATATAACTTTTTTCAACATTTGCGCCACGAATTGCCGGCCCATTAGCCATTCCTACATTGTCGTAGGCGCTAGAATTCGATCCCGGGTGGGGTAGTGTTACCTGCCTCATGTGGACTTATACTTGCTACTAGGCCAATGTCACTTAAGTGTCATGTCTTTTTAAAACAAATAACTCAATATATATATATTAAACAAGGTATATAAAAGTCTTAACTTTTTTATCAGGTGTGGCCTAATTTTTTTTCATTTTTTCTGTGGCCTGGGGCAACTGCCCTTCTCTGTTAACTGAGAAGTATCTTTTTTAGAGAAACTTTTCAAAGTTCTTTTTAATTACATGTAATGTCATTGTATAAATTTTAGTATAAGGTAATTTTAGATAAAAAAATAAATTAAAATATTATTCCTATTTAATAGAAATATAAAAAATCGAAATTATAAAATAAAAAGAAAAAGAAAAATAAATATAAAAAATATTCCTATTTAATAGGATTAAAATTATAAAAAACTAAGTTAAAGAATTCAATGATTCGTAATATCAAAACATACATAAATACGATTCCAAAATAATATTTATCAATAAAAAATTCAATGAAATTGTATCAAATTAATATGTTTATAAGCATTACACCCGTGTGAGACAAATAATATATTTACTATATTTTTTATGCTGGGATATTTACTATATTTTTTATGCTGAGACAAATAATATCTTTACTATATATGTAGTTATTTCAACTGTAATTATAAATCATGATTTTCTAGTGAAGATTAAACTGACTGGGAAAAACTTTCAACTGATTAGATAAACTTGTATATATAGAAGCAAAGGGAGACCACAACTCCAAGACAAAGGAGTAATCCTATCAACTTTAAACGAGAGATCAAGTAGCAGAGGAAAACTGCTCCAATGCGTAATGTCGTTCGACGTTCGTCGTGTCTTTGATAGGATCATGAACATTTGGAGCACGACGACGACGAACCACATGTGACGTGTTTTATAAGGTCCTAATTAGATGCGGTTGAATTTATTTTGCAACGTTTCAATGTTTTACAAGTTGCTCTTCTCCCTGAACTGTAATTGAGGATTATAAATTTGTCGCCTTTTAAATCCGGTCTCAAATCTTCGGTGCAACATTTCTCAATGAGTTCAGATAGATGTTCTAGATTCTTTACTTTAACGTTGTTCACTTTCTCAACCTTTTCCCATCACAAAAAGATGTTTTGAGGTTCAACCATGAAAAACTATAGGATATCACTACAAGAAAAAACAGATATAGCCACGACAAAGCCACGGAATAATCGTGGCTAAACGAAAAAAAGCCACGAATTTGCCACGGAAAGCCACGAAAAAAATAATAAAAGTTTCGTGGCTAAATCGTGGCTTTCCGTGGTAAGTTAGCCACGATTTAGCTACGGAAAAAAGTCGTGGCAAAATTTTGCCACGAAATAGCTACGAATGGAGCAGCAAAATATTGCCACGGAATTTGTCGTGGCAATCCGTGGCTAATGGTAGCCATGAAATATATTCGTGGCTATTCCGTGGCAATGTTGATGTCGGCAAGCCAAGCTGGTCTCCGCGATACGTCCAATCACTTTAAAAACTGACAGTTTAATAATTTGAATTAGCCACGGATATAATCCGTGGCCAATCCGTGGCTTAGTGTAAAGATATGTAATGGCTTGTTCTTCCCTCTCCCTTGGTAAAACACAAGGTAAAACGATTTTTCCTCTTCTTTTCGTTTTCTTCACTTAATTTGGCGATTTTGAAGAGTTCAAAATGTCAGATTTCTTTCGTTCTAGAGAGTGGATGGATCGTCATATTGATCCTATAAGAGATTGTGTTTATGAAGAATTTGGAGAGGGTATTAATATGTTCATTGCTTTTGCTTCCAACCAACAATCATATCAAGAGCGTGGTACTATGCCATGTCCGTGTTCTCGGTGCCGAAATTTGAAGCAACGTGATGCATATACAGTTTTTAAACACCTCTATAGAGTCGGTTTCAAGAAAAATTACTACGTTTGGACAAGTCACGGTGAAAATTGTTACGATGTAGGGGAGTCTTCAATGCCGAGTCACTATCTACCCGGAGAAGAAGCTTGGAATGTTCATGACAATCCTTATGGTCATCTTAATATGGGAGAAGAACAAGGAGTTCCAACAGAAGACATTATTCATGATAATATTGAGGAAGAGGCAAACCACGATAATATTTACAGAGCCTTTGAAGCAGCTAGTGAACCACTCTATGATGGTTGTGTTGAAGGAATTTCACAGTTGTCTTTGGCGTCTGAAGTAATGGGCATAAAGACGAAGCACAATTTGGCTGAGAGTTGTGTAGATGACATACGGCCTCGGAAGCAAGCAGTTCGAAGTTTTCGAACCGTCCGAAGCTGTGGCGGATTCTCTTGCGCGTAATGTCAGCACGGAGATGCGTGTGGGAACTCTCGAGACAACGGTTTCAGCCATACTCGAGTCGCAGAAGGTCATGATAGAGTCGCAGAAGGTGATTCTCGCTAGTCTTGGGATCAATCCAGAGACAAACCAGCCATTTGCGACCCCTTCTCCACATGCTGCAGCCTCCAACTCAACGCCTCAACCCAGTGGCAACTTCGCTTCTCAAAGCGTTAATCGCGATCAAGATAACCGCGAGGAAGGTGTTATGGAGGCTGGTGTTGGTGTTATGGCTGACCGTGTCCGTGAGGGTGAAGGTGAGGATGATGGTGATGGTGATGGTGATGGTGATGATGATGATGATGAGGAGGAGGAGGAGGAGGGTGATCGTTTGGTTCGCAAAACATTGTTTTGATTAGTAAAAAACTTGTAATTGGTTCTTATAACTTGTAGTTTTTTTTGAATATTGAATACCTAATCAAAAACATGATTAGGTTTTGTTTTAATACAATGAGTTTTAATTATATTTTGATTATATAATTAATCAGGTTTAGTTTAAATAGTAATTTTTTTTTTATAATTAAAACAAGGTAGCCACGGTCTATTCCGTGGCTAATTAGGTGTAGCCACGAATTGCTACGGAATGTATCGTGGCAGTCTAGCCACGACCAGCTACGTATTAATCCGTAGCTAAGACAGCCACGACCAGCTACGTATTAATCCGTAGCTAAGACAGCCACGACAAAAGCTACGTATTAAACCGTAGGTGCGTAGCTACGAAATAGCCACGGATAGTTATGTGGCTATATTTGCCACGATAAGCCACGATTATAATCGTGGCTACGGAGCCACGGAAAAACCACGAATATTGTTGTGGCAAATGAGCCACGAATAGTCACGAAATACAACCGTGGCAAATATAGCCACGAAACAACTACGAATTTTATCGTGGCTAATATGGCCACGATAAATCCGTGGTAAATCCGTGGCTATCTATTCCGTGACAGTCCGTGGCTATATCGTGGCTACGTAGCTACGAATAGCCACGATTATTGCACAGCTACGACGCTATAGCCACGTATTTTTGTCGTGGCTATCCGTAGCTGTGGACCCATATAGCCACGAAAATCTGTTCATAGCCACGGTATCTGCCGTGGCTATACCGTGTTTTTCTTGTAGTGTATATATGTCATAAATAATTTACCTCCAAATTTGCGAAATTATTGTATCCTTTGTTGATATCATCTGCCAATTCCGTGAGCACCCGACGAAGAGATTATACAATGAGAGAAAATCAATTTTATTTCGAACTCCCCATGTGCTTATAACCTATATGATAACCAAATAAAATAAAAAATCTAGTCAAAAACTCAAACAAAAATCCAATAATGAGTAAAGCAATCACAACTTTTTCGGATTATAAGCAAGTCCGACCTCCTTATCCTTCTCCGTAAGAGTTGGCATATCAATGTGAACTTGAGAGACATGGAAAGTGAACAGAGAACCGCCTAGAGTAGCAGCATTCCTCGACAGGCAAATGACATCATCTCCTTTAACTTCATCAACCTATAGGTTCGTTTGGGAGGTGGTAGGTCTTAATATCTCTTTAAAACACTAGCATAGAGAAACCACTAAAGGCTCCATTTTTAAACTATTTCTACTCACCTCAAGCCAAACTGAAGTTGTCTCACTACCAGTGAACAGGTGTTGGCCGACAAAGATAGTGTCTCCTTTCTTCACTGCCTGAAAAACCACAAAAAGCAACACCCATCACACGCCTATATTAGCAAAACGCTAAACCATTGATTACATAACACCATCTCGTTGTATAGGATATGTCATCAATAATTTAGGAATTATTGTTTGATTTGACAGTTTTTCAAAAGTATTCCTAATTTTGGCCATGTCACTATTTACAATTAAGTTTTAGACCGTGGGTCCCGCCGTTTTCTGCGATACGCGTTTGGTTAAAAGTCGACAATGGGTATCAGTTTTGTGTTATTTACACTTTGTGCTCTTTTTTTCTCTTTCTTCAACGTTCATTCTTTTTGTCTCTATCTTCTTCTTTTCTCTTTTTCTTCTCTTTTTATGTCTTTCTTCTCTCCTCTCCTCTCCTCTATTATTTCTTTCTTCTCTCCTCCCCTCTCTTTTCTTTCCTCCACGTTGATTCAGTTGTATTATCCAGTGGACAGTTCAGTTGTACAGTCGAATACCATTTGTTGCAAATTTAGTGTACAATCTAACTATCCAATGGATTGTTATACGAAAAAGAGATGTCAATCGGTTGTACAATTTTACTTTTAAATGTCTAATAAATTGTTCACTTTTATTATCCAGTGGACAGTTCAGTTGTACAATCGAATACCATTTGTTGCAAATTTTAGTGCACAATATAACTATCCAATGGATTGTTATACGAAAAAGAGATGTCATTCGCATGTACAGTTTTACTTTAACTGTCCAATGAATTGTCGTACAAAATCCATTGGATTGTTGAGTCGACGAGTCTAGTGAACAGTCATACGAAAGTTTTACATCCCACCAGACGAAAGTGTACATGAGAATATTATACATCCGCTAAAACTGTCGTACAATTGTTGTAATTTACTGAGTTGACTCGTAAGGTTTTAGAAAGGAAGAAGAAAAAAGAAAGAAAAAAAAGCAGAAGAAAGAGAAGAGAGGATGATCACATAATAACTTTGCATTCTATATATATGTAAATCGTCCATGTTAACATTATTTATTGATTAAATCGACTGAAGCCCACCAACTGTCCACTTTTTCAACGATATTGCGATATACCCTTGATGGTAATTTCACACGAACCAGTTTCACGCGCTCTGATATCTATTAGTGTCTGTTGTATCTCACTGACACATTTCCAATCCTTTAAATCACGCGCGGGCTTATTTGCCAAATACTTTCTAAAAACTCAACAAACCCAATAATTTACCTCCAAATTTGCGAAATTATTGTATGCTTTGTTGATATCATCTGCCAATACCTAAATTATAAAAGTAAAAAAAAACTTGCTGGTTTAACTCAATTAGTTATCCTCATTCTCTCTAGCGAATGCATATTCAAAAATGACTTGACCTATTTTTCAAAATATAAAAATACTATCCGTTGTTTAGTGAGAGGCACAAAAGCAAAGAAACCAAATATGTATGATATAACTACGTGTATGAAAAATAGAAAAGAAATAACGGAGCTTACCAACACTAGCTATCTTAATAGAAAATTTTTGGTTCACTTTCCCTCCTATCCGTCCCAGGCGATTGTCTTCTCTTTCAAATAAAACGAACAATACTTGGGTTCACCCCTAACTTTTTCATTCATCTCCTTTATTATTAGCCAATTAAATCATGCCATGTATTTTTTTTTTTACATCCAAATAATTTAGTGAATGAAATAAATTTAAATTAAATAATTAAAAAAAATTAGATTATGGAAAAATTAAAATAAATCCTAAGCACTAAACACCAAACCTTAAACCCTAAACCCTAAATTAAGTGCAAACTTCTCTCATGCTTCTTTTGTAATAAAAAAACTCAAAACCCACCAAATCTAAACCGTAAACTAATCCAAGGGTCTTAAATTTGGACTTGCGAACCCAAACGCAAATATTTAACTACTAAACCCTAAAATTCAACACAAAAATAATTTATGTCGTTTTTATATCATATTTTGATGATTTTATCGAAAATATTTTAAATTTTTTTTTCTAATTTTGAAATATTTCTATCAAATTCGTTAAATTAAATAAAAAATAATTTTTATGGCTTATAAAATTAAAAAGCTACAAAATTAGAAAGAGGTGATTTGATTGGTTAGTAATAAATGAGGTGAATGAGAAGGTTCACCTAGGGGTGAACCCAAGTATTTTTCGAATAAAACTAGCATTTGACCCGCGCATTGCCGGTGTAATATTTATTTAAATTATAAATTATTTATTTTGAATTTTATATAGTATTATTATATATATATTCAGTATTTTCTCTCTAAAATGAATATTCTAAAAGATTCTGTTTTTGGGGAATTACAAAAATACACTTTTAAATATGCAATTTATAAACCTACACCATTTGAAATCCATTTTTAAAAAAAGAGAATTACAAAACTATACATTTTAAATTACGTTTTACAAATTTACACCATTTAAAAATTTCTTCACAAAACCCTAAACACTAAAAATTAAATCCAAATTAAGCCTACCCACACAATATTCTACCCCCTTAATCACTATACCCTAAACACGAATTAGCGCCATATGAAATTTTTTTATTTTAGTAAATTTTTAACGGGTTCCTTTTAAAAATTTGAAAGAGTGTAATTATGAGAAAAGTTGAATTATGTAGAGTTTTATAAAGAAAGAGATGAAATGTGTAGTTTTGTGAATTCCTCTTTTAAAAATACACCTAAACATTAATTATTAACCATAATTAAACTGTAGTTTGTCCCCTTTAGAACTAAATCATAAACACTAAAACAAAATATAAATGAAAAAATTAATTTAGATAAAATTTTAATTTATGTAAAATTTATGGGGTACATTTGAAATTTGAAAATTTGATATTTTAATTTTTTTGAAATGGGTTTTATTTTGTAAAGGGAGATTTACAAAACTACACCTTTCGAAATACATTTTACACAAATACACCATTTTAATATGCACTTCACAAAACAACACCTAAACATTAAAAATTAAACTCAAATAAACCCTAAATACAAAAACCCAGCCCTTTAACGCTATACCCTAACACTAAATAGTGAACCCAAATGAAATTTTTTAAATTGGGTAAATTTATAGAGGGTAATTTAACCTTTCAAATTTTTAAAAAGGTGTATATTTAGAAAGAATTTGTAAAGGAAGGGTCGAAAAAGTGTACTTTGTGAATTTCTCTTTTGTAAAATAGTATTTAAAAGAGTGTAGATTTGTAAATTTCACTTCCAGTTTCATTTTAGTATTGTTATTTAGAAATGATAACTTTTATGGAATGAATGTAAATTATTTTCATGACTTTAAAAGTTTATATAACTTTTTTCCAAAGCAATAATCTCAAACTGTATAACTGATATTTATACAAAACTCAAAATATTTAGGGCGAATTACATATATACACAGTGTTATCTCAAGGAACAAATTCGTTTGATAAAACCCATGATCGAAAATTCGATTTTTCTAAGCTCCGAAGAATCTGAGCCTGAGGTTTTTCTATGAAATTGTACTGACAGAGACAAGAATCGCAGAAGAGAAGGAAACGAGAAAAACCTGTGACTTTCCGAAAATAGAGAGGAAAAGAGAGAGAGAGAGAGAGAGAGAGAGAGAGAGAGAGAGAGAGACTTGGCGGCGGAGAAGAAGAAGCAAAGCAGAGAATCAAATTAGGTTTCAGCGTGAAAGAAATAAAAACCCGGCAGGTACCCGTTACCTGCTAGAACAAACCCGTATAAAAGTTTTCTTGGCGGGTACCTGCCCATTAAAAACCTGTGACTTTTTTATAATACAGGCAGGTCCCGGGTTTTATAATAATGACATGTCCCAGGTACCCATCGGGTTTTTACCCATCATTAACATCCCTATATACACCCAGTTTAAACACACAAATTCAAAATACTAAACCATCTCCCTTTTGGGTAAAAGTTAGCGATTCGTTGAAGAGCAACAAAAAGACGGATTTGTATGTGAATAATTGGTTGATTTTATTGATAAGAGAAAATATACAATATGAAAAGAATATGATCAAAAGACTTAGACCTAGGATAATCTAAGAACAAATAATCAAACAGACTCTTTAAAGTATGTGTTTTTAGTTTAGGGTTTCGGATTACGGGTGTTTGTGTCTCGATGTGTATATCTCTAGGTCTTGATGCTTGATCCGCTTCTATAGGATCCTTAGGTCGGCGAGCTCCTTTTCCGTTTTAGATTAGGATGTCGACATATTTTCTTTTTCTTTGAATATCTTCCTTTTTGGTGGTTGAGAGAATCTAGCGGTAGACTCTTCTATTTTCCATTTTCAGTCGACATGAGGCCCAACTTCAGGCCCATAACCGACATTATGAGTTGGTTCCGTTTTAGCCGCCGAACCAAGTACAATTGAATCAATCCTTCTTCGGTTATCTTTAAACCGGTTCGTGAATAAATTTATCCCCAACAAATGTAGTTTTGTAAAGTATTGTTTAAAATGGTATAGTTTTATAAAAATTTTAAATATTTATCCTTAATGTCAGTTACTTTCGACGACGCCCCGCGTCCTACACGTCCCGAGATATCTCACCCCGAGCCGGCCGGTCGCGGGTCGACGCCGTTTCCGCCGAGCCGTGGCCTAAGGCTTTCCAACCCGTACCATAGCTCAGCGTTGTGACAGCCCGTACTGGACTTATATCACAGAGATACCTTAACATTTAAAAATCCGGGTTGTATATGGTATAAATACTTGAAAACTTTACCAAAAATCCATATAGTTGGCATGCCATTTTCTTTTAAAGTCATACATAATAAATAGTAAATTTTGCAAAACCGTAAATAACTACACCGATACTCCTAAAATCATAACGGAAGCTCTAGGTCGGATCAAGTCAGCTAGTGGGTAAATCCTGAAAAACAACGAGGTAGAAGTATAAGTAATCAATTATTACTTAGTGAGAATGGTCTACCTAACAATCAATCAAAGGACGGATTTGTATGTGAATAATCGATTGATTATATTGATAAGAGAAAGTATACAATATGATCAAAAAACTTAAGCCTAGGATAATCTAAGAACAAATAATCGAATAAACTCTTTAAAGTATGTTTCTAGTTTAGGATTTCGGATTATGAGTGTTTGTGTCTCGATATGTATACAAAAATTAGGAAATCCGGTACATTTTTGAACCTTAAGTTGCAATAAGGTGATTTGTGTTTCAAAATTGGTAATTTGGTGATTTTCCTTCCTTCTGTTTTTGTTGTGACTGATATACCCCTCTACACGTTCACACATATTCATGAATGTTCACAAGTTTTATGTTTCAGATTTTTTCATGAATTATTTAAATAAACTATGAATGTTCACATGTTCATGAATATTCACACATGTTTAGATTGACAATGTCATGATTATTTTAGAAGGAAGAACATGAATGTTCATGCGCATACATGAATATTCAAGCATATACATAAATGTACACGCATATACATAAATGTTCACAAGACCTGTCCAGGAAGTTCAGGGTTACTTTTGACTTTTCAACATAAAAATCACCTAACTCAAAAAAAAAATCACCCTATTGGCAAATTAAAAAGTAAAAAGTACCTAGTTTACTAAATAACTCATATGTATATATCTTTAGGTCTTGATGCTTGATTCGCTTATATAGGAGCCTTAGGTCGGCGAGCTCCTTTTCATATTTAGATTAGGATATGGACATCTTTTCCTTTTCTTTGAATATATTGTGAACTAGTGTTGTGACCCGTGCTTTGCACGGTATAATTTAAATTAAAATGCGTATTAGTTTTCAGTTGATAGCATTTAGTTGAATTTATAGTTAAAAAATATTTTACTACGTAATATTACATCTACATAAAAAGTTTGTTAGCAACATTATTTTCGCAACATGGGCAAACTGACTATTTGTGAATACAAATATTAGAAAATGAAATGAGCTTGTATAAACCTCTTTCCTTAATTCCTAAAACTCTATGACGTTCGGAATTCTAAGATAGAACCTCGAATCACTCGAAAGCATAAACTCTTAAACCTTATATTTGTGTTTTGTGAAACACAACGAAGAAAAAAATAAGAGGATAGATAGAAAATATATGAAAATGGTATATACAAGATGTTGAATATTTTCTCTTTATATAGGAGATGAGAATGGAGAGGAGAATGCAAGAGTTTTTAGTTTCACCATCTAGTCCATAATACCACCATTACTCATCTATAAGGTATAATTTTAAGTCAAATATGGTGGTTACACAATTGATTGATAAAATCAATTATTAGAAGAAGAGTTTTGTTTGACCAAATTTTAACTCTTTTTATTGTTAGATTTATTATTTTTTGAACCAAATTTAATTTTCCATCACATGAGAATTATATCACTTTGACCAAAATAAAATATATGTAACGATGTTGGTGTTATTTGTTCATAAAGTGATGTTGAATATTTTCTCTTTATATACAATAGGAGGACGAAGAGTATTTGGTTTCACTATGTAATTCATAACATCACCATTACTCACATTTAACATATATATTTATGTAAAATTTAGTGGTTACACAATTGAGTAATAAAATCAATTATTAATTATATTTAAGAAGAAAAGTTTTATTTGACCAAAATTTAACTCTTTATTTTTAGATTTATTATTTTGTTTGACCAAATTTAATTCTCCATGTAAAGAATTATATCACTTTGACCAAAATAAAATATATGTAGTGATGATGGTGTCATTTATTCATAATAATGGTATTTATAATATAAAAGTTATTTCTTGTTTTTTTAGTTTGTTTATAATAAATTATTTTTTATTTGTTTCAACAAAAACTAATTACCGGAGTTTAAAAATTTTGATTTTCAGGTCGTATTATTTAATTAGTTTTTGACACATAATATAAATACAATTATGACATTTATAGTAAGTTGCAGAAATATGAGGATAGTAGGATATATTGATTGCAATATTTAAATCTAAAATCTAAAAACAATATTATATGAAAATCATGTAAATCATTTGTAATAAAGTAAAAGAAACATAAAAAATAGGTTGAAGACCTGCGCGTTGCGTCGGATAATGATATAAAAATATACATATATTTGACTACCAAACGAGTTTTGTAAGTAAAATGTTTGGTAATTTAATTAAAGATACAAAACTACTGATATAAGAATTAGCAAGTGGTTTTACGGAGGCGAGTAACACACTTTTCTTAATTCTGAAAACGCCTACGATTTCATAACTTTCTGAATCCTAAAACACATTCGGAGAATTCTTATGATTTATATAATTCGAAATCATAAGTTCACGAACTCATCATTTGTGTTGTACTCTCACACAAGGAAGAATAAAAATAAATTTATAGACAAAAAAATATGTGAATAATGGTATATTAAAGATTATTGTTTGAGTGAACACTAACATTTTTGCTTGATTTTTGTTGTTTGCTTGAAGAAAGAAGATGTTAGAGTGAACACTAACCTTTTGCTTGATTTTATACACATACTCCACTATTCACACATCATTATGGTGGAGGTTACACAATTTTTTTTTTAAAATTAATGTCAAATTGAAGATGAAAGTTATTGTTGGTCAATTTTATAAGAAATAAATATCATTTTGCCAGAATTTATATTTTATCTTGTTTTATTCAATTTATTTAATAGCATAAATGTAATTAGTATTATGGAGGTTACAAAAATATTCTATTTTTATAATATAGTGATTGTGAATTTTATTTTGTAACTAGAAGTTCACATTTATTTTTTGGTATAGAAGACACATGTCATTTAACGATTTTTATATATAAAATAAAATCTAAAAATAATATGATATGAAAGTAATCTTAATCATTTTATCAAACTAAAATAAAAATAGAAGATTATTTGACATTTATTTTTAATTTTTGAAAGTGGTAAAATATTAGTAATTTTATATATTATTTCAATTATGTGACTAATATGATATAATTAATTGTAAATTTATAATAAAATCTAAAATCAATAATATATGAAACTTATGAGGATAATTAATCTTAAATTAAAATATATATAGAAATTTTTTTGGTATTTATTTTTGATTATTGGAAAAAGTAAAATCAATTTTGATTTGAAAAATTAATTAAAATGAAATGTTTTTTAATAATCAGAAATTAATCATTAAATTTTAAAAAGACATATGTCATAAGAATAGAGAAACACATGTCACCACCACAAAAAAATTAAGAAAAACATTCAATCATTCTAGGGAAAAACCCGGGCGTTGCGCCGGTTAATGATATAAAACATGTATATATATGTATAGAAATTTTATTACCACAACATGAAAAATTGAATATTTTTGAGTAAAACTTTGGTAATTAAATTAAAATGACAAAAAAACGATACAAAAATTAGGAAAATAAGTGGGTTTGCGAAGGCGAGTAACATTTTTTCCTTACTTCTCGAAATGTCACTTAGTGTGACATGAAGTTCTGAATCGCAAGATACAACCACATAATTCATATGATGTGGGTCGCTTGTCCTTTACCGTCTCGGGTGCTCTTGCGATTCTTTGATATACTCTTTGATGTATCTTGATCTTTGACTGATTCTTATCAGATTTGATTAGTGTTTGATTCTTGATTGTGATTGTGCGTAAACTTAAAGACACACGATTTGGTTATCCAGTTCACGTTTTACCGCTACGTCTGGGAGTGGAACTAAACCACCATGATCACTATCACCTTAAGCTTTAATTTCTTTATAATGGCTACCTTTTGTGTATATGTACCAAATACAATTACACGGAGAAGAGTTGTCCAATACTGCCTTGATCGGAGCTTGTATCGACGATGGAGCTGTTCGCGGAACCTTTAGCTTCACCGGATCAGATCGTCTTCCTCTGCGATCTCTCTCTCTCCTTCTTGCTATGTTTCTTGTTCTGTTAAGAACTTGTGTTGATAACGATGATGACTTAAACGTCGTCGTCTTACTTTTATATCTTGAGACTTGACTTTGGGCCTTTCCTTTTGTATTCGCGTTTGGGCCTGCGAGCCCATTAGATCTAAGTAATAATCCACATTACATAATCGGATTTGGGTGAGGTTAGATGAAGATTCGCCGGATCTAGATGAAGATTCACCAGATTTAGATAAAGATTCGCCGGATTTAGATGAAGAACCGCGAAAAGGAAACCTCGGAAAGTCGCGCCGCCGCCGAAGAAGAGAAGAGGGAACGAGGAAAAAAGAATAGAAAAAGAGGGTTTACTTTATTAAGTTCGCAATTTCCGACGGACAAATCCGTCGGAAATCCGTTGGTTTTTTATTTTTTAATTTAGTAAGGTGTTTTCTCGAAGTGTTTTGATTGGTCCAAAATCAATCACATGAATCGATAGTACCAACGGATTTTCGACGAATTATATATATCCGTCGGAATTCCGTTGGTTAGTTTAACAACGGAAAATTTATATATTAATTTTTGCCTAAGGCATACCGACATATTTTTAAAAATCCGTCGGTACTTTCAGAGTTTAGGGTTTGAAATTTGAAATTCAGTTATAACAAGGTATACCAATGGATTTGTGATGGATTTCTGATGGAGATCTTAGTATCCGTCGGAAATTGGTTGAAAATTTCCGACGGATTTAAAATTTGTGTGTTTTTAGCTATAATTTGGGGTTTAAAATCATATATATAGTTTAAACATCAACACTAGATGGTAACTTAAACAAAGTATATTTATAAAAACAAATAACTAAAACTATTTAACACAATAATAAAATCCTTACTTAATGGAGTATACATTAACACATATCTACATTTATCACATTTCAAACTCTTAAAATTTTAAATTTTATTTTTGAGGATTATGTGCGTCATTTTTAATATATTTTGTTCAAAAACAACTAGAATAAACTTAATTATGCTTTTTATTTCAAAATTTCAACTTAAATAGCTTCAACCCCCTAAAACTAAAAATCCGTCGGAAATCCGTTGGTAATTTCTAACGGATTTCCGATGGATATTAAAACATGTGTTAACATGGGCAGCGCAATTGGGAGAAAATATTTTAGATTATCCGACGGATTTCCGACGGATCGTACATTTATTTAAAAAATCATAATTTTTATTAAGATAATCATTATAAATAATTCATTTATTTTAAAATCAATACATATAAACACAATTATTTTCGGTTGACACATAAAAACGTTTATCTAAGAATGTTGTTAAATATTTTTAAAGGACCCGTACATATAAACGATTCATACATTTATTTTTAAAAATCATAATTTTTATTAATAAAATCATTATAAACAAGACATTTATTTTAAAATTCAAAACATATAAAACAATCTTTTTGGTTGAAAAAATGAGAAATTAATCTAAATTTATTGAAAAAATCAAATTAAACATCAAAGTTTTTGGTAAATATTTTAAACACTTAAAAACACATCGAAACTCAAAACACATCCCTAAGACATTATTTGTGAAGTGATTTTGGCTTAAAATCCTAGGTGTCAACACCACAATGAGTTTCAACTCATTAAATGTGACATGGAATGGAGAACCAATAAGAACCCATTAAATTTACAACATGGAAAACAAATTTAATAAAAAGACAAAAATGTCCAACAATTTAAAATCCGAAAACCCTATTTTAGGGCCCAACAATTTTGTTGAAATTATTTTATTTAACTTAAAAACTTCTACAATATTTTTAATACTGTATGATTTTCGTAAAATTGAAATATTCGTAATATTTTAAGTTTTCTTTATGTTACCTATTAAATAGTTTGATATTTTTTCTTTATCTTTTTAATTTTAATCATATTAAATAAGAATAGATTTTATATCTATTTATATGTTTAATTTCTCTTTTCACTTTTAATCATATTAAATATGAATATTTTTTGTTACTTTTTTATCTAAAATTAACTATTACTATAATTTATGTAATGGTGTTACATGTAATAAAAATGAACTTTAAAGGGTTTCTCAAAATTTGCCCACCCCAATCAATAATATATATATATAGCAAACAAAAGATTTTCCATGTTTAATGTTGAATATTAACTTCTTTCACTTGCTCGAGAGAGTTTAGGGTTTGTGTATTTAAGTTTTAATGCTAAATTATTTTATAAGGATCCGAATCCGATACAAAAACTGAATGAAGCTAAACTAAAATATTGAAATTAAACCGTTATATAAATATATAAATTTTTGTTTGGATTGTCCATTATACGAAAGTCTCAAGATAATAGTTGTAATTTCTCGATCATGTCTATGGTGACATGGTTCCGAATAAACTATTTCACGAAAAAAGTTACACTTTAAAATTAAATTAAATTTAGTAATTAGTAAATAAGAAAATGGTAAAAAATTTATAACCGAAAAAAAATAAATCAAATTAAAAATATTTTTATATAATTATCCACATCTACGTAATTATTTTCAAAATTTATTCATCGCGCATGGCGCGAGAAGTAACCTAGTAATTAATTAAACATATAAATAAATCAATTATTCTGAATCTTCAGAACCATCTCCTGACGAAATTGAATCTCTATCCTCGCCAAATTCACCTAACGATTCTTCTGAATCAAAGTGAATGTCTCCGAAATTTACCCTTTTAAAAATTACCAAAATTAAAATCTTTTCATTTGAGTTCGTTAATTAGTGTTTAGGGTATAGTATTAAGGGGGTAGGATTGTGTGGGTAGGGTTTATTTGGATTTAATTGAGTGTTTAGGTGTAGTTTTGTGAAGTAATTTTGAGATGGTGTAGTTTTGTGAAATGTAATTCAAATGGTGTAGTTTTGTAATTCTCCCTATAACATTTTATTTGGTTTGTCATAGTTATAGAAAATTAAACTTATTGAAGAAAAAATGAAAAATACACAAAACTATTATAAAGTTTTTATTATAACTATATAATAGAGAGAAACATTCACATTCCTCTCTCTATAGAACAACGAAAAGATATGCATAATAGTACATCCTTTCAAATCTTACTTCACAAAACTACAACTAATTCAATTTTTTTAATAAATTTACACCATATTAAAAAATTAAATGTTTAATTAACCCTTTAAAATTTTACCCAGATTATAAAATTTCACTTGGGTTTCACTGTTTAGGGTTTAGTGTCAAAGGACGTAGGGTTTTGTGCTTAGTTTTTCTTTGAATTTAAATTTTAGTATTTAGGTATAATTATAAAAATAGACCGTAAAAGGGAATATGTTTGTGAAGTGCAATTCTAAAGGTGTACTTTTGAAATTGCGCAAAAAATAGCAATCTCTATTTAAGAGGAATAAATAGAAGAGGGCTGGAGAAGATTTTGATCTATAATAGAGTTTAACAACAAATATTAAGGTGTGTTAGAAATGCTTTTAGAATTTCAACTGTATCTATTTGTGACAAATTACTTATTCCTTACAATTTATCGATAGCGAAGTTTGGAAATTTGTCAAAAATCCATCAATTTTTAATTTTAACGGATTTTGGACGGTACTCCGTGGATAAGTTTTTGACAAATTTTCTAAGGTGAGGTATATGTTAAATAGAATGTTTTAATGTAAATAATTGAATTAGATGAAAAATAATAAATCAAATTAGTAAATTATCAAACTTTCTTGTATATTTTTGTTGGTCATTACGCAAATTTTTATTTATTCCAATTTAGTAAATCAATAATCCAAATTTTTTTTTGTTTACATAATATAATTAGGTAAATAATTATCAAAAATTATTCGGATTGTGCGGAAATTAATAAGATTAGACATTAATCAGATCGCTGATTTTTAGGCATGTTAGAACTTAATCGATGCAATGAATAACGTATACACGGGAGAGTAATTGGTTAAGCGAACCAAAAACCACATTTTTATAAAGTTTCTTTTGGGCAAACTGACGAATAACACATGTGTTTCTCGTAGTGTGTTTTCTATGCCTCTTTTGGCGGGTTTAGAATCTATGTTACTTGATATATGGTTAAACTTTGATATGATATCTAGTGAAAAAAATCCATGTCTTTGCTATATTGAAAATTAGTTTATGATATATATATATAAATAGAGAAGACGGAGAGAGAGAAAATCAGTTTAAAATCACACATGTCATAACAATAACTATCCTAACCCCACATATTATAAATATTTATTACAATTTACAAATGCCCAAAAAATAGCTCAAATTTATCACAAAAATTTCTTAAATTGACAATATGTTTAGATTTTTTTAAAAAGCCCATAAGAAACATAATTTTACAATTTCTAGTAGATTTCTCTAATATGTGTATGTTATATTCTCCCACATCCAATTTATAAAATATATTGTTCATTTATAAATAACAATATTATTTATAAAATTGTATTGGACACCAAAAATTATGTCAAAGGTCAAAATTTGTACACAAAGTTGACCCAACCCAATTTTTGAACCATAGGTTCCCGGATTTTCAGCGGTTTTATCTAAGTTTATAATAGTCCGAGTTTTATGACAAATCTATACCGGATAGGTAGTCCGTTCATTGTTAAACGGGTCATGCCATGGTTAAAACACTATATAGTTATTATTTTTCAATGATAAATATTAAATATTATGTAATGGTATATTTTTTAATAATTTATATACTTAAATTTTAAACTCCGCATTTGGTGCGGTACATAAGATCCAAATTTGTTTTTATCGTATTTAATTTAAACATTATTCTTACCAATACACATTTCTTATTTCATTCCATAAATTTTTATCCCGTCAACCTACTAGTTATTAAGTTATGAGCTTGAATGGGAAACACGGTTTTTATTAATGCGGTATGATTTTGGGTGGAGGCCACTATCATATCACCAGTCATCACTAATATTGTAATCTGCATGGAAGCTTGGACCGAGTCGCGATTCCGCTTCGGAAGCGGTAGCGAATCCGGAAGTGCGCGAAATCGCTCGGACGCGCGATTCCAAAAATTGTGAATATGGAATCTCGTTGGAAGCCTCGATTCCAATTTGAAAGCGTGGTGAAAATAAATTGGAAACGTGATTTTTTTTTGTTCTTTTTAAATTAACTTAATTTTAATTTATATTTCGATTACATAAATAATAAAAAAAGACAGTTAAAAAAATTATATTACTTTCATAAATATCTTATATGTTACTTTACAAATTTATATTTAAGCATACAGTTATATTTCATTAGAAATATTATTGAATAATTTTCATTTAACGATATAGAGTTAGCGTGGAATCAATGATGCTAATGTGATTTTGAAATTACGTTTTTGAAATTTACTTGAATCAAAGTAAAAGATTTATGTATTTATAAGATTTTAATTTTACTATATCTTATATTTATATATAGAAATAAATATATATATATATATATATATATGGGAGAATTACAAAACTACACCATTTGAATTACATTTCACAAAACTACACCATTTCAAAAATACTTCACAAAACTACACCTAAACACTCAAAATTAAATCTAAATAAACCATACCCACACAATCCTACCCCCTTAATATTATACCATAAACACTAATTAGCGAATCCATAAACACTAATTAGCGAATCCAAATGAAAATATTTTAATTTTGGTAATTTTTTAAAAGGATAAATCAAGCTTTTAAAATTTTGAAAGGGTGTAAATATGTGAAAAAATTAAATTAAGCGTGTGGATACGTAGATCGGGACAAAAAAATTTCGAAAATGAAGGCGGTATATCACAAGTACAAAAACAGAAGCTTGTAAATAAGGAAAAAATAAGATCTCGAGCCAAAAAGTGAAAGTGTTTTATTGCTTTGTGAAGTTACTGATATCCCCAAAAAAATACATACCCTTTTCCCTTTTTGAGCTTCTATATTTATATTACAAGTTGTATTCATTGAGCATTTAAGTCATGTCCAATTAATCCCTAATCAATGCAATTTAACGGCTATTAAGGTCGTCGTTATGTCGTCATCGAACTCCGTAACAGTCGGAGTCGGTTCGCCTTCTGGGCTTCTTTCGAACCGGTTTTGAATAAAGATGTGCTTCTCGGGCCCATTGACTCTTGGGACTGTGGCGAAATGGGGTCAGCTCCCAGTAGGGCTTTGTGATGTTTCCTATTGGGCCCGGGTGAGAAATCCGACACCAATAGAAGTCCCCCTAAGTTTGATGTTTTCTCGTCGAACGCATCAGACTTAGTAGAGCGGACTCTCATTTTGTCGAAGAGAAATCCCGCCAATTAGGGTTGCCCGGATCCCGAAGATCTCGCCACGTAATCCAACGATAATTAAATATCATTTAAAGTTAATGATTCGATTTTCCAAAAGTGGGGCAGCGAGATTTTCGATGCGTCAGATGACGTCTCTTCGATATTTGATTTAAATAAGAAGAGAGAGTGCAAGGATTCTTTCTTATCACCACAATCAAACCGTTCCCCTTTTTAGAGAGAGAAAGAGATAAGAAAAACTAACCCTTTTTCCTTTGAATTCCGGTCAAACGAGATCCATGGCTCCGAGAGAACCTCGTCGTGACGTTACGCAGCCACAAGATCAGTTTGGTCCCTACCAAAACACGTTATCGACGGAAACATCACTAGAGTTACTGTGACGCACATGTGCGATTCCAGAGTCGGTTGAGCTTGCTCTCCCCCGCGACGACGAATCGCCAGAGAGCGTGCGCCCGGGGTTTTGTTGTGCCTACGAGGCTTACTTCGCCGGGTTCGCATTTGGAGTCCCGGAGCTGATGGAGCTCTTATGCGTTCGTATTTCGAAGAAGACGGAGACCTTCACCATCTATCCGAACCTGAATCGGAACCTTGTGTATGGCTTTCCTGAAAAGGACTCGGGATGGATGGACAAATACTTCTTCTTCCGCATAACGAAATCCTCCTTTGGGGATATGCACGAGTTCGTCGGCCATACCTGGGCCGCAACCTGCGATACGTTTTTTTAAAGGGACTCTTAGTTATTAAGAAAAAGTTTTTACCTCGAACTTTTAGGGTTCTCACTGTTCGCTTGCTTTTAGAAACTCAAACGCGTCTTAACGACCTCACACGCTTCGAGGACTTCTATCGGGTCGCGGTCGAGGCTAACGCTAAATGGAACTCCTTCTCGCTGGAGAGGATCCATGGCGTCTGCGCTCGTATTCGGGAGCGAACCCTTAGGGAGTCCGCCTCTCCTCAAAAGGCTGCGGAGTCGTCTCCTCCATCCTATCGGGCAAAGAGGGAGAGAGAAACTCGGCTTGCGACCTTGGCGAAGGTCAAGAAGGAAGAGATTTCGGTCTTCAAGGCGAGCGGGGAGAAGACGAAGGTCAGTCTGGTGGCCGAATGGGTCCTCGAAAAGATTCCGGATGAGCTGAACGCCTTAGTTTCCCTGCCCAACTCCGAGGAGGACGGGGAGGAGGAAGAGGAGAGCCTCGAACGAAGGAAGAGGAAAAGGGGTGCTGATGATGCGGGCATGTCTCCCCGCGCCGACGTGAGGACGAGGTCCAAGAGTGCGGACCCCACAAGGGCCAGTGGATCGGGCATGCGCCCTCCGGCCGTCCGCTTGGATCGCTCCACCCAGCCAGGGCCAGCGGACCAGACCACTCCGTAGCGGGTGACCTTGCGTCGAGAAGGGACCGGCGGGGGATCCACGCATCATACGCCGGAGTCTAGCCGTGCTCGGGGGTCAGAAGACCGACTCTTGATCGTTAACGCGGAGAACCGAAGAGGTAAGTTCCCAGCCTTTTCCGAGTTCACTTCGTTTTTCCGTGATTAAAACCCCTTTTCTTTTTTTCTTTTTATAGATCGCGAACGCGTCTCGAACCTGTTTCGAACGTTCTCGCACCTAGACGTAGACATTCCTGTGTTGGACAACATGCGAGAACCTGTGAGGGACTTGTACGTCCGCCATTCAATCGCCCTTGCTGAGGTATGAAGTTTAGACATTCCTTTCTCATCCCTTCTTTTGTCTAGTGGGGAGTTTTATCGGCTCAAAATTTTTTATTTGCCTTTCCTTATATACACTTATATATATATATATATATATATATATATATATATATATATATATATATATATTATTTTTTTTAGTCGGCGACCAGCTTCAATCGTCCGCCGCTCGTGGCTACGAGCGGATGCTTACCGACCCTGGGACTCTCCAGTCTGAACTCACGACGGCCAAGGAGAAGCTTAGCTCAACGGAGCGAGCCCTCGAGACCATGCGCGTCGCATCAGAGAGGAATGCCGATCGGCTTAGAAGGGTCGACGATTACAGACGCCAACGCGATGAGGCGAGGGCGACTGCTGCAGAGCTAGAGACGAAGGTGGCCCTGATGCTGAAAAGAGCTGAGATCGCGGAGGAGAAAAACTCGAGGTTTGAAGGTGAACTCATCGCGACCGAGAATAGTTCAAGGGAAACTAAGTTGAAATATGAGGCCCTCCTGAAACTTCGCGACCGCGATCTCTGAATCTCTTCCCATTTAGCGAGGAAAGACGTGAAAGGCATCGGGGCATCGGTTGTTAATCAGGTAAAAGATCACCTCTCGCTCTTGAAGGCGCGATTCCAAGTCGAACGTGAGTTCGCAAAGATCAAGGCTAAGCAGGACTTCTTGGTCGGAATTCAGAAAGGCGAATATCCCGACTTTAATGTCGAGGCTGCGAACATGAATGAGGTCATGTTGGCGGTCAAAGGTAAGTTAGCTGCCATGCCACTTCCTTCGCTTGACCTGGAAGATCTCGCGAGGATGTTAGAGGAGTTGTCGCCTCCGTCAGAAGAGATCGAAAGCGAGATGGCCCTAGTTCATGTGGATGTGCAGGCGGATGGTGGGTCAGCGCCTTTGGCAGCGGTGCCGCCGATGTCGGCATCCTTTGACCAATTCGGGTCGATGGTCGCCAAACCTTTCGGTTGAGGATGCTCTAACCCTTAGGGAGAGCGATCCTCCTGAAGATTCGGGGATGCACGTCGATGGCGATCAGGCTTCCGCCGAGGGAGACAGAAGATCGTGTCGATCGAGGGAGAGACAACGCCGCCGGGAACTGGCCCCGAGTGAAGAGGTGGAAGTCACCAGTCAGACGTGAATGTTATCACGTCTTTAAGTCGGGGAATGTCCCATAAAAAAAAGAAACTTGTTAAGTTTTAAACCTTTTTTTTTGTTAAGTTCTTTTTTATTAGATTTTGAATGCCCGAAGAGGGCTTTGGTTCGTGGTTCCTTGGTTTTTTTGGTTTCGAATTTTGAACTCGTATTTTTCGATCGTTTTTAAGTTTTTTTGTCGAACTGTTTGATCGTTGCGAACCTGGGGGTCGATTCGTTTTGTTTTAGCCGAGTTCGTTACCTGCATTTTGATCGTTTAAGTTCGCCGGTCGAACTGTTTGATCGCCGCGTATGCGGAGATTGCTTCTCTAGAAAGCAGAGTTTTAACTATTCGTTGTCGTCGTTGTCGTTATTTTTGTTATTGTAATTGCCGATCAGTGGATTCGATAAGTGGATTCTGAGTTATTATCTGCTTCGATCAGTGGATTCTGAGTTTGCCTGAGCTTCTGACCGCAGCTTCGGTGGAAACGATCGCTTCGACTCCGTAGAGGGAGAAAGGTGTTTTTCCTGTTGCCCTACGCGGGATGATTCTGTAGGCCCAAAGCACTCCTTTGAGCTCGTCGTACCATCCTTCTTTGCGAGAGTCGAGACGCTTTTTAAAGCTGTAGAGTATCGACTTGTTTGCTGCTTCTGCTTGTCCATTTCCATGCGGGTAGCGAGGCGTGCAGTATTGTACCGTTGTCTGTGACGATCTCGTAAGGAAGCCCGTGCCTGCATATGATGTTTTTCATAAAAAGTTGCAAACTTTCGAGTCGACGATCGTGGAGAATGCTTCAGCCTCGATCCATTTGTAGAAGTAATCGGTTAGGACGAGGAGGTATTTTCTTCCGTTGGTTGACTCGCGCAGCAGACCGACAATGTACATGGACCACCTCATGAAAGGGTATGGGGCAGATACGGACGACAGTGGTTTATACGGCTGGTGGATGAAAGGGGCGTGATGTTGATAGCGAGGAGACGTCCGCTGGAGTGGTCCCCACAAAGCCCCTCGTGGATTTCTCTCATGATGTTTTTAGAGGCTTCGCCGTAGACGCATAGAAGGTAAGGTCCTTCGAAGCTTCGCTTGTAGAACTCTCCCTCGATCGTGGACAACCTGGCGCTGATCACCTTGAGTTTTCGAGTTTCCCACTTTTCGGTTGGGACTTCGCTACTTCGAATGTAATTCTGGATTGGCACCCTCCGGTTCGCGGTCTTCGCTAGTTTGACCTTGGTTTTTTTAGATTGTAAGGACAAAGCCGGCCAGGTCGATGCTAGGTTGGTCGATACACTCATCGAGGATGATTCTCCTAACGTTGGGGTCGGACGTCGATGCCAGAGCCGCCAAGGCATCTGCCGAAGTGTTCTCTCCACTGGGAACATTGATAAGTTGAAACTTATCAAACTCTTCGGAGAGTCGTTTGGCGACGGCGAGGTAGGCCTCCATTCTTTTATCTTTAGCGGCATACTCCCCGGTGAACTTGTTTACGACGAGCTGAGAATCGCAGAAATTTGAAATGTCCCTGGACCCAATACTGATGACGAGCCGAAGGCCGGCGAGTAATGCTTCGTACTCCGCTTCGTTATTCGAGGAGGGGAACTTAAGCCGGAAAGACTGCTCGATGACTTCTTGACCGGGAGATCGCAACTTGATGTCGATCCCCGATCCTTGCTTAGATGAGGCCTCTTCCACGTGTAAGATCCAGGGCGATGTGGCTGACAACTCGGGGTCTTGACGCGTGGTTTATACTATATTGTACTCGCTGAGTTCGACTGCCCATTAGGAGATTCTTCCGGACTGATTTGGGTTGTGCAGAATTATCTTAAGAGGTTTTGACGTTAGTACAATTATAAAGTGGGATTGGAAATAGGGCCGGAGCTTCCTTGCTACTACTACGACCGCAAGGGCTATCTTTTCCATCATCGGATACCTTGTTTCGGGATCGGTCAGAGTCTTGAGAATGTGTAGAAAATTGGTTTTTGTTCGCCTCGGTCTTCTCTTATGAGGACTGAGCTGACCGCTGAAAGTGATATCGCGATGTAGAGAAAAAGAGTTTCTCCTTCTTCAGGTTTGGCGAGGACTGGTGGCTTTGATAAGTAAGATTTTAGCTGATTGAAAGCTTCCTCGCACTTTTCGTCCCAGACCCAAGTCTTGTTTCGTCTCAGCAGATTGTAGAAAGGAAGACAACGGTCCGTTGATCGTGATATGAACCTGTTGAGGGCCGCGATTCGCCCTGTCAATGTTTGTGTTTCCTTTACGTTTCAGGGCGATGGCATGCTTATGAGAGCGTTGACCTGGTTGGGGTTCGCTTCCATTCCTCTTTTAGTAACTAGATAACCGAGGAACTCCCCGGAGGGCACGGCGAACGTGCACTTTTCAGGATTGAGCTTTATGTCGTACTCCTTGAGGAGGTCAAAGCATTGTCGAAGATGATTGATATGTTCGTCTTCTTTCGTTGATTTGACGAGCATATCATCTATGTAGACTTCCATGACTTCGCCTAATTGTTTTTCGAACATTTTGCTGACGAGTCTTTGATAGGTAGCTCCTGCGTTTTTAAGACCGAAGGGCATCACTTTGTAACAATAGGTTCCTCTATCTGTTATGAAGGAAGTCTTTTATTGGTCGTCGGGGTGCATCGAGATTTGGTTGTAACCTTAGAAAGCATCTATGAAGGATAAAAGCTCGTGCCCGGCGGTTGCTTCCACGAGTCGGTCAATGTGGGGAACTGGAAAATTATCCTTAGGACACGCTCTGTTGAGATTAGTGAAGTCGACGCACACTCTCCACTTCCCGCTTTTCTTTTTTACGACGACCGGATTTGCGAGCCATTCCGGGTACTTTACTTCTCTGATCAAACCGAGGTTGAGGAGTCTTTGTACTTCGTCGTTTACGACCTTAGCTCTGTCGGGACCAAGTTTCCTCCTTTTTTGTCTGATCGGTTTGTAGGTTGGATCGACGTTTAGCTTGTGGATGATTATTGCTGGATCGATCCCGATCATGTCCTCGGACACCCAAGCGAATGAGTATAAGTTGCTGACGAAGAACTAGGCTAGTTCGTCCTTTAGCCGATCCGAGAGCTGAATCCCGATCTTAATGGTTCGTGATGGATTGTCCCGGTCGATTGACACTTAGATACTAACGTCGTCGTCCTTGCGGATCTTCTTCATGGCCCCGGCGGGTCGAGCGACGTTGGCTAACTGCTATTTGACGGTGAGATTGTGGATGTTCATGTAGTAAGAACGCGAGGTTTCCTCGTTCCCTTCGATCTCCTAAATCTCTGAAAGGGTGGGGAACTTGAGGCACTGATGTTAAGTCGAGGGCACTGCCTTCATCTGATAAAGCCAGGAAGCCAGGGGGTTCCGAGGATCGCGTTGTATGCGGCAGGGCGATCGAAGACCGTGAATTCCACAAGCTTCGATATTCCTTTAGCAAAGACGGGGAGTTTGATGGTTTCGAGTGACATTGTGGTCTCGCTATTGAAGGCTATGAGCGGGGCGGGAGCCCCTTCTATCTCCTCCTTTCCGATTCCCATCCTTGATAGGGTGCTGAGGAAGATGAGATCCACGGAGCTTCCGGTGTCGATCAGGATTCTGGATACCTCGAAGTTAGCTATGTCGAGTGATATGACCATGGCATCGTCGTGTGGTTTAGCAAGGCAGAGTGTTTCACTTTCCACGAAGGTAATAATCGAGCTCCCGACAGCTTCGCATTGGGGGTTCGATTTTCCGACCTTCCTCTGGTGTTTTTTATCAAGTTTACTGAGGAACTGAAGAGTTTGGAACCTCCCATGATCATGTCGATCCTTTTTTAGGGGTTTCTGCGTTTCCGTCTTCGATCCTGGTATCTTTTATCGGGGTATCGTCAGTTTCAACAGTGGATTCCTTGTTCCTTTCGGCCTGAGCAACCGCTTCGAGGTCAAAATCGGCGAGGTCACCAGCTGACCACCTTTCGATGAGGATACTCTTCAAGCGATGACAATCTTTGGTGTCATGGCCTTTCACTCCGCGGAACTCGCAGTAAGAGTCCTTGTCTCTGATCCACTTGTTGCTCGGGAGGTAGCCGATTCTCCTCCCTCCGGAGTCCTTGACCACAGAAAAGGTCTGAGGACTTCCTGGCAGTCGGCGATTGTCAGGCCTTTTCGATACTTCTTGTTTATCGCAAGTCTGTCCTCCTCGAGCTCCATCCAGGTCGTGGATCGATGGAGTGCGTCGTTGATGCTAGTTGGTTTGTTGACCACGATCTCTTCACGAAAGGGCGACTCGTGCCAAAGACCATGCTTGAGGTAAGAGATCGTCGTCGAATCCGTGACTCCGGGTAATCTAGACAAGATCTCTTTGAATTTGGTTATGTATTTCCTTAGTGGTTCGGTTTGTTCCTGAACGTGGCTCCATAGATCGACATCGGAGAGTCCCTGATCTATGAAGATGGAATACTGTTTGATGAAAGCAGTGGTGAAATATGTGAAGTTGTTGATTGATCCTGGTTCGAGATGGGTAAACAAAACCAAAGATGGCCCTGAGAGATTCTCGGCGAACAACCTGCAAAGGCCGTCGTCTTGCTCATGCTCCTCGAACTGCACCCTCCCAATTGCGATGCGGAAGGCGGTGAGGTGTGCCTTGGGGTCTCCAGCTCTGTCGTAGGCCGGAAGTTTGATCTTCCTAGGGTCGCAGACGCGAAGTGATGCGATCCTTCGGGTGAATGGAGTTCGCCTGGTTTCTTCGATAACACGGTTGATTTCTGGGGCGGAGCTTATCGCTACGTGGATCTTCGAGTTTATGCCACGTATCTCGGTTCGAATTTCGTCGAAGTCTTTTTCCTTCTCGGTTAGGTCTGCTCTGCGCTGGGCTTCTGCGTGGACGGTACGAGCGTGATTCGTTGTGGAGGTCGGCGTCGGTTCTTCAGAGGTCCGTCCGTCAGCTCCTGTTGTTAGTTGCACATGATTTGGATGGGTGATTCCAGGGGTATCATCGGCATTTCGCTCGACGGATGGCTGGAGATTTGTGAGAGCACCTTCTATATTGTCGAAGCGCTCGGCGAGGTTCGAGGTTGCCTTCTGATGCTTGGAAGTGACTTTCTGAAGGTCGGTAAGTAACTAGGCGAAATCTACCTACGAAGCATTCTGAGAGTTGGTGGGATCCATGGAGCGACCTGGCTTCCTTCTGTAGAAAAAATGTGACTGATCGACGACCTTCCTTATAGTGCCAAATTGTGGATACGTCGATCGAGACAAAAAAATTTCGAAAATGGAGGCGATAAATCACAAGTACAAAAACGGAAGCTCGTAAATAAGGAAAAAATAAGATCTCGAGCTAAAAAGTGAAAGTGTTTTATTGCTTTGTGAAGTTACTGATATCCCCCAAAAAATACATACCCTTTTCCCTTTTTGAGCTTCTATATTTATACTACAAGTTGTATCCATTGAGCATTTAAGTCATGGTCAATTAATCCCTAATCAATGCAATTTAAAGGCTATTAAGGCCGTCGTTATGTCGTCATCGAACTCCGTAATAGTCGGAGTCGGTCGGTTCGCCTTCTGGGCTTCTTTCGAACCGGTATTGAATAAAGATGGGCTTCTCGGGCCCATTGACTCCTGGGACTGTGGCGAAATGGGCTCAGCTCCCTGTTGAGCTTTGTGATGTTTCCTATTGGGCCCGGGTGAGAAGTTTGACACCATCAAGGCGTAGTTTTGTGAAGAAGGAGTTTAAAGGGTGTATTTTTATGAATTCCTCTATATATATTTTCACATGGATCCTTCCCGCATATCTGCTTCCTAAATTTTTCAAAAAATATGGTTCTACATTTTTTTGTACACTTCCGTGTACCTATTTCCAATTCTATGCAACTTAGATTGTAACTTGCAAAGTTCGTTCTTCAAAATGATGAGGAATTCACAAAACTACATCCTCTCAGCCTCTTTTTCACAAAACTACACATAATTTAATTTTTTCACATATTTACATCCTTTAAAAATTTAAAAGCTTGATTTATCCTTTTAAAAATTACCAAAATTAAAATATTTTCATTTGGATTCGCTAATTAGTGTTTAGGGTATAATATTAATGGGGTAGAATTGTGTGGATAGGGTTTATTTGGATTTAATTTTGAGTGTTTAGGTGTAGTTTTGTGAATTATTTTTGAAATAGTGTAGTTTGGTGAAATGTAATTCAAATGGTGTAGTTTTGTAATTCTCCCCAAAATGAATGCCCGTATATGTATTTATATTTATTAAAAAGATCTTATTTATTAATTTAGAAGCATTTTTACAAATAGGACAAAAAAAATTATTTACAATACAATGCCACTATAGTTTTTACTAACCTATGTTTACAATTTGGACCAATTTTCAGAATTTACAAAGCACATACTCATATACTCATGCCCAATCGAATACAAATTATAAAAATCATAATACCAAATACATATTTATTTTGAGATATTAACAAGACTACACCATTTCAACACTTCTTCACAAAATTACATCTAATTCAATATTTTCTATAATTGCACCATTTTAAAATTTTAGGTAGAGTTTTGTATAAATGGTGTAGTTTTGTGAATTCCTCATTTATTTTCAGTAACACTTATTATTTTTCTCACCATTCAAACTAATTACGTACCGCTTATTTCGTACGAAACACACATATCAACTCCCTAATTCCGTACCACACTTGAACCGCATCGTACTTGTCAACTCGTTAGTTACGCACCGCGAAAACCGCAGTCACCAATCGGAACCCCATGTCAATTATCAACTGTTTTGTGAATCTAGGAAATTGAATTGGAGGCTTCCATACCAAGCTTATTAAGAGGCTTCAATACCAAGCTTATTAAGACCATCTTTATAGAGGCTTCTAATAGGGTTTTTATGACCCAAAATTAATAAAAAAAATTTTTTAAAAAATTAAAATCTAGGAAGCGTTGTTAAAAACTCTAACCTAAGAGCCGCCTCTTCTGTTTCTTCCGCCTCCTTCTTTCTCTCTTTCCATCTCCTTCATTCTTTCTCGTTCCGACGAATCCGACCTTCTCTCCGACGAATCCGGTCATCTCTCTCCGACATCGGCCTCCTCGCCGACGAATTCGGCCCCTCTCCGACGAATCCGGCCCCTCATCGACGAATCCGACCAGTTCTGCAAGGTTTGTTCTTCATCTTTCTTCTTCTTCTTCTTTTTAAGACATGCATGTGTAGAATAATCATATGAAAGTTAACCGCTTGATTCACAATCTGGTGAATGTCTCTCTCGATCGCTTTGCTTTTTTGTGGTTTGATTAGGTCTTGTTTATCTTGTGAAATGTTATAAAAACTTTGTCTTATGTGGTTTCAATTTTTATTAACCTCAATGTTTCAATTTTTATATTAACCTCATTGTATATTAACCTCAATGTTTCAATTTTTATAATGTATTCAAAGAAACTTTTTATTATATTTATGAAGATTTGGTTTCAATTAACTTCTCTCTGTTTGTGTGTAATGTGTGCTTGTGAAATATGTGGTAGTGTTATATGTTTTGCTTGTATAATGTGAGCTATTGTAATCTGTTTTGCTTTTGAAATATGTGGTAGTTTAATCTGTTTTCATAAGTTCATGTGAAATTTGGTGGTAATGTGTTTTGCTTGTGATTTATGTGGAAGTGTTAATATGTTTTGTTTGTGAAATATGTGGAAGTGTTAATCTGTTGTGAATATTATAATCGATTTTGTTTGTGAAATATTTCAATACTAATAGTCTTTTAAGCAAATGCTAATTGTGTTATATGTTTTCATCATGCCATTTCAAGGGAACAAGGATCAAAAAAATGGAAAGGAGAATGGTGATTGTATGTGACATTCCAGCCAAAAGATTCAAGACTTTGAAGGGGAAATTGAAGCTTGCAGAAGGTGAAGTTGGCAAGGATAAGAGTAAAGCTCACAAGTGAGATGGAGTGAGCAGTGAGCAAGTTGTATATGTAAAATTTGTTGTCTTGTGCCTACTTGTTTTTGTATTGTGTCACAAGGCTATCAACTGTTTTGTACTGTTTTTTCCAAAAAAAATTTTAAGAATTCATGACTAGTTCTGTCTATAATCACAATTTTTTATTACAAATCTACATAAATGTCTTAATTATCATTTATTAATTAAATATTACTTAAAAGCCCATAAAAAGTGCTATTGATAATGATGCTCTAAGTGTCGTCTGTAATATATAATATTATATAATGCACATAATGATGTTACGTTATGATGTTAGACTATATTCATCAAAGTTGCTTAAATATAAGGTGTTTATAATTTTTAATTAATATTTGAGTGTATTTGCATAAAGCAAAATACTTAAGTTAAAATATTAAAATGTATCTCCATTGAGAAATACTAAAATTGATGCTTAAAAAAATCAAAAATCACATTATTTCACAAGATTGTATATTTGATCTTGGCCTTGAAAACGCCTAATAGAGGATTGATGCGAGGGAAACGGAGAGGGAAAATGAATCGCCATCGAGGCTTGAGGATAGGAGAGAAGGAGAAGCGAGGAGCGGTGGTGAATAGGAATCGATCGGAGCCGACGAGATTAACGGAGGAGACGAAGGAGACGGTGGAGATGAAGGAGATGGAGGGAAAGAGGAGCCAGGAGGAGAGAGGATCGAAAGTGAAGAATTGATTTTGGAAGGAGGAAGTGTTGTGGATACCGAAGAGGAATAGCCATGGGGAAGAAGAGGAAAGAGGAGATGGCTGAGGAAGGGATGATTGTGGAACGCCATTGTTTCCTTGGAAATAGAGGAGACGAGAGATAAGATTGGAAGGAGAGAGGAAAAAAAAAAAAATTTTAGTAATCGTTCAACTTGTTATCGCCACGTGTCGGTGCTTAATTAATTTTAAAAGTGCTTTCGTAACCTCTGGTGCTTAATATTATTAAGATAAATACCGATTAGTTTTTTATTTTATAAATCTAAATACATAATATTATACTTAAGCAAATCTTTAAATTCTTTGATGAACATGCTCTGTACTTATAATGGCAGAGCATTATCTTGTGTCAAACCTTTGGCGACCAGAAAGGATGTCACATGAACGTACAACTCACAACTAGGGATGTTAAAGATGGGTAAAAACTTGATGGTATCCGGGACCTGCCTTAATTCTTAAGCCCGGGACCTGCCTGTAGGTAAAAAAAGTCGCAGGTTTTTAAAGGGCAGGTACCCGCGGAAAAATAGTCTTGGACAGGTTTTGTCACATGAACGTACAACTCACAAGTCACAACTATTACGATTTCCACCGACACCGTCTACACGTGATTTAAAAAATAATAATCCCCCTTTCGAATCTTCGCCATTTTAAAAAGCGAAAAAGAAAAAAAAAATCAAACAAGTGGAACAATTAATTATTCCAATCTTCACACAAATATCAACGTGAAAAATAATAAATTAAACAGAAAAGACCAAACAAGGAAAGAAAACAAGATTCAAACCGACGGAAATGCCACGTCACACATCAAATGAGCCAGACTCCGAAACAGAGCCCGACCATGGCCGTTACGACGTTACTACTTGTTGTTATCATCGCTCCATTTTTATCATCGGCCACCTCACCGTCGTCATCTGATGGAGCATCGGCGCTAGGACCATCGGCATCGGCCTCTGCGTTCTTAGGCTTGTGCTTACTCGACTTAGGAGCTTGAGCTACTCTCTTAACCGCCTTATAGATCTCTCTTGGCAACAACACTTTATCAACCTTGTAAATTATCAACGGCTCTTGATCTTTTAACGTTCCCATAATCTTCGCCGTCACAACGTCCGTCTCGAGCGTCACTTCCTCTCCGTCATTCTGAACAGTGAAATCAAATTTATTGTCACCTTCCGTGGCTAATGTGTTAACGGCGCCGTTACCAGACCTAAGCATCTGCAAGGACTGGTAAACGGGCATGCCGTGGTACAACACTAACGCCGTCTTATTCGCTGGAGAAAGAGCTTTGAATTTAGGCATGAATTTCCCGACGGCGCTGTCGGACGGACAAAACACCGTCAAGCCTCCGTCGACGGTGTCTTGAAAAGTCTTGTCGGCGCCGGTGGATTTCAGGATGTCAGAGAAAGCTTTGCATCCTTGTTTCTCGAGGATCGTAGTGAGGATTAGATCACTAGGGCTAGCGGTCGGAGCTTCAGCCTCAGGGGAGGTTAAGACGGCGCTTATGTGAAGAACAGAGATGTTGTAAGGCTTCTCGAATACGGATTTGAGGTAGTGAGCTGTGAGCTGGCTATCGTCGTCTTGGACTCCAAAAGCGACTTTACCACCTTTTACGTCAGTGATATTGACGTAGCCAGACGTTCCCGTAGCAGAGCCGGTGGACTGGAACATGGATGCGGTGGAAGTTGAGCCGTCAGTGATCTGGTGGAGCTTTTTGGCGCCAAAGTAATCGACGAGGATGTGGAGGGAGAGAATGTTGCGGATTGTGTAGAGAGAGTATCCTTTGGAGAGGATAGAGGACATGGCTGAGTTGTCAACGGCCAAGACGGTGATCGTTTGACGGCGGTTGATCTCGTCGGCGAGATGAGTGGTTGTGAGGTAGTGGTTGAAAGTGGAGAAATCAGGGTCTTTGGCTAAGATCCGAGTTATATTGTGGGCATTTGAGAGGGAAAAGAGGAGATTGAGCTGGAAGATGAGTGCCAATGCGGTTGCAACTCTCCCGAAGTAAGCCATTGTTGGACTGAGGTTAGAGAAGACTTGTTGTGTTTACTAAAATGGAGAGAGGGGTTTTATAATTATTATTAGAGAAAAGCTGTATAGCATATTTCCAGCGCAGCAGCAGGTAAGTGGGTCCCAGTCTTAGTCACATTCTAAAGTAACATGGCTGCCCAAACCGACACTTATTTCCTGCCTCAAAACTATTAGTCGATTATATTATCATAATTCATAACAAACAACAACGAAATTGTGTTAATTTTATTCACAACATAAACGGAAAAATTGCAAAAAAAAAAACCTAAAGACAAATCGACGAAAAACCCAAAAAAAACATATTGTATAAAAACCTAAAGTTTCATTTTCATCATTTTAAAACATTAAGTTTCATTTTAAGAAATTAAACCCAATCGTTAACGGTGTTAAAATATTAATAGATTTCGACACTCTCGTTTCATTTATCGTTAAAATGATTTTTTAATTGTTTTTATATGAAAATACAAATTAAATTAAAAAGAAAAACAATTGTTTTACTAAAATAATGTTATTATTAATATAAAAGAATTCTTCCTTCTATTCATTTCTTTTAATCATGTCTGCGACTTTATCTCTAACCGTCATTGATAAATTGGCGGTGATTGGAAACGTAGATCCAACGACGGTTAAGGATAAAGTCGCCGACATGACGATTAAGAAAAATATTTTTTATATTAATAATAACATTATTTTAGTACAACAAATGTTTATCTTTCTAATTTAATTTGTATTTTCATATAAAAACAAATAAAAAATCATTTTAACTGATAAATGAAACGGAGAGTGTCGAAATATGTTAATATTTTAACACCGTTAACGATTAAGGGTTAATTTGCTTAAAATGAAACTTAATGTTTTAAAATGATGAAAATGAAACTTTAGGTTTTTTTATACAACGCGTTTTTCTTTAGGTTTTTTCTGTCGATTTCTCAAAACTTTAGGTTTTTTTTTGCAATTTTTCCCAACATAAACTAATATTTAATGTTTTGTATGGTTTGTTATGATGCATTATTTCCCTAAACTATAGAGAAATTCACAAGACTGCACCATTTGCTACCTTCCTTCACAACTTTACACCTAATTAAAAATATTCACAAAACTACACCTCCTTCCTCTGTAAAAAGACCTTATTACCCTCATTTAATTAGGTTTCTTCTTTTCTAATTTTGCCGATACAGAACACGAAGAAGCTGGAGAAGGAGAAGGAGAAGAAGAAGGAGAAGGAGACAGCCGATCTCGAAATCTGCAATCATCTTCTCCGTCGCCGTCGTCGGAATCAGCTTCTCCGACCACAAATTCGTCATTTTCTAAAGATAGAGAAGACTAATAAGCCTAGGAAGAAGACGAGCTTCACATAGAACGATCTCTAAGATCTGAAACTATTTTCTCAGATTCATAATTAAAGGTAATTACTCCTCCTTTTCATGTATTCTCTATGTTAATCAAATAGATTGAATCGATTAGAAATTGATATTAAGAGATTAGGCGTATGAGTAGAAACTTGGATTAGGTAGAGCATTTGCTGTCATACCTTTTTGGTATATTATAAATTTCACAATCTAGTATTATAAGTATTATAAGCTGATTCATTGTTTTGATGTTGATAAGTAGTATTATAAGTACTATTGTTGATGATGAACCATTATTCTCTAAACGAAGATAGAGAAGACGCAGCTTCAAATCCTCCTTTTCACGGTTTGTCCATGTGAATGAAATAGATTGAATAATTTAGAGATTAGGAGTATGAGCGTGCTTAGATTAGGTTCAAGAGCATTTTGCTATCATAACTTTTTGATATATTATAAATTTCACCATCCTACTATTATAAGTATTATAAGCCGAACCATTGTTTGATGTTGATAAGTAGTATTATAAGTACTATTGTTGATGATGAACCATTATTCTCTACCTGCGTATGCTTGATCTCTACCGTGTTTGTGGGGAGTGGAAGTCAACAAATTCTTCTTGGGAATTTGTTATTGATGTTGATAGATGTGGTTCTCTTACAACCATCAGCCAAGATATGTCTTATGAAGACTTTCTGACTATGGTCAATGAAGATTTTGCAATTGATGATACTCTTCATTCTGTGAAGCTTAGCTATTGTCTTCCTCAAAGCAAAGCTTCAACATGTCTAGCTCCAATGTATATCAGAAATGATAGACAACTGAAGTTGTTTATCAGGAAGCTTCAAGAGCATAGCGAGGAAGTCAAGCTTTATGTGACGGTGAATAAACAACTTCAAACATGTTTGGTACCTCCCGATGCTCAATTATTAATTGATTATGAGGTTGTTATTCAACATTATTTTTTATTATGCACTCTTATTTGTTTTTCCTTATAGTTAACATTTAAATGTTTTGTTGTACGGCCAGGGGAGAGTTCACTTCACCAAAGCAATTCAACGAAGCAACAATATTGTTGATGATGAGAGTAGCACTCTCCCTAATACTCCTGTTGTCTTACCCGAAAAGGTACAACTTATATGTTTTATCCAACTACAACAAATTATATGCTATATCTTATAACTATTATAAGTTTGAAACAACCTACTTTCTCGCTCTTAGAAGAATTTGTCATTGTTTTTCTTCTATACAACTTATACTTTGTAATACTTATAATATTCAATACGGTACCATTACATTCAACCCCAATCTTACAACAATTGAATTTTTGTAGTACCGAAAGTGTTCCGCTTGCAAATGAGGTATAGTGATGTATTATAACTATTATAACTATGAATCAAACTAGTTTATTCTCTTTGACTTTGTCATTGTTTTTATTCTTTATAATACTTATAACACTTAATCTCTCTTTTATACTAAATACAGGTACAATTAAATTCAAACCCAAACTTACAACAATCCACTTTCCGAGTACCGAAGGTGTTCCACTTGTCCATGTTGCAAATAAGGTTAGCAAATAAGTGCTATGTTGCTATATTACAAATATTATAACTCGAAACAACCTAGTTTTTGCTTTTAGAATGCTACTTGTATTTCGTACAATTTATACTTTCTAACACTTATAACATTTATAACACTTATAACATTTATAACACTTATAACATTTGCGACTGTTACAATTGAAAGTGGATCGAATTACCTTCTTTTACTAGCAGACGAGGCAATAATGCAAGTAACTACTCGATGCTCCTAATCAAGAATCTATGGCTGCTTCGAGGTTCAAATACTTCTTATGTTGTCGATTCGATGGTATATATGTGGGTAAGCACTTCCCGATAAGAAATCAATGGCGCCGAGGCTTAGGATGTTTTCAATTAGGCACAGTTTTGAATTTAGGGTTCAATTTTCGAGACGAGAAGATTTGTTCTACGTTGTGTTGATAAAAACGCACATGGAGATTTCGTGCAACCGCAGTGCTTATTTCCCCAAGTTTTATTGTTCGGAAGTATGTTGAACAAGCATAGCCGCGACACATCATTAAGAAATGTCAACCATAGACAAGCTAGCTCTCACGTGTTAGGTAATATGGTTAGTAACTTTTATGAGCCAGGGAAGCTTGGTCTTAAACCCAAACAGATTATAGAGACTGTTAGGAAAGATCACGGGGTCAATATATCTTACTCAAAAGCATGGAGGGCTCAAGGACACGCAGAGGGTTTAGCAAGAGGTACACCTTCTGAAAGCTATGAATTTTTACCAAAGTGGTTACATATGGCAAGTCTAAAGAATCCAGGGACAGTTGCTCACATTGAGGTTGATTCATCAGGCCGGTTCAAGTATGTATTTCTTGCATTTGGTCCTTCTATCAGAGGTTTAAAACTGATGCGTAAAGTTATAGCAATTGATGGTGCTTTCCTAAAGGCAAAGTTTAAAGGCACTTTGCTTGGTGCTACAGCGCAAGATGGTAATTTCCAGCTTTATCCGGTTGCATTTGCCGTGGTCGATTCTGAAAACGAAGCTTCTTGGGATTGGTTTCGAAATGTTTGCTTCTTATAGTTCCCGACGAACAAGACCTTGTTTTTGTGTCGACCGTGCACCATCCATTGCGGCAAAGACTCTCTACTAACTATCCGCTTGCACATCATGGGATTTGTGCTTTCCATTTTGAGAAGAATGTTCGACAAAGTGCAAGGATTCAACACCGCTTGCATTGGTTGATTCAAAGCGGCTCGCTCTTTTTTAAGAGTTGACTTTGACTATCCGTTTGACCAGATAAAAAAGTCGGATGCTAAACTTGCGAATACCGGTTGGTTGCTCGATATTAGAAAATGGAGTCGAGCATATTCCCCTTCAAACAGTACAACATAATGACTAGCAATATCGCCGAGTCTTTGAATGCAATGTTGAAAGAAAGCCGCGAGTATCCTATTGCCTCGCTTGTTTGAGACAATCGATCCACACTCACTAGATGGTTTCTTGAACGACGAGAAAAAGGTTAGTTATCCGTTTAATCCAACTATATCATCTAATATCTACGGTTATATATTATATTTATTATAACTACTATTTCCTTCTTATTACAACCTAGTTTCTGCCTATACTTTATAATTCTTATAATAATTTACAGGTGCGAATCACATGCACCTTACCACTATTGAGGTTGGAAAGAAGTCAAGGTCGCATATGATAATCATTCACGTTGGTTTGACTTAGAGACAAGACAATGTACGTGTTTTGTATTTGATGTTGAGAAGAATCATCAAGTCCTTAGAGACAAGACAATTCGTGTTTTGTATTTCATGTTGCAATTGCAATTGGCTAAACATGTGAACCTCGAACGAAAACACTTTTGTTTCGAGTATTACTTAAATGAAAGGTAAATGTTTTCATATTATAATATTCATAATGTTGTTTATGCATATATTCATTGTTGCTTTAATTCTTTCACCTTTTGCAGGTGGATTGAAGCTTATTCGTAAAGCATTTACCCACTTGGTGATACAAACATTCGGGAGATTCCCGAACATGTATCTAGTTTTATATGTTTACCTCCAATAACTCGGATTCCTAGTGGACGGCCAAAGAAAAATCGTGCTCCATCAATGTGGGAGACATTTTATCGATCTGGAAGCTCGAGGAAATCATACAAATGTGGTAGATGTGGCAAAGTCGGTCACAACAAGACTAGTTGTGTAGCCGCAATTTGATTTGTTTTCATCATTCATACAATTTTTAATGCAAGACTTTTCATAAGATACTAGTAAGACTTTCAAATGATTCAGATGTTATAACACTTATAACACTTATAATACTTATAATAAATGTTATAAATTCTATTAGCTTACTGTCTTTTACTTTATTGCAAGACTTGTCATACGACACTAGTAAGATTTGCAAATGATTCAGATGTTTTAACTTTATAACACTTATAACACTTATAACACTTATAATAAATTTTATATATTCCATTAGCTTACAGAACTTTTTTTGTAAAATTGAACTTTCCACGTGTACATGTTTGTTGCCCTATTTACTGCAAGATTTGTCATAAGACACTAGTAAGACTTCCAAATATTTTAGATGTTCTAATTCTTATAACACTTATAATACTTATAACACTTATAATAAATGTTATATATTCCATTAGCTTACTGTCTTTTACTTTCAATGGGATTCCATTTTCATTGTGTACATGTTTGTTGCCCTATTTAATGCAAGACTTGTCATAAGACACTAGTAAGACTTCCAAATGATTTCAGATGTTATAACACTTATAACACTTATAACACTTATAATAAATGTTATATATTCCATTAGCTTACTGTCTTTTACTTTCAACATGTACATGTTTGTTGCCCTATTTATATCTCTGTCTTTTACTTTCCACCCGTACATGTATATATTGCCCTATTCTCTCTCCGTCTTTTACTTTTCATTAGCTCACTCTCTCTCTACTTTTTACTTTCCACGTGTACATGTATGTTGCCCTATTCTCTCTCCGTCTTTGTCTTTCCACGTGTACATGTATGGTTTACGATAATAACATACACCTAGTCCTAGCAGATCTCATTCCCTAGTAAACCCTAGTTATTCTCATTTAAATAACAATACAGAGCTTCTTTTCACTCAACATTTTCACTCCCGCCTATCATAAGTAGATCTGAATCTTTTTCACATAAGGTAAGTTTTTTTTTATTTTCATCTTTCTATTAATTATCTACTTAGCTCATTATGTACTGAGCTCATCTTTCTATCTTGTCATTCGCAAAGATGGATCCTCAAAAAGTTGAAGAGATGATTGAATCAGCAGTGTACAAAGCGAAAAAAGAGACAAAGGAACGTTATATCGCACTCCTTCGAATGTTGAAAGAGGAGAAGAGTTCGCTAGAATTTTATAATTCGTTAGAGGTGGAGTTGTACTCTATAAATGGTCAACTTGAAGTCCTTGAAGAAATTAGGACGAACTCTGATTTCGACATCAAAGCTCATATCCAAACCCTTGAAGAGGAGAAGAAGGAGATTAAGGAAGATATGAAACAGAACCCGGTGAAAAAATACAATTGGGAACCTTTTGAAATTGACTTTCTGTATTGAACTCTAGCTTTTGTTGAACCTTTCTTTTTTGTTTAACTCATGCTTTTGAATTTTTTATTTTGGATATTTTGAACTTTTTTTTTGGATATTTTGAACTTTTTATTAATTTTTCTTTCAGTTTATCGATTATTAGTTATTGTATGTTCTTTTTGTATTGGATTTTTGCATGCTTTGTTTTAATTTTGCAGGAACATGTTACAAATTTAAGAAGACAAAGATCTTCATCAACTCTATAATGTTATAAGTGTTATAAGTATTATAAATGCTAAAGTACTATAAGTGTTTTTTATACACCATGTATTTAATTTCCTCGGTTTTTGTATTTGATATAGATTAGAGAATAGTTGTACATCTAATAAATGAATATAAAAAAATTTATGCGAACGATATTTTTTACAAGTGTTACACATGCAATTTATTACTAGTTAACTAGTTTACTATAGCATAGAGGACATAAACAATGTTTTGTCCCAAAAATCATTATATCTTCCCAATATTTATTTAAAAATAATTAGAGATGATATCTTCCTATCTTTTTACTCTTTCCAATGTGGTAGATGTGTATCTGCAATTTGATTTGTTTATCTGCAATTTGATTTGTTTGACCATTCGTAACATTTAATTTGTCCTATTCTCTCTCCGTCTTTTACTTTCCATTCCCACTCTCTCTCTCTCTATTTTACTTTCCACGTGTACATGTAATTTGTCCTATTCTCTCTCCGTCTTTTACCTTCCATTTGCTCACTCTCTCTCTCTCTATTTTACTTTCCACGTGTACATGTAATTTGTCCTATTCTCTCTCCGTCTTTTACCTTCCATTTGCTCACTCTCTCTCTGTATTTTACTTTCCACGTGTACATGTATGGTTTACGATAATAACATACACCTTGTCCTAGCAGATCTCATTCCCTAGTAAACCCTAGTTATTCTCATTTAAATAACAATACAGAGCTTCTGCTTACTCAACATTTTCACTCCAGCCTCTCATAAGTAGATCTGAATCTTTTTCACATAAGGTAAGTTTTTTTTTATTTTCATCTTTCTATTAATTATCTACTTAGCTCATTATGTACTGAGCTCACTATTTACTTAACTCATCTTTCTATCTTGTCTTTCGCAAAGATGGATCCTAAAAAAGTTGAAGAGATGATTCAAACAAGCAAAGGCACAAAGCGAAAATAGAGACAAAGGAACGTTATACCGCACTTCTTCGAATGTTGAAAGAGGAGAAGGATTCTCTAGAATTTTATAATTCGTTAGAGGTGCAAATTGTACTTTATAGATGGACAACTTGAAGTCCTTGAAGAAATTAGGACGGACTCGATTTCGACATCAAAGCTCATATCCAAACCATTGAAGAGGAGAAGAAGGAGATTAAGGAAGATATGAAACATAACCCGGTGAAAAAATACAATTGGGCTCCTTTTCAAATTAACTTTATGGGATGAACTCTAGCTATTTAAGTTTGCTTTTTGTTGAACCTTGCTTTTTTATTTAACTCTTGCTTTTGAATTTTTTATTTGGATATTTTGAATTTTTTATTTGGATATTTCGAACTTTTTATTAATTTATCGATTATTAGTTATTTTCTGTTCTTTTTGTATTGGATTTTTGCAGGTTTTGTTTTAATTTTGCAGATTTAAGAAGACAAAGATCTTCATCAACTATATAATGTTATAAGTGTTATAAGTATTATAAGTGTTATAAGCGTTATAAGTGCTAAAGTACTATAAGTGTTTTTTATACACCATGTATTTAATTTCCTCGATTTTTGTATTTTATATAAATGCATGTCACCAATAGTTGTACGTCTAATAAATGAATCTCATAAATGAATATAAAAAGGGAAATTAATTAGAGCGATGTTTTTTTACCTCGTTACACATGCATTTTATGACATAAACAATGATTTGACCCAAAAATAGTTTTATCTTCACACTATTTATTTTAGTAATTAATTAGAGATGATATCTTAAAAAATAATTAATGCTAGCGATGTTTTTTACAAGTGTTACATTACTTTTTTGCATTGATGACTTAAAACAATGATTTGACCCAAAAAATTGTTTTAACTTCCCAATATTTATTTTAGTAATAATTAGAGATGATATTGGGAAGATAAAACGATTTAACTTCCACTTCGCTAAACGGTGTATTTAAAACAAAATGAAAAACATTTATATCAAACTTGTTTAAATTCAAAAAGGCAATCATTATCTTATACTTTTCCCAATGGCGAAAATTACACCCTTCCACTCCCCCATAACAACTTATGACAATTTCCCAAAAGGTGTATTTTAATATTAAATTTCCTACATTCCTTTAACCAATTTAAATCGTGATCAAACAGTTTTCATTTATAAATACTTCATTCTTTCATTTGTTCTTATATCACAATCTCTTAATTATTTTTTCAGATATCTAATTTTTATTTTACAAACTCTTACTTCACAAACCATTTCTTCTAATTTTTCTAAACTTCTTAATATTTTTCTTTGAAATGGATGTTGGAGGAAGTTCTAAATCATTGAAGAGGAAATCAGGCCAAATCGGTGATGCAGATGTGAAGATGATAAAAAAGAAAGCAAATCTTTTTCTTCAACTTGATTCTTTACCTGAAGAAGTTCTCGTAACAATTTCTTCAATTTGTGCAAGTTCTTCTCTTTCAACAATTCGTAGTCTTAGACTAGTTTCGAAATCTTTTCGAAGGATATGTGATAACAAATACGTTATTTCTCTACTTTCCCTTCAAGAAATTCCTTTTTTCCCTTGGAATCATGACCTCGAAAAATTCTCTAACTTCCACAAAAGATGTCGAAAGTGCGAAAGTCCAGAAGCATTGTATCGCGAAGGATTTATTAACTATTTTACAGAAAATAAGAAAGAGAATGGACTCGAGCTGTTAGCAAAAGCTGCCGAAAAAAAAAACAAAGAAGCAATGTATGTTTACGGAATGATCTTACTTTGTCTTGAAAGAAGCAATGTAGGGTTGAATATCTTGGCCGGTTTAATGAAACCGTTGTCGTCAAAGACTTTAGAAGAGTTGGTCAAACTGCGGAACGAGATTAGAGAAAATGTTTTCTCGGCGTGGCAAATCGGTGATGGGAGATCTCAAAAGAAGTTATGGTGAAAACATAGTAGAGAATTGTGTTTGACGAGTATTGAAAACATAGTAGAGAATTGTGTTTGGCACGAGTCTTCTGTTTGTGAGTCATGTTTGTGGCATCATGAAGTTGAACTTTTTTTTAATAATATTTGAGTAATTTAATACTTAATAAATGCAACAGTTTTTGTTATAAGTGTTATAAACACAATATGCTTTGTAATTTTTTGTTATAAGTGTTATAAACGGTTTTATTTGGTTTTCACTGAATATGATTTTTATTTATTGATACTAGTTATAAGCTTTATTTTTTTTGTTAATGATATACATTTTCACACATGAATGTTTTTCTAAAGTTATACATGTTATAAGATATTTGCAATTACAACAAGATATCCAAGAAAAAAATTTATTGTAATAAAATATGCAACAGTTTTTGTCATAAATGTAGCAAAGATATGAACTGACATATCCGTCAGTGTGCAGATACCAAATCTGTGAAATACGGCAAAAAGATATATTGGTGTCAGAATAAAATCTCTATAATATTGTTTATTGTTTTTGAAGGCAAAGTAATAACACTAGTAATTAAACAACCCTTGTACAATATTAAAACATTTACCTAATTATACAAAGACTTATGTACACTGAGCCCAATTCCTCTAAATATTATAACACGTATAACACTTATAACATGTATACGTGTTATAGGTGTTATTAGTAAGACTTACAGATGATTCGGATATTATAACACTTATAACACTTATAACACTTATAACACGTATAACATTTATAACATTTATAATACTTTAACCTGATCTTTAATGCTCTATTTTGATTTTTCATTTGAATATGTTTTTTATTTAGTTATAAGTACGCACAGTTTACCACACTTATAACCTTTATAACACGTATAGCACTTATAACATTTATAGGTGTTATTAGCAAGACTTAAAATTGATTCAGATATTATAACACCTATAACCCATTATAACCCTTATAACCCTTATAACACTTATAACACTTATAACACTTATAACACATATTGATCCTATTTCTCTTTAAAGTCACCATTTTATAGGAGTTATTAATTGTTATAAGTGTTATAAGGGTTATAAGCTTTTGGTTTGTTTTAGTTTCACAAATCTATCATCGCCCATTATACAGCCTTTATAAGTGTTATAAATGGTAGCCTTAAAGAGAAATAGCTTTAAACATTTGCAAATAACAAGACAACATTTCTAATTTAAACTGAGAACCCGAACTAATTAATAATAGAGATAGACTTCACAACATTAAAACTTGCGACATTATCTTTTTCTTTTTGATGTCACAGAATCATTTTCCAATTTCGTGAATATGTCCACAGCCTAACTTGATCCTCAAGCGCTGAATATTTGAATCACAAAGTTTTGACATGTCCCGTATGTCGTTCGAAAGGCATTCAATGATTTTGAACGCGCAAAGCCCCGTTTCGAACTTCTCTTCTTCTTCAAAACCTCGTTTGAAAATAACTCGTCATAACATGTATTTTGTTTATAACATAAAAATTTATAACAAATGTACAGAAACAAACCTGCGGGTAATTTTCAGGAGTTATAATAAATAGCCGGGATATCCCTTTCATGTATTTATGACAGACAAACTCTTTCATGATTCGCGCCATAGTTCGTCCATAATTCGCTGCTTCATTTCTATAAGTTTCAATGTCGTCCATATAAGCGGCGTCCCACATTGTCATTGTTTTGTCCTTCAAATCAAATTTGAATACTACCCAGTGATCTTTGTTGAAATGTGGAGCATAGATGACATCAATGTCTTTGACCCATTCTTTTGATTTGGCGGAGCGTTGGTGTTTTTCCACGAACATATTGCTCAATGTTCTTGTCAAAAACGTACCCTATTCGGCAATTAATGACAGCTTTGATAAATTCTTGATCATAAATTGCAACCCTATTGTGTGGGAAGAATCTATGACAGTTTATCTTCCTAAGTTGAAGCATACGTATCGCTGATTTCATGTGCTGTAACATTAAACATCAATAAGTCTTAGAAAAGTTTCTTTTTTGATCAACTTGATATTTATAAGCTTTTATAATAAATGTGTTGTTTTTACCTCTTCAGTTATCTCCTTGCCTGGTGTCTCTAATGATGTGAACCAATCCGTATCTACCGGATTTCCACTAGTATCTTTAAAGGCCCGTGTACAGATACATATTTAATGAATATGAAGTTAGCAATACGTTTTATCCAAATATACCAGCTAATAGCTAAAGTGATGTATTATAACTATCATAACACCGAATCAACTTAGTTTTTAAGTATTATAACTAATACTTTATAATACTTATAACACTTGATGTTATACAACTTGTGTTTTATAATACTTATAACACTCATAAAACTTACCATTAAAACGTTGTAAACATATTACTTTATAATACTTATAATATTTTATAATACCAAGACAACTTATGCTTTATAATACTTATAATACTTACTTTGCCGTAGTAGCTACTTTCCAGCTTATCCAGATTGGTTTTCCTTTCTTGAAGATATTGTTCAAAAGGATCAAAAACCGGATGCGGACCACCGATTCAAACTTTCTTTTAAGATCCCCGTTTGAAAGTGGACCTTCAACGTCTTGTTGAGATGCAAGATCTGCTAATATGTCATCAATGATAACAGATGGAGAGTTGGCATCGATTTTCGTCTTCTTCTTTTCTTGCGCATCCACCTGAAATCAAAAATATGTCTTTCTAAACAAGCATTCTATGTAAAACAAGTTATAATTTCATTAAATCTGTCTTACCTTTTTATCTCTTGTTTTTCTCTTCCGATCACTTGTTTCTTCAGAGTTATATGTAGAACAGTTTTCATTATAATGCTCTTCAAAAACTTTAAACCATGGATTCTCTGTTGATTGGAAATCTTGTCTGAAAATGAAAGGCTCACTGAATGGGTAGCATCTTTGAATGGGACTTTCTCTTGAACATGTAGCATCTTCAAACATTTGGCGCTTCAAGTCATATGCATTCCTTTTCTTTTTGTTCAATAGAAAATTCTTAGCATCAAGGATGATTTTGAAAGCAGATTCAGCAGCATGAAACTTGTTTTTGTCTGGATGTAAATTGAGGCACAACTTCTTGAACTGTTTACTTATGGTTTGGTCGTCTACATCTTTCTCTACTTGTAGAATCTTGTACCAATCAGTCAGTTCACCAATTTTCTCAAGAGCTGCACAGTGGACATTACACACCATTATCATGCGATCCATTCCATCCAATGTTTTATCCATTTTCTGAGCTTTCATTGCTACTTTACGAGCTTTTATGAAATCTGACTCTTTCATCAAATCTTCAGCTTTCTCTTTTGCTCGTAGAGCTTCATCTTTGTTGATCATACAAGTTTCTTGGTGGTGGCCTACATTAACAAAATTAGATTCAAATATGTCCTCACAATAGATCTCAAAGATAAACGCAACAAAACCGTAGAACTCACCAGAGCTTTGAGATCCTAAATCTGTGTCTTCTTTAACATCCACACATACTTTTTCTTCTTCTTCTACAACAACTGTTTCCACATATTCATCTTTATGAAATTGAAAAAATATAAAACAAAACTATTACAACCATTATAACAAAACAATTTTACCTCTTTCTTCGCTTTCCGCTTCTTCTTTTTTCTCTTCCACAGCTTCACCTTGAACTTCTTCTTCGCCTCTTCATTTTCTTTTTCGCCCCCCAGCTTTGTCTTGTTCCACATCTTCATCTTGTGAAATTGAAAAACACAAAACAAAACAATTAAAACTATCCCCTTCTTATAATACTTATAACACAACAATACAACCATTATAATAGGTATAACAAAACAATTTTACCTCTTTCTTCGCTTTCCGCTTCTTCTTTTTCTCTTCCACAGTTTCACCTTGAACTTCTTCTTCGTCTCTTCATTTTCTTTTTCGCTCTCCCCCAGCTTTGTCTTGTTCCACATCTTCATCTTGTGAAATTGAAAAACACAAAACAAAACAATTAAAACTATCCCCTTCTTATAATACTTATAACACAACAATACAACCATTATAATATGTATAACAAAACAATTTTACCTTTTTCTTCAGTTTCCGCTTCTTCTTTTTCTCTTCCACAGCTTCACCTTGAACTTCTTCTTCATCTCTTCATTTTCTTTTTCGCTCCCCCAGCTTTGTCTTGTTCCACATCTTCATCTTGTGAAATTGAAAAACACAAAACAAAACAATTAAAACTATCCCCTTCTTATAATACTTATAACACAACAATACAACCATTATAATAGGTATAACAAAACAATTTTACCTCTTTCTTCAGTTTCCGCTTCTTCTTTTTTCTCTTCCACAGTTTCACCTTGAACTTCTTCTTCAGTCTCTTCATTTTCTTTTTCGCTCCCCCCAGTTTTGTCTTGTTCCACATCTTCATCTTGTGAAATTGAAAAACACAAAACAAAACAATTAAAACTATCCCCTTCTTATAATACTTATAACACAACAATACAACCATTATAATAGGTATAACAAAACAATTTTACCTCCTTGTCCAACCCCTTTTTGTTCTTTTTCTCCAGCCTCTTCTTTTTCTTTTTCTCCAACCCCTTCTTGTTCAGTTTGGTCTTCTTCCAAATCTTTATTTTATGAAATTGAAAAACACAAAACAAAAAAATTAAAACTATCCCCTTCTTATAATACTTATAGTACTTATAATACTTATAACAAAACAAGTTTACCTCTTTGTCCAACCCCTTCTTGCTCTTTTTCCTGAGCCTCTTCTTGTTCCTTTTCCTCAGCCTCTGCTTGTTCTTTTTGTTCTCCCTCATTTTTGTCTTCTTCCAAATCTTCATCTTATTAAATTGAAAAACACAACACAAAACAATTAAAAATATCCCCTTCTTATAATACTTATAATACTTATAATACTTATAACAAAATAATAAATTTTTCCTCTTTTTCTAGAACCTTCTTTTTCTTCTCTCCCAGTTTCTCCAGCCCCAGTTCCTCTATCTTGTGCACCTTCATCTTTTGAAAAAAAAAATCCTTTGTGACATGATATTATAAACTCGTATTTATAAAATAAGAAACACATTTCAAAAACAAATTCACCTTGTTGTTCTGTATTCATTCCCCCTTCTCTTGTCTGAGTTTCTTCATCAGCTCCTGTTTCATGCTCAAATTGATCATCTCTTTCATCATCGTCTTCTTCTTTGTCTTCTTTTTCTTCTTCCTGCGATTAGTTTTCCTTTTTCAACACATAATCCAATGTAATATGTATTGAAATTCTTTTCAATTTTTACCTTTGTTTCATCTTTCTTTATTTCCAACATTATCTCAATTCGTTCAACTTTCTTTTCCAATAGAGTCATCATATTGATGACTCTTTGAAGTTTCTCTTCATCAAATAATCCACTGAAGTTGTAGATGATGATGATGGCATAACACGTTCTACATGTGATTCATCAAGATGGATATAAAGGTTGATCCAATCTTGCTTTGTAAACTTGAACCCTTTTTTGACTAGTTGAATCACTCTCTCAAACTCCATGTCAATAGGTTCATCCACCAAGTCTTCATGCAAGCTTGGATCTCCAATAATAGATATGACAGAAACCTGCATTAAACAAAGAAAATCAAACAATTTTAAAATTATATTATAAATCTTATAAGACTAGTCTAAATCCACAGAACTTACAAAAACTTCTAAAACTTTAAAACTTATAAGCTAAGAGAAACTAGTTTACCTCGCTGTCATTTTCAACTTGGTTAACATCGATGCGTAGGACTATCTGTTCTCTTCCACCATAAACACAATGGGCCTTCCATCACATTTGATCTAATGCCAAACAAGCTGCCCGTTTCTCAACCGAAGAAAGCAACCATAATTGAATTGCTATAGATAGTCCACCTAATTGGATCCGAGTCCTCGATAGCGCTTGAACAAGTAAGTCCTTGAACACTCTTCAACAGGCATCGTATGCAAATTTCCCCCAAGGATAATTGCAGAATTCTTCAAAATCCGAAGCCTTCTCCAAAAAATCTGCTTTGATACGATGGGAAGGAAGTGGAGCATACAAGACTCCTTGAACAATTATTACTCGCTCCAAGTCCGACTTTCTCATCGAACTAAACTCTGATTTATTCGTTCCGAATAGAAATTAGATCCTTAAGAAGCATACCATCCTTCATCCACGAATCTTTAGGTTTTTTTGTCTTTGTGGAACTCTCTATTAATTCGTCTTTAGCTTTACAGCACCTCGTTGTTAAGAAGAATTCTCTTAGTGAAAATCTCATTGGTTGTTCTCCAAACACAAACCAGAGTTCATTGTTGCTTGTAATAATTCTTCTCACAAGAAGATGATGTATTAGACACCTCGAGAAATTGATTTCTTTTTCCATCTCTGCTAACTTTATAATTGGACCCAAGAAAGAGTCTTCAATCTTCTTGAAGTCTTCCCTGCCCAATGCTGCCTTCACTGTTCCCACATGACTAAATTTCAAATGTTTGTTCATCCTGCTTAGATTTGTTGGTTCTGTGCCTGGAACAAACATCCTTCGGGGAAGTTTGATTCTAGAAGAACTCATCTTTTAACCTGTAAAGTCATATAACAAATAAACAATACATAAGAAACCAATTTTGTGACTAGAGGACAAATCTGAGACAAAATCAAATCTACAGGACATAACAAAAAAAATTGATATACACTTGGAAAATAACGAGTGGTCCTACAATCCAACTTCTCTATACATAAAAACACTTTAAAATATATATTAATCGAAACAATTTTATATCAGTAAAAAACCCTAAAATCGCATTTAATCTGACCTTTTGAAATAGGATTTGAAATTGATTTCACGAAGAGAAACCACCGACAAAGAGCAACAATCGACGAAACGACCGTCAAAGAAAAACCGCCGACGAAGAGAAATTTAGAATCGGAAGAAGAGAAGAATCTGTAGAGGAAACAACCGTCGAAGAGAAACTTAGATCTGTTGTTATTTTACGATATGGGCTCTTTATTTGGCCTTTTAAAACGATTTATACCGTTATAAATATTATAAGTGTTATAATTCATTAAAATAGGCTCCGTTTATTTTAAGTGTTATAAGTGTTAGAAAAAACTTCTCAAAAATACCATATAAATGTTATAAATGTTATAAGTGTTATAACTATTATAACGTATAACTATTATAACGTTTGTTGCTTTTTTGTAATAAGTGTTATGGAACAAACTTCTCAAAAATATCAGATAAATATTATAAGTGTTATAAGGGTTACAACTATTATAACGTTTGTTGCTTTTTTTGTAATAAGTGTTATGGAACAAACTTCTCAAAAATATCGATAAATATTATAAGTGTTATAAGGGTTATAACAGTTGTTGAGATTTCAAAAAAGTTCGAAATAATCAAGAAGAGAAAGCTCGTACATCGATAAAAGTTAAGATTTCAAAGCAAAGATATCGATGCTAGTTTCTTCCTCAACTCTGATATATTCGCTACCTTTAGCTTCAATGAGTAAGAGATCCTCATAGCCATGCACTCCAAGATCTTTAGGGACACGATTCCTGAATCTGTCTGACAAACCTATCATATACAAAAAAAAAAAAAAAAAAATACATATAAGTCATTCATCCTAATATTATAAGTGTTATAATAGCATATAAGTGAAGCATACAAACCTGAGGTAAGGACTTTTTCTCTATACGAATCTTGAAAGGATTCTTAATATCACATTGCTCTTCTGGCCTTAGGTAAGTTTTTCTTATGTATGGCAACACTTTTGAGTAAGCTCTGAAGTGGTCCATGATGAGTTGATCATCCAAGCATTTTTCAGAAACATTAAAAGCTGTGATACTCTTCTTGTCCATATCTATCAGCGCCATTATCCACAACTTCTTACTTATCCTTGCCAAAGTGTAGATGTAGTCAGTGCTATTTAGGATCTCGTTCTCAACAAGCTCGTCTTTGATGTCCAAGGTGCTGGGATCTTCTAAAAATTCAAGATACCCATCATCAATCTTCTGAAGAAAAGATTGCCCAAGCACCACAGTCTTCCTGTTGAAGAACAGATTTGGCATTTTACTTTTTCTGCTCTTCAATAGCAACAATGCTGCATCAATATGCTGTAAAACATAGAGAAGAATAACAACCCTTTATAAATCTTATAACTATTATAACTGTTATAAGTCTTATAACTGTTTTATTACCGTTTCTGTGATGGATTTTCCAGGAGTCTCCAATATGGAGAACCAATTTTTGTCCACAGGAAGATTTAGAATCCTTTGTTTCCTACATAGTGACAACATATATTTTATGGATAACCTAACAATATAACCATTTGTAACTGTTATAACCATTTGTAATCTTACGTGTGTTTTCTTGAAGCTTTCCATTCATTGTAATTTTTCATCCTTTCTTTATCTGGAATGTTAAATGGATAAAAGATAGGATGCTTCTTCTTCTCTTCAGTGTATGGTTCTTTTGTGTGCCTTGAAGGCACTTGTCCTCTCTCACTTCTTCGCTGGAAGACAATGAATGGAGCATTGTCTTCATTGCTTGGATTAATTTTGGCCTTCTTGGCTTTGGAATCATCTTCTTCTTTATTGTCCTGCAAGTTATAACACATAAAACACTCCATTTACAGTTATTCAAAGACAATTTTTTTGATGATATTCAGTTTTTTTATATCTAAACAACCTTTGCATCTGAAATTTTTACCTTTCTTTTTAAAGAAGGGGAATCAGCTTTAGTCTCATTATCTTCTTGCGTTGTTGTACCATTGTCAATAATTTGTGTAGGTGTATATTCTGGTGTAAGCAAATTGAAAGTTGGGATTTCAAATTTTTGAGTTGGTGTCATTTCAGGTTGCGTTATAACCTGCATAATCCATGATTTACAATTTCAATACAATATTGTTCAATTTTAAAGAAAGTTTATTGTTTTCACCTCAGTCTTTTGAGTTTCTGGAGTATCTTCACACAAACGTTGAGTATTTTCTATTTCAGTATCTCTTTCATTGGCTGAATTAGGAGCAGGAGTGTTGTTATATTTGTCATAGTTATTTTCTTCCATTGTCTGAATCACAAAACACAAAACACAGAACATAACACAAACCATTAAGTCACCAATGACTATTATATACGGTAATGTATTATAACTATCTTAATTCTGAATCAAGTTAGGTTCAGAATTACACTTTATAACTAATACTTTATGATACTGTAACACTTTGATTCTATACAACTTTTGCTTTATAATACTTATAACACTCATAACACTTGCCACTATAACGTTGTAACATATTATTTTAAAGAAAGTTTCTTGTTTTCACCTCAGTCTTTTGAGTTTCTGGAGTATTTTCACACAAACGTTGAGTATTTTCTATTTCAGTATCTCTTTCATTGGCTGAATTAGAAGTAGGAGGGTTGTTATTTTCTTCCTTTGTCTGAATCACAAAACACAAAATACAGAACATATTAGTTGGTGAAACAGTTGAGTCATTAACACACACAAACCATCAATTTAAGGTATTATTCTCTTTATAACATTTATAACATTTTTTTACCTCTTTCTTGTTTCTCTCTTCCAAAAAAATCTGGATGTTATCAATCCTAGTGGATAGGCTGGTAACAATATTGATAAGGATATCTAGTTTTTCATTCAATAAATCTGCATTCATCTGCCAAAAAGTAAAAATCCATTAAAACACATTAATCACTGAATGGGAAATCACTTACGTATCACTAATCATGGCGAGATCCAGATTATTACCTTGAAACGGCGAGATCAAGATCTAGACGGCGAGATCGAGGTCGAAACTGAAAAACGGCGAGATCTAGACGGTGAGATCGACGGAGAAATTGAAAAACGGCGAGATCCAGATTATTACCTTGAAACGGCGAGATCGAGATCCAGACGGCGAGATCGAGATCCAGATCTAGACGGCGAGATCGAGGTCGAAACTGAAAAACGGCGAGATCTAGACGGTGAGATCGACGGAGAAATTGAAAAACGGCGAGATCGATGGAGAAATCGAGATCCAGATTCAGAGGAGGAAGAAGAAGAATGTAGATCGAGATATAATAAAACGAGGGTAAGATTGTCTTTTTGATCATGAAAAAGGTGTAGAATTAAAAACTCACTTTCAGAAGGTGTAGTTTTGTGAATTCACTTTCAAATGGTGTAGTTTTGTGATTGTCCCTAAACTATATTTGGGTTATTTTGTCAAATTAGTTGTATCATTATTGTCGAGACCGTGATTTTTCGATTCTTAATAACCCGTTTTAGAATTCAGTTTATAATTTTTTTTTTGATTCTCAATAACCCGATTTAGAATTCGGTTTATAAAAATGGGTTTATGAGAATCGATTTTTTTATAAGAATATGAGATTGACCGGATCAAAACAAGTTTTGATAGGTCAGTACACAGGGCAAAGCTTAAGCACATGTTGCTATTTTTGCCTCGGTGTTCTCTAGTATTTTTGCCTACATTTCTAGTAAAAGGATCGAGCCCTATTTATAGTTATCGACTTACCTAAAATCTAGGGAATTTCCGCAAATAGATCTTTATAAAGATTTAAGTAAATATTCCTTTTCTAACATTTTCTTCATTTCTCAATATTGCCTTCTCTTTGCTAGGCTGTGGAGGCGAGGCAGTGTAAGTATGGGGTGAGCTATTGGGCCTGACTTTTTAAACATGACCCTTTTCACGAGATTGCCTTGGCTCGATGTCGTTTCGGTTGTTTCTTGGTTTGGTTTGACTTCATATGGTTAATCATAGTCGGCTCGGCTCGTGGTTTAAGATGTGATGATTCTCGTACCTTCAGTTATCGTATTCTTTAGTTGGAAATCCATCCACGTACTACGATGCTATGAGTAATCTATATTATTATTTTTGGAGTATTAATATAAATATATCTATAACCATTCAGTTAGGGGATGTTATTGGTTTATGCATCCTAACTAACTAGTAATTTAGGCGGCACATTGAGAAATTAGTTGTTGACGTGACGCCTAAATTGAACCGTTAGAGGTGTGGTGACGTCAAATGTGACATGACACCGCTAAGTAATTTCATTGGCTTAAAAAATGGATTAGTGACTCATTAATCATATATATAAAAGATGAGGAAAGTTCTCCATGGCTTGACAAATAAACACGTCACCTCATCAATTAATTAATTAAACTAGGATTTAACCCGTGGTGTACCACGGATTTATGTTTTTTATAAATAATTTTATATATATACAGTTAATTTAGAAGTTTGTAATATTTTTTCTGATTTTGTAAAATAAATAAAAATATTCAGAATTTCTAAAGAGTATTTTGTTCTTTTATTGTTTATGCAAATAAATATAGAGAAATTCACAAAACTACACCCTTTCAATCATTCTTTCACAAAACTACACCTAATTCAATATTTTCACAAATTTACACCCTTTCAAAATTTTAAAAGCTTGATTTACCCTTTTAAAAATTACCAAAATTAAAATATTTTCATTTGTGTTCGCTAATTAGTGTTTAGAAATAGTATTAAGGGGTATGATTGTGTGGATATGGTTTATTTGAATTTAATTTTGAGTGTTTAGGTGTAGTTTTGTGAAATATTTTTGAAATGGTGTAGTTTTGTGAAATGTAATTCAAATGGTGTAGTTTTGTGATTCTCCCATAAATATATAATGAGAATTATATTTTATATAGCAAAATCTTAATATAATTTGTAAGTGTGTTTATTCCAAACTATTATAAACTATAAAAATTAGGAAGGACAAAACTTCCGGATCCGAAATACCGAACCCAAACCAAACCGAAATCCCCAAATCAATACCGATTCTAAAAACAAATAACTCGAATGTATAGGGAAATTTACTACCATAATACCCGAAATCGAATCTGAACCGAACTCAATTTTGTAGAACTAAACTAAACTACTCTAACTATCCAAAAATTATTTAAAATAATAATAGTTATAATTATATTTGAAGTACATAATTGGAACCAAACCGAAATTAAAGAACCGAAACCGTTCCAAAAATAAATAAACCGAACGAATTGAGAAATTTACTACCTGAAAACCCGAAGCCAAAACAAATTTCTAGATTTGAACCCGAATTACCCGAAATTTGTTTATGATAAAGTTTAATCATTATTTTCAAACTTCTTGTCATTTATCTAGAATTTTTCTAGAAACTGAACCCGTTAATAAATAATTGTTATGCTAGTGTTAATTGATTTAAACAAACTTTATCTATGTTCAATATAGATGTTTATTAACATCTAAAATATTAATATAAATAGAAAATTATAATATGGACAATGATTATATATAAAAACTAAACTATATACTTTTTAAAATATATTTATATTCTGAAATTTTTTATAGACCTCCGTAAGAAAAATAAAAAAATTATATCAAAAATATCATAAATATGAAATTAGTGGTTGATTTTATGTTAAAATCGGTTTTATTGTTTTTGTTGATATTTAAGTCAATTTTAAAAAGTATATATATAGAATGAGATATGTTTGTGTGTAAGTTTCACATAACTCTTTAAGTGAGTTTAAAACCAATGACATAGTATGTAGTTAAGTGAGTTTTTTTGGAAAAGTTCAAAAAATACTTCAATATATATATTTTTATTATATATTTCGTATATCAAAAATTTAATATAATTTATAAGTTGATTAGACCAATAATTTATTATTTATTATATTTAGGATTCGAAAATACCCGAATTCAAAATACAAACCGAATCAAAATACACAAATCATATTATGCGATTTACCCAAATTTATTTAAAATTATAATTATTTTGATTATATATATATATATATAAATAATTGTTGTAAACATATTCTAAATATGTAATATAAGATTTAAATTTTAGTAGAATTGCAATTTCTTCTTTTTTGTTTATAATCGAACCGGAAATCAAACTCGTTAACAAACTATTTTATTTTTTATTGTTTGATATTTTTAACAAAAAAAATTTTCAAATCGTTTTTAAATTCTTAATAATATTAATTAAACCTGTTTGTTTTGATTTAAATAAAATTTTAATGGTAGTTTTTATAAAAAAAACTATGTAATAATGTATTTATGTGAATTACATATGTTTATTTTGTTTTTCAAATATTTTATACATAATTTCTTTAATATTTTTTATTTATTTTTGGAGAGAATTATAATATTTCCTTATTTGATTTTTCGTAATTAAATGTTCAAAAATATTTCCTTTTATGTCCAATGGCATAATGTGTAATTTAGTGTGATTTTTTGGAAAATTTCAAATTAGTACTTCAAAAATACTAATATAGATTATCAACAAAACAAAAATTAAATATACAAAATAATAGTTTATATTTTACATATAAATCAAACCCCATTAAAATGCATAAACCAAAAAATCGCTCACTAAATAATATTCCCTCATTTCAAAATAATTGATATTCTAGAATGTTGCACATATATTACGAATTTAATTTTTTTATATTAAATAATTAAATCAACCAATAGAAAAAATTATACAACATACTATTACTTAAAAAATTAATTCATTTTGCATTGAAATCCTAAATTTCATTTATTTTGTCACAAAATTTTTAGGCTAGAATATCATTTATTTTGAAATAGAGGGAGTATAAAAAACAAACATTAAGAAAAATTATTAATCCTACAATAAAATAAAAATATTGAAATATATATTATACCAAACCAAAGAATTTGGAACATAAATTATTTAATGATTTTTTGAATAGTAATTTATAACCTCCACTATAAAAATATTGATTTATATCGTACTATTTATGTGCTTACAATAATAGTAAAAACAAAGTTTAATTTTTTCATGGATAATAATGAACAATTGCTAGCCAATTATATTATTTTTCTCTTTTACATTATTGGAAATAATTATAGTAATCGTTATTCTATACATTTAGTTACTCAAAATTGAAGTTAAAATAAATGAATGACACTCTTCATTCCAAGTTCTTCATACAACATTAACGTAAACAAGACCCTCAAATTTCTTACATCGTAACTATTCGACTTATCATACATATATATTTGTATTTTTTATTTTAAAATCAAATTAATTTCATGATAGGGTTTTTAAAATTTTTTATCGGCGTTAAACTATCGAGAGATTGATTGAACTTTGTTATTGGATTGAAAATATGATGATGAGAATGTGTATTCTATCAAATAGAGTCTACATTTAACCGCATCTCGCAAATGATGAGAATGTATATGTTTATTTAACATTGTTCATATCTGATTGAAAGTGTGGCGAAAAGAAAAATATTTTCAAACCAAATCTAGCACAAATTACTTATATCTTCTTATTCAAATACGCATTCAAATGTTTTCCTACGATTTTAGGTTAAAATGTTGTAAAATTTAAATATTTCAAAACATCTTATGTGTAACCTAAATTCAAAAAATCAAGTAGAACATATAATTAATCTTTTCAATACAAAAAGACTCGTGCATGCGCGGGTGATCTCCTAGTACATATAATTTATAATACTAAACACAAAGATCTTTATTAAAACCGTTTTTTAAACGGGTTAGAACGTCTAAAACTGATTGGTTATTTAATTATATTTACCCGACCCGAACTAAATAAATATCCAATCATAATCTATAATATAAAAGAAGAAGAACTCTCTCCATATGAGTGACACATCATCATCAACAATATTAAATACATAAATAAAATCAAAAATTTGACAAAATTCATTTGTTAATAAAAATCAAATAAAAAAACCATTAAAGACATAAAACCATTTAATAATAAAATGAAACATTATATTATATACAATAAAAAATATATATAAAATTCAAACTTAAATATATATATATAGATAACTAAAGTTTAAACATTATAAATTTAAGATTCAAATACTCCATGACTACACATATAAATAATACGTAAATTGTTCTCAATAATCTTCTTACACCAAATGTTAATAATCACTAAAAATATCAACCGAAAACATAACCGCCATACAAATAAACAAAAGCACATATAAATGTTCTAATAACATTAAAGAAAAGAAAACAAAATATGGTGCAATTTAAAAAACGGAATAAAATCTCTACGTAAAACATAAATAAAGGTATTGTGTACGAAAATAAAGGGAGAATTACAAAACTACACCATTTGAATTACATTTCGTAAAACTACACCATTCCAAAATGACTTCACAAAACTACATCTAAACACTCAAAATTAAATCCAAATAAACCCTATCCACACAATCCTACCCCCTTAATACTATACCCTAAACACTAATTAGCGAACCCAAATGAAATGATTTTAATTTTGGTAATTTTTTAAAGGGTAAATCAAGCTTTTAAAATCTTGAAAGGGTGTAAATATGTGAAAAAACTAAATTAGGTGTAGTTTTGTGAAAGAGGGGTTGAAAGGGTGTAGTTTTGTGAATTCCTCTAGATATAACCACACTCTACCGATTTGGATCAACCTTTCATTTTTCACAAAGACGCCGATTATATATAAAAAACAATCTCATATAATCAGAAACTCAGAAACATGAAATCTTTCTTTTTTTTGTTGTGAGGGTTTTCTATTAAAACAAAATGAAAAATACAAATGTTGTGGGGAGCGAAGCCCATTAACGAAGCTCAATAATAAAGCCTAATTTAGATAAAAACAACCGATATTAAAAACCAAACTGAACCAGAATTGGATTAACTATTATCAAACCAGAAAGTAACCAAAGTGGATTTGGTTTTGTTAGATTACCAGAATCAACAACCAACGCTCGATCTATGGCAGAGAAGATTTTAGGGCATGTTCAATAACAGATAGAGACTAGCAGCCGACTTTGAGAAGTTTTTTGCAGTGAAAGCATCATGCAGTTTGAGCTTATTGGAACCAGAGTCGAAGCATAGCCGAGGTGAGATTTGGTTGATGAGTTCGAAGGCTTTCCGCTCTGCTCCTGATCAAGCGATCAATGGATTTGAGGATAAATTCAGTGGATCTAAAAGTTTTGTGATGTATTCGATGATTCCTCTCCATCCAGAGATAGTGTGTCGTCGCTTGCCAAGCCAACAAAGTAAGTGTTCTTTATATTCCTTTGAGAACATGTAGATGTGAGATGTTTGTTTCCCATAGATTTGAAGGAGAGAAGTGACACCTTGTCGCTATTTTTTCCCAGATAGACCAGCTAAATCTACACTCAAGAACAAATGGTTCCTTGACTCCACTTCAGACTTACACAACACACATAGTGGATCAGTCTGGAGTCCACAATTTAGGAGTCTGTCCTTCGTCGCACACCTATTGAGATTGACCAGCCACGTTAAAAATTGATGTCTTGGGATTCCTTCTTTGTTCCACACCTCTCGGTGCCATTGGACTAGTGGTTTATGGTCCTTGAGAAGGTAATAAATTTGTCCCGTTTTGTAGCTCTCCAAAATGTTGCCTTCGACCACCCATTCCATTGCATCTTCATCACCTGTTAATGATAGTGTTGTTAAATAGATTTGCAGGTTGAGTTGCGCTTCTGATCTTGGATGTGGTAGTCTCCATGATCCATCAATCCACAGTTCATCGAGAGTGGTGTTTTTGGAGATACCCGATAAATGAGTATCCCTTCCAAGGTACTTCATCAAATTCCCATAAGGGGACCAATTATCCGTCCAAAACTTTGTAGTCTTTCCATTACCGACAATTCGTTTCATCCACGGGTAAACATAGTCTCTGAGCTTTAGTAATTTATTAGAGAACCAAGACTGATTCATCTTTCTTCTAGTGTTTATTACCCAAAAATTGTTTATGTCTCCTTTTAATACCTCCTTGACATACCATGTAGCCCAGACGGAAGCTGGCCTGAAGAAGAGGATCCAAGTTAGTTTCAAAATTGCCGCTTTGTTCCAGGCTTGTAAGTCTCTCAAACCTAAGCCTCCTTCTTCTTTTGCACACGTGATTGAAGACCATGCAAATTTTGCTGAATTATGCCCACCAACCGTGCATTTCCAAAGAAATTCACTACAGAGAGAATTGACCATTTCAATACACTTTTTTGGCAGGATAAAGGAGTTGCACCAGAAGTTAGTAATCCCATTGATGACTGAAGAAATCAGTTGTTTTCTTCCTGCATAAGGGAGAGATTTAGCTGCCCATCCTGTCATTCTTCCTTTGACACTCTGAATCAGGTTTGCACATCCACCTAGTGTTAATTTTTTGGAATTGAGGGAAATACCCAAGTATCTCACCGGTAAGGAGCCATGCGAGAGTCCAATTACCATAGAAATCTGATTTACTTCATCTACATATAGTCCACAAGAGAAGAAGTTAGTTTTTTGAGTACTTATCGAAAGGCCTCATAATTGTTTGAAATCTTCTAGGATTTGGAGCACTCCTTGGACCGAGGAAAGAGAGCCATCAATGAAGATAAAAAGATCATCCGCAAAGCATAGATGGGTAAGCTTGGTCTCCTTGCAGTTGAAATGGTAAGTAAATTTCCCTTCTTCAGCTCCTTTGTTAAGTAAGAGTGATAAGCAATTCATAACTATTACAAACAAGTAGGGGGATAGAGGGTCACCCAGCCTTAATCCTCTCTTGCCTTTGAAATAGCCATGAATTAACCCATTATAGCCTACCGAGAAAGCCGTAGTGCAAATGCAAGCATATAACCATCTTAGATACCTTTCTGGGACATTGAAACCTCTCAAGCAGCCAAAGATAAACTCCCATCTGATTGTATCAAATGCCTTAGCTATATCAACTTTTATAGAAATCCTTTTAGGACCCATATCCTTATGATAAGCATGAACAATTTCTGAAGCTAGGATAGTGTTTTCCACAATAAGTCTCCCTTTTACGAAGGCTGTTTGGTTCTGTAGGATTAATTCAGGCAAAAGAGGCTTCAATTTCTTAACCATTAACTTGGAGATGACCTTGTAGATTGTGTTGCAACAGGAGATAGGCCTAAATTCAGTCACCTTGGAGGCTCCTGGTTTCTTTGGAACAAGAGTGAGGATTGTGGCATTAATCACTACTAAAAAAAATTCATATAGCCACGGCCGTATCGGTGGCTATAACGTTAAATCCGTGGCTATACGCTCGTGGCTAAAAAATTTCGTGGCAAATCGTGACTAAATAGCCACGGATTTTTGCTATAACCACCGATACGACCGTGACTATATGACTTTTTTTTAGTAGTGAGTGGCTAATGGGAGGAACCCAAAGATGAAGAACTGTTGAATAGCTGTGAGTAATTCAGGACCAACAATACTCCAAGCCTGCTTAAAAAATCCTGAAGTTAGGGGTGAGCTTGAAGATAGTAGCAGTGATTTCTTCAGGTGAAGGGACAAGTTGCATAGAAACAATTAATTGTGAGTTGCATCTAAAGGAGGACAAAGTAGAGAACCATCCGGAATGAGTAAGCAATTGAGGCAAGGATTCAGGAGCTAGGATCTCTTTGAAGTGATCAAGTGCATGATTTCTCATAAGCATCAGATCGTCAATTACAGAGTCATCCTCCAAAGTGAATAATCTTATAGCATTGTAAGAGTTTCTCATCTTTGATATTCTGTGGAAGTAGGTAGTGTTTTGGTCCCCCTCTCTCAACCAATTGATTCTCGATTTTTGCTTTAGGTAAGACTCTTCTATTGATTGTAGAAATTTCCATTTGGCATGAAGCTCTATTTCCTCGGTAAATAGTGTAGGGGTCGGATTTTGTACCGCTTGTACCTGCACAAGTTTTAACAAATCATTAGTCTCTAACACTCCTTTGAATTTGTGAAAAAGTCTCTCTAGATAAAGCTTTTAGTGTAGTTTTTAACCCTTTGAGTTTGACATAGTAAAATGCTAGATCTCTTGACAATCCTCCACTTTGGTTCCATGATGTCTCAACCGACAGGATAAAGGAAGGGTGGTTTGTTAGATGGTTGAAGAATTTGAAAGGTTTTGTACCAGGTGAAGGAAGAGGGGCATTAAGATCAAGGATAGAAGGAGTATGGTCAGAGAATTCATGAGGAAGGAAAGATGATAGGCTATTGGGGAACTGAGATAGCCAAGAATTGTTTACAAGGATCCGGTCTAGTTTTTTAGCAATGGGACCAGAAGGCCTGCAATTTGTCCAAGTGTGGAGAGTTCCTTGAAAGCGCAAGTCGAAAATTTATGCGTTTAGAAAGCAGTCATGAAGCTCAATCATGCGAGTAGTGATATAGTTGACTGAATTTGAGGAGTGTTCCGAATGATGAATTATTTGGTTGAAATCACCTCCAATAACCCAAGGAGTGCCTCTAAGATTTATTGAATTGCTCAACATCATCAGGTCTTGCAAAAGTAGCCCTCTTTCATCTCCATTGTTTGATGCATAAACAGAGGTTAGTACAAAAGTATCCATTCCTGGTATTTTAACTTCACAAGTTATTTGCTGACGTGATTGTTGTATGAGTGAAACAGTTATTGGAGATTTCCAAATCAACACAATCCTTCCATCCACATCAGAAGCATGGTTTGACATGTAGTTCCAACCAGCACATGTAGTTCTCAAAATCTTTCGACGCACAATAATAAACCAGGTGATTGGTTTTTAGCGACGGTTTAGAATCCCATTTATTATTACTCTCACTCTGAGAACCCTTATATACTCGATATATATAGTGTAAAATTCTTAAAACCTTAGAACCTTTATTTCAAATACATTCTTTATTAACACTTTTTTTGGTGTTGTAGTTAAAATGTGTTCAGCCTATATCCATTTCTACTAACCAAGAAACACAAAATGGTATTACTCACACGTTAAAATTTGTTGTACTTGATCCAAGGTACAATATAACCTCTATAAATTAATACTCGATTCGTTAATAACTCTCTAAGATAATAATTTTTAACGGTCACAAAATTGATTTTTAGTGTAATTTGTCCCTCGATAAATTAATAATTTTTTATCGAATTGGTGTAGTCCCGACATTATTAATTTATAGAGGTTTAACTGTAATTTTAATACCATACCACTAATTTTACTAAAACTTTTTTTTTACATATAACGTCGATTTATATTTTATATATTTTTCAGGGGTAATTTCATTATTTAAAAAACAAACAAAGAGCTAGTCTTGAAACTTGCTTCTGCATCGTTTCAAAGGGATGACACTAATTTTGTTGTGCATATAAAATATTGGAGGTTGACAACCTATTATGGTTTTTTATTTTGCATGTTCTTAGAAATTTGTTTATATTTAAATTGTCATGAGAAGTTGGTATACTTATGTAAACCAATTTTTCAAGTTTCACTACACCAAAGGAAGCCAGAAAATTTTTAAGAAGGTTTTATTAGTATTTACTTATTTAAATATATAGTTCTAATATCCCAAGTCTATTTAACCTAATTGATGGTTTTTTGTTTTTTACTTATTAGGTGTGTTGTAGATTCTGCAGTCGGTGCTGACCCAAGGAACAACACTGATGTTTAAAAGTTCAACATTAAATATTCGCAGTCGTCTTTCAAAGTTGTTAAAGACGATAATATAAATATTTAGCTCATCGTTGTCAATGTGTATATGTTATCAAGGTATTTATCAGATATTTATGCATTCTAATATTAATACGAGTCATATCGTAAATGCTAAAAAAGGAAGGAAATATTTCAATAACCCAAAAAAGAGAATAGCAAAATGATTGATTTTTTATATTTTTCACACTTATTAAGAAAAAAATTAATATATACCAATAATTACATTGTTTTATTAAATAACACTAGTTTCTATATCTATCAACCAATATAACGGAAAATGGTCATTTAATTCCCATATTTTCAAATCGAGGCCATAAAAAATCCAAATTTTCAATTGGGTTTAATAAATCATGTATTTTCATATTTGTGTCATATAAATCTCATCATTTTGTTGACCAGGTTATTTTAATTAATCGAAAAGTCAACCGTTAATTAGATATTAACATCCGTTAAATCTTTAACACACCGTCGTTTTGTCTAAACGAAAAAAACCCCTTTTAATAAAATCGTAACCCTAATTCCCAAATCAAATTTTTTTCTCTGTCATCTCTCTCTTTCGATCGAGATATCTCCTGGATCGGTTGTTTTGAAATATTATAATCTTTGATGGGTGCTTTTCGAATTTTTTCACGTTTTCAATTTTATACGTCACAAAAAAAATTATTTTTAAAATCTGTTTTCGCGAATATTTTTAATTTAGTTTTACGAATCTGAAAAAAATATTTCAAAAATCAAAAAACGAAATTAAAATATTTTCATAAAATCACTCAAATATGATTATAAAATCGATTTTAAAATATTTTTTGAATATTTTTAGGGTATAGAAACTAAAATCTTACCATTTGGGTTCGCAAACCCTAAACCAAGACCCCTTGATTTTTTTAGGGTTTAGATTTGTGAATTTTCGAATTTTTTTATTACAAATAAAAAAAATGGGTATAGGAGATTTTTTTGGGTATAGGAGATCATGGTTTTTCAAAAACACCCAATTGAGAAGATGACTCCGATCGATCTCATCACTTTCATCTCTTTGTCGATATCATCTCATGGCGGGGAAGAAGAAGCTTACACCAAAATCGATTCGTCGTAAGAGAAACTATGGTGAAAGCTTAAGAGTCGAATCGAGTATGTTTGATGAAGAACTCGATGGAGGAGATGAGCGTGAAATTGATGATGTTTGGCGACAAGATAGTGATGATGACGATGCGGTTGAAGAAAATATAGTTGAAGAAACATGCAATGACCTCGTAGTACACTTCGGCGAAGGCTTTGCAAAAGAGGAGAACATGAGTGATAGAGATAGCGGCGACGACATATGGGACGATGAGAAGATACCAAGTCCATTATCTTCAGATGAGGATGAAGATAGATATGAGCGTAGAGATTTGCTTGCATATACGCTCGATTCAGAGGAGTATTTATTTCTTGGGAAGACATACGGATGTGCGGCTGATTTTAAAGTGGTTGTTTTGAAATATTCTTTGAAGACAAGTTACGATATCAAGCTCTACAAATCAACAACAAAAAGGCTTGGTGCGAAGTGTAATGATGTGGAGAAAGAATGCGGTTGGAGGGTCTATTGCTCATACGTGAAAAGGAAGCACAAGATGCAAATTAAGGTGTATATCAATGAACACTCATGTATAATATCAAGTTATACGAAGATGTTGAAGGTATCTTCTATAGCAATGCTTTTCTCAGAGAGACTGAGATTGAATCCGAAGCTAACAAAGAAGGATATGGTTGATGAAATTAAAAGAGAATACAACATGATCGTGACAGAGGATCAATGTCCTAAAGCTAAGTCAAAGCTTTATAAGGAAAGAAAGGCAGGACATGAGGCTCATTTTTCACGTCTTTGGGATTACCAAGCTCAGGTTTTGAAGACCAATCAACATACTACTATTGATATTGAGACGATTCCAGGAGCTACTCCAGGTTGCAAACAAAGATTCAATCGTATATATATTTTCTTTACATCACAGAGAGAGTCGTGGATAGAATCATGTAGGCCAATCATAGGATTAGATGGTGCCTTTTTGAAATGGGATATCAAAGGGAAATTGTTGGCTGCAGTAGGAAGGGATGGGATAATAGGATAGTTCCTTTAGCATGGGCAGTGGTAGAGATTGAGAATGATACTAATTGGGAATGGTTTGTGCAAAAGCTTAAAGAAGATCTTAATCTAGGAGATGGTGGTCGTTTCACAATCATCTCAAATAAGCAGAAGGTAAGCTATCTAGTTTGTGTTTTAAAATTATGATATATGGAAGAACTAAATATGATCTATTGTATGTTTCAGGGATTGGTCAAAGCTATGAAGAATGAACTGCCAAAAGCTGAACATCGGATGTGTGCAAGGCACATACTAGCTAACTGGAAAAGAGATAATAAAGACCCTGAGATAGAACGTATGTTTTGGAGGATTGCAGGCAGCTACACTGAAGGAGACTATGTTGATAATCTGAAAGCTTTGAAAGATTATTGTCCAAGTGCGCATGATACTCTTATCAAAACTAATCCATCAACTTGGTCTAGGGCTTTCTTTAGAGTAGGATCTTGCTGCAATGATAACCTCAATAATCTTTGTGAATCTTTTAATAAAACCATAAGAGAAGCTAGAAAGAAGTCTTTGCTTGATCTTTTAGAGGATATTAAGAGAAAATGCATGGTTCGCAATGCCAAAAGGGCATTACTTGCAGATAAGGTGAAAACAATGTTCACAAAGAGAGCTCATTTGGGGATTGAAATGACTAAGATGAAGGCTAAAAATTGCAAAAGATATATGGCATGTGGGGATTTACATGAAGTAGATGATAAAGGTACAACTTATAGTGTGGACATGGTTAAAAGAACTTGTGGTTTTATGAAGTGGCAGATTACTGAAATGTCTTGTATTCATGCAGCTTGTGTCATTGTGGCAAAGAAAGAAAGTTTTGGTGAATCTGTAACGACCCCGACCCGGGCGCCCGTTACCTTGAGAGTCTAACCCTTTCTTTAATGTGATATTGTCCGCTTTGGGCCCTAAGACCCGCACGGTTTTGGTCTTGGTTTCCTTCCCAAAAGGCCTCACATTAAATTGGGGGTTAGACTCTCCTTAAATATTAGATTTTCATTCTCTAAATATCCGATGTGGGACGAATATCACAATTCACCCCACTCAAAGGCGCAACGTCCTCGTTGCGCACCAGACCCCAAACAATCGGCCCTCGAGGTCAGAACTAGAGTGGCTTCTCGCTCTGATACCACTTGTAATGACCCCGACTCGGGCGCCCGTTACCTTGAGAGTCTAACCCTTTCTTTAATGTGATATTGTCCGTTTTGGGCCCTAAGACCCGCACGGTTTTGGTCTTGGTTTCCTTCCCAAAAGGCCTCACATTAAATTGGGGGTTAGACTCTCCTTAAATATTAGATGTCCGTTATGGCTGACACTTCACAAGAACCAAGTCAAGACAGAGAACTAAGTGTGTGTAAGAGGAGAAGTCATTTGGAGACTGGAAACATGGTGAATTCGTAGAAGTATGAAGATGCAACGAATCTGTCCAAACACAAAGGTGAGGCCTTTTGGGAAGGAAACCAAGACCAAAACCGTGCGGGTCTTAGGGCCCAAAGTGGACAATATCACATTAAAGAAAGGGTTAGACTCTCAAGGTAACGGGCGCCAGGGTCGGGGTCGTTACAAGTGGTATCAGAGCGAGAAGCCACTCTAGTTCTGACCTAGAGGGCCGATTGTCTGGGGCCTGGTACGCAACGAGGACGTTGCGCCTTTGAGTAGGGGTGAATTGTGACATTCGTCCCACATCGGATATTTAGAGAATGAAAATCTAATATTTAAGGAGAGTCTAACCCCCAATTTAATGTGAGGCCTTTTGGGAAGAAATCCAAGACCAAAACCGTGCGGGTCTTAGGGCCCAAAGCGGACAATATTACATTAAAGAAAGGGTTAGACTCTCAAGGTAACGGGCGCCCGGGTCGGGGTCGTTACAGAATCTGTATCCAACTTTTGCACAACAAGGATATGGAAGCTGACATATTCTCGTGGAATAAAACCTGTAGATGACATGAAGCTATGGCCTAGGCTTCATAGGATTCCTTTGTTGCCACCATCTTTTAGATTAGGTAATCGAGGTATGGATGTTATATTTTATGATACAAATATGAATTGACTGATACAATTACAAACTATACATTATTGTTATTATATATGCCTATCAAACCAAGAGGTTTCCACAATTGAAAATTTATAACTTTAATTGTATTAATAGAAAGGGAAAATCGCCAAAAAAATTCCCCAACTTTCAAAAAAATGCCGTTTAAATCTCCAACTCACGTTTGAGCCATTTTATTCCCTTATTTTTAACCGCGAAACAATTAAATCCCAACTAACGTTGACCAATCTATTTAATCCCCAAATAAAGTCAAACGTTAAATATCTGTTAAATGTTGGTAACTCTAAAAACGATTGCGTTTTGAATCACTTAAAACCTTCTTCAAATCGAGCAAAAGCCCCAAATTATAATTGTTAATCGTATAAATATATATATATATATATATATATATATATATATATATATTATAATAGACCTTATATATACGACCCATTTTCTAAAACCGGTTTGTTAGATCCAATTCCCGGTTTAATTTTGGGTAACCTAGACCTCTATGTGAACTATGGTTTCCTTCTTCAACAGAGAACTTGAGCTCGCTTTTTGAGATTAATTCATCTTCTCCAGCGTCTTCAATTTGGTGTGTTCTTCTACAAATTATCGAATTTGGTATGTGGTTGCAATTTTTGGAGATTGTGATGACAACTTAGGACTTTACAAGTGTGTTTGAACTTTAAAATCAAAGTAAAGAGACGATTAAGACCAGCGGACATGCTTTCGCGAAGCCTCTGTTTGATCTTGGTGGCTTCTCTCTATGATGTGACTTTCATACTTATTTTTGCTTAGAAAACCAATCATGTAAGCTCCGCACCACTAAGACTCTGAAGCATAAGTCCCGTCATCAACACTCGTGCGTTTCCTCTGGCTTGTCCATAACCATACTGTCTCTGCAGCAACTACAAGAGGCATCGTCCTCTACTTCACCGCATTGTTGATCTTTTTCACCACTTTGTCGATCTTCCTCAGCGCGTTGTCGTTCTTCTTCACCGCACTGTCGATCTATCTCGATTTCAATTTCTGGATCGAGTCTTCTCTTATGCCGCTTCAGAGTCAATTTCTTCCTACTCCCAGCCATAGAATCAACGACAGAGTAACAGAGAAGAAATCAGAGAGAGAAAAGATGAAACTGCCGAAGAGAGAAAGAAGAGAGAAAGAAGAGAGAGTTATACGATTTGAGAGTTAGGGTTTGTGATTTGGGTTTTTTTTGGGCTAAACGACGTCGTTTTGTATCTCTCCCCTCTTACTCCCTTAAGAATAGTAAACGCAATCGTTTTAAGAGTTAACGACAATTAACAGAGACTTAACGTTTGACTTTATTTGGGTATAAAATGGTTTGGTCAACGATAGTTGAGATTTAATTATTTCGCGGTTAAAAATAGGGGAATAAAATGGCTCAAACGTGAGTTGGGGAATTAAACAGCATTTTGTTGAAAATTGGGGAATTTTTTAGCGATTTTCCCTTAATAGAAATCAAACTTAATTAGAAAACTAGAAGGGTAAACTTGGTATAGTTGTTGCATCATACAAAAAGGGATAAGATGAGAATTATTCGGTTGTGCTTACTGTAATAGACCTCTTTAAATAAATTGTTTTGAGACTCATTAAACTAAAGTCCCCAACCTTGCTTTTTAGACCTTGTCTTTATATATATATATATATTCTTTTTTTTATTAGTAGAAATTGTTTATTGGCGTGTTCATACCAGCAAAAAATTTTAGTTATTTAATTTTTATTTTCTATATGAGACTTAAATGACTACTTAATTTTTGAATTTTGTTTTATTATAAACTTAATTTTTGAATTGATATGTCAAATCGAGCCAACTTCTGTAATGCCCCTATATTCTAACTTCAAATCTCCTATACACCTCAAAAATCTCTTAAACCCCTTTTTTATTTTTTAATTCAAAAAAATTCAAAAAAAACAAAAATTGACAAATCTAAACCCTAAACTAATTGAGGGGTCTTGGTTTAGGGTTTGCGAACCCGAATGGTAAAGTTTTAGTTTCTAAACCTTCCAAATTTTGAAAAAACGAATTTATAATTATATTTGGATGATTTTCGGAAAAACATTAAAACTTTTTTTTTGATTTTTGAAATATTTTTATCAAATTCTTAAAATTAAATAAAAAATGACAATTATGACTTATTTTCCCTTTGTTTTGTCGAGTTGTGTGTTGGGTTTTGTAGTGGAATGTAACTAGAAAGTTCTTAGTTAGATGTATAGGTTTTGTAAATGTGTCAGTCACCAATGGATATTTCGTTGCTTTTAATGCTTTATTTTGTCTTTTTAAGATGGATGAGCTGTCTTTTTGTGTTTTGTGACCTTAAATTCTTTTTCTAATTTTTAAATAGGTTGTCCAGATTTTTTTAACAAATTATAAGTGGTTAACAATTGCCAGCTAGTGGATAACATCTGTCAGAGGTCTAGTTATGATATATCAATTTAAGTGGATATATTTTCGTGGACATATTTTCATGGATATGCGTTTGTATAAATTTGTATAAACAAAATCTTATTATAATTTTTTTTTTGTGTCCATAACAATATGACTAGATTAATATAGAACAAAATCTAGGGTCTAGGGTTTGTTGTTATAGGGTTTGGGGTTTGTTACTTGGAAGGCGGATGTGGACACATTTTCGTGGACATATTTTCGTGGACATGTGTATAAATTTGTATAAACATAATCATGTTATCAAAAGATAAATATTTATATCCACATCAACTCGATTAGATTAATATAGATCTTCACACATTTTTTTGCATCATTTATTAATAGATTTTTCACCGCCTTAGTGAATTAGGGTTTGAGATTTGTTGTTATAGGTTTTAGGTTTTAGTGTTTTGTTTTATGTTTAGTGTTTAATGTTTTTGGAATTGGGTTTGAGTTTATTATTTTAGTTTTTGGTTTTATTGTTTTAGTATCAATGTTTAATGATAATATTTTTAGGGTTTAGTATCTATGGATACTACGATTATGTTAGGTTTTGTATTTTAGTGTTTATGGTTTAAAAGTTGTAAAAATACGGATGGACACTTTTTTGGGGATGGTGGGAGGTGGATGGTGGGAGGTGTGGATGGCGTGCGATGGACGTATTTTTGTGTGTCATGATTTATGGTTGGATTTTTAATGGTATAAGGTTTAGAGTTTAGTGTTACCTTAGTGTATAGTGTTTAATAATACATGGTTTATGGTTTAGTGTAAGTCATATGGAAAAATATTGATGGTCACTTTTGTTGGTACACATGGACATATACTAGTGGACATTTTTTGGTGGACATTTTTTGGTGGACAAAATATTCGTTTATCAACAGAAAATTCAAGAGTTATTTCATTATTGGATCCCAAAAAACAATTGGCCAATTTTTAACATAATGACCTTTATAATTGACTCTAAGCTCTTGTACATATCTAAGTCATGAACTTTAACATTGATTCTATTCTAAGCCCTAGTACATAACCAAATAAATGATTTGTAGCATATAGCCGTGGCGGAAGGTTGAAATCGAACAGTGTATCGGGATTAGATTTAGTTCAAACAGATGAAACAAAACATTTAGGGAGGTTTGCTAAAGGGTTTGAGAATGAGACTCCAGAAAGCCAAGTCTCCGTCGCAGGAAACTCCGGTGAAAACTCATAAATGGTAAGTAATCGAACTTACCATCCATATTGTCGGAGAAGAAATCGAAAACGCCGTCGCAGGATCTCCGGTGACCTTGCTCCCGGCGATGAGAACGATTAGAGTTATAAAGAAAACATAAAAGGGGAAAACAGAAAAAGGGATTTCCGGCGAGATCTATTTCTAACGTTTAGGGTTAAAGAGAAAAGATGGGTTTTTAATTTGTTTATGCTCGGTTTTTGAGAGAGCTTGTAACTAAATGATTTAGTTAGTTTATCACATTAAAATACTAGGTGCGGACCCTGCGCTATACGCGGGACAAAGTTTTATTATCCTTAATATAATTAAACTCATATATAATAAAAAAATTATTTTATGTTTTAAATTAATCTTAGAAAATAAATAAATATTGTATAACCAATACAATTTATTTTAGATATAAATCTATACTTATTTAACTATAAATATAATTCTATGTTTACGACAAATTATCCAAACTTTATATATCACCATATTCACATATATGTATACCAATACCAAAATGAAAAGATACAAAAATATTAAATAATGTTATAGTCGTTGGAAATTTTTGAAAATAATTAGAAGAACTTGAAACGTTATAACATACTTTATTTCATAAAATATTTTTATCATCGTATAAAATAAAACATAATCTATTTTAAAAAGTATTATATTTTTTATATTAAGATAATTAAGTCAGACCCGCTAATATCGCGAAAAGATAGACACATGATAAAAATATTTCGTAGATTTAGATCGACACAAAACGAAATAAAATTGTTAAAAGTAATTTCGTAAAAACAAACCAATATTAATATCTTTGACTACAATATTTGATCGATAAAAAAACAAAAAACGCAACAATATTTCTATAAACAAAAACTAAATAATATATCCGAAATTATCTATGACAAATAAAATAAAATCGAAGACAAAAAGTTATTCAAATATATAAGGGTACACACAAAAAATAAATAAAATATAAAGACATAAAAGCAAAAAATTGTGTATGTCGATGATTGGGTGGCCTATGTAAAATATATATTTCAATAATGGGTCTAAAATATATTTAAAATTGTGTATTGTCGATTTCTACAATATGTAGATGCTAGATAGATCTAAAATATATTTTATATGGTTTTTTTAATAGTATAGATAGATTAGTAAAATATATTAAAATTGGGTGAGAAAATTAGTTCAAACATTAAGGGCGAAAATGCAAAAAATAAAAAATATTCTAAAAGCTCTCTCGTCGCGACACGTAGACATTTTTTTCTTCTCTTTTAATAGTATAGATTGTCGTTTTCAGATTTTAAAAATAATTTTTTGTGGCCTATAAAATTAAAAAGCAAAAAAATGAAAGAGTGTCTTCTTAGATTACATGTATAGAAATAGAGGCTTTGGAGAAGATATTTACGTCAAATCTATGCAAAAAAGGTAAATCATGCAATATGCATTTTTTGATTTTTTGACACCTTTCTCACCCAAAAGGAACAATCAGAAAATTCTCTCTTTCATTATACACACCGCCATTGTCTCTTTTTCTTTCTCTTGAGTTTCGTTGTATGTCATCGACTCAGTGTGATCCAAACACCGCCATCGTCACCTTCGTACTCGAGACTATTGATCCAGTGAATGATTCGTCGATTGGGAAACAACTTAAGTAAAGGTGAGCCATCGGATCTGATCGGCGATGTCTGAGCGAAATGGTTAAGATCGAGGAGCCAGATCTTACACAAAGCACGACAGTGGACCGCAAGAAGAATCCCAAGTCGCTTCTAACTTTTGGCTCGGTGGCTCAAATCTCAAGGGCCTTCGGCCTTCCTTTTTCCGCCTTGAGGATTCCGAGTGTGAATGAGCGCCCTACGAGTGATGGTACAGAGGATATCGTGGTGTATGAGTCTCTGTTCAGTTACGGATTTAGTGGAATCGTCCCTTCGCCGATTGCAACCGTATCACGCCACTTTGATCTATCTCCAAGGCAGCTTTCCCCGATGGCGTGGAGGATGCTAATGACACTTGAGGTGCTTGGTGAACTGAACTCCATTGAGGTGACGGTGGCCTCTGTTTTGTACGCCTTTTACTTTAAGCCTTACGCTGGGGACATCGGTCATTATCATCTTCATCCTCGGTGTAACTTGTCATTGATTGTTAACTTCGAGGTTGACGACCAGAGCGTATCCGAGAAAAGCTGGCGTCGTTGTTACTTGTTCTTGTCGGTTGGGCCTAGTCCCAACTTTCCTACCACATGGTCACATTCAGGTGGGTACTTTTGATTTTGTAATTCGTGGTGTCGATGACTCATTCTTATTGTCTTTCTTTGTTTTATGCTTTTCCTCGATGATAGATTAGAAGTGAAAAATTGGTTCCTTAGATTGCAACATGTCTGAGAACCAACGATCCCCTGACCCTTTTGAGTTCTCCCTTGTTGCTTCGGGAAAGCTGGCTGAGATGGGGAGCTCCATTCCCGTGTCTGAGAGTCAGATGGGTGTTACGGAGGTCTCCAAAGGCGGGGTAGCTGCTGTGGCAAGGGTACGGCGGAGGACACTCTGGACAGTCGTGCTGAAAGCCGGAAGGTGAAGACGTCTCCAATCTCAATTGGGGAAGTCGGTAGCTCATATTCTCTTACCATGGTAGAAGAGATGAAGTCCAAGCTGTTGTCCTGGGTCTTGGAGGCCATTGCTGAAGATGGTGTTGGGAGGGCTGCCAATGAGGTTTACCGTAATCTCCTCAAGGTAAAAATCATGGCCTTCGTTTGCCAAGAGATTTCTTATTGCATAAACCTGACCCTTTGTCACATGTGTGTAGGTAATGTTCTCCTTCCGTGGTGTGGGGGAGAAAATCGCGGCTACGGTGGAAGAGTCCTCCAAGGATCACGAGGCCTTCGTTCTTATGAGAGAGAGAAGCACGATGTTGAGAAGAAGAAAGGGCTGGATCTTTTTGTCGCCATCGATACCAAGAACAAGAAGGTATAAGAGCTTAAGGCCTCCATAGCCGAGCGGGAGCAGAATACGGTGGAACTACAATGAAAGGTCGCTGAGCTAATGAAGGAGGGAGAGTCCAAGGAAGAACGACCTCCTGTAGGTTGAGTATTACTTCTTCCTCGATCGCCGATACGCCCAAATGGTGAAGGCTCAGCTCAAGGGTCTGCTTGCTCCTTAGGTCACCGAGTCGTTGGTGGCTCTCAGTGATGATCCTCTGTATTAAACCTTCTCTTTTCTCCTCTTTTAAAACACTGCTTTTGTTGTGGTCCATTCTCGGTTTGAGATGGGCCACTTTGTGTATTTGTTGGGCCGCTTAGAACATTCTTGGTTGTAGCGGGCCCATTAACTTTGCCCGCAGTGGGCTTTTCAAAACTTGCCCCCGAGTGTCATAACTCGTGGGGCTACTTTGCTTCCAATCGTCTTTCTTCTTATTTTCGTCTTTGACAAAACATGGAATTAAATATTTTTAAACCTGCCAAATATAAACACTTAGTGTGACCTAACAAATTCCACTTTAAAAAGGTTAGTTTCGATAGAGTTGATAAGCTCATCGAGTAATATGTTATTGAGATTCGATAAGATCCAATATTTTTAGTGAGTCAACTAAACCTCAATGAGCTTTTGGCCGCTGACTGTTTTGATTAGATGGGACCTGCTGAGGTCAACCACCTTTTAGTGAACCGACTAAGTTGATGAACTGGTCGTTGTTTGTTTTTGATGGGACCTGATAAAGTCGACCACCTTTTGCGAGTTGACCTAGTTGATGAATTGGCCGCCCTTTGTTTTGTTCGGTGAGGGCTCGTGGTCATGTACACCCCTGATGAATTGGTCGCCCTTTGTTTTGTTCGGTGATGCTTCGTATTGAATTATTGATATTGATGTATATTATTTATAACACGAATTCTCCCGTGCGAATTAATCTTAAAACAATCCAATAAAAATCTCTTTCTCTAAAATATACAATGGATGATACACATAACCCTAATTCTCACAAGCGATTCATGGGAGTTACACCAAATCATGGTCCGATCTTCCTTTGGATCTCTTGTTTTTCAACGCCTTAGCTTTGTTAATTTCGAAAGATCTAATCCCGTATGTTTGTCTTGGCTCTCCGCTTCGAGACAATGTGTTCCCAAAAAACCGTTACCCTAGTTAATACTCTTTCCAAAAGACAACAACAATTCTTGCATGTTACTCAACCCAGAGAAAAAGACAAACTTTGCAAAACACAAGGTCTAGGTTTAGGATTTAACAAGAGTGTTTGGAAGGCAACATATGGATCTTATCTCCTTATGCAATATCCTATGAATAATCTATACATTGTGAATCTCTTTACTCGCGAGAGGATCAATCTACCTGCTATTGTTTAGGATTCACTAATCGAAATGACACATGAGGTGCGAATTGGCGTGTTTCGCATTAAACGCAACAATACTATAAATGTACGAAACGCTTTGTTTTTTGTTGATGAAAAAACCAAAGACTACATTGTTGTTTTCGAGCTTGGAAGGTGGCAAGTTCTTTATTCAAAGAAAGGTGATACCTCTTGGAAACAAATACCCAAAACTTCAAATTGTAAATGCATGCATAGTTTACAAGGATCACAATTTTTTACTTTTAAACTTTGATGGTCATTTCAAATTCTTTGAAGTTTCTAGAGATCACTAGAGTACTCCACAACTATCATTTGAATGAGGAGTTAGAGTGGAAGTATTTCAGATTCCTCTACAAAGTAATTCACCTACGCTTGTTGAGACAACTTGTAATGACGGTAACAAGACAAGTACTCAAGGTTGATATTATGTTAAAACTAAAGTCTAGAATCTTGTCTTTTTCGGTTTTTAAGGTTAGCTCGTCAAGAGGAGAACATGCGGAGAATAACAAACTAGTTCGTTCTTTGGGCGACGAGGCAATGGTTTTGTATCAAGGCATTACCGTGTTAGCTAATGATTTTGATGGTATCGTTAGAAATTCTATCTATTTCACTAATCTTTATGGACATGACATATATGATCTGGTTATTTTTGATCTCGAGACATAGAAGGCTGAGGTATTACACAAATTTGATTCTTCTAATATAGTTCAATTCGAGCTCGATGGTTCTTACCAAGGCTCGTGCATGCATAATGTTTGATCCAAGTCCTACAATATGGTTTTTGTGGGGTATCAATCCATGGTCTAGACCAACAAAATTATTTTGTTTAATTCTTTTGATAATTTTGCAATGACATTGATGTAATATATTTTACAAATCAAATGTCAATTTACTAATATTGTTTTCCAAATAATATGTAAGATATTCAATTCGTGTTCGTTCCTAATCACGGTTAATCATAAGCTTTGTGCATCGCTAGCCACTTAAAACGTTTTGTGGTTATGAAAGTTATTCTTATAAATATTTGTTACATTCGTGGTTATGGACTAATGGTATTAAAGCTTGTATATGTGTGTTCTTCATTATTTGTGTTTATCTCTGTATTTTAAAACATTTTTCGTTCCGTAAACTTCGTTTTTTCCCCTTAGTTTAATTTAGGGTTTATTAGATAAATGGACAATTTTTGGTAAATTAAGCCAAAAAATAGCCCATACAATTATTCAAAATTGTGAAACATGTCTATGGGTCATGGGTTGTGTAATAGGACTTTGTGTAATAGAGTTTTAAGAGGAACTAGGAACACTACAAGAAAACAGAGGTTTTCCGACTGCATAATTAATCGCCAAGTAGTCGTTAAATCAACAATTACGACTACAATACGACCTCTGTTTGTAGTCGGTAATCCTTAGTCGCTAATTCTAATAGTCGTAATGTAGTCGTCAAATTACGACTACATTACGACAAAATTGTAGAGTCGTAAGTTAGTCGTAAATGAGTCACCATATATTACGACTATGTTACGACTTGTTTACGATTAATATACATGATTAAAAGATTTGCCAGTAGCCGTATAATAGTAGTAATATTTAGTGACTCTTCTACGACTATTTAATGATTCTTATATGTAACAACTGTATCTCTAAAGTAGTAGGGAAATAGTCGTAAATATTTAACGACTATTTTGCGACTGTTTTCCGTCTACATAACGACTGTGTTGCGACTATATGATGACTATTTTTCATAACAAATAGCACGTTTGGTTATTGTTTTGTTTCTTATTGCCATTTGGTTGTATTCACGAAATAGAAGAAAGAAAATCTGTTGTAATCAATAAGAAGCTTATATAACTGAATATAAACTACAATCCATGAAATTATCTTATCAAACAAACAAATACATGATGTTTCATAACCAAAAAGTTAACTTAACATCCAAAACCAGAAAATTGACAAGTTCATGAGAAAGAGACAAGTAACTTAAGAAGCACCTGAAGTTGAGAAAGGTGTTGTGGTGTTTTGAGCTTCTTGAGTCTCCATGAAATCGAGAAAGGCTGGGTCAGTTTGGCGCAAATACTTTTCCACCAAGGACAAGTGTGTGAGCTTGGTCTCTTGTGCAGCCAAAGCTTGTGAATGCTCTTCTTCAAGCTTTTTATTATAAGCCTCTTGTTCTTCGATTTTTTTTTGTGCTTGACTCAGTTGCTCTTGTATTGACACAAACGATGAAGAGCCTCCTTCTATGTTGCCATGTCCTGTGACATTCCCAAGACTTCCCTTGAGGCTTCCAAGTCCATAAATATTGCCTCGTGAATCTTTTTGAGTGGACTGCGAATTGAAAGAACATAAAAAGAAGAAAGAAAACATAACATATTAAAGGGTTGTTCTTAAATGTTTCTCAGAAATGTTATAACTAATTTATGAAAAATGTTATAGCTAGTTTACCTCTAGAAATATTCTCGTATACTCATCTGTTGTGAGTTCTCGAAGGCGTGAAGCACCATCTGAAATATCTGAATTCTCTTCATTGAGCTGAGCCAATTTCTGTTGCAAGTTCTTCTCATAATCCGAAGCAATCTTCTATGCCTTCTTATCGACATATGTACCATCTGGCTTAGTATGTGTCTTAATGAAAACCTCGCCGATAGACACTGGTCTACCCAATTTTTCTTCCTACAATCAACTTAGAGAACATATATATAAATCTATACTAACCAGTCCATATTGGATTTGTTGATAAGAAGTCGGTCCTGATAAATGGATGTGAGGACCTAGACCACCACGCTCAGACATACGAGCACCGGAGTAAATGAGACTCTTTTCTTTTGCTTCCTCGGTATCCCAACAGGTGGTCATTTCCTTCCATAGTGTTTCGCTGATCCATGTGGGACGCTCTCGAGAAGTCCTCGCAGATGAAACCATGTCCTTCATGCGCCGTTGACAAATGTTCTCAAAATGTTCTTGAACTGTCCCTGTGATCAAGGGATCCCACGTGTGGGTTTTCTACAAAATAAAGAGAGTACAATGATGGTTCGTATAAAATTAAACTAAGAGAATATTATGAAAGCTAAGAGAATATTACCGCGAACTCGAGAAAGTATCGTTCTTGTCTATCCCGAGGAACACAAGTCCAGCTATAGAAGGGGCCATCAAACTTGTTTGTAAATATTTTAGTAATCTAGCGGACAAGTTTAGATCCCTTGTCGCGAGTGAACCTGCAAAATTAAAGAAGCAAATGAAAAACAGAAAATCAATGAATAAAGCAAGCAAGAATTCATAAAACAAAAAGTTAGATAATCCGATAACACAAAAGACAGTAAGTAATAACACAAATATATGAAGACATATGTAAATCAATGAACAAGTACGTAGTCTCATCAATATTAGCAACCAAACACAAAGTTGAATAATTTATAAAACTCAAAGTTGATCAAATCAGCAAATTAAGAGAGAATCATGAATCAAGAGAGAATACATATACCAAGTAGAGTTTGGCATCGGTGAGGGAGAGAGAAGCGTGACAAAGTTCTCATGTCCTCGCATCTGCAACAGCGAGTTTAAAGTCGCCAGCGTATCTTCCTGAAGCTCCGGCAACGAAACCACAACAACGTTGAAGTTGTTGCCTTCAGAAGAAGGACGACTCCGAGTTTGAGAGTGATGAGGAGTACCGGTGTTCTCCGGTTCTTCACTATGTTGTCGTTGCTCAGGAGTGGAGTTCTGAAACAACGCGATTGGGGGTGGATAGTCACGGATTCCGGGCGGTGGTGGCTTTGAAGGTCCGGCTACTCCTCCGACTTGTTCTTCACTAGATTGGGTAGGTGGATTAACGATTGCCGCCGGCGTGAAGGTGTACTGAGTCGGAAGGGTGCTGCGCTTTTGCACCGCTAGGTTCATCGCCACATTCATCGTTGTCTTCCTCTTTCTTTCTCGTTTCTGTTGATTCATCGCGTGATGGGGAAGGAAGGCGACAAAGGAGACGGCGAGGATTGAAGAACAACGGCGACGGCAAGCTTGAAGAACAACGGCGACGACGATATTGAAGAAGAGAGATACGGCGGAAAATCGAGAATAATAACAAAGGAGACGGCGATTAGGTTTAATGAATTGGGGAAAACAGGTAGTCGTTTGTTAGTCGTTTTTTTGTCGCTAAATAATTTTAGTCGTATTTTAGTCGCTAATAAGGCCCAAATTTAATAAGACCCAAATTTAATAAGGCCCAAAGTTAAATAGGTCCATGTTAATTTAAAATTTTACAATTGTACAAATACATTATTTAAAATTTTACAATTGTACAAATACATTATTTAAAATTTTACAATTTTACAAATACATTATTTAAAATTTTACAATTTGAAAAATACATATATAAAGAAATTATTCTTCTTCGTTTTCATCATCCGAAGAAGACAAATTACATCGAAATTCGTCTTCGGTTCCGCATCTCCGACATTGTAATCAAGATTTATTCTGTTTACTCCTTCTTCGAAATTGTCGAGTTCGAGATCTTCTATTGTAGTCAACAATACACCATCATCAGTTTCTGTTTGCAAAAGTGTCGGTGCGTTGTTCACATATTGTACGTCAATGTTTCTCCTCGAATTTACTTTTACAACATTCAACCACGACTTTTTTGGTTTCCTTATGTATGAATACGAAATATAACAAACTTGATGCGCTTGAGAGGCTGTTTTCAATAACAACATGTTCAAAGTTACAATCTAACACATATATGATATATATAATAATGATATTAATTAATGAGTATAAGTATACATACCTAGAATAAATGGTTCGTACTTATTGTATTTTCTTGATGAAAGAACGTCTACAACGTCACCGCTGCTCCTACGAGTGCCTTGACCAATAACAGGATCATACCATAGACACTTGAATAATGTGATTCTTAAATTGACCGTCCCCTCATATTCAAGTTCTATGATATCAGTTAAATTCCCATAGAAATCCGCTTCATCAGATGCATCTGTGTAATTTTCACCTATAACACTGACCCCATAGTTACATGTCATTCGTCCAGCGCCGTGATTTTGAGTATGAAACAAATAGCCTCTTGTAAAATATATTGGCCATGTTTTAACTTTGTTTAAAGGTCCATGAACTAGGTCTTAGACCCATGCAGGAAATGGATTTGTGGTGTTCCAATAATTAACCTGCATATATATATGAAACATGTTTAGAATAGTCGCATATAATATGAACGTACATATATATGACAATAATATGTACTTACATAATCTTTAACCCATAAATGATATTCGTCAGCTCTTTTCATAGAGAGTTCTTTTTCGGTGAGTCCTTTGTATTTTTCCGTGATAAAATCCTCGAACATGCTATATGTACAACAACAATATAAATATGTTTGGGCGCATTGATATAAGTAATTTTACATATATATAAGAGTAAAATAAGTAATTTTGCATACCGCTCAATAGTCTGAAAATAATCACAATTTCTCAACACATATGAGTGGGCGCATTGATAATCCCTCTCTGAAAGCCACAATTCCTGCATTTCTTCACTTGGACGACCAGGTTGAGTGAATATTGAAGGCACTCCAGGGACATGATATTCAGGGGCATCACCTTCATCAAATCTAGTTAACCTGCACAATAAAGAACTTCTAAGTAATTCACATTATTATATTCCGCGAAAGTATATATATTGTTCATTTACCTTGATTTGGTTTGAATATTAGCGGCAAAGTATTGTTATGAAAAATATGCAATCTCGTCATTGATATATGATTGAACAATTGATCCTGCTGCATATCTTTTGTTCTTCGCTTTGGCTTTCAACTTTTTGAAAAACCTTTCAAAAGGATACATCCACCTATATTGGACAGGACCTCCCAATTCAGCTTCGTATGGGAGATGTATAGGCAGGTGTTCCATCACATCAAAAAATGATGGCGGGAATATCTTCTCCAAATTGCATAGGATTATAATTATATTCTGCTTTAGAATTTGAACTCGAGTTGTGTGCAGAGTTCTCGAACATAAATCCCAAAAAAATGCTCCAAACCCTACAATATATAATTAGTTTAATTGCATGATAATAATTATTACAAAATGAATATAGTAGAACGTAAACGATGATGCATCTTCATATTCGTACCTGATATCGCTTGGTGGACATTGTGGTGTAAGAGTTCTGAAAAGATAAATGGTAATAGTCTCTCCATAAACACATGACAGTCATGGCTCTTCATGCCTGAAAGCTTTCCATTCTCTATATCAACACAATTAGCCAAGTCTGACGCATAACCATCTGAAAATTTAACCGAATGTTTCAAACATTCGAGTAAACTTGTTCTTGCAACTTCTGTCAATGTATAAGGTGGAAAAGGAGCCTTGCCCTCACTATCAATGTGTAAGTGTGGTCGAGTACAGAATCGTTCAATATCCCATCTTGACATGATGTTGTCTTTTATTTTACCCTTCACACTCATTAGAGTATTCATGATGTTATCAAAAAAATTCTTCTCTGTATGCATCACATCAATATTATGTCGGAGATTAAGGTCCCTCCAATACGGCAACTCCCAAAATATACTTTTCTTGTGCCAATTATGTTCCTTCCCATAGCCATGTATCTTTTTGTCGTGACCATTTCCACCCACGATCTTAGTTTCTGGAGGATTTACACCTTCTACCCGCTCAAACACTGAGGTGGGTACTCTCTTGATGCGTCTTTTCCTTTCAAAAACTCTTTTTTATTCCTTCTCAGTGGATGTCCATAAGGAAGAAATCTCTGATGACAATCAAACCAACATGTCTTCTTTCCATGAGGAAGATAGAAAGACTTTGTATCTTCCATGCAAACCGGACATGACAATTTACCATGGGTTGTCCATCCTGATAACATGCCATATGCTGGAAAGTCGCTTATTGTCCACATAAGCACTGCTTTTAGATTAAAATTTTGATTCATCGACACATCGTACGCATCGACTCCAGTAGACCACAAATCTTTTAACTCCGAAATAAGTGGTTGGAGAAAGACATCAAGACTAGCTCGCGGATGATTAGGCCCAGAATTCAGAATAGTAAGAAACAAGTACTCTTCATTCATGCACATACCAGGGGGTAGATTATATGGTGTCAAGATCACAGACCACAATGAATGATTACGAGACATGCCAAATGGATTAAACCCATCGGTGCACAATCCAAGGTAAACATTTCGTGGTTCTTCAAGAAACCGAGGATGTTGATTTTGAAAATATCTCCGGTCCGCCGCATCGGAAGGATGGCTCATTACTCCTCATTTGCTTCGTGCTCGGCGTGCCATCTCATTGCCGCTCTGTCTTGTGGCTCGATACATTCTCTTCAATCTATCGGCAACCGGTAGATACCACATACGACTATATGGAACTTTCGTTCTACGTCCGTCGTCCTTAGGTTTCCATCTTTGTGCCCCACAAAAAAGACATTTTTCTTCTTTTTCGTCTTCTTTCCGGAATATCATACAATTGTTAATACAAACATCAATTGTATGATATGGAAGGCCTAAATTGCGCATCAACTTCTCGGTTTCGTAATGGGAACCGGTAGACTTGTTTCCACTTGGTAAATAATCTGTCAAGTATATTGCAAACCGAATCTACTAACTTTTCACTCATATTATATTCAAACCTTATTTTGCATGACTCGAGCAACTAAGGATAACTGCGAGTGACCTTCACGACAACCATCATATAATGGATCTTTTGCACCTTCTAACAAGTTGTAAAATTTCTTTGAATGGTTAAATACTGGTTCTTCTACATTTAGATAACTACCTTCCTGATGATCATTTTCATTAAAGCCCACGTTTTCACGAAATGCATCATTAACCATATCCACATATCTATCTTCAACTACATGGCTCCCGGTTATATATGTAGGATCAACGTAACTAGTTCCTAAATCCATATTGATTTCTTCCCCATGCTTGTACCAAACAAAATAATTTGGCATAAACCCTCTACTATAAAGATGATTCCAAATTCTTGTCCCGGGGAGAAATTTTTCGTTTTTGCAAACATTACAAGGGCAGAAAAACTTACCCCCGTTATCTTGTGTTAGAGGCTGACTATTTGCAAAGGTCATGAACTCCTCCACTCCCGTTGTAAACTCTTCTGAAAAATTACCCGTCTCTTCATCGATCCGCCGATACATCCATTCACGAGAATTATTATAATTATAATGACCTGACATTACTCGATTATATAACTATATATTAGAGTTTTAGAAAAAATATATTTTGTAAGAATGTTGGTTGTAGAATGAAGATAAGAAGTGATTGAGCGTTCATTATGTAGACAGTTTTTACCGACTACTTAGCGACTGATATTACGTAGTCGCAAAAAACAGGTACACCTACCAAAAACACGTGTTTCTTGCACCTAAATTATACGACTAGTTTACGACTACTTAACGACCCGCCGGAACAGTCGCCAATGTGTCGTTAACTTTACGACTCGCCGAAACAGTCGCACATTAGCCATTAATTACCGACTATTTAACTATTTAGTTTTTTTTCGGAGGTTAGTCATAAATTAGTCGTTATTTTACGACTACCGTACCGATTACACCTAGTAGTCGTAAATTAACGACTAATATAAGACTCTTGCGATGTAGACGTAAAATAGTCGCATATTGTAGGAGTCGCAACCTTTAACGACTACGTCTTTAGTCGCTGCATGTAGTCGGAAAATCCCTGTTTTCTTGTAGTGGAAGTTACCCGCGCCAAGCGCGGGATAAATTAAATTTACGTAATAGAAAAAGAAATGTTTATTGGTGAAAACAATGTGTAGTATAAAATGAGATAAAAACAATTTGGATCTCATGCGATCCGCGTTATACGCGGAGTTTAAATTTGAAGTATATATACAAAATATATTGTATTTTGGTTTTTATTATGTTTTATTTACAAAGAATTATTACTATTATTATTTTAATATTTATCATCGAAAAAGATTATCATTGTCATTTCGATGTTGAATATTTACCATTACGTATAATTTACTATTTATCATTAAAAAACAATAACTACATAGTGTTTTGAAACCATGATATGACTCGTTTAACAATGAAAAATATGTCAATCCGGTCTCTATTTGTCATAAAACTCGGTTTATTAAAACCTCGGATAAAACCACTGAATTTTCGGGGGCTCGAGTCAATTTAGTGTTCAAGTTTTGTTATTTGACATGAACTTTGATGTTTAAAACAATTTTACAAAGTTACTGTTATTTATAAATGAACAATATGTTCTATCATTCTTTTGTGCGATAATATAACATACAAACATTAGAAAATTATAAAATTGTGTTTTTCTTTGTCTTTTTAAATATTTTAAACATATTGTCTAGGAAGGTTTAATCACTCTTTCATGTCTAAACTTATCCGAAAATTATTTGCTCAAATTTTGGGAACCGGTGGTTCAACCGATGAGTCGGATAAATTATGTGTTCAAGTTTTGTCATTTGACATGAATTTTGGTGTTGAATACAATTTTACAAAATAATATGTTATATCATTATTTTGAACTCAATGTGATAAAATATAACATATAAATATTAAGGAGATCTATTAGATCTATTAGAAATTATAAAATTAAATTTCATATGAATTTTTTAATATTATATTTTCTATATTTTCTATATTTTCAACATTTTTTAAATATATTATCCATTTAATATGTCAATTTAAGACATTTTTGTGATAAATTTAGGTTTTTTGTTTTGGGCTTTTTGTTTTGAGTTTTTATGAATTTTCAGTGAATCATTAATGATGTGGGACCAAAATTAATCTGACACATATGATTTTTTCAGTAATTTTCTCTCTCTGTCTCCTGTATTAATAATATAAGATTGTAATATGTTTTTGCGAAATGACGGATATGATATTCGTGACAAAAAGAGGGGAAAAATTGATACAGACATGCATTAAATGCTGGATAATATGTTCTTTTGTGTATTTCTTTTTTTTTCTTTTTTCTCATTTTTTCACGTTTCTTCTTTCTTTCTCTTTATTCATCTTTTTTTCTCTCTTCTCTCATATCTTCTCTCTTCTTTCTTTTCTTTTCTTTTGATTCAAACTCATGTTTTATTTTTTTTTAAGTTTTCTTTCTCTTTATTCATGTTTCTTTCTCTTAATTGCATTCAATAACATTCATTTGCACAGTTCAGTGGACGGTGTACAATTGTTGGATGCCCGATTCAACTCATATGTATAGTGTACGTAACTCACTTGGACAACTGGTTTGTACAAAAGATGATTTACGTTGAAGAGTTGTATGAACGACTGATTCAAATCGTTTGTACAATGTACAATTAGAACGATCGCTTCGAGTAACATTTGTTTTTACAATCTGGTGGACAATATGATTGTAAACCTAATTTGTACAACTCCACTATACTGTGGATATTAATTTGTACAACTTTATATGTACAAACGAATATTATTTTCGTACCATCCAATGGACAGTATGATTGTACAACTGATTTGTAAAACTTTGTGCGATGGATATATGATATATATATATATATATATATGAAAGTATTTGTATAGGATAATGGTGTGTGTATAGGAGTATTAAATGCGGTGCATAATATGTTGACTTGTGTAAGTTTTTGTTTGAGAATATTAAATGCGTTTCTCTTTTTATTTTTATTTTTTCTTTATGTTTATAGGTAAAAATGTAAACTATTTATTAATTTCTCGTTTTGTTTTTTATTTAATCATGTTTTTCGCTGGATAGTGTAGTAAAATCGTCCACTATATGGTATAATGGATGTTAGATTATCTATTAGATTGTACAGATGAATTTCATTTGTACGTACAACCAGGTATACCCTTAAATGCATATTCGAATTGTCCACTGAACTGTATAGTCAAGAGTATAATCAAATTGTCCACTGGATTATACGAATTTTATCCTCTAGCGAATTATCCACTACAGAAACATCCACTGGTGGATTGTACATTGTACAATGGAAGTTATCCGCTAGAAAAACATCCACTAGTGGAATATAATTTGTACAATGGATGATATCCATTAGAGAAACATTCACTAGAGAAACATCCACTAGACAAACCGTCCACAAAACTGTACAAACGTTTGTTATTTGTATGTACATTTATGTTGTCCACTGGATTATACAAATGAAAATTGTCATCAGACTGTCCTCTATCTTGTATGATCAAATTGTAAAGTCATATCATCCATTAGATTAGATTGTAGAGTGGACAATATCCTCTAGAGAGAGGAGAGAGATGGAAAAGAGAGTTAGGAGGAGAGAGAGGGGAAGAGAGAAAAAAGAGGGACAAAGAAGAGAGAACGAAGTGAAGAAAAAAGGAGGAAGAGGAGGAGGAGAGAGAAATAAAAGAAAATGAGAAGAAGATAAATATAAAAAAAAATATTATACATAATGGCAAAACTGTAAATTACACAAATAATATACCCACATAGGTAATCTCACATTGCACGCCAAACACAAAATCGTGACCCTACGGTCCATTCTCTTCATTATAAATAGTAACCGGTGTTGTTTTTATGAATAGTAACCGGTGCCAATTATCTCTTTAATTTACATGGCCATGATTTCTTCTCGACACTAGTTTTGCACAACCTGTAAGATTAAAGTCACCAAATAATGAACACTTACGACGTTATAATCCTAATATACGTGTTGTCAAAAAAAATCCTAATATACTTAAAAAGTCAAGTTTGTAATCTTTGTAAACAAAGCTACAACACCTCCGAGTTTTTAGGGATATAGTTCCGCGAGGTGTTTCCTTTTCTTGGAACATAGAACACTCCATCGTCCAAGAAAGAAAGACACAACGTAATCTTTGGTATTATATCGTTGATCCAAATTATCTCAAAGTTAATTACAATGACTCAATGAGAATCAAAATACATTTTTTTTTATCTATTTGTCCATGCTAATCTTGTCATCACATGGAAAAAATACTATCGCCCACTTACAAAATAACTCTAAAAGAATCCAACATGGAGATTCTCAGTTTAACATGACATGGTTTAAAGTACTTTGTCCATGTAACAATGACACAACATGAATAAACATAGAAAAATTTATACTTACATTCCCACTGTAGTTAACTTTGTGATATTTAATTATACCGTTTAGAAAAGTACCACGTTTTTAAGATGAATTACCAACAATTAAAAACACATAAAGTTCAATTAAACTATAATATTGTTAAATGGAATGTTGTGGTTTGACAAAAAAAAAAAATGGAATGTTGTGTATTAAAGAAAAAAATCGTTTACCCAAGTGGAGTTGTTGCATCACGCAAAATAGGAGATATAAACTTGTAAAGCATACATCTTTAATGTGAGAAATTGTTTTGAGTTTCTTCAAGGTATCACTTATTCTAATTTTCTCATTCACCATGTTGCATTAGTGACAAAATACACCAACACTGTAAGAGCGCAATTTCTACAAAATGGCGAACTGAATATTTGTGAATAAACTGTGTAAATAAATTACAACAATAATGTAAAAAATACCAATACAATAACTTGGAAAGATTGGGTTGCAGAGTCAAGATCGAAATCTATTTCCTTAATTCGGTTGATACTTATGTCTCGAATCACCTGAGATTATAACCTTCCGAACCTAGAAATCGGGTTGTACTCTCTACAAAAAACTAAGAATAGAATGTGAAGAGTTATTTCTAGTTTTCATATATTTCAATGTGTGTAGTTTTTATTTTATGAGCATGAGTTTTGACATTAGCTATAATGTCATTTTATAGCCTCACAAAACCAAAACGTCTATGGAGACATAATGGAGAATTCGGTTCTCGTGTCAGTCATGTTAATTGAGCATTAACTATCATTTCTTCACGAAAACGTGACTCGTGCCAAAGACCATGCTTGAGGCAAGAGATCGTCGTTGAATCCGTGACTTCGGGTAACCTAGACAAGATCTCTTTGAATGTTAATAAAATTTGAGATGTGCACTAAGTTGAGGACTTGAGGGTTTAAAGTGAGAAAGTTAGCGACTTAAGTGTTTAAAGTAGAATCCGAAAAGTTTATTGTATTAGTTTGAAAATATTCGCAACTTGAAGGCTTGTTCACTACAAGAATAAATCGATATAGCCACGGCAGAATTTGTGGTTGTAAGGGTAATTCCGTGGCTATATGGGCTCATAGCCACGGATAGCCACAAAATCATTTCGTGGCTATAGCATCGTATCTGTCACATTATTTTAGCCACGGATAGCCACGAATAGCCACAAAATGCATAACCACGTTTTTTCCACGGAAAATGACGTGGTCAAAATAGCCTCGGCCAGTTTCGTGACAATTCGTGGCTATTTTTGCCATGAAAATTATCGTGACCATGCGTGGCTATTTAGCCACGGATTAATGCTCAGTTGTCGTGGCTATTTAGCCACGCCTAGCCACGAACTATTCGTGACTAGCTCTAAATAGTCACATTTATTTCCGTGGCTTTTTTGCTTTTGAATAAAATCTTATATAATAAGATAGAATGCTTTTTTAACTTTCTTTGTGAGAGTGACAAGTGGTAGTATATTTAGTTGACATTTGCCTATTTTAGTTTTCATAAGTATCACTTATACTTTTTAAGACAAGTTTTTCTTCATAATTTTTATACATTTGGTTTTTTAAATAAATATTGGTTTATAGTTATAAAATTTAGATATAATGCATCTATTTTGTTTAAAACAATTTTTATAACTATAAACCAATATTCATTTAATACCTTATTTTTTATTTTGATATGTATCATTGTTTATTTAATAAAGATCTTGGACTAAACCCCACATATATCATAATTTGTATATATATTTTTTTTAAAATTATATTACGTCCAAAAAATAAAAAATGATGTTATGGCATACAAAAAAACTTAGTTACTTTTATTTATCTTTTTAATCAAATGAAAAATAAGTATTTGTGTGATTAAAAAAAGAAATAAATAAATGTTTAATTTTTATCTATTTACACAAAATGAAATTTGGTCCACAAAAATAATAATTCCCATGATAACAAAATTAAATTTTGGTCAAACAAAACTTTTATTCTCATATTATATTCATAATTGATTTTTATGACTCAATTGTGTAACCACCAAATTTGACATAAAGTATGTATTAAATTTGAGTAATGGTGGTGTTATGTATTACATGGTGAAAACAAAGAGTTTTTCATCCTCCTCTCTTATATAAGAAGAAAACATCTAACATCTTTTAGATACAATTATTCACATATTTTGTAAGTATCATTATATGTTAATCTAACATCTTTTAGATACAATTATTCACATATTTTGTAAGTATCATTATATGTTAAATGTGAGTAATGATGATATTATAGATTACATGGTGAAAACAAAGACTCTTGCATCCAAAATATTTAACATCTTCTCTACACCATTTTTCACATATTTTTTTATCTTTCCTTCACATTTGTCCCTTTTAATTCCCATAGGTATCCTCTTTAGAGTTGTCAAAAAAAAAGGTATCCTCTTTATTTATAGGACAAGTTTTTTCATAATTTTCATACATTTGTGTTTTAAAATTAATATTGGTTTATAGTTATCAAACTAAGATGGAATGCGTCATTTTTATTTTAATTTTTTTTTATAACTCTAAACCAATATTCATTTAATAAATATTTTTTTTGACATGGTTTTTAAAAGATTTTGGACTAAAAACCAGATATATCATAATTTGCACATATTTTTATAGTAAATTATGTTGGACAAAAATATTTTCACTATGACCTACGAAAGCTTCATTACTTTTATCTATCTTTTTGTAATCAAATGAAAAAAATTTATGTATTTACGATTAAAAAAGAAAGAAATAAATGTTTAATTTTTTCTATTAACAAAAAAATAAACTGAAATTTGGACCACGAACAGAATAATTATAATGATAAAAAGCAATATTTGGTCAAACAAAACGTTTATTCTTAAATTAAATTCATAATTGGTTTTTATAAGTCAATTGTGTAAACACCAAATTTGACATAAAATTTATGTTAAATGTGGGTAATGATGGTTAGGCACTACATGGTGAAACCAAAGAGTTTTGCATTATTCTCTCTTATATAAAAGAAAACATCCTACATCTTTTAGATACATTTATTCATATATTTTCTATGTGTCATTTTATTATCTTCTTTTTTGTGTGAAAGTACAACACAAATATAGAGTTCGAAAACTTATATTTTCGAGTGACGAGAAATCATAAGAATTATGTGATTGTATTTTGGAATTCAAATGTCATGAAACCGTTACACTACATGGAGTTTTCTGAATCAAGAAAATAATGTTAGCCACCTCCGCAAACCCACATCTTTTCCAAATTCTTTTCTTATCTTATTATATAAAAGAGAGCGCGTAAAATTATAACTCATCAGATCGTGACACGTGTCACAATATAACTCACCAGATCGTGACACGTGTCAATATAGAATAGATATAATGTTAATAATGTTAATAATTGGGAAGAAATATAAATAGAAACACGTGTTAATTAATAATGTTACTAATGTAGAATATATATAATAATGTTAATAATTGGGAAAAAATATAAATAGAAACATGTGTTAAGATATAATGTTAATAATGTAGAATAGATATAATAATGTTAATAATTGGGAAAAAATATAAATAGAAACATGTGTTAAGATATAATGTTAATAATGTAGAATAGATATAATAATGTTAATAATTGGGAAGGAATAAGTTGTGCAAAACACGTGTTAAGTTCAATTTTTAATATAAATATAATGTTAATAATGTTTATGAAAAAATGTTAATAATTTTTATAAAAAATGTTAATAATTTTAAAAGAAGAAAAAAGTAACGTTTAAGAAAAAAAAGCAAAACAAAAATAAGAAAAAAGGAAGGAAAAACCAAAAAAGGAAAAAATAACTAAACGAAAAGTCTTCACTACATCTATATATACATATCTAAAATCACTAAATTTCATTGTTCTCTCCTCTTTGTTCTATTTACTATTATTAAATTTCTTTTTTTTTTAACCCAAACAGTGAAAAAAATGATTTTCATACTTTTCTAAAAGCCAAAAATCTTACTTCACACTAAATCAATTAGATCGAAACCGTCTTTACCGTCGTACGATAGTTCTTGTTTTTCGAAAGTGGGAAGCTAGAAATCCTAAAGCAAATAATGTTCTTATGGGTGTCGAAATAATATTAATTGATGAAAATGTATATATACTAGAAAAAGTACTCTCAATACAATATCTATTGTTTATGTAATTTAACAATAATCATTATTTTTTAAAGGAAAATACAATTCAAGGATTCGTGCATCACTCAATGATTCAAAAGTGTGGAGATCAACTAATGGAAGGAAACATCATTGAAATATGTGATTTCAACGTACAATCGCTAATACAAAGAAATACAAAGTCTCAGACCATCAATCTTTTATCACGTTTACAACAAAAATTACAAGTGTTGGTCAAGAAATCTACAAAATTCCATTACAGAAATTTAGAATTTTAACATATTAAAACTTGATCAAAAGGTTGGACATGACCGATGACTTATATGGTAAGATAAATAATGTACATATATATAAATAATTTATATCTTATTATATAAGATACTCACTTAATATGTTAAAATTTTATGCGATGCAATTGGTTATATTGTGCACGTAAGGAATAACGAAATACGCGTAATGGTTAGTTATTATATCGTAACATTTGTAATGGTTAGTTGAGATCGTGACATGTGTATTAAATTTGATAACTATACATTTTATAAAATGGAAACTTAACAATATTGAGAAAAAACATAAATAAGGAAAATAATCAAAAATAAAAAACTTAATATTAAATATCAAATAATCTTATTATATTATACATTAATTATCAAATAATCTTATTAATTAGTTCATATCGTGACATGTGTATTAAAATTGATACGTACACATATTTTAAAATGAAAACTTAACAATATTGAGAAAAAAAAATAAGGAAAATAATCAAAAAAAAATTAACATGAATTATCAAATAATTAGAAATAAAATAAATTAATCCGAAATATAGAAAAATAAAAAATCAAAAATAAGGAAAATAACATAGAAAAAGAAAAATTTAAGAATATTTTAAAAAATAATCAATAAAAAATAGAAATAAGAAAAAATAAAAACGTAAAATTACTTGAAAAAATAAAGAAAATCTCTATGATAACTTATTTATTATCTTCACGGATCCACTATCTAACTATTAGTTTAAAACAAATGTTTTTTTCATGTAAATAACAAAAACAATGTAATAAAACAAAAAATGTGTTATTTTTATAACAAATTTACTAACAATATTAATATATAATTACAAAATGTTTTTATGTAATTTATCCGCGTATTACGCGGGATTTCATCTAGTTAAACTAATATTTTAGGTAGATAAAAAAAGAAGAAACGATTGTTGGTTATTGTTGAAACGAGGGAAATCTTCTATGCCTTTTAAAAAATAAATACGTAGTCCAAAAAAAAATTGTAAACTACTTATTAAACAAATTAATAATCTCAACAAACATATAGTAAATATAATACTTTTAGTTAACTTTGTGCATGAATATAATATTACATAGTAAATAAATTTTTTATCTATAAATTTAACTAATTTCTACAAACAAAAATTTAGAAAATTTTTAGATTAAATTTTCCCGTGGAACGCACGGGCCACAAAACTAGTAATATATATTTTCAGCCGAAACCGGATCACATATTTAATTATAAACTGAAAAAATTGTTATTATCCCAAAACCTAATTATGAGGGTTTGGACACCAAAAGACAAATAGTTTAGGTTTAGAAACACATACAAATGGGTTGTTCGTATGTCCATTTGTTATTTACATTCAAATGGTTCATTCAAGTGATCATCTCAATGATTTATTTGAATGATGTTCGTTTTTTTTTCTTTTTTATTCACATGATTCATTTAAATGAATCTTTCTTTGTCTGGTTTAAATCATATGCATTTCCATCTTCATCTACATGTTTATAATATGAAAATGACTAAAATATCCTTGACTTAATCTAGTCACATTTTAGTCTTAGTTTTATTTATATAAATTTTAATTTTTAATCAAATATATATTTAAAACTAAATAATTTTCATTAGTATTTTTGACATTTATAAATTATCATATTCATGAAATATATATTGTTAATAATTTTATTAGGAAACCGTGAAATCGGGTTTTCAGAGAAAATCGTGAAATTATGGTTGTTTTGTTAACAACAACCATAATATCATGTTTTTAGCAAAAACAACGAAATCATGTTTTCAGAGAAAATCATGAAATCACTTTTTCGGCAAAACCCGTGAAATCAAGGTTTACAAACGAAATCGTCCGGACGAAAACCGCGAAATCGGATTTTCGGACGAAAACCGCGAAATCGGATTTTCGGACGAAAACCGCGAAATCGCCTTTCCGGACGAAAACCGCGAAATCGCCTTTCCGGACGAAAACCGCGTAATCGCCTTTTCGGACGAAAACCGCGTAATCGCGTTTTCGGACGAAAACCGCAAAATCGGGTTTCCAGACGAAAACCGCGAAATCGGGTTTCCTGACGAAAACCGCGAAATCGGGTTTTTGGGCGAAAACTGCGAAATTGGGTTTCCGGACGAAATTTGCGAAATCAGGTTTTCGGTTGAAACCGAAAAATCGGGCTTCTAGACGAAACCGCAAAATCATGTTTCCGATTGAAACCGCAGAATCTTTTCTTTGGTCGAAACCTGCGAAATCGGGTTTTCGGTAAAATATGCAAAATCGCAATTTACGACAAAATCTGAAAAATTTTGGTTTTTGCCAAAAAAACAAAATCGTGTTTTATGACACCATCCCAAAATGTGATTATTAATTTTAAAATCAATTTTTAGTGAATTTAGTTATTAATTTTTTATTATTATATTTTTAATTAAATGAGGGTATATTGGTCATTTGCAAGTTTTTAGTTGATCATTTGCAAGTTTTTAGTTGATCATTTGCAAGTTTTTAGTTGATCATTTTCATTCAAATGATCCAATTTAGTCCATTTGAAAATTTAGCCTAAATTTTTAAAAACCATTCAAATGGTTCATTTCGATGGTGTCATTTTTGACAATAAACGAACGTCAATTTCTATCATCATCTAAATGGATCATCCGAGTGAACAAACGAACGGGTCCAAACACATTTAAATACATACATGAGAATGATAAGACACAGAACAGTTTGGTGCTTACCTCCAATAACAAACGGTTGTTCCACTACAGTTCCACCAAGTGGGATCCCGTAGATCTTTCGACCTTCATATTTATCCCAACCACCAACAATAAGACCAGTTTGAATCATGTTCTGCCCAAACAAACACATAAGATGTTTCAGTCCACAATCTCTCTAGTCAAAACAACGAACAAACATACAATAACACACTATATATGTAGCATATATATACAATAGAGAGTACATACTTCTTGAGCACTGAATATAATAACACTTAGAACAAAGGTGGAGGCTTTAAAACAAAGCTTGTACCTTGTTATTATACGTGAGCATCCTTATAAGGTTAGCAGACACCTTAACGGTAGCAGGCTGCCCGAGCTGAATCCTGTTAATTAACAGTCGAATTATTCTCTCTCTCTTCTCTCTCGATACCATAAGTATCAAGCTGATGTAGTTATGTAGAATCAAAGGAAAGAATGAAACACTAACGTATGTTGGTGAAGGAAGTAGCGTACATAGTCCGAAACAACTTGAGAATCAGCAGCCCGTGTACAAAGTGAACAAGAATAGTTTGTGAGTAATCAACAAAACACACCTGATAAACCCTAATTTACAAGTTAAGCATGAACAAGAAACACATAAGAGTAAGAACTATAGCTAACAAAAAGGGTTTTCACAAGAACGAAACCTTTAACAAAAAAAACATATAAGAGACGAGAGAGAAGATGAATCTAAACCTGTGCTTGTTCGTGAATCGGCTCCGAGAACGACGCCTCCGTTGTAAGTGACGCTGATGATGGTTGTTCCCATAGAGTGAGGCGCATCGAGATTGAGATCCATCGTTGTAAGAATCGAAAGCTTACAAGAAACGGTAAGGAGTAGAAGAAGAAGAGGAAGACTTAAGACACGAAGAAAGGAGAAAAGTGAAATAGAGTTTTTGTGGATCAATTTTGAAAACGAATCAGTGAGAAATGAAACTTAAGACACGGAGAAGAAGAAATAAAATGGAAATAAACGAGACTTACTAATTTGAAGACTGTCGCAAAGAAACGTCCGAGAAGAAGAAGAGAGGAAAAAAAAGGTTACGGCTAGAAATTAAATATACTTTCGCGATGAATTAGGATATATCCATGGCCATTCATGGCTATATCTAAAAAGGGTCATTTAAGTAAGCCCATTAATATTAAGCTTGGCCCATATGACGAATAGTTATATAGCACGGAAATTATGTGGTCAATCCGTGATTAATCCAATACCTAGCTACGACTTTGCCACGACAGTTTCGTGGCTGGCACTTACGAAAATTTTCGATAAAAGATTTTTATATAGCCACGATAGAAACGTAGTTATTTCGTGGCTACATAATGAATTAGCTACGACTTAGCCCCGAGTTTTACGTGGCTATTGTGTAACATGACTTTTAGGGTACACATTAAGTTTAGAGTTTCGGTAGCCACATATATATGTGGCAATTTCGTTGTTGTCCTAAACTACAACCACGACATTTCCACGGATTATCCATGAAAACGAATTTTAGGTGTTAAAGGTTTGACTAGGGTTTAGATATTACATGTCATAAACTATCTGATACATGGTTGAAATGAATGTATTCTTTCATAACAATGATTTAAAGAAATTTGTAAATTTTTTTTTTTTGAAATACATATTTATAAATTAAACACTTAGTAGTAGTATATGTAAAACTATGTAAAACATTTATATAAGCCATCATACTATCATATAATGGTATTTTTGAGTTATATTTTGTTAAACTTTTCATTTTATTGGTGTCATTGTACTGAAAATGTGAAGATTTGAAGAAATGAATAAGAAATTAAATTTAGATTACATCTATATGATGTAAAATTGATATTTCAACATAGCCACAAAAAAAACGGTGGCAAGTCGTGGCTGTAATAGCCACGAATAAGATCTATTAGCCACGGAAAATGTTGTGACCCACCTTTATATGTCCAGATACACAAAGGACTAGTGTTTGACTGTTAGCCACGAAATTATCCGCTACAAAACGTGGCTAACTAGCCAAAAATTTGTTTTCGTAGCTAAATCAAGCAACAAAATGTTACGAATATATTCGTCACAACTTTTAACGGATATATTCGTTCCTATTTCATGGCAAAACGTTGTCACGACAATATATGTGGCTAAGCCGTGGCTTAAAAAGCCACGGATCCACGGAATAGTCACAAAATCTATATTTCCCATTTCGTGGCTATTCTGTGGCTATCTGTGGCTTTTTCCAATTAGCCACGACTCTTTTGTGGCTATGTCGTGGTTATATCTGATTTTTCTTGTAGTGGTTATGGTAATTTCTCTTTTTAAAACCATATCCGTATATCTACAACAAAACACTAGACAAAGACAATATTATATGTGGACTAAAACGAATGTAATTAATAATATAATTGCAGTGGTACAAAAACAGATAAAAATAAATATTATGGGTCAACATAACCCAATGCAAAGTTGCAATCAATCTTGGGAGAACTACAAAACTACAATACTTAAATTGCATTTCACAAAATTATACCATTTCAAACTCATTACACAAAACTACACCGAATTACTAAAAATTAAATCAAAATAAAACCTATCTACATAAACCTACCATCTTAATATTATACGATAAACACTAATTAGTGAACACAAATAAAAAGACTTTAATTTTTATAATTTTTTAGAGGGTAACTGACCTTTTAAAATTTGAAAATGATGTAAATATAGAAAAAACTAAATTAAGTGTAATTTTGTGAAGGAATGGTTGAAATCGTGTAGTTCTGTGAATTCCTCAACAATCATCAAACTTGAAATAAATATTATTTGTACTAGTTCTGTTTTTGTCAAGTTTATATAAACTTTATATTAGACCGATAAATCCCATATAAACATGAGTCATCATATTGATATACATTCCTAGTTTGATATAACAAAACTTATTATGAGCCTAATCTTAAAACAATCCAATAAAAATCTATTTTTCTAAAAGTTTACAATAGCGGATACACATAACCCTAACACTACAAGAAAAACGGCAAATAGCAACGCCATTTTTCGTCGCTATACGCTCGTCGCTATTCAAAATTCGTCGCTAAATCGTCGCCATTTTTGAATCGTCGCTATTTCGTCGCCAATGTAGCGACGCCGTATAATCGTCGCTAATAATATTTCGTCGCTAATTCGTCGCTAATGTAGCGACGAATTAGCGACGTTGGTCGTAAAATATTAGCGACGAATTAGCGACGATATATAAAAAATAAATTTCCGATTTAAAGATTTTGCGAAAACAAATCGTTGCTAATTCGTCGCTAATTTAGCGACGAATTAGCAACGATTTAAAAAAAAAAAATTAAAAAAAAACAAATTTAAAAAAAAAAACAATTATAAAAAAATAAAAAAAAAACAATTATAAAAATATTAAAAAAATACAAAATATTTTAAAAATACAATAAATTAAAACTAAACATCGGGATCAGCGGGATCATCGGGATCGACGACGTAATCATCAATCCCGATATCACGTCCAAGGTCTTGAGCTGCCGCTGCCGCTACATCCGGAGGGATCACCGGTGGCCGAGTTGGTTGGACGCCCCGCCGCTCGCATCAACCTCGCGAGGTTTGGACTTTCCATCGCGATGATAGAGAAGAAGTCCGTAATGTTCTGATAGCGGACTTCTTGTGTCGCGAGCTGCTCCCTCAACCGAACATTCTCTTCGGCGTGATCTTGGGCAGTGGGACGAGGCTGCGAAGAAGAAGCAGCGGGAACCGTCTCAATCGAACCGACTCCAAAAGTGCGGTTCTTCTTCGTCTTCGGGGCCACCTATATAGACAATTTAAAATCGTTAGATATTATAATAAATATTATTTTGAATTAAATTAAATTATTTTAAATTATTACCTCATAGTAGATCTGGTCGCACTCGGTGACCGACAGCTGTCCCGAGGAGTTGACCGAACTACCATCGGTCGACGTCGAACCCTGACTAACCCGCTCGGCGACTCTAGCCTCATATGCGTTCACGATCTTTTCAGATCGTGAACTCACATAGGTCCCGTCCTTCCTCTTCTGGACCTTCTTCAAAATTTTTACAATGGGCGGAAGCTCGCCCATCTCCTCGCGCTATTGAAAATTATAATTAAATTATATATTTTAAAATTTTATATTATTTGAAAAAGTAATTAAATTTTAAATATATATTAATTAATACCATCTGTATACGCCTTCCGGCGTAAGAAGTCGGTCCTGAGGTGTGGACATATGGACCGGTCTCGTCGATCGGTGTGAGTCGGGACTTGGAGCAGCTACCCGCAACTTGAACCGAATGCGGGTTCGTCCAATAGTCGCAAAGGCCCTTCCACACCGCCCCATCCATTGCTATGGGTTTCGCCTCGTCTCCCTTCTTCAACCACTTAGTCTTCCATTTGTTGATAATCTCAGTGAGGCGATGCATGGCTTTCTCCTCGAAACCCTTGCGGACTTTAAACATGTCTTCCTCCCGCCAATGCCATTTTTGCTATTTGAGTTTTTTAAAATATTAAAATAAATTTTAAATAATAAAAAAATAAATTTTGTAATAATTATTACATTTTATATAATATATATGTTATTTTATTACAATAAATATTTATATTAACTTTTTATAATGTTTAATTTTTAAAATTTAAATAATTAAAAATTTTACTTATCGCAAAAGATTCGAACCGTATGTCCTTGATATAAGGAGGCGCCGCGACCATTTGACGTGCGGCTCCACGAAATACGTCTTCATCACATCCGAGACACTCCTACTAACCTTGTTATCGCAAAACCTACGAAAAATAAATTTATCGTTAGCAATTATTATATTCGAAAATCAATTAATTAAATAATATAAAAATCAATTAATTAAAATAAATAAATTAATTAAATAATATAAAAATCAATTAATTATAAAAATCAATTAATTATAAAAATCAATTAATTAATTACCAAAATGTCCCATTTGGCCGTTCGGAATGGAGCAACGGTAGGTACTGGTGGCTCTCCTGCCGAAGAAAGTCGAGGATCCGCCGCATGTGCGGTCCAAGATGCCGAGGTGGTGGTAAATCGACGGGGGGATCACCGGAGCATCGGGAATAGGCTCTTGACTTGGGTTTTGTTGGGGTGGGTCTTGTTGGGGTGGGTTTTGTTGGGGTGGGTTTTGTTGGGATGGGTTTGAATTAGAGGTGGAACCGGATCGGTTCCTTATGAAATTATAATAATGAGGGGGTTGGTTATTTTCAGACATATTTTTGGAGTTGATTTGTGGAGTTGGGTTTTTTTTAGAGATAATGAAATGTTTAGAGAGAGAGAGAGAATGAGTTTGTGTGAAATGAGGGAAAAACTCGTCGGGTATATATAGTATTTTGTGTCGTCGCTAATTCGTCGCTAATATAGCGACGAATTAGCGACGATTCGTCGCCATTTCGTCGCCTCTTTTGGTTCAAACCTTTTGGTTTCCCACCCGCGGCAAACGAAATAAAGGCGACGATTTAGCGACGATACAATATAGCGACGATTTAGCAACTCGTTGCTAAATCGTCGCTATATGGTAACGTGACACGAAGCGACTTACATCGTATTTAATAAGTACATGCATGTCAGAATTCGTTGCTATTTCGTCGCTATATATATTTAGCGACGATTTAGCAACGAATCGTTGCCAAATCCTCGCTAATTCGTAGCTATATGTTAACTTGACACGAAACGACATTCATCGTATTTCCTAGTACGAGAATGTAAGGAGGTTAAAATTTAGCAACGAAATAGCGACGATTCGTTGCTAAATTGTCGCTAAATGTCAATAGCGACGAAATAGCAACGATTCGTCGCTATATCGTCGCTAATGCTAAACCCTTATTTTAGGGTTTGAAACCCTAAATTCGGTTTGTATCGTTTTTTACCACTTTTTCGCCAAAACGAGTTTATAACATTGATCATATGAAGTCACAAACTCAATATATGACAAAAAAAACTTGTAAACTAGTTTATTATGAACTGTATAGTATAAACTCTTATAAGTTATGGTTTACTTAGCTTAAATGTGTTAAGTATAATTTTGTAATCTATAATTTTTATTGTTTTATACAAATATATTACTAGTTTTGTACACTTTTTTAGTTAAGCAAAACTCGTATAAATCGATATTAAGTGGTGTTTTAGGGGTTTAAAGTTCGAAGGCTTGCAACGACTTAGCAACGAATTGGCAAGGAATCATGGTTAGCAACGAAATGGCGACAATTTGGCAACGATATGTCATTAAGTTTAGCGACGATTTAGCAACGATCTTGAACCCCTAAATCTGTAATCCATCGAAAATTAGATTTTTTTTATAAATCGTTGCCAATTCGTCGCTATATTAGCGACGAATTGGCAACGAAAGCAGCTTAGCGTTGCTAAATCCTCGCAAATTAGCGACGATTTAACAACGGCAATTACAAATCCTGGCTATTTCGTTGCTAAATTAAATATTATTTTTTAAAAAAATAATTACAAAAACACACACAATTATTACAAAAACACACAAAGATTTCAAAAACACACACAAATATTACAACTAACACATGTACACAATTATATTACAAAAACACAGAGAAAATTATTCATTATTATCGGAATCAACAGATTCGATTTCGCTACTTTCATTGAATTCATCTGCACCTTCGTCGTCTTCATCATCCACAATATCTTCAACAACTTGATTATCGGGGTCGACAAGGAATACATCTTCCGTCGATTGATTTGTTGGAATGATTGTCCCACCAATGACATCTTGTTGCATAGGAACTTCATCGTTACCCATAATTAAACCTCTTGGAACGATTCGGACTACTGCACTCCATGCTATACCGCTAGTCTTAACCCGAGGATAAGGAATGAAAGTAACTTGTTCAGCTTGCGATCCAAGGATAAAAGGTTCAAACTTCCGATATCGTCGTGACCGGTTGACGTCGATCACACCAAATTTGTTGTACCGAACACCACGACCGAGTGTTGGATCAAACCAATCACATTTGAAGAGGGTTGTTCGTAAATTGACTAATCCCGGATACCGCACTTCAATAATATGATAATATCCGTTAGAAGACCATAAAAAACTGAATCACCCGACACAGCTTACCCCATAATTCGCGGTTGCTCGACGTTGACCATGACTTAAGGTGTGGAACACGTAACCACGAGTGAAATACATAGGAGAAGTTGTGATCTTTCCGAGCGGTCCTTGTATTAACTCGCGAAACCACACCGGATACGTTGTGTCACCATATGCGATCTCGCGTTTTCAACCAAGCCGCAAAATCTCGTTCTTTAAGAGCGGTTACTTCGTCTTTTGAAAGTACCGGATAAACCTCATCCACTTGCTCCTCAAACATTCTAAAACAACGCAGAAAACCGAATCAAAATTAAATATTTATTTTGTTTATGCATGATGGGTTTGCGAATGAATAGTTGCATGCATATACCTTTCAAAAGGTCGGGCATATTCACAATTAAGGAGGATGTAAGTATGTGCGCTTTGCCGATGTTGATCACTTTCCCACCAAAATTCTTTTATTTTTCCGGCAGCTCTTCCGATTGGTGAAAATATATCGTGTACCCCTTCCATTCCATACACCGCGCCAACACCTCCATCATCGTAGCGTCGTGTTGTTGTTCTACGTGTTTTTACATTGGAACCGAAATAATATGAGGCGAAATGAGACGTCTCTTGAGTTAAAGATCCAGCAACAATAGATCCTTCAACCCTTGCAAGGTTTTTCGCCTTTCCTTTCAAATATCCCATAAATCGTTCGAAAGGATACATCCACCGAAACCGCACAGCCCTCCTAATTCTGCCTCGTGAGGAAGATGTATTGGAAGGTGTTCCATAACATCGAAAAAGGATGGAGGGAAAATCTTCTCCAAGTTGCACAACACAATCGGGATACCGTCACGTAATCGTTCAATGACCTCTTCGTAAGCGTACGAGTGCATAGATCTCGAAAAATGCACCGATCTCTCGGAAAATTTTAAACATTATATTAATTAAATTATATATATACTTAATCAAAATTAAAATATAAACATTTTAGGGTTCAATGATACCTGCTATTGCCGTGTGTGCGGGTTCGTGTAAAAGCTCATCGAAAGCAAAAGGTAAAAGTCGTTGCATAAACACATGACAGCCGTGACTTTTCATACCCGAAAACTTTTGACCATTCTCAACACATGCAGATAACTTGGAAACATATCCGTCGGGAAACTTGACATCCGAAGTGACCCATTTGAATAACGCGTTTTTTGCTTCGTGTTTCAATCAGTAGATTGGGACCGGAGCCTTACCATCGTTCGTGATATGCAACTCACTTCTAAAACATATTTCGGGCAAATCTAGTCTTGTCTTCAAATTGTCTTTAGTTCTCCCCCGTACATTCAACAATGTGTTTATAATATTATCAAAAAAGTTTTTTTCAATGTGCATAACGTCGAGGTTATGTCTCAACAAGTGATTTTTCCAAGACGGGAGTTCCCAAAAAATGCTTTTCTTGTGCCGCTTATGGCTTTCTCCGTATCCATCGGGTAAATTAGAAACATGCCAATTACCACCCCGTCTACATGTTTTTTGCGCCCCATAATTATCCAACTCCTCCAATAACTCGCCCCGTCGGATAAAGTAGGGGTGAATGTTTAACGACCCGATTCTTCTTAAATAACCTTCGTTCTTTCGATATGGATGATTGATTGGAAGGAAACGTCGGTGACAATCAAACCAACTTGTTTTCCTTCCATGTGGGAGTTGAAACGCATCGTCCGATGACGACAATATGGACAAGACAATCGTCCATGCGTTGTCCAACCTCGCTAACATGCCATAAGCAGGAAAGTCACTAATAGTCCACATGAGCACTGCACGCATCGTAAAATTTCTCTTGCATGAGATATCATACGTACGAACCCCAGTGGACCATAGCTCTTTTAACTCATGTATCAAAGGTTGCAGAAAAACATCAAGAGCTCTCTTTGGGTGCTTCGGACTCGGTACTAAAATGCTTAAGAAAAGAAATTCTCTTTGCATGCACATATTGGGAGGTAGATTATACGGAGTTAGTATAACTGGCCACAAAGAGTACTGTCTACCGTACATACCGAATGGACTAAATCCGTCGCTGCATAAACCAAGGTATACATTACGAACCTCTCTCGCGAAATCGAGTATACCGTGTTGAAGTGCTTCCAAGCCTTTGCATCTGACGGATGAGTGACTTCCCCATCTTCAACCGAGTGTTCTGCATGCCATCTCATCGAATCGATGTCCTCTCCGATTGATACAATCTTTTGAGTCCGTCCGTGATGGGTAAGTACCACATCCGTTGATACGGGACTTTACTCCCCTTCCCTTGGACCTTATATCTCGGTTGACGACAAAAACGACATTCAAGCAGCTCATCATCATCTTTCCAATAAATCATACAATTGTTAACACAAATATCAATCATTTCAGAAGGCAATCCAAGACTAAAAACCAACTTTTGTATTTCGTAATACGACTCGGCAGCCTACATTACCCTCGTGCAGATATTCTTTCAAGAACTCCGCCCATGAGTCCATACAAAACTCACTCAAATTATTATCGTATTTTATATTCATCATCCTAGATGCTAATGATAGTTTTGACAATCCAACTTTACATCCCTCGTAAATTGGTTTATTGGCAGCGTCTAACATATCATAAAATCGTTTAGCATCTAGGTTAGGTTCCTCAACTACATTTTCGGATAAATACTCCCTCGTATCATGAAATGCATCAGCAACCATTTCATGATATCTATTATCATCTACATGCACACCACCGGCCTGATCATGATCATAGTTACTATCAAAATGATGCGGTAAATTAGCAGGTTCGTTACTAACATGATCACTAACAGGAAACGTATAACTACTATCTCCAACTTCAGTATTATTAGAGTTATACCCTTCCCCATGTTGAAACCAAACAAAATATTGCGGCATAAAACCTCTATTAAAAAGATGTTTCCATACGGTTTCAACAAACACGTATTTAGTGTTAACGCACTTCTTACATGGACAATACATTTTACCGGTATCTTGCGTATTCTGCATGTTTCCGGCCTGCTGCATGAATGCTTGAAGTCCCTCCGTACTTTCGTCTGTAACTACCCCCGATCGATCTTTATACCGATACATCCAAGATCGTAACTCGTATATATTGTTATTACCGTGAGACATATTGAAATTTTTAGAGTGTTTATATTTTTATAGAGTTATTGATTTTGTATTGTGTTGTGGTGTGATTTTTTGAAGAGTGTAGATGGGTTTATATAGATGGAAAATTAGCAACGAATTAGCAAGATAATAAAATTAGCAACGATTTAGCAACGTTTTTGAAAATGTGCTTACCTACTTAGCGACCCTCCTCGCTAATTCGTCGCTAATTTAGCGACGACATTATTCTCCGTTGCTATTTCGTCGCCAATTCGTTGCTATTTCGTTGCTATATTTATTCGTCGCTATTTCCTTGCTAAATTTTGTTGCTAAAAGCCCAGTTTCTTGTAGTGTAATTATCCCAAGCGATTCAAAAGAGTTACACTCAAATCATGGTCTGATCTTCCTTTAAATCTCTGGATTTTGGTTTTTCAACGCCTTAGCTTTGTTAATTTCGAAATATCTAAATTCGTATGTTCTTCTTGGCTCTTCGATCGAGAAAATGTGTTTTCAAAAACCGTTACCTTGGCTGATAATCTTCCCAAAAGACAACAACAATTCTTGAATGTTACTCAACCCAGAAGAAAAGACAAACTTTACAAAAACACAAGATCTAGGTTTAGGATTTAATAAGAGTGTTTGTAAGGCAACATATGGATTTTATCTCCTTATGCAATATCATATGAACAATCTCTACACTATGAATCTTTTTACTCGCGAAAGGATCAATCTACCTCCTATTGTATTGGAGTCGCTAATCGAAATGACACATGGAGCGAATCGGCCTGTTTCGCAATAAACACAACAATATTATTAATGTACGTAACGCTCTGTTTTGTATTGATGAGAAAAAACAAAGACTAAATTGTTGTTTTCGAGCTTAGAAGATGGCAAGTTCTTTATTCAAATAAAGGCGATACCTCTTGAAATCAAATACCTAAAACTTTGAATTGTAAATGCATGGTTTACAAGGATCATAAGCTTTGCTATTAATGAAAGTGTGGAAACTCTCAGATAACTGATGAACACATGAATTTCACTCGGAAAGCGCCGAGCTCAAACGCATACACACTTTATTAGATAACTCTTTAGGTTTCTCTTTACAAGACACAACCTAAACTGACAATTACACAATCTAACCTATTGTCTCCAGACGTTAACTAATAATCCCAAACAATCTATCACTTCCCTGAACTCAGTCGATAGATCGAACACCCACCTTTGACATACAAAGAGAATTACACACGACAATAAGCGGCTGGAGTGTTGACCCTAATTCTGAACACCTCCACGCCCTTATATACCCTACACACAACACCTAACTTCCCAAAACATAAAGATTTCCATATCTTTATTCATCCAGGAATATTTCCTTATTCTTCACTTTCGGAAATATTCCCCAACTTCGCTATCTTCCCATAACGAGTCTTCCTTCCTTGTTCACCACGCATTCTCCAAATAAGGCATACAACACGTCATACTTGTTTCCTTTTTCTTCTCCAAGTCTGAGGCATCCTGATCTACCCTTAGCTCACTGCTACCTCCTCAGCCATCTGATCATAACTGCATCTTCAATCTCCCCTTTTTATCTGATTTTGACAATCCAACAACCCTGCAAGATGATGAACAAACACAACACCAAAAGCACGACAAGGCACATAATGCAATAACCACCATGCATATTAAAATCAATACCGGACCAACAAAGTGGTCCGGATTCAAAGGTTCAATAGCGAACAAGTTTTTAAAAGGTTTTTTAAAAAAAACAAGAGAGAGTTGGATACACAAACTCCACACTCTCTCTGCAAATCCCACAACAACAAAAAACCAAAAACAACAATCCCCCAATCCCCACACTCTCCCCCTGCACCAATGCTCCAACTAATCACCAGAGTGAGTAGTCTCATCATCACTACTTTCTCCCCCTGCTTGATTGCTCAAATCAGTTAAAAATATTCAACTATGCAGTTATAGGGAGGTATGGTTAGGGGCACTTACCTGTATCAAGAGCAGCCTGAAGAAGCATAATGGCTGATTTTACCGCAGCCCTCAGGTTTGGCCGGCGTGAGGCTGATGCTGGTATCTCAGTCGATGACTTCCGAGGCTTAGCAGCAGAAACCTTTTGCCTTTTGGTTGAGGTGCTTTCCACCTCCGGAATCAGAAGCCCTTGATGTCGGAGAATCCTGGTGATAAGGAACGGATAGGGCAGGAGTAGCTTGGGGTCGCAGCCTTTAGACATGTTCAGCACATTATCGTATACCAGCTTCCCCAAGTCGAAAGGGATTCCTTCACATACCTGATACACCAACCTCACTCGGCCGTTGGTGACATTGTCGAGATTTTTCACTAGCGACCAGTTCGCACAACAGATTTTGTAAAGTACCCCCTTCTCCTCTTCGAAGTTCGAAGCCTTCAGTCCCTTGAGAGATGTGAACTTGTTGTTGGTCATGTACTCTGCAAGTTCCTCATCAGTGATCCCTCCAACTTTCTTCAGCATGGATCTGCGTTCCTCTTTTGTGAAAGTGGGAGCACGCGTGTATCGTTGATGGCTTTTGGAGAGAACACATAGGTTGACCCACAAACTTTCACCTCTACTGATTCTTCCTCAGTCTTCACCGTTGGTAATCCAGTCCAGAACTCACATACCAGCTTCTTATCGTAAGACGAGACGTCTGTTACGGAGGACAGCAAGTTCACCTCGCTGAGGAGCGATTTTGCAAGGTACACTTCTTCGGGATTTAGCAGTCGGCGCTCGTCAATGAAGTTTCTGCGGAAGAAGGAATCGTACCTCCGCTGAGTCAGGGTCGAGTCCCCACGGCTCTTTGACTCCCCTCCCCGAGAGCTGGTACCTGGAGCAAACCGCTGAGACCTAACACGGGGTTCTGGCCTAGGGATTCGTTTCCTCTTCTTCTCCGACGGTGGCTCAGATGATGAGATCTCGACGGCGGGGCTTTCCACCGAAGTTTTGGGCTTCGGCTCCGGTGCCGCAGTCTTGGACTCCGTCTCTCTTTCTGGTTGTTCGCGGATGATCGAGGTAACTACAACTTCCAGCCCGGCGGTTTCTTCCTCCTCTGGTGCCGTTTCGGTTTCCCGACACGCTCTCTTTTCTCGATCGGCTCTCGAGGTTTCTGCTTCTTCTTTCCGTTCTTCGTCTCCGGATATTGGAGCTTGGTCACGAGGTTCTTCGGGGACCTGCGAATCCAGTGCCTCTTTAAACTCCTCACTTCCTTGCATGTCTGAGGCCATTGCATCCACGTTTGAGATTTGGGGCGGTGGTGGCGAGAATCGTTTAACCCAATCAGTTATTCTGGTGATGAGTGATGACATTTACAGGTGGCCAAGATGTGTTGTGCCCTTTTCCCCTTTTTGGTTCTCACTTTTTATAGTGAAAACCCTAGCTTTGAACAGTTTTTGGGCCTTTATTTCCTGTTGGGCCTGCACACACTCAACAAATGGATCACAACACCATTTTTCCAGAACTCTATCTCATTACCGTGAAATGTTAAGCCTCTTTCTAAGCATGATTCATCTAATATTACACACAACTTAACAATTTCGAGCATGCAGACACATTTGACGAGGTTTGGAGTGACCCAGAATACCATAAATCACATAAGCAGAGTATTTAAAAATCATTTATAGTTCAGAATTTACCCTGTTGAAATCCGCCTCATAAGACTGAGACACCATTAGACACATGGGACACCACAGGGACAATGTTCATGTTGGCAGATGGGTGCACCTCTTCTGTCCAGTGTCTAGCTTTCACACTCTCTCACCTTTATTCTGATACTTGACTTCGTTTTCAACCTTCTCTGTCGTCCAAGGCGGCTGGAATTTCCTTTGGATGACGGAGTGGGTCCTTCTCTCAACTGTTTGAGAAACATCACTTGACTTCTCAGGTTCCTCAATAGTTTAAACTTTTTCAAGTTGAGTGAGAACCATCACTTGACTTCTCAGGTTCATCAAGAGGACCCCTATTTTTAATTTATTTTTTTTAATTAATTTACATATACCTCCTCATCCTCAGCTCGTTGTACACACAACAACAGATCTGTACTAATCAGTATTCAGAACGGTGAGACAGGCAACTCTTTTCCACTGGACACTTGAGGTAGCTTGTGATGGATTGACTTGTATGAACATCGGCCCTGTTTATCCCTGTCACAAGCATCTCAACTCACAAGGCAAATTAGATTTCAGAAACACCAATGGACTTTCTTAAATCAACGAATCGATTAAAGTCCAGGGGCTTGGTTAAGATATCAGCCAGTTGAAACTCAGTGCCCACATGATCTACAGCTATCAGTTTCTCCTCAACCAACTCACGAACAAAATGATGTCTAATGTCAATATGCTTAGTTCGTGAATGTTGAACCGGGTTCTTAGATATGTTAATGGCATTTACATTATCACAATGAATGAGTAGAGTTCCAGAGTCCATACCATAGTCTTTGGCCATTTGTTTCATCCACATAAGTTGAGTGCAGCAGCTTCCCAGGGCGATGTATTCAGCCTCAGCAGTTGATAGGGATACATTGTTCTGTTTTTTGATGTGCCAGAAATCAGATTGTAACCAAAAAAGAAACACCCGCCACTTGTGCTCCTGCGACCATCAATGCACCTAGCCCAATCCGCGTCACAATACCCTGCAAGATTTCGGTTCGTGTCCTTTGTATACATGAGACCCAAATTTGCGGTTCCCTTAACGTATCGTATGATTCTCTTCACAACAGTGAGGTGCAACATCTTGGGCTTTGCTTGATACCTTGCACACACTCCCACACCTAAACAAAGATCAGGTCGACTGGCTGTGAGGTACATCAGGCTTCCAATCATACCACGATACAGCCGTTGATCCACATCTACTCCCTGCTCATATGAGGATAGCTTGGTTGTGGTGCTCATAGGAGTTTTAGCGGCCTTACTCTCTTGTAAACCAAAACGTGTTACCAAGTTTTTGGCATATGTACTCTGGGACACAGAGATACCTTCATCCGTTTGTCTAACTTGTAGCCCGAGGAAGTAGTTCAGCTCTCCAACCATACTCATCTCAAACTCCTGAGTCATTGTCTTGACGAACTGATCTACTAGAGTCTGGTTTGTTCCGTCGAAGATAATATCATCCACATAGATTTGAGCAACCAGGAACCCTTTTGAGTTAGAGAGGAGGAATAAGGTTTGATCAACACTGCCCTGTTGGTACCCTTGTTATGTCAGGAATACAGTCAATCGTTCATACCATGCCCGTGGTGCTTGTTTCAGACCATAAAGGGCTTTCTTAAGCTTGTACACATACTCAGGATGATCTGGATCTTCAAACCCTTTTGGCTGTTCCACATATACCTCTTCTTGGAGTATCCCGTTCAGGAAAGCACTTTTCACGTCCATCTGGTGCAACCGGAAGTTCAATATGCAAGCCATCCCTAGCATGAATCGGACTGACTCAAGTCTCGCTACCGGTGCAAAAGTTTCTTCAAAGTCCACTCCTTCAATCTGAGAGTAACCTTGAGCCACCAATCGAGCTTTGTTTCTCACCACATATCCAAGTTTATCGCTTTTGTTCTTGAATATCCACTTGGTTCCTACCACGTTGGCATGGGGTGGTCTTGGAGTTAGATCCTACACCTGAGCTCGAACAAAGTTTTCAAGCTCCTCCTGCATTGATATGATTCAAAACTCATCCAACAGAGCTTCTCGGTGGTCCTTTGGCTCGATCATTGATACAAAGCATGCGAACCTAACCATCTCCTGGAAGTTGATATGTTTCTTCCTGGTGACTCGTTCCCCCATCACGTCTCCAATGACATCTTGGTTAGAGTGATTTTTATGGACTTGAACGTTCTGAGTCTCGCTTAGATCAGCTTCTGAATCAAGATCTTCAGGCTTCTGAGGTTCTGATGTCTGGGTGTGCGTTTCCTCAGTGAGGCAAGGATCCACAACCTTGAGATTTTCTCTATGAGAGGAAAGTTCATCGAACACTACATTCACGGTTTCCATCACTGTTTTGCTCCGTTTGTTGAACACCCGATACGCGGTGTTAGAACCTGAGTACCCGAGGAACATCCCTTTGTCACTCTTGGAGTCAAACTTACCCAGTTGATCTTTGTCATTAAGGATGTAACACAAGCAGCCAAACACGTGAAAGTAGCTTACTGACGGCGTCTTCCCTTTCCACATTTCGTACAGTGTCATCTCGGACCCTTTTCTCACGTATACCCGATTTATGATGTAGCACGATGTGCTGACTGCTTCAGCCCAGAAATGCTTGGGTACCTGATTACCGTGTAGTATAGCTCTGGCCATCTCTTGTAAGGTTTTGTTCTTCCTTTCCACAACTCCATTCTGTTGGGGGGTACGTGGAGATGAGAATTGATGTGTTATACCCTGCTCGCCACAGAATCCCTCGAAGGCCTCATTCTGAAATTCACCACCATGATCACTCCTGATGGCCTTAATTCCCCATTTATCATTCCTGAGTTGCAATGCTAGAATCTTGAAACTATCGAGTGTCTCAGACTTCTCTCGAAGAAACCTGACCCATGTGAATCTGGTAAAGTCATCAACTATAATGAACACGTATTTCTTCCCCGAGATACTCTCGACTTGTATTGGACCCATCAAGTCCATGTGCATGAGATCCAAAGGCTTGGTTGATCTGATGTCCGTCACGTTCTTGTGTTGCACTTTTACTTGCTTCCCTTTTGAACATGGTCCACACACAAACAGAGATTTTTCCTTGAGTTTCGGGATTCCTCCCAGCACTTCTCGCTCTGCCAGCTTGATCATGGTCCTCACGTTCATGTGTCCTAGACGATTATGCCACAACTGAACTTCACTTGTCTGGGTAGCAGTCAAGCACTTGAGATTTGGATTCCACACATAGCAGTTGTTTGATGCTCTAATCCCCTTAAGTCGAACATTTCCTGCTTCGTCAATGGCCTTACACTCTCGCTGAGTGAAGGTAACTGATAATCCATCATCACAAAGCTGACTAATGCTAATTAAGTTCGCTTTGAGTCCATCAACCAGGTAGACATTTTCCAAACCGGGTTTGGTGTTACCAGTTAGCTTCCCTTTACCTTTAATCTTTCCTTTTCCACCACCCCCAAAAGTGACCCTTCCTCCAGAGACCTTCTCATAATCGTGAAAATACTCTGGCTTGCCCGTCATGTGTCTAGAGCAGCCACTGTCAAAGTACCATTTGTGATCATCAGCAGGTGATTGCACGGTTTCTGAGGTGTGAGCAGCAAAACAATACAAGTCTTTCTTCATGACCCACACCTGATTGTTGTTCTGCTTGTCGGTTGAGTATCTCCCAAGAGAAATCAGTCGTCTGATACACCTTCTGTAATAGTAACACGAAGCTCGAATGTGTCCATACTCACCGCAGTAGTAACACTCGTGTCGTGCATACGAATTATATGTACCTGGAGTCTTACGCTCTCGGAACCAGTTGCGACTTTCCTTAACGGTCTGGTAGGCAGGTCTCTGTGGAATGTGTCTCCGATGGACTGGGACTGGTTCAGAGGGTCCTGCTTTGACAAACTGAGTTTTCACATTTGGAGAGTGGAGCTTATTTCCTTGGTATCCCAGTCCCCACTTGGTGTTGCTGCTATGTCCTACAACAAGTACTCTGTCCAAATCCTCCGTACCTCTGGTCAGCATTTTTATGTTCCTCATCTGTCCTCTGAGCTGATTCTCAAGCAGCTGATTTTTCTCGCCTGCAAGCTTAACTTCAGCATTGAGGGACTTCACTTTGGCCAAGAGATCCTCCTTGTCTTTGACCAACTTCTGATTTTCTTCTTGAAGTTTCAAAGGCATCACCACCAGGTCATCCTTTTCTTTGATGAGGTTTTGATTGTCTCCCAAAAGTTTTAGTTGAATCTCAAGCAGATCTCTGTTTTCATTGCGGAGCTTCAGTAACGTCCCAACTAATGCTTGGTTGTCACTTGCAGTAGTAGACTCCTCATCTGAGTCAGAATCTGACTCCACCACACCGAGATAAGCAATCATGTTCATCATGCCCTGTTCTTCCTCATCTGAGTCTGATTCACTCCAGGAGACATATGATTTCTCGCCTTTCTTCAGAGTGGTTACACAGTCAGCTTTCTGATGACCGTACCCTTTGCACTCAAAACACTGAGTTCCTTCCTTCGTCCGGAGATTCGGGCAGTCGTTCTTGTAGTGATCGGAGCCTCTGCACTCATGGCACTGAACATCACTCCTTCGTCCAGAACGGTCACTTGCCACTTTCGGCTCTGCCTTGTAGCTAGACTCATTGACCCTGCGTTGTCCACGCTCCATCTTCTTGAAGTACTTTCTCACAATCATCCCAACTTGATCTTCCAAAATCCCACAGCTTGGTGATTGAGTCTCAGCTATCAAGGCAATGGACTTAGCTTTCGTATCACCTTTTCTGGATTGTTGTATCTCATGTGCTTGCATCATTCCAACAACTTGGTCAAACTTCATCTTATCCGAGTTGAGAGATACTTCTATGGCAGCTTTGTGAGCCTGGAACCTGTCTGGCAGACTTCTGAGGAACTTCTTAACCATCTTTTTGTCCTTGTACACTTTTCCCATGACTCGAGCTTCATTTGCAATGGCACTCAGCTTTCCACTGAACTCATCGATGGTTTCACTGTCCTTCATGGTCAGTGTTTCGAAATCAGTCGCCAGGCTGTCAATTCTGGTTATTCTGACTTCTTCCGTACCCTCATAGAACACTTCCAGGGCATCCCAGGCTTGCTTGGTTGTGACGCATCCTTGCACTCTGGTGAAATGATCTTCTGAAAGTGAGCACCAGATTATTGACAAGGCTTTGTTGTTGAATTTGGACGCAACTTTTTCTTCAGTGGTCCACTGGTTCTTTGGTTTGTCGATCTCCTCCGACTTGTCATTCATGACTTTCGGATGGGTCCAACCATCCTCCACAGCCGTCCAGGCGTCTTCGTCAATACCACGGATCAACGCTTTGATTTGCACTTTCCACCAGCCATAGTTTTGAGACTTCAGAATCGGCAGCTTGTTCATCGGCATGTAGTGTAGAGAGTTCTCCATACCTTGTGTCGCATATCTCACCTGTATAGAAGAAAAATAACTTTTCTTGGTCAGATGCAGGCTCTGATACCAATTGAAAGTGTGGAAACTCTCAGATAACTGATGAACACATGAATTTCACTTGGAAAGCGCCGAGCTCAAACGCATACACACTTTATTAGATAACTCTTTAGGTTTCTCTTTACAAGACACAACCTAAACTGGCAATTACACAATCTACCCTATTGTCTCCAGACGTTAACTAATAATCCCAAACAATCTATCACTTCCCTGAACTCAGTCGATAGATCGAACACCCACCTTTGACATACAAAGAGAATTACACACGACAATAAGCGGCTGGAGTGTTGACCCTAATTCTGAACACCTCCACGCCCTTATATACCCAACACACAACACCTAACTTCCCAAAACATAAAGATTTTCATATCTTTATTCATCCAGGAATATTTCCTTATTCTTCACTTACGGAAACATTCCCCAACTTCGTTATCTTCCCATAACGAGTCTTCCTTCCTTGTTCACCACGCCTTCTCCAAATAAGGCATACAACACGTCATACTTGTTTCCTTTTTCTTCTCCAAGTCTGAGGCATCCTGAGCTACCCTTAGCTCACTGCTGCCTCCTCAGCCATCTTATCATAGCTGCATCTTCATTTTAGACTTCGATGGTCATGTCAAAAATTTTGATTTTCTGGAGATGATCATAGTTCTTCATAACTAACATATGAATGTAGAGGTAGTGTGGAAGCCTTCCAGTTAGGTCCCAAGCTTCGCCAACCAAGTAATTCACGTGACAAATACTCAAGGTTGATGTTATGTTAAGACAAAGGTCTAGAATCTTGTCTTTTCAGGGTTATAAGGTTTATTTACCTCGAGGAGGAGAATCTGTGGAGGTACATAAATTTGTTCATTCTTTCGGTGTCGAGGCAATAATTTTGAATCAAGGCATTATCGTGCTCCCTAATGAAGTTGATGGTATCGTTATAAATTCTATCTATTTCACCAAGAATTAAGGACAAGGCAAATCTGAATTTTTTTTTATCTCAAGACACAGAAGACTGAGATTTTACACAAACCATCCAAACTAATGGATTGTCATTAGTTTGATTTTTTTATCTCATTCATTGTCATTAGTTTGATTCCATCCAAACCAAGCTAATGACACTAAGACTAACAAAGGAGATGGCTTTCTAGGACAAGGATCACTAAACTAGATTAGATCACTTCCATGACTCAAATCCATTCTCTAATCATAAAAACCACAAATCTTCCGACCGAGCCTAGATGATTAGAGATCATTAAGTATAAGTCTTTAAAAGTCCATCTTAAATCTTAGACATCAACTTCCATTGGCTAAGTATAAAAGAATAACAAGAGATTGGACTAGACATTTCATCGAACACCTTCCGGGCATGAAACATCCTATAAGTACTAAGTTAGGATAATTACTTCTACCTTAGTGTTAAGAACATCTAATGCTATAGAAACCATAACCTAAACATCCTAAACATCACTAACCATCATCCATCATCCTAACCTATAGAAACCCCAAGATCCAAAAGATGACTACTCACTATCCATAATAGAAAGAAAGCTCATAGATAAAGATGAAAACATGATTAAAAGATATTCAAAGATTAAAGATAAGAATCTAAGATTATATAAAACAAAGGAACCTTCAAAGTTTACAAAAGTGGCTACAAAACTAGAGAGAAAAAGATGTGTCCATTAACATAAACCCTAGTATTATTTATAGGGAAATATGAGAGATAAATAAGTCGCGCTTGACCCGGCGGTTTGGTCCAGCGGTTTGGAGGCCGCTGGACTGAACATCCGCGACTTCTTCGTCTTTGTCTTCTCCGGCGGTTTGGAGGCCGCTGGACTGAACATTTCTTCTCATTTGCCTTCTTCAAGCTCTCTTGTGCTCTCCCTTAGCTTCCACTGAGCTCCCCATAGCTCCAAGTACCTAAAATGAATGATATAATGCAAAAATGGCCTAAAAACTAACTAAGACTCTATTCTAAACTACTTAGTGAAAATATGTTAAATAAGACTATAATCTATATGAATTATGCAACTAAGGTCCTAAAATGCCATGAAAATACATGCCTAAAACAGCTAAAATACACACTTATCAACTCCCTCACACTTGCCTTTTGTTTGTCCTCAAGCAAACAACACTCAACAAACACAAAAGACGTAGTGGAGGATGGATCTCAGGACCAAAAAGCTAAGAATCAAGCATGTGCAATGTTAACTAAGGCAATGAAGCACTTTGAGAAAATGTTTAACCATAAGCAATGAGAACTCTCAATCAAGTATCCATAACACACTATCACAAGTCCTAGCTAGATTCAATGCTCATATCCACCCACTCTTTCATTCACCACATCCTTAGGTTCATTAATTGGTAACCGGTGGTCTCGCTAGATGCAATGCAAAAAGTTTCAATCGGTTTGGTGATCCTTATATGATTCGATCCTTATATTACTACAACTTGTTTTACCTAAAAACTTGCTAATAACAATCACAAACAACCCTAAGTGCAAGGCACATGTTGTTGTAGTAATACATGACGTAATCATTCATAGGGAAGCACTTTGGGCATGAAACATCCTCTTGGTACTAAGTTAGGATAATTACTTCTACCTTAGTGTTAAGAACATCTAATGCTATAGAAACCATAACCTAAATATCCTAAACATCACTAACCATCATCCATCATCCTAACCTAACTAAACCCCAAACCCATAAGATAACTACTCACTAAACATACCTAAAAACTTGCTAATAACAATAGATAGAGACATGATAAGGTAATAAATGAGATTGAAACTAGAAAAGCATAAGATTCAAACTATAATAAATGAACCTTAATAGGTTTCAACAAAGGTGGCTAATTTTAGAGAGAATATAAAAAACATAAGATAAGATATTAAATGTTGAAAACCCTAGGAGTAGTTATAGGGAAAAATAAAAAGTGCCCAAGCGCAACGGTTTGGAGGCCGCTGGACTGAACATCCGCAACTTCATCTTCTTCGTCTTCTCCGTCGGTCACTCCTAGCGGTTTGATGACCGCTGGAAAATACACCGCGGGCTTTCTTTGATTGCTTGGTCCGGCGATTTGCATCGGCGGTTTGGAGGCCGCTGGAGATCTTCTTCTTCATAACATCTTGGTGCTCCAGCGGCTTCATTCCGGCGGTTTGATAACCGCTGGGAGTTTCACCGCGAGCTCGCCTGACTTCTGCTTTCTCGGCGGCCTGGCCTGGCGGTTTGGAGGCCGCTGGAGGTCCCTCTCCTTCTCCTTTGAGTCCAATGAGCTTCTCCTTAGCTCCCTTCTGCTTCCAATGAGCTCCCCATAGCTCCAAGTACCTGAAATGCACATGATGCAATGCAAAAAGGACCTAAATCTAACTAAGACTCTATCTTAGACTACTAAGTGAAAATATTCTAAATTAGACTATAATCTATATGAAATATGCAACTAATGTCCTAAATTGTTATGAAAGTACATGCCTAAAACAACTAAAATACACACTTATCACTACGGCACAGCCACGGGCAAACGTGGCTTTTTTTAAAACAACCACGACAAAGCCACATTTAACGAATCGTGGCAATTTTTTTACCACGAATAAGCCACGATTTGAAAATCGTGGTAATAAAAAGCCACGGTTAAGCCACAAACCTGTATTCGTGGAATTTTAAAGCCACGACTTTACCATGTCTGTTAAACAGTGGCAAAAAAAGCCACGAATATGCTACGATGATTGCATGGGTGTTTACTTCTTATGCTGTGTCAGAAATGTGTCGGAGATATTTATAAAAGTTAAAAAAGCCATGATATCTTCATGGCTTTTTTGTGGCTTTTCCGCTGAAATAACTGTCTTGTCGGTTATAATTCGAAAATAAAAACATGGCTTTCCGTGGCTGTGTTTAATACACGTACCAAGCATTATCTTTCTATCATTTTTCTTATTCTCTTCTCCTCATATCCTCCTCTTCTCCTCTTCTCCTATCTTCTTTTCTATTCTTCTCGATTATAATGCGATGACTCGTTATTCACAATTAAGACGATGAATGGATAAACGTATTGATCCAGAGACTAATTGTGTGAGTGAAGAATTTACAACGGGCACTCAAGAGTTTCTTTTATTTGCTTGTAATCAACCATCCTTCCAAGAGCTAAACACCATTTTGTGTCCTTGTGCCCGATGTAAAAATGAGAAAGACCGTGATCCAAAAATGGTGTCAAGACATCTATTTCGATATGGATTCAAAGGAAATTATTATGTGTGGTTCAACCATGAAGAAAATGCTTATGAAAATCGGAGAATCTTCAAGAAGAAATCATTTTACTGGCACCGAAGAAACGATATGGCCACAAAGTCCTTCAAATTTCCAAGTTCCTATGAATACAAGTGAATATTCTCATTACACAACATCTCCACATATGGAAACAATGTTCAATGAAGAGCCGTATCAAGATAGTGTATTTGAAGCTTTTGAGGTCGCTACCAAACCTCTCTATGAAGGTTCTCCCAAAGGTATTACGCAATTGTATTTGGCATCGCAGATTTTGAAAGTAAAAACGGATTAAAATTTAGCCGAGGCGTGTTGATGAGATAGCAAAAACTTTCAAAGATGTTCTCCCTAAGCCGAACAATGCTCCTGCATCATACTACGAAATAAAGAAGTTGACACGGTCTCTTGGACTACATGTACAAAAGATTGATGTTTGCGAGGATAATTGTATGCTCTTTTGGAAGGGAGATAGAGATTTGTTAAGTTGTCGTTTTTGTGGTAAAAATAGATATCATACAAACAACGGAAAGGGGAAGAATCGGGCAAAACATAGGATGTTTTATATGTCGATAACAGATCGGTTGAATCGGTTATACCAATTAGAGGCGACTGCATCTCATATGCGATGGCACGCAAAGAATATTTCTCCAGAAGGAGAAATGCAGCATCCTTCCGACGGAGCATCGTGGAAGCATTTCAATCATGTATATCCACATTTCGCCGATGAACCTCGTAATATATATCTTGGCTTGTCAACAAATGGATTTAATCTTATTGGCATGAGCGGGGAAGCCCAATCAGTTTAGTATGTGATACTCACGCCTTACAATCTACCACCAAGGATGTGCATGAAAAGTGAATTCTTCTTTTTTTCGGTACTAATACTCGGACCAAAACATCCGAAAAAGCCTTGATATCTATCTTCAACCATTGATCGAGGAGTTGCAAAGTTTGTGGAATCATGGGGTGGAAGCTTTTAATGTATCCAGAAAAGAAAGATTTACAATGCGAGATGCGTTGATGTGGACAATTAGCGACTTCCCAGCGTATGGCATGCTCTCTGTTTGGATGACTCATGGGCGTTTATCGTGTTCGTATAGTATGGATAAGTCTGAAGCGTTTTGGTTACCAAATGGAAGGAATCATAGCTAGTTTGATTGCCACATAAAGTTTTTACCACTTGACCAACCTTATAGAAGGAATGTGAAAGCTTTTAAAAAGGGGAGAAAGTGACCGAACATCCTCCGGCGTGGTTCACTAGTCAAGAAGTACTTACTGAAAGAATAGAGAGCATTACGGGGATAAGAAGAACAATTGATTGTGGTGGAAATGGTCACGATAAGGCGTCCCGTACAATCAAAGATTATGGAGTTTATCATAATTGGGTGAAGAAGAACTTCTTATTGGGAAAACCTTCTGCTTCGACATAACTTGGACTTTATGCACATTGAGAAGAACTTATTCGATAATGTGATCAACACTATGATGAATGTTATTGGAAAATCAAAAGACAACTTTAAATCGAGATTGGATCTCCCGGAAATATGTAACAGACCAGAAGCTCATATTACCGAGAGTGATCAGATGATCGCACCGATATTTAGGTTATCGCATGAGAGGAAGAAGATTTTTCTTCGGTGGATGAAAAATGAGATTAAATTTCCTGATGGATATTCATCGACGTTTGGCCGTTGTGTAGATGACAACCATTCTAAGTTATCGGGTTTAAAAAGTCATGATTGCCACGTCATAATGCAACGACTTCTTCTTTTTGCATTTGTAGAGCTTCTTCCAAAACCACGAATGGGTACTTCTATAGCATGTAAGCTTTTACATTACACAATTTGTCATATTACTGGAACCATAATGAATACTCTGACATTGATTTTTTGTGAAATGTATGTAGATATTGCATTATTTTTTCGGGACCTATCTTCGAAGACCTTACGAAATGAAGATGTTGCTATTTTGAAATCAAATATTGCTTTGAAGATTTGCAATTTAGAAAAGTTGTTTCCACCTTCGTTCTTTAATGTTATGGAACATCTACATGTGCATTTATCCGATGAAGCAGCTTTCGGTGGTTCGGTTCAGTATCGATGGATGTATCCTTTTGAAAGATACAAGTATCACATGAAGAAAAAAGTTAAGAACAAGGCACACGTTGGAGGCTCGATTGTTGCTCAATGTATAATGGAAGAAATTACTCATGCAGCTTCAAGTTATTTTGGACATCCATAAGTGGTGCAAGAATTTGTAAACGGAGAAATTCAGTTTACTTATTTAGATCCAGAAGTGCCTGACTTGTTTCACCATGAAGGTCGAGTAAGTGGAAAAGTAAAAGATTGTTGGTTTACAGATGATGACTATACCGTTCTCCAAGCGTTTATGTTGCTAAACTGTGACCAGTTTGAGCCTTATGAAAGGTACAATATTCATTAAATTATATAAATTGTTTATGACCATGCAACCTCAATTACATTCTATCTTTAAATATTTTAGAGGATGTTCGAACAATTCATGATGGAATCCAACCCTGGAATTAGCAGTAACATCATGCAAAATGCGAAAGACCAACACTTTGCTCAATGGTGTATAAACTATGTAAGTGTAACATTTATAAAGTCATTATTAATCATACTATACTTGCTTAGTTATGTGGACTTTATTCATTTTGCAGATTAATGAAGCCGCTTCTTCCTATACATTTCCTTTTTGGATGTTGGATTTCGTACAAGGTCCTAAACGTAGTTACACTTTCTGGTCTATGTATCGATCACGAGGTTATTCTTTCCACACAGAAAAACATGTCAAAGATAGAAAAAGTCAAAACTATCTACGTCAACGGAACCTCTGATATAGATTATTACGGGTTGATAGAGGACATAATGATGATCGAGTACCCTGGATTTGTTGGTCTCAAAGCAATAATTTTCAGATGCAAGTGGTTTGATACAACTTTAGGTCGTGGCATTCGAAAACACCCATCAGGTATTATCTATATCGCACCTAATAGAAGATACGAGAAATATGATCCTTTCATACTACCTGGTAACTGTGATAAAGTTTGTTTTATTTCTTATCCTCGTGAGGGTCGATCTGCGTCAAATGAATGGTAGGTTTGTACTAAAGTTATGCCTCGTGGGGTTCGTGAAACATCTGAAGATGCTCTGAATGCTTTACAAGATGACACACACAATCAAAATGTCGTCCCGAGTGGCATTATTCGTGTAGAATCACATGTCGTGGAAGATGATTCAAATTTCGATTCAATACCTGTCGAGCCTCCTAATGATGAATACATAATAGAAGACGAATTAGAAGATTCTAGCGGAGATTCATATTCAGATTAACCCTTATAGAGGTTATTGTAAGATATTTCTTTATTTTGTATGATATTAATGATTTTGTAATATATTTATGCATTTTGTATGATATTTAATAATGACTTTGTAAGATATTTATGCATTTTGTATGATATTGAATGAATTTGTAATATATTTATACATTTTGTTTGATATTAATGACTAATGACTAAACATAAACCCTTAGCTCTAATCACTAAAGACTAAACGACAAAGCCACGTATAAGCCATTGTTTAAATTCGTGGTTATATTTAAAATAGCCACGGTTTAAAACCGTGGCTTTATATTAGGGCATCAAACAAATCTCCTTCGACACTTAGAAACTTTTTTCCTTCATCTTTTGTCTTCTTCTTCTCTTCGCCGATTTCTCTTCACCGATACCTCTTCGCCGATTTCTCTTTCTCCTCCTTCTCTTCGCCAATTTCTCCTTCTTCTCTGTCTTCTTCTTCTTCTTCTTCTTCTTCCTCTTCTTCTTCTTCTTCTTCTTCGTCGCCGATTTCTTCTCCTCCTTCTCCTTCTTCTTTGTCTTCTTCTTCTTCTTTTTCTTCTTCTTTCCTTCGATTTCTCCTTTTCCGCCTCTATCCTTTCTTCGTCACTGAGTTCCGGTGGAGGTCGTGGTCGTGCTCTTTCCGGAGGAGGTCGTGGTCAGTCCAATCCCGGAGGAGCTCATCTTTCAGTTTTTCATTCGAATCCCTCAGGTTATGCCCTTCTCTTTCATCTCTGTGTCTAGCTAATGTCTAATTGTTTGTGCTTGTGTCTGTGTTTGAGCTTAGGGTTTATGATGTTTAGTTCTTCGTTATGTCTCTGTCTGTTTATGTCTTTGAGGTTTAGGTCTCGTTAATGTCTCTGTCTGTTTAGGTCTTTGGGTTTCGTCGTATGTATGTTGGTAAGTGTTAATTGCTTGTGTTTGTGAGAAATTTTGAGTTTCAACGTAAGTGTGTTGCTAATTGTTTGTTCTTGTCCTTTTGTTTGTGTATGTGTGTGTGTGGATATCTATGTGTTTATGTATCTGTCTGTTAAGGTCTTTGTGTTTAGGTCTATGTGTCTTGCTAAGTGTTCATTGCTTAAGTTTGACACATACTTTGAGATTTAGCGTATATGTGTTGCTAATCGTTCGTTCTTGTCCCTCTTTTTGTGTGTGTGTGGATATCTCTGTGTTTGTGTGTGTGTACTTGCATGTGTTTGTGTGTGGATATATATGTGTTTGTGTGTGTGGGTATTTGTGTGACACTTTGAGTTTATTTTACTTCATTGTCCTCTTTTGTCTTTCCAGAGATGCCACCAGGGACTACTGGATCTAACGCGTCAGCCTCGGCTGCTAACAACAACTTCAATCAAGTGACAGAGGAGCAATTGTTAGCTGCTCCACAGAGAGAATCTCAGCCACATCTCAATCCAAGGAAAGCTAATGGGGCTCTTTGGTATGTTCTCTTCTCTCACTTACTTAAACCATATCAATTCCCCTCTGATGCCTTTACTTTTTGTTTCAGGTTTGGTGTGAACCCATGTGTCAACAGATTTGTTAGAAAGAAATGGCAATGCTACTAAATGGGACCATGGAGAATCTGGATACATGTCCATGAGGATAGGAGAGCTACTTGGTGGCACACTTTTGTGGTAATGTCAAATCCTGTTTCTGTTTTGTTTTTTATTTAATACATTTTGTTTGATGCATTTCTAATAGGCATTTGTTTTCTTGTAGAAAAACTACTATTGGGAACCAAGGTTTCATGCTATTGTCTACTTTCACAAGAAGCATAAGGCAACGACAAGTATTTGTAAACGTATCAGCAAAAAGTGGAGAAAAAAGAAGAAGCCAAAGTACATTGGTGAACAAGATTGGACTCTTATGTTGGAGTATTGGGACACCGAGTAAGCTGCAAAGAAGAGCAAGAAAGCTGCTGCGTCTAGGACATAAGGCAACGACAAGTATTTGTCGCTTCTGTTTGTGTATGCTTATATCTCTGTCTGTGTTCTCGTGTGTGTCAGTTTAGGTATGTCCATGTGCTTATGTAAGTGTATGTGTTTGTGTGTGTGATTGTGTCCTTCTGTGGGATTGTGTCTGATTCCGTCTGTCCATGTTACTTGTATGTCTCTTAGTGTCTACTTGTATTGTGTCTTAGTGTTTGTGTGTGTGATTGTGTCATTGTGTGTGTGTGTTTGTTGATTGTATCTTGTAATTGTTTTTTTGTTTATTGGTTTGCAGCGTGGTAAGAGACACAAAGGAAATATATATGGGATAGGGAGTGTTCAGTATCGAGAGAAGACGCCAATGGAGTCCGTTGAATCAAGTATATCGCGAATGTTGATGTCGTGAGGAAGGAGATGGTGGTGTTCAGAGAAGAAGTGGGAGACATCAAGAACTCTCTCCATGAATTGTTGAAGCATGTCGGGATTCCTCAAACAACCATATCTTCGACAGCATCACAACAGTCCGTCGAACATCACCTGAATCAGCCCGTCGAGCAACCCGTCGGACAGCCTGTCGTGACAACTACGGAAGTGGTCTCAACGCCTTCTCCTACTAACCAAAACCAAGATTTCAGCAGGTGGTGTACTAATCTAGGTCTCTAGATTAGTTTTGTTTTAGACTATGGATTCCTTTAAAGGCTTGTTATGTACTTATACATTTTTTAAACTTATGTTGCAAATCATTGCATTTGCAATGCAATGAATGATGTGTTTGGATTTTGATTTTCATAAATATGTTTTCATCATTTGGGGCATTGGTAATTTGTTTGTATTGGTGCATTGCAGGAACTGGTTTCTAAAAAACTAATATTTTTTTTAATAATCGTGAAAAAAGCCACGAAAGAATCGTGTCTTTAAGGGAAACAAGAGCCACCAAAGAGCCACAAATCGGGCTTGAAATTGTGGCTTTTATTTCCACGAAGATGCCACGAATAGAACGTGGATTGTAAACCGTGGCTAAATATTACCACGTACTTATCGTGGCATTTTTTGGCATATTTAAGCCACGCTACTATTTTTATAAACTGTGACTTTAGTCGATGCTACTAGCCACGATTTTAAACTGTAGTTAAATTGTGGCTTTTATAAGCCACGAAAATCCACGAACCAAGGAAGCCATGCAACTATAGCCACGATTTTCTGAAACGTGGCTTTTCCGTGGCATTGGTCTCAATAGCCACGATTTTTGATTCATAACCACAAAAATAATTGTCGCTATGTCTGTTTTTTTACTAGAGAAAATAACGAACCAGATAACCAATCGTACTGGACTAAGCAATTAGGTGAAAATTGAGAGCTTAGCGTTGAAGATCTTGTTAGCATGCTTCAGTCTCAGAAGTCTGATGAGGAAAAATTTCAGATAAGTTTTCTCATCATCGTGTGCGGTGTACTAGTATAGTAAAAACACATATTGCGAAAGTCGGGGTGTATGCTGAGGATAAATTATATACTCGAGACTACGACCATTATTTGCAGCTCCCAAAAAGATTGTCCCTTACTATCCACTAACACATCCAGAGATTGGGAATTTTGAGACATTCAAAAACACGCTTGAGCAAGAAGGAGAGGACGAGTAAGTATAAAATGCAAATCCATTTAAACTTTATAATTTGTGTTAGTTCTGTAATTGTTCACATATGAATATGAATGTTCACAAAATGGTTATGAATGTTCACATAATTTGTGGTGAATGATCATAGTTGTTGTGAATGTTCATAAGTTGTTCATATATTATTATAAATATTAAAAACAACAATGTTGGTACCGTTGTTTGTTATAGGCCTTACTAGATTGTTATGGGTCATGCGGTGGATAATAGAATGTTCCTGAACATCGCTGAAAATAAAAAATTGATTGACATAGATGTAATTATTTTATACAAGTAAAGATATATGTTATCAATGAATTTCTAATATTTTTAGGGGAAATTGATTTAAACGGATATTTATTTGACGATTTGTCCATATATGCCTTCTAAAAGTGAATAATTTTCCCCTAAATTACCCTTTTGTATCATTTGAACCATTTTCTCTTAAAAAATGGTGATCATTAGTTTGATAAATGATAAAGAAGACATGTAAAAAGATAAAAATTCAAAAATATTACAGTTTTGATGGATTTTTTGAAGGATAAAACTTGATCTAAAAGTTTTAGAATTCTTATTCTAAATTTTAGATTTTGTTTTTAAAGATTTTACATGTTCTAAAATATTTAGAATATATCTTCTACGTACTGTACATATTCTTAAATATTTAGAACAAAATTCGGTTCTAAAAGTTTTAGAAGATTGCCTTCTAAAACATTTAGAATACAACTTCTAAAAATTACTCACAATCTATATTATTTTAGAAAACACTAGAATTCGTACTCTAAATTTTTTTTGTCTTCTAAATATTTTACAAGATGCATTCTATATAATTTAGAACATTTCTAAAAAATGAAATCGAAGATTTTAAATAAGGAAGTTGAAGATTTTAAATAGAGAAATTGAATATTCTTTACATTCTAAAAATTTAGAATACATGTTCTAAAAATTTAGAACACGAAAAATAAGGAAACATAATATTGACATAGATTTCGTTTTTTTGTTTAGATTTTGGCTAGATTTTTCGTGTTAGTTCATATTTTATGTCTTCTTATTCATATTTTACATAGTTTGAGAAAAAAATTTGGTCTATCATGATTATATTGCTCTAAAGAACATTTCGGTCTTCAAGGATCATTCGGTTTAGTGGGACTTTGTCATTCGGTTTTAGGTTCTATGTTTTGGTTGTGTTTATACACATTATCTGATCAGAAATAAAGTTTTAAATAAGGTTTTAAGTTTGCACTTTGTACAATAAAGTTAATGATCTCACTAAAGTAGGACCAGTTGAAAATTGACATGTATCGATCACTTTTCATGTAATTTTCATGCCACGATTTTCAGAAATGATCTATGTCATTTGATTGTATTGATTTTCGTGACCATGAAAGGTTTTGGTTATGATGGTTATGACCAACGCCGCTATGATCCTAAGTTGATATGGTTAATGGACGAGATTGATATGCCTTGAAAGAAATGACATATGGATCTCACTTAGGTTTATCACTTTTTGGATACATATGTGACCTAGTGGGAGATTGTAAGATTTATTTTATGGGGTCACACATATATCAATATGTGATAGGGTCATTATTTAATAAGTCAAACTTATGTGGTCACTTTTGTAATAAAGTAAATGACTGGAGGCATAAATGTTATGAAAAATTAAGTTGTGGATGTCTTAACTAATTTATAATTTGACGAAGGGCCGAATTATAAAATAGTACTCTATATAAATAGAGGGTTATGGTCCTCAAAACAACCATAACCTGAAAGTACAGAAACTCTCTGCATCCCATCACCAGAGACCTAAAGTCAATTCATAGCCAACTTCAGATCTCCAACCACAGATTCATCTTATTCATCAGGTACGCTTCCGCTTATGTTTGATCATCAGAAACTGATATGGTTTTATAGTTTATTATGATATAAACTTTAGGATTATTCCCAACAATTAGTATCAGAGCTACCATATTCAGTTTCTGTTTGATAATCAGGTTTTATCAAACAAAAAAATACGGATTTATTAAATTATTATAAAATAAATCCGAAATCTAATTATTTTTAAAAAACTCAGGTATTGAATCTGTTTTTCATATAAAGTATTCTGGGATTTGTGGTTTAATTATTGAAACTTTTAGATCTAATTTTCGAGCTTGTTTATATCTAATTTTAAGGTTTGTTCTAGAGATAAAACATGTTTAGATCTTCAATTAAAATAAAGTTAATGGATTTTTTATTTATGTAAAATTAATAAAAACCCTTTTAAATTATATGTTCATATTCAAGTAAAAATATTTTGATCGAATTTTTTTTTCCAGATCTGAATCAGCCGTTGCGACTGTTTTCTTTTTCGAAATTCTAGGGGTTTTCATCTGTTGAAGACCCTAAAAGGTCGTATAAATGGACAGTTTGGTAATTTAGGGTATTTGAGTTACGTTTCATTTTAGGTGAACTCAATTATTGGGTTTGGGCTTCGGCTCATTTAAATTAGAAAAAGGGAAGGTTACGCAGGCCCACTAAGGAAATTAAGGAAAATCAAATTAATTTGTCGCCAGTAGGAATCGAACCCAGGTTCGGTCATGTGCATTCCTTCCTCTAACCACTACGCCACTTAACACTTTATGTTATGTAGTTTCACATTGCAACTCCAGGATGATCTAAATCCGCTTGCATCTGATGTTTTCCCCAAACGCATCGCACTGCCTCCTCTCGTTACTTTGCCTCATTGCCAAACTCAAGTTGTCACCAACGTCTCAATGTCCTTGTCATCTCCTGAGGACAAGGACTGTGTCGTGGATGTCAAGTTCTTGGGTTATCAAATCAGTTTCTGCAGACGTTATCCTGCCTATCCTGTCTCCAAACAAAAGTGGACCAACCTCATAATCGACAACCCTTGCTTCCACTCCTCACGTCTCATCTTTTCAGAAAAAGACCAGATTTTTTACATGCTCAGTTCCGGATGCGACCTAATCGGGTCTTGGGGCCTTATTGATTTCAAACCCAAGTTACATAGGTTGCATTATGAAAACACCGTCAAGAGGGAGTTTCAATATCCTCCCGATTTGCTCTACACGGCTGAAAACTTGGTGGAGTCACAATCCACATGTGAAATGTTCATCGTCAAGTCATATAAGCTCACGGAGAAGATAAATAAACAAGGTGTAGCGGAAATGAAAACCGTAGCTGTAAATGTGTTCAAGCTAGACATTGAACAAGGAAAATCAGTTTACACACAAGACATTGGAGATCTCGCTATATTCGTCTCGCAGTCTGAATTTTTCTGTGTCACTCCTAGCTCATGCTCCTCTCAGCTTCCTTGCGTACGCCCTAATCAAGTTTACATATGGGACAACGGCGAAATGGTAGTTACCAATCTTTCCCCACCTTACCATATCACAAGTTTTCCATTCGCAAGCCCGGACCCTTACCTTATTCCACCTCAAAATGTAGTGGAGAAGGTAGCAGATCTCTTGGCCGAGATCGAAAGAGACAAGGGGAAAGTGGAACTCTTTAAACGGCTGCAAATAATTATGCTAAGGAGTGTTTAGAACCCAACAACAGGGAGGCAGAATACAGAGAGCTTTCATTACAAGAGGCCAATGATTATGAAAATAAAATTATGGAACAGCAGGCGGCGGTTCATGCAAAGTTACTACACATCCATTCTTTGATGGGAGAATATGGATTAGAGAGTCTGTGTAATTGTATTTGGTATTTAGGGGTTTAAATGACTCTAGGTATCTTAATTATGTGTTTGCTTAATGTTTTTTTGCTATTTTTTAATTACAACAACTTTGTTAGTGTTTTAAATTTCTAAAAATGATGTTGGGGTTTTGTCTCACTTCAGTGTCTTTCAATGTTTCAACGATTTTCTATACTTATACTCTATAAATTAATAACCACTCTAAAATAATAAAATATGACGGTCCCAAGTCGGGGCAATGTAAAAAATGATCAATTTCGATAAATTGATAAGGACGGTCCCAAGTCGGGGCAATGTAAAAAATGATCAATTTCAATAAATTGATAAAGACGGTCCCAAGTCGAGGCAATGTAAAAAATTATCAATTTCGATAAATTGATAATAATTTCTTAGAAATTCTTATGTAAAAAATATGCTCTCAATAATATCAGAATTGTTGTAATGATAACGTGTTGTAACTATAACTTGATAATTACTTATAATATATATGTCTCGTATGAGCTAGAGTATAAACCTTTTTTAGAGAATGTAGTGAACTTTATATATAATAGAGAATGATGAGTTGTGTGTATGTTACAAGTGATCGAATACGTTCTATTTATAGCGGTAATTTTCGACAATAGTTACTGTGAGTATTAATGACATGGGCTCCATATTTACTTCCTTACGCAAAAGGAAGACTTTTGTAACACTCCCCCTTGGAGACTATTGTCATTTACGTTTCTTGCGATCTATCTTTTGGTTGCCTCGTTAAAAACATTTCCAAGGAAAACCCAGTGGGAAGAACCATGGTAGGATAAAAGAGTACAACGATAGAAAGCTCCCCCTCGAAAGATTAGAACCACTTTTTAGAGGTCCCGTTGATTACGCATTCCAATGTTATGGACAAGTTTCCTGAATATTGATGTGGGTAGTGACTTCGTAAAAAGATCTGCAGAGTTGTCACATGACCGAACATATTTTACTGCAATTTCTTTATTCTTCTCAAGTTCTTGGGTGTATGAAAAGAATTTCGGTGGGATATGTTTGGTTATGTCGCTTTTGATATATCCCTCTTTCGTTTGAGCAACACATGCATCATTATCTTCATATAAGACAGTCGGTTCTGAACTGTCTTTGATTCCACTACTTGATTTGATGTGTTGACTTATTAATCTCAGCCATACACATTATCTACTTGCTTCATGGAGTGCAATGATTTCAACATGGTTAGAGGATGTGGCTACAAGTGTTTGTTTCTGAGATCGCCATGATATGGCAGTGCCTCCAATAGTGAAAACGTATCCTGTCTGTGACCGAGCTTTGTGAGAATCAGATAAATATCCAGCATCTGCAAAACCAACCATTTGACCGTTTGAATTTTTAGGATAAAATAATCCTAAATCAATCGTCCCTTGAAGATAGCGGAAGACATGTTTGATGTCATTCCAATGTCTTTGCGTGGGAGATGAATTAAATCTTGCCAAAAGATTGATGGCAAAGGATATATCAGGTCCAGTACAATTTGCAAGGTACATAAGAGCTCCAATAGCACTCATATATGGTATTCAGGACAAAGTATCTTTTCATTTTCATCAGGTGGTCGGAATGGATCATTCTCGACATTAAGTGATCTAACAACCATATGAGTAATGAGTGGAGTAGCTTTATCCATATTAAACCGTTTTAACACCCTCTTGGTGTAAGTGGATTGATGAACAAATATACCTTTTTCAGCATGCTCAATTTGTAATCCAAGGCAAAATTTTGTTTGTCCGAAATCTTTCATCTCAAATTCACCTTTTAAATAATTTGCCGCTTTCTGGATTTCTCCTTCAGTTCCAATAATATTTAGATCATAAACATACATCGCGATTATCACAAATCCGGACAATGTTTTCTTGATGAAAACACATGGGCATATAGGACTATTTACATATCCTTCTTTAGTTAGATGCTCACTAAGACGGTTATATATACCACATACGTCCAGATTGTTTTAAACCATATAATGATCTTTGCAATTTTATTGCACATAACTTTTTTGGTTTGGATTTCAATATTTCTGGCATTTTAAACCCATCAGAGATTCTCATACATATATCAGTATCTAATGATCCATAGAGATATGCCGTAACAACATCCATGAGTCGCATCTCTAGATTTTTATAAGCCGCTAAAATCATTAAAAATCTAAATGTGATTGCATCCAATACAGGAGAATATGTTTCCTCGTAATCAATTCTTGGTCTTTGAGAAAACCCTTGAGCCACTAAACGAGCTTTGAATCTCACTATCTCATTTTTTTCGTTTCTCTTCCGAACGAAAACTCATTTGTATCCAACTGGTTTAACATCTTTAGGGATCAATACGATAGATCCGAAAACCTCTCGTTTATTAAACGAATCAAATTCTACTTGTATCGCTTCTTTCCATTTGACACAATCATGTCTCTTTTGACATTCTGACACGAAAATTGGTTTCGAGTCATCGTTTTCCTCGTTTATTTCTTTTGACACGAAGTACGAGAAAATATCATCGATATAAGAGATTTTGTTTCGATTCCATATCCTTTTGGTATGAATGTAGTTTATAGAAATCTCATGATTTTCATCGGGCTCGGGTTGTTCAACACTATGCCCCTTTTCTTCCACAATTTCAGTTATATTGGGAGAATTTTGTGTTTCAATTTCTTTTTCGTTTTCTTTGTTTTTTATCCTTGGAACCCACAGGTCTGCCACGCTTCAAGCGTGTTTTGGATTCACGAGTATCATCTGATCTATCACGTTCTTGTGGCATTTCAAGGTGAGCGGGGACATTTGCAGCCGGTATATGTGATTTAGTTACCGTCTTAGTATCGACAAATGCATCAGGAAGCTGATTTGCAATACTTTGCAAATGCATAATTCTTCAAACTTCTAGTTCTGACTGCTTTGTAGGAGGATCAAAGTGTAACAAGGATGGTACATCACCATCTCCCCCTAGAACAAGGAACTCTTTCTCGTCAAAGTGAAAATCGGTAAATCGCGTTGTAAAGACATCACCAGTTTGTGGTTCTAGGAACCGAATAAGTGATGGTGAATCACAACCAACATATATATCTAATCTCCTATATGGTCTCATCTTTGTACGTTGTGGTGGTGCTATAGACACATATACCGCACAACCAAAAATATTTAGATGAGAAATATTTGGTTCTCTACCAAATGCTAACTATAGTGGGAAGAATTTATTGTACGCACTCGGCCTAATCTGAATAAGTGTTTCTGCATGCAAAATAGGATGTCCCCCATACAGAAGGTGGGAGTTTAGATCTCATAATCAATGACCTTGCAATTAGTTGCAGACGTTTAAGTAGTGATTCAGCCAAAGCATTTTGTGTATGCACATGTGTTACCGGATGTTCAACATCGATTCCAGTGACCATACAATAGTCATAAAACGCTTGAGATGTGAATTGTCCAGCGTTATCTAATCTAACTCTTTTTATTGGATTATCCGGAAACTGAGCTCTTAGTTTGATAATGAGTTAGAAATCTCGCAAATGTCACATTGCGAGATGATAATAGACAAACATGTGACCATCTACTTGACGCGTCAATCATTACCATAAAATAATATAATGGTTCACATGGTGGATGTATAGGTCCACAATGTCGCCTTGAACCCGTTCAAGGAACTTTGGTAACTCTTTATCGATTTTACTAGGTGATGGTCTTATAATCAATTTTCTTAAAAAACATGCAGTACATGCCTTTTTATTCCCCTGATAAATCTCTTGGATTTTCAGTGAATGACCATGTGAGGTTTCTATGATCTTTCTCATCATAGATGTGTCCGGATGACCAAGACGATCATGCCATAAAGTGAAATTATCATGATTTATTTTGATCACAAGGTGTGATTCTACCGTATTGATATAAGTATGATGCAAACCAGAAGGGAGTTTTGGTAACTTTTCTAGGACATGTATTTTCCCGGTTTTTCGGAAGTTATATACATGTATTTCTTTCCATCTTCAGTTACGGATTGAGTATCAAATCCCTAAAGATATAGATCCTTAAAACACAACAAATTCCTTTTTGAATTTGGAGAAAACAATGCATTATTAATCGAGAACATTGTTCCATTAGGTAATGCAAAATTAGCTTTACCAATCCCCCCATCAAGTCTGTAGGACCTGATATAGTACTCACAATAACTTTTTTCGGTTTTAAATTTGAGAAATATTTTCTATATTTAAGGATAGTGTGCGTTGTTCCACTATCTGGTATACAAATATATCTACCATCTTCCTTGGATGTTGTTCCATTTGTATTGTAATCTATTTCTGAGAAATATGAAAACCAATAAATAAGAATACTAAATAATAGTTCACAAAAGAAAATATCATTCAATAATTATACATGAAAATAGAATTTTACATATTAATTTTACATATTTATGCATCACACAATATGTTACATAATTATACATTATTTTAAATAGTTCAAACAAACATTCATTATTTATGGCACATGCATCATAGTTCAAGAGTCACATCCTCAGTTTTCGGTGACAGTGGCCTCGTCAAAATCATTCACAAATTCAGAGGCATCGAGGTGTGTGGTATCCTCAGAGTGCTCTGCGAGGTTTACCTCCTTGCCTTTCTAAGATTCTTTGTACAGAGCACAAAAGTGCGCAAGAGTGTGACATACTTTGAACCAATGTTTCTTGGAGGTGCTTCCTTGGACCTCTTTCCCCTTTGGAGATTGCTCTGGACGAATCCATTGCAATGATTTTCTCTGGGGGTTAAAGTTTCTCCCACGTCCGCGATTGATTTGGGGGCCACGACCCCGAAAGGATTTGTTTTCCTTTATCGGTTTTTTAACGTCCAATGCATTCACTTCAGGAAATGCTTTGGACCCCGAAGGTCGAGTCATATGATTCTTAATGAGAAGCTCATTGTTCTTCTCGGCTATTAGGAGAGCCACAATCAAGTCTGGAAACTTGGTGTACCCACACATCCTATACTGTTGTTGTAGGATAATGTGATTCTTGTGAAATGTGGTATATGTTTTCTCCAACATGTGGGATTCAGTCATGGTTTCACCACAATACCAACTTTGCCACAATTCCTAAAACAGAGGAATTATAATTCATGACTTTATCAAAGTCTTGAAACCTCAGACTTTGCCACTCATCCCGAGCAAGCGGGAGAGTTATGTCCTTTTGGTGATCAAAACGATCCTTTAAACTCTTCCAGAGTTCTTTAGGATCCCTCATATGAGCATAATCATAAATGATGCTTTCATCAAGGTGTCTCCTAAGGAAGATCATCGATTTTGCTTTTTCTTGAGTTGTTGAAGTATTTATCTCTTTAATAGTTTATGATAACCCAAGAGATTCAAGGTGCAATTCAATGTTAGTGGTCAACGATATAAAATTTGCACCAGTGATTTCTAGAGCCGGAAACTGGAGTTTCTCGATGTTTGCCATTTTTATATCTAAAACATAATAATAAATTTTATTAGAATAATTTTAAGACGACGTGTTTACATTAATAATAAAAGCGATTACAAAGAAAAACAAAGCATAGAAAATTAAAACTATATTTAAGACATATTGTTCATGAGTAGAATCTCCGATAATAATTTCGTAAATACAAGCAATGATTATCAAAAACATAATGACTAACAATAATCGAAACATTTTTAAGAACTTTGAAAATATTTTTAGAAAGAGATTTTGGAAAAAAATGAAATGTGTGAATGGAAAATATATTGAAAAGTGAGTGTATTTATAGATCGAAAATTACTGTTGATAGCCGTTGTAAAAGTGAAAAATTTCGAAAAAAATTTCTTTGTGACCGTTTGTATTAAAACTAATTTTAATATTTTGCAATCAATTTAATATATTATGTAAATTATAATTTTATTTTATGTATTAGTGAATAAATATATCATTTATAATAATCTTTAAGTTTATTTTAGGAAGGAAGTAATAAAAAGATTATATATCACATTAATATATATATTAAGACAATAAATAAATAATGGTGATAAAAATTCATCCATAAAATTTTTGAATTAAATTAAAAATAAATTATGGTGCGTTTAAACAACCATAAAAATATAACGATAAATACATTATGGTGCGTTTAAACAACCATAAAAATATAACAATAAATAAATTATGGTGCGTTTAAACAACCATAAAAATATAACAATAAATAAATTATGGTGCGTTTAAACAATCATAAAATTATAACAATAAATAAATTATGGTGCGTTTAAACAACCATAAAAATATAATAATAAATAAATATGGTGCATTTAAAGAACCATAAAAATATAACGATAAATAAATTATGGTGCGTTTAAACAACCATAAAAATATAACAATAAATAAATTATATTGCGTTTAAGCAACCATAAAAATATAATAATAAATAAATATGGTGCATTTAAACAACCATAAAAATATAACGATAAATAAATTATGGTGCGTTTAAACAACCATAGAAATATAACAATAAATAAATTATGGTGCGTTTAAACAACCACAAAAATTCAACCATAAATAAATATTGATACGGTAATCCGCGTACGAATAAATTATGGTCCTTAAAGCAACCATGACATAAATAATAAAATACTGTAGAAACGATCGTGTTGATAACGTGTTGTAATGATAACGTGTTGTAACTATAACTTGATAATTACTTATAATATATATGTCTCATATGAGCTAGAGTATAAACCTTTTAAAGAGAATGAAGTGAACTTTATATATAATAGAAAAGGATGAGTTGTGTGTATGTTACAAGTGATCGAATACGTTCTATTTATAGCGTTAATTTTCGACAATAGTTACTGTGAGTATTAATGACATGGGCTCCATATTTACTTCCTTACGCAAAAGGAAGACTTTTGTAACAATAAATTAATAATTGTAGTTTTATACATAAAGTATATAGTTATGACAACTTAGTAAAATATGATTACTGCAATTGTTTGTTTTCTTAAAATTACATACACATTAAATTTTATCAATATGTATAGGACAAAAAAATTTATCTATAATTTTATAAATCTTCTCTATTATTCTTTTTAATATATTTTTATTAGACTTATAACTAATTCAATTTTTTTTCTTCAAGTTAAGACGTTTTATTGCTTATATTCGTGTTAGTTTATTTATTTATCTCTTCTTTTATATTTTCATAATTATAATTTTTTATTGTATTGCATAATAATTCCAGTGCAATGATATTTGCCAATTAATATTTTATTAAAAAGCAACAACTAAGATTTCTACGGCCAAGATTCTACAGCAAAGCCACATCAATAAATCATACATCCAACTTTCTACGGCTAAAAAAATAAAGCTACAACAGTTATACGGCTAAAAAAATAAAGCTACAACAGTTATATGTATACTTTTGAATCCAAATTTAAACCCCATAGTAAAACAATATTTTCATTTTTGAGCCACATAATTTATGGAAGATCTATAATACTATTTTCGTCAAATAAAATACTATTTTTATAATTCAATATTTTCCATTCCGAAAAAGATTTAACTCCACAAACAAGAAGGTTATGTTCGAAGTTTGGAGAGGCTTTTATTTAAGGATGAGATTGCATTCGAAGAAATTTATGGGTTTCAAATCGAAACTTGAAGAAAATTGTGGGCATTATTGGAAAATCTTCTTGACATGAAACATGATGGAATCCAATTGTATACCACACAACTATGTCCTTAGTCTCTATGTCTCTCTCCCTACATGGAACATGATGGAATCTTACTATTGATTGAGACGTCATATTTTCAAATCAATTGCTAACATGAATAATATTGACTTAGAAACTACGACGTCAAATGTGACGTGACACTTCTGAGAAAAACTATTGGGAGAAAAAAGAAATTAGAGAGTTATTAGTTGTATTAACTTTAATTAGAAAACAAGGAGTCAAATGGAATTGAATTATCTGATTTGGTTTTCAGATTCTTGACTTTTTCCACCTTAATATTTTATAAGAAAGAGCAGAGCTCAGTGAAGAAGAAGGTGATCATTAGTAATTTCACTTTTGAGGTTCTATTGATTACAGAGAGTACTACTTTTAGGGATTATACAAATTTCAAAACCCTAGTTGCTACAGTTGCCAGCGCAATCTTTTATGATATTGAATCTGTTATTGACCGAAATTGGTGTGTCCTTATCCATCGTATGATACCGCACAACTCCTGCGTGTGTACCCTTCTCCATTGCTGCTCTGGTTTTGTCGTTGCCTGAAGGAGATGAGCGTTGTGTTGCGTCGTCGTTTTGTGTTGGGGAAGATGCGGGCTTCTGTGTTTGGTTTAGGCCCATCTTCCCATGATCTGTTTTGTTATTTTGGGCAGATATGTTATCAGCCCCTCTCAAACTTGGCGTGGGTGGAAGATCAACACCAAGTTTGAATCGAAGCGAAGTGAAAGTTGATCCTGGAAGAGGCTTTGTGAAGATGTCGGCTAGCTTCAGATTGGCTGGTACATGGGAGACTTTAAGTAAGCCAAAAGACACTCTTTCTCTTACATAATGTCAATGTGTTTCAAAATGTTTTGACCGAGCATGATATGCTGGATTGGCAGTTAAGAAGACAGAAGACTTGTTTTCTCCGTATAGCTCATAAGTGGTGTGTAAAGGGACTTCCAATTCTTTTAACACCTTGCTTATCCAAGTTAGTTCAGAGGCAATCTCAGAAAAATCTCTATATTCTGCTTCAGTAGTGCTCTTTGCGATTGTGTCATGTTTCTTGGAGCTCCATGATATAAGGTTTTTACCCAGAAAAGTGTAATATCCTCCAGTAGATCTTCTTGTGCTTAAGCATCCACCGTAATCACTATCATTATATGCCCTTAAGGTGCAATCTAAATTCTTATGAAAGGTTAAACCCATTGTAATTGTTCCTTGAACATAGCGCATAATCCGTTTCAAGAGATTGAAATCAGCAAGAGTTAGGGCATGCATTTTTTGGCACGCAAAGTTCACAACATATTGGATATTAGGTATTGTCAATGTAAGGTATTGCAATTTACAAGCCAAGCTTCTGAAATAGGTAGGATTAGAGAAAGGTTGATTTTGATGAGGTGTTCTGTTAGGTTGGAGTGGCAGTGTTAGGACATGAGCACAATCTCGCATAGCTGCAACGGTGAGTAAGGCTTCTGCATATTTGTGCTGAGATAGGAACATCCCCTCTGAATGAAATTGTTCTTGAACACCAAGAAAGTAGTGTAACTTCCTCGTATATGTCATTTTAAATTGTTTATTGAGTTCACTGAGAAGAAGGTTCAAGAGATCAGAGCTGGTAGCAGTGATAACCATGTCGTCTACATAGAGTAGCAAGATAATGATATCATTGTCTCGGATGCAAATGAACAAGGAAGGATCTGACTTACTACAGACAAAGCCAAACTCTAGCAAGAAGTTACTGAATTTATCAAACCAGGCCCTTGGGGATTGCTTTAGGCCATAAAGGGACTTATGGAGAAGGCATACATGATCAGGTTTTTCCTTATCAACAAAACCAACAGGTTGTGTCATGAAGAAAAACGTGTTTAACATCCATCTGCTTGATTTCCCATTGGCAGATAGTAGCAAAATGAAGAATAATCCAAATTGTTGTTGTTCTTACAACATGGCTATAGGTTTCCAGGTAATCAATCCCCTCTTTTTGATTGAATCCTTTTGCTACAATTCTTGCTTTTACTTTGTCTTATGATCCATATGCATGAAGCTTTGTCCTAAAAACCCATTTACAACCTATAACATGCAATCCAGGTGTATAGGGGACTAGAGACCATGTTTTTGCTTCCTTACAGTTTCCCATTTCATCACCCATTGCAGAAGTCCATCCAGGGTCTTTGAGTGCTTGAGTTATAGTTTTTTGTTCAGGATATGTGATCTGATGAGTAAGTAGGACATATCTTGAATTTGGTTTGAATGTTCCAACTTTGGACCTTGTAATCATCTGATGTTATTGTTGACTAATGCTTTGCCTCTGATTTGATGTATGTATTGGCAGGGGTTATGGTGTAGGAGCAACTGTGTCTGACCTGGTTAGTGAAGAAGTGGTGTTGGTGCCTATAGGAACAAGATATGAGCCTGGCTTACATTCATGACAACCACTCATATCAGCACCATATTAGACAACATTGGCTCAGTCACAACTTGTGTCTGAAGAGGTCGAAACTCATCTTCAGAGAACAAAGGAACATCAGGTTGCAAGGATGGAACATGACAAGTGTTAGCTTGACCAGGTTGTGAAGATGAAGCACGAGGTAATTGATCATTCAAATCAGTATTGTATGTTTGAGGAGGAATTGATATTGGCATGAAACTCCTTTGTCAGGCTTCTTGTAACTTTGTGTTTCCTGGAGTTTGCAGATGGAGGTATGTATCTGCAAAGGAAAAACTCAGTTCATCAAAGACCACATGACGACTGATATAGACTTTCCCAGTGGGTGGATAGAGACATCCATATCCTTTATAGTTGTTGTTATAGCCGAGGAAGACAACTTCAGAGATCGTGGATCAAATTTGTTTGTTGCATAGTCTCTTAGTGTTGGGTAGCAAGCACATCCAAAAGCTTTAAGAGACCAATAATATGGGACATGTCCAAAAAGCTTCTCATGAGGACTTCAATGATCCTCTTGAACTGATGTGAAGGCAAGATATTACTTAGGAAGTTGGTTGTATAAAATGTTTCTACCCAATATTTTGTGGTATTTTGCTGTAAAACATCATTGTCAATCCTATCTATGTTTTCTTTCAACCAATCCGTTTAGCTGAGGTGTATACGAACATGAGATGTATTGTTGTATTCCTGCCTTTTGCAAATATGTAGTGAAGATTTGACTTGTAAATTCTCCACCACCATCACATTGAAAAGTGACAATCTTTTCACTGCACTGATTCTCAACGAAGCTATGAAAATTTGTAAAAACTTTGTAGAAATCAGGTTTGAACTTAAGAGGCTAGAACCAACAATATCTTGTGAAATTGTGAATGACCCCAACATAGTATCTAAAACCTTGAACAAAAGAAGTGGGAGTTGGTCCCCAATGATCACAATGGATTCTTTGTAAAGGTTTAGTAGCTATAAAACTAGAAGAAGGAAAAGGCAGTCTTGTGTTTTTGCCAAGTCTACAAGCTTCACACTTCGGCTTAGTAGTCTTGATTATTCTGACTGATTTATTTTGATCTAACCACTATAGAATCTGATCATTGGGGTGGCCCAGTCTCCTATGCCATACGTCATCCGTGGTAGAGATTTGGTGTGGTGATTAAAGACTTGACATTAGGATTATCTAGCTTGTATAGACCATCATGGTTTCTTCCCAACGTCAAAACTTTTTTTGTTGCCATGTCTTTTACAATTACATCATTAGCATCAAATGTAAAAGAACAAAGATAGTCTTTAGTGAATTTAGACACATATAATAAAGACTTGGCAATATCAGGACACACCAAAACATCTTTCAATGGTAATATACCTGACATAGATGGGAGTGTAGCAGATCCAATGTGTATGATGGGTAGGAAATTACCATCTCCTACCATGACTGAGTCAGAGCCAAAGTATTGCTGGGATTGATGAAGCCTCTGAGTATTATTAGTAACATGGGCAATAACTCTTGTGTCCTGGTACCATTCCTAACCAGAATAGTCTAAGACATCATTGAATTTCATCGCTGCAAGGGTCGTGGTTGACTCTTCAAGCTGGTAGATGTTGTCAAGCCGATGCCAACATCCTAAATATGGATGTCCTGTTTTATGAAAACCATGGCCTATGGTTGTGAAAGCACGTCCACGACCTCTGTTGCCACCAAACCTGTTGTTGTAGTACCCTCTGCCTATGTTTATGTAACCAGTGGATACATTGGTCTGGAAGGTTAGGTGACGTGTGACATCTAAGCTGAGACTGTAAGTTTGGAGCCTTTCATCAAAGCAGATCAAACGATACACATCATTTTCATATGTAGGGCTTGATGGACTATCTATAGAGCTTTCAATGGAAGTTATGATAAGCTCATAATCTCGGCCAAGTCCATGAATAACAACATAAATTTTCATTTTATCAGAAACATCACTTCCTATGGATATAAGCTGATCACATATACTTTTGACTTCTCTAAGATATTCATTCATAAACTTATCTTACTTTGAAACTATTTGTAGTCTACGCTGGATTTCAAAGAGACGAGAAGATGATACCCGGTTATAGTGATTGGCCAGAGATGTCTTGACACCTTGAGACGATGTGAGCCCTATTACAACGATGAGTATATCTTCGGACAGAGAGCCAAGTAACCAGGACATCACCACTTGATCAGATATGACCGAAGCTACATAGTTTGGATTCGGTGTTTCAGACTGGTCAAGAAGAGGAACTGGTAAAGTTTGAGCAGGCGGTGGTGTGGCTCCAGTGACAAAGCCAAGTAGCATATGGGCGGAGAGAAAGGACTCGAACTGAGACTTCCATAGGATGTAGTTCTTGTCCGTGAGTTTGATTGTAACGCAATGAATGATATTTAGAGCAGGATGTGCATAGAGAGATCCATGGAAGTTTGATCCATGACTCTGATACCATATAAGAAAGAGAATAGCTCAGTGAAGAAGAAGGTGATTATTATTAATTTCACTGTAAAGGTTCTATTGATTACAGAGAGTCCTACTTATAGGGATTATACAAATTTGAAAACCCTAGCTGCTACAGCTGTCAGCGCAGTCTTTTAGGATATTGAATCTGTTATTGACCGGTATTGGCGTGTCGACTCCTGCGTGTGTACCATTTTCCATTGTTGCTCTGGTTTTGTCGTTGTCTGGTGGAGATACCGTTGTGTTGCGTCGTCGTTTTGTGTTGGGAAGATGTGGGCTTCTGTGTTTGGTTTAAGCCCATCGTCTCATGATTCGTTTTGTTGTTTTGGGCAAATATGTTATTATATTTAACATCATTTATATTCTACAATTTATAATTTTATAAATATAATTTTTGTTCCAAAATTCATCATTTTCAATCCTTTATAAATAGAGATTTGATTCATCTAATTTAGACAAAAAATTCATCTTTTTACTATTATTTAATTAAATGAATCATAACAATAACTTTTTTAACTATGTTTTTCAAAAATAGAAAAGTAATTAATGAGTCATTAGTTGTATTAATTTTAATTAGAAACTAATGAGACAAATGAAATTAGCTGATTTGGTCTTCGAATTCTTAACTTTTTCATCTTAATTATCTAACATTATTTATATCCTCAAATTTATAATTTTATAAATATAAATTTTATTCTAAAATCCATCATTTTCAAACCTCTATAAATAGATATTTGATTCATCTAATTTGGATCCAAAAAAATTCCATCTTTTTACTTTTATTGATTAAATGAATTATAACAATAATTCTTTTAACCATGTTTTTCAAAAATATGTATAAAATAAAATAAAAACTATAATTAACTAACTTTTACTTTATTAATTTAATTTTAATCGATAATTAATATTAATCTTACTGATTACTTAATTAATTTTTACCCAACCCGAATATCCATAATAAAACTAAAGGTGATATTGGCTATTTATTTTTATATTAAGGGAACTTCGAGAATATCTTCATTGATGTTTAGGGTTTAGGGTTGTCTTCTTCATATTACCAAAAACTTCGTAAGATTTTTACATTGTTTGCTCATTGCATTTCCTCATTGCATGTTAATGATTTAAGTATTTTTAACCAAATTTAAAACCCAATCTTATTTATCAAGATTTTTCTAATTTTTAAGATTGTTTTCTCATTGCATGTTTCATGACTTGCAATCTCAAGTTTCTTTATGATTTTTTTCCAATCGCATGATTCCCTTCGTAAGATGTTTATTGTGTAGTTTGATTTAAAAATGTAAACTCAGAGAGAATAGGAGAAAAGATCTTGTTATTCATTCATTCACATACGTGAGTATATATATCTGTTGGTAAAGAATCTAAACACAATCTAAACATATTCTCCTATAGTATATTCGATAGAGATATTCTCATATATCTTAACTTATAGTTTTGATATACATACATATTGTGTTTCTAGAAGCTTCTAGAACTAACATTCCCCCTCAAGTTGGAGAGTGCAAGTTGCATACTCCTAACTTGGACAACAAGTAACGAAATGACGAACTTCCCAATGCCTTTGTCATTATGTCTGCAAGTTGTTCGGTTGTACGGACATGTTGCGTTTTGATGAGTTTAGCTTTTACCGCATCTCTAACACTATGACAGTAAGCTTCGATGTGTTTCGTACGCTCGTGAAACACTGGATTAGCTGCAATATGAAGCGCCGACTTATGGTCACAAAACAACTCCATAGGATCATCGTGAGTAACTCCCAAGTCAGCTAACAACCGTTTCATCCACTTGAGCTCACGCAAAGTAGCTGCCATAGCTCTATATTCCGCCTCCGCCGTTGAATGAGATATTGTATCTTGCTTCTTAGTCTTCCAGCTTACCGGCGAGTTCCCAAGCAAAACCAAATAAGCCGATAATGAGCGTCGTGTAAGAGGACAAGACGCCCAGTCTGAGTCACAAAATGCTCGAACACGTAGATCACTATCAGCTTTTAACATAACTCCTTGACCTGGACATCCTTTTAGGTATCGTATAACTCTTATGGCTGCTTCCCAATGTGTCTCCCTCGGCTTGTGCATCACTTGAGAGAGCACATGAACGACATAACACAACTCAGGGCGTGTGATCGTCAAGTACACTAATCGCCCAACAATTCTTCTAAATTGCACTGGATCTTTATAAAATGGTCCATCGTCTGCGAGAAGCTTATGGTTGACCTCTATGGGTGTGAGAGTTGGTTTACAACCAAGCAAGCCAGCCTCCTTAATGATATCAAGTGAATATTTCCTTTGTGTAAGAAACATCCCCAACGGACCCCGTGCTATCTCTATCCCGAGAAAGTATTTCACTTTTCCAAGGTCTTTCATGTGGAAACATTCACTAAGATAGTTTTTAAACTTTGCCAATATATCATAATCATTAGCAGCTATGACCAAATCATCTACATATATAAGAACTCGCACACTCTTCCCTTCTTTTATATATGTAAACAACGAGTAATCCGAATATGATTGGACGAACCCAAACCCTTTTAATGCATCTGTAAGCTTTGAGAACCAACATCTTGGCGCTTGTTTTAGTCCATACAACGACTTACGAAGTCTACATACTTTTTTTGGATCATTTGTACGAAACCTGGGTGGTAGTTTCATGTACACTTCTTCTTCTAAATCCCCATGTAGAAACGCATTATGCACATCCATCTGATGAACATACCAATCTTTCGCTACCGCGACTTCCAACAAAGTGCGTATCGTAGACATCTTTGTGACTGGGGCAAACGTTTCATCATAGTCTTCCCCCTCTACTTGATTGTTTCCTAGACACACGAGTCTAGACTTATGTCTTTCAAGCGTTCCGTCTGCGTTATATTTAAGTGTGAAGATCCACTTACAACCAATTGCTTTCTTTCCTTCTGGTAAGTCCTCTATGTCCCATGTTCTGTTGAGTTCCAACGCATGTACTTCACTGGATACAACGTTACTCCATTTCTCATCATCGAACGCCTCTTTGTAACTACGCGGTATTACTCCAGCACTCACGACGGCTAAGAAAACTTGATGTTTTTCTGAAAAAATAGAATTAGTCACGTACAAGTCAATAGGATATGGTGTTTTACCTTGGACCGTTGACGGAGCAGCTGGTTTGGAGACGGGAAGCACGGAGATGGCATGTTTATCGGGTGAAGTTTTCGCATTGTAGAGAACGTAATCATTCAATTTTGTGGGCGGTTTTGTTTCGCGATGTCCTCTTCCTAAAGGCACACACGGTTCAATCTCGGTATTTGTACCTAGCTGAACTTCTTCAGTTTCATGACGCCCTTCTTCTGTTTGCTCTTGCAAAACTTGTTGCGTTTCTTCTGTTTCTACATCGAAATTTTCTTGAGGAATATATTCAACATGTTCTTGACCATTGTTATGTGTAAGCGTTACCGTCTCGTGTTCGATGTTCATATCATGTAAGCTTGTATCATAAGGATAAATTGATTCATCGAACACAACGTCCCTTGAAACTATAAACTCATTGCTCTCTAGATCATACACTTTCCATCCTTTTTTCCCATAAGGATAACCAACAAAGATACACTTCCTACTATGCGCACTGAACTTATCTTTGTCACGGTTATTCTTGTGAACAAAACATAAACATCCGAAAGTTTTGATCTCTTCGTATGATGGCGGTTTCCCATATAAGCACTCGTAAGGAGTTTTCCATTTTAGCATGCTCGTGGGTGTCCGATTAATCAGGTGGACTGCTGCGAGCACACACTCTCCCCAAAACTTGATTGGAAGATTCGCTTGAAACATAAGAGAGCGTGAAACATTTAGGATATGGCGATGTTTCCGTTCTACTTTCCCATTTTGTTGTGGAGTCGCTACACATGAAGTTTGATGAATTATCCCTTTCTCCAGGAAGTACTTTGATAATACCATAAACTCTGTTCCGTTATCGCTTTGTATTTTCTTTACCATTTTCCCAAATTGTCGATGTATCATGGTGATGAAGTTAGGTAATACGGTTTTGACTTCCTTCTTTTCGAGTAACAAGTGTATCCACACAGCTCGTGAGAAGTCATCGACAATAGTGAGAAAATAGATTGCTCCGCAAGACGAAGGAACACGATACGGTCCCCAAAGATCAATATGTAACAAATCAAATGGAGCTAAACTTTTATTAGAACTCTTTGAAAATACTTCACGCGTTTGTTTAGACTTGAAACAAATATCACAACCACCAAACTTCTCAAGGTTGTTTTTAAAACTAGAAATAAAAGGCAAATATCCTAAAATATCATGTGCGGGATGTCCCAATCTCCGATGCCACAAAGTCTGATCCTCAGCACCTTTAACTCTGTAGCCTTTCGTTATCGTCACATCCCGATAAACATAAACACCATTCCGTTCTTCACCGACTCCAATCAGAGTCCTCGTAAAACGGTCCTGCAAAACAATAACGTATCAGTGAAAACCGCCAAACAACCAGTTTGTTTTAACAACTTCGCAACCGAAAGCAAGGTGCAATTAAGATTTGGAACATAAAGAACATTCGACAATATAAGCTTCGCTGACAACTTCAGGCTTCCACTTTGCGTAGCCATAACTTGGCTGCCGTCAGCGAAGCTTACCGGACAAAAGGTGATGTCCTTAATACATACAAGTAAGCTTATGTCGCCTGTCATATGGTGCGATGCACCCGTATCGAGAATAACTTCTCCCGTTTGTACATTACCGTTCAACTTGTCGGGGATTTGAGTGGATTTTTGTTGATTGATCAACGCAGTAAGAGAGGCCCATTGCTCGGGACTGAAGCTAGGCATGGCTGAACTGGTGTTGCTCGACGATCCAGGGGCTTGTACCGTGTTGGCTCTTGGTTGTGGACGAGAACGACCTTTTCCTCTACCTCCACGAACGCGATCTCCTCCTTGACCACGCTCGGTGAACCACTCTGGGAACCCTATGATCTGCCAACACTCTTTGCGCTCATGTCCACTCCTTCCACAATGCGAGCATGTCACACCGCCACGACTTCTTGTAACAACAGCTGCAAACCCATCCACCAAAGAACTATCTGTCCCATGATGATTTGTTTTGGCTACAAAACCCACCGGTGTTTCTTGTGTGTCAAGTCGAGAAGAATTCACCCTTCTTTCTTCTCTAATTACACGTTGGTATACCGAATTCAAATCAGGTAAAGGATCAAGTCCAATGATATTTGTGCAAACATTGCCAAAACGTGAATCATCTAGTCCCATGAGAAACTGATGCACCTTTTCTTCTTCATGCTTTTCCGAAAACTTCTCGGCTGCACCACACGTACAACTCGGCATTGGATTACAATTTTGAAGTTCTTCCCACTTCAAAGACAACTTTCCATAGTAGTCCATTACGCTGGAACCACTTTGTCTACACGCGGCCAACTCGGCCTTTAACTGATGAATCCGCACAGAGTTTCCCACCGAGAACCGACTCTTTAAATTTGTCCACATCTTGTACGCGTCTGACACAAACGGCACTGTGGATCTAATAGTAGGTGAAATAGACGTTCGTATCCACCCAACTATCATTGAGTTCACCGTCTTCCACATCTCTGTTTCGATTGGATTCACTTTCTCATCCGGCATAGGCAGGGTACCGTTAATGAAACCTATCTTACGCTTGGCACGCAAAGCGTTTTCAAGTTCTGATGCCCACTCGGCATAATTATCTTCGTTTAACACCACCGAAGATATCGCAGTTCCGGGGTTATCGGACTGCCATAAGAAGTAAGGAGACGTCATCTTGTTTGACTCTTTCGATGCTTCTTCTTTGGTAATAGACATGTTTACTCACTATCTCTCTAAGATAACAAAAAAAACTAGTTTTAAGAATTTTTTTTGTTTGGATCTTTTATTCAAGCTCTGATACCATGTAAACTCAGAGAGAATAGGAGAAAAGATTTTGTTATTCATTCATTCACATACGTGAGTATATATATCTGTTGGTAAAGAATCTAAACACAATCTAAACATATTCTCCTATAGTATATTCGATAGAGATATTCTCATATATCTTAACTTATAGTTTTGATATACATACATATTGTGTTTCTAGAACCTTCTAGAACTAACAAAAAATTACAAAATCAGAACTAAAATCATCTTTGGATTTCTTCAACAATGATGGGGGAAAGAAACACCACAATAATTTAAAATATGCTTACCAAAGGGATTGCTAATGAACATAGCATACCCAAGGTTCTTAAGGTAATCACATAAACATGGTTCTTGCTCTTTTAAATTCGTACAACATTCATTAGTCCTAGGCATTCTCTTTGTTTTAATTGCTTCAAAGCAATTCTTAAGTCTCTTTGGCTCACATTTTGCACCTTCAACTTTTGTCGGTGCCGGAAAATTTGTCAACATTATGATCATCAAGGTAATGAGAATCAGTGTAAAGATCTTCATTGTTAAAATATTTTTTGTTTTATAGCAAATTTAGATCTTGAGTTGTATTGTTTTCTAAGGTACTTGTGATGTTTTTTACGGTATTTATATTAAGAAAAATAGTCAATTTAAGGGTTTCAGTTTAATGGTATTGCGTAATGGATGCATCTTAAACTTGTTACACAACGTCAATTTATCCGATTTTTATGTATTCTAAATTTGTCTATTTATTTTCATTCTTTATTTCAAATACTAATTTTGTTTTGGATTAATTTTATTTGAAACAATAGTGGTTACCATTGTTTTACAATTAAACCCACAACAATCTTAAAACTAAAATTGAAAAATGGTTGTTCCTAATTCCAAATAACATTACATTTCTTAACTTTATATCACACAAATAACATTATAAGGTTTTTGGGTCTTAAAATACCAGTTATAGGTTTTTTGTGAAAAAATGTCATAAACTTAAAATAACTTGAGAATCTTCAAAATTAATCGCCAAAACCTCATAACTAAACTTTACTTTTTTTGTTTTAACTAAACTTACTTCGTTTTTGTAGCTTCATGCAATATATAGATATGAAATTACATTTGGAGTTAATTCTTCATTTGGAGTTAATTCTTCACTTAATTAAGCACTAAATTATAATCTCTAAACACAAAACTATATTGCCTTTAACACTTAACTCTAAGTACTGAATAGTAAATCCAAATAAATTGTTTTAATTTAGATAAACGTTTTAAAGATAATTTGACCGTTTAACAATTTGAAATGATGTAAACTTATAAACAAGAGATTTTTGAAGAAGAGTTTGAAATGGCGTAGTTTTGCGAATTTCTCTTTGATTTTTTTATTACACTTTGAATGTCCTACATGAATGATTACGAAATTTTTCTAAAATATTGTTAGTAATAATTGACAATGATATATTTATCAAAAAAACAAAAAAAAATAAAAGAAAATTAGCAAAAAAGGTACATTTTGACACATAAATTTGCTAATTGAGTGATTTTTATTTTAATTTGCTAAAAGATAATTTTTGCGTGTTAAATTACAATTTTACCCTTAACTTCAAAATTGTCAAATCTCGTGAAAGATTGTATGTGAATGGTATTCTCCGAATGATTTTGAGTTAATATTCGTTGTTAATGATGAATTGTCTCTGTGAATGATCAATGGTCTTTGTGAATGATAATTAATAATACATGTGAATGACGAATAATATTTGTGAATAATCCATGTGAATGGTGAATCGTGAATGACCTCCCGTGAATGATCTATGTGAATAATTTTATGTGAATGATTTTTATGAATAAGTTCTGTGAATAAGGGTAAATTTGTCATTTTATATACGAAAATAAAACAAAATTACCTAAAATTTAATTACTGCATCAAAATCACCCAATTGAAAAATTATTTTTTAAAATGTACCCAAAACACTAATTAACTCAAAAAATAATTGATAATGATATTTCATACTCATATATTAAGTTTTCATTGATATTTTGCAAAATAACCAATACGAAAACAAAAATTGTTTTTTATTTCTTTTTTTTGTTAAAGTAAATATCCGGAAATTAATAAAATCATGAGTAATTAATGAAACTATAAACTTTATTTGTTTCTAATTGATAGATGTTATAGCCATTTCACACATATTAAGATAACATATTAATTCTTAGTTATAAATAGATTGTTTTTGAATTAAACAGTTCTCTATGATTTTAAACAAAAACTGTTTTGTATTTCTACCAGATATAAAAATGTCACATTTCATGTCAATTCTTATCAACTTGTTGGTTTATTATATTACATGTTTACACATAAATATAATTTGTTAGGGGTATTTATCTCGCCTAACAATGTTAACTTAGAGCCCATATTTTCAAAACTCATATTTGTTAGGGGAAATGAAAACAGATTAATATATGTCTCCTCCAAATCATATTAAAACTGAATAAACCTATACATAATTCTTTGAAAATATGTTTAAGGAGCCCTAAAATTATAATTTAAATACTTGAAATTATTTTTGAATAAAAAATAGAGGAATTCACAAAACTACACCCTTTCAACCCATATTTCACAAAACTACACCTAATTTAATTTTTTCACATATTTACACTCTTTCAAAATTTTAAAAGCTTGATTTACCTTTCAAAAAATTACCAAAATTTTAAAAAAAATTATTTGAGTTCGCTAATTAGTGTTTAAGGTATATTATTAAGGGGGTAAGATTGTGTGGGTAGAGTTTATTTGGATTTAATTTTTAGTGTTTAGGTGTAGTTTTGTGAAGTTATTTTGAAATGGTGTAGTTTTGTGAAATGTAATTCAAACGATTCAATATTTTTGACCAATTAGATTTTGCATACTATTTTTCTATTGGCTCAAATAAGATTCATACACATATTAAATATTGTTTTAGTATTAGAAATACATAAATTTAATAAATTTTGATATGCGTGAAAACTTCTAAAACTACATGTTTTATGGTTGATAAACATGTACTCTAAAACTTCTAAAATTCAGTATTTATAACATATTTTAAAAACTTACAATAAAATTCTATAAATTTTTAAAAGAAGGAAATACTACACACATAGTGTTAAACTATTATTAATTTGTAAACTATTTTGTATCATAATTTATTCAAATATGATAATATAGTAAAAAAAATAACCCCACGTTATATGGGTCAAATTCTAGTATATATACACAAAAAACAACTTTTGAAGGTTGGTCGACACAGAGAGCGAGATTTATATTTGCATAGTATTAATTAAAAGATTAATTGTCCAATTGGACTATTTTTACAAAAATAATGAAAGAATATACTATATATTATTTACAATTGCTAATAGGACCATAGGGTCCGCCAAAAAACATTATTCACATTTTATGGGTTTACCAAAACAAGTATATAATCACATTATATTACGATTGTGTCATTGTTGATTTTTTTTATTTTTTTCTCTCTTTCCTTTTTTTCTTCCTGTTTTTTTTTTTCATTTCTCTCTCTTTTCTTTATTTCTCTCTCCCTTTTTCTCATTTCTCTTTTGTGTCTTCTCTCTTGTTTTAAACTTTTGATAATTCACTAATGAGTTTAATTTGCTAATTTTAAGAACATAATAGTCTAATCAGGTGTACAGTTTTTCTGTCAAGTTTTATATGTACATATGAATTACAATACAATGGACAATACGACTTTATAGTAACTATAACATTTGACTGTAGAGTATAACGAACTATGTACTTTCAGTAGATAACCTGATATATGTACATATGAATAACAATTGTTTGTTCCATCCAGTAAATTATTCTTCTATAGAATCCAGTAGACATTTTGAGGGACATAATTCTTCTGTACAATGTACTAGACAATTTATGTGTATAACTCACATGTACAATACAGTGGCGAATAACATCCGATGTACAATATAGTGGATGATCTGAATTTACAACATGTTTATATAATCTAGTAAACAATATGACTGTATTTACACATAACATTCATTTGTACACAAAAAGTAGGGCTGGGCAAAATACCCGGATCCGAAGATCCGAACCGAACCCGACCCGAAAGATCCGATCCGAATGGATTTTGGATCTTGCAAAATACCCGAACGGATCCTCACCTCAAATACTTTGGATACCGAATCCGGATCCGGTAATACCCGAGATCCGAAAGTACTTTTTTAGATCCGAACTAATATGTCTTTTATATTTATATACCTATTATTTTACTCCTTTTAACATGTGTTCCACTTTTTCCTTAATTTATTTTCTGTCTTTTATGTATCAAGTATAAATTAAATTGAAAAATTTATAAAACTATAATTCATTTGTTTGACATCAAAAACTCAATCGCATATAACTTTATAAACTTCATATTCATTATTCCGTTTTTTATTTGTTTTTTAAATTCTTATTCAATTTGTTAGTTTTATTTTGTTGTATTGTGTGTGTTGTGTGTATATTCATTCGAAAATATAAATTTGAGTTGATTTTGTTTTTATTGATGAATTTTTTATTAGAATTTGAATTTTTTTTAATATGAATTTACATTAAACTACATATATATATTGTAGGATTTTCGGGTATTTCGGGTACTTTCGAGTAATTTTGGGTAGGTTTAGATATATAATACCCAAACCCGATTGTATCCGAAAAATATCGGGTATTTTCCGGATCTTTTGAGCAAGATCCGAACCGACCCGGACCCGACAAGATCCGAACCGAACCCGATCCGAAATTTTAAAATACCCGAATGAGACCTTGACCTCTAGTACCGAAAAACCCGAAACCCGAAAGATCCGACCCGAACCCGATCCGGTACCCGAATCGATAATTAATGAAATAATGAAAAAAGTGAAAAAAGTGAAAAAAATAAAAAGAGTAAAATTGATAATTAATGAATAATGATAAATAAGAAGACAAAAAGTGTATATATATACACAATACACATAGAATGCCACAACAATCTAAAGATTCAGAGCCATGCGTTGGCGACAATTGGACGAAAGTAACGCCTAATTTTTGAATTTGATCGGAATCACAAATCGACCTGATCGGAATGAATATGGGTTCTGATAGATCCTTGGACAGAATACGTGGCCTGATTTATGGAGTTACATCCACGCAAAGCTTGATTGGACGACGGAGCATTGATGGCGATGTACCTGTATTATCTCCGAGGAGATCAAGGGGGAGTAAGATTGATTTGCAAATCAACGGGATCAATGAAGGCTGGGCTTTGACCATATCTACGAAATGGATTGCGATTTCCTTAATTGGATTCGACACTTTCCTAATTCGCAGGATGCGAGAATCAAATTTACGTCGTTAATGTTAACAGCGATATTCAAGGATGTGATGAAGGCTTTGGAGTATTATTTAAACAATGGACAAACATAAGTGTTACACGAGTTCAAATCCCATTCGATACAAAACAGAATCCATAGCTTAATGGCGTCTACTGCAATTACAAACAATGCCACTGGTGTCAAAAAAATCAAGATGCAGTTTCCACAAGAAGCAGTTGCGGCTCAGAGGAGACAACATGTTATGACGATGGTCGGTCGTGTACTTAACGTTGCAGCGCAAGAAGGAAAAGTCAAAGGTCTCATTTGCTTTATGCCAAGAGTTTGGGAGTACACAGGCCGTGTTCAGGGTTTTAACCTTGGTAATGGTAACTTTCACTTCGGTTCGAAAAAGAAGAGGATATAGTGGAGGTGGAAGCTAACCGGCCATACCACTATGATCAGTGGATGCATATCATCGAGAGGTGGACACCAAGCACTCACGGCCCGACTCTCACAAACATCACCTTATGGGTAAAGGTGGAAGGCCTAACGTTGAGGTATTGGCCGGTGGAAACGCTGAATGACATCGGTGAATCCATGGGAGAAGTGGAAGAAGTTTGCCTCGCAGAGACAAAGGTACATCACCTTATGGGTAAAGGTGGAAGGCCTAACGTTGAGGTATTGGCCGGTGGAAACGCTGAATGACATCGGTGAATCCATGGGAGAAGTGGAAGAAGTTTGCCTCGCAGAGACAAAGGTAAGGGTTACAATGTCGGGTGATCAAGCCTTAGACTTTGTCGTGGAGCTTGAGTACGATGAAGAGTTAATTACGGTGAAGCTGAAGTACGAAAAGATTCATGGCTTTTGCCGGATTTGTCATAAGATGACCCACGATGACAAAGGATGTCCGCTGAGGTTGACAAGGCATGAACAAGAAAGAGGGTTCAACAGAAGGCCAGATTGGGAGGATAGGTGTGATGGTAAAGACCGACGTCATCGTAACCAAGGAGATGAGAGGAGTCGACATCAACAATTTAACAACAGAGGAGAAGCCTCGACTAATCAGAACGCGGGACGTGGAGCTGTGCCGGTGAGACAACCGTTGCAAAGGAAATTGCTTCTGGAATTCACGGTAGCGGTGGAGGCGTGTGAGCAGAGGGACAATCAGCGGCTGGTAGTTCCGGCGAGGATCACTGTGCCTTGACCAATTTTAAGGGCAGAGGTGGAGAATCACGAGAGGGGAACGTAGTTCCGGCGATAGGTACAGACCCGACGACAGACCAAGTGAACGCTACCGACTTACCTGAGTTGAATTCTTCTCAGCCTCCAAACCGGCCGGTAAATTCAAGGCCAGAAAGTAGGGTGCGGAGGGCGGAGACAGAGGTTGCGGAAAAGTCAAAGGCCATGGAGAACAGACCAGAGAAGCGTGGCATAGAGAAGGAAATTTCGGACAACAAAGTTGAGACCATTAGGCCCATTGGGCCGAAAACTCTCCCCTCAGCAATTTCAGTTCGACCTGGCTGATCTTCTGCACCAATAAGTAAGAGTTGGTATGATAAAACCATGGAAGAGGAAGAATTGGAGAAGCGTGCATAAATTCTCAAAGGAGAAGGATCGTTCTCGACCTCTATTGGGCCAATTGGCTTTGTAAGCACGGGACGTGACACCGAAGGCAATCGGTTGGGTATTGAGGAGATTATCTCACCACTCAAGAAGCTCTTTGAAGTCCCAATTTCTTTTGGCCATCCAAAAAGCTGAGGTAAAAAGGCCAAGAAATTTAATGAGGCCTTGAGTGTTATTAAGAAGATTGTTAATGTGTCCATCAAGATGATTAAAACTTCTCGTCTAACTTTGAAGGACTACATGGCGGTGGCAAAGCCGCGTTTGTCAAAGGAATGCTTGGACAAAGGGAAGAAAACAACATGAAATGAAGCGCTGGTGGTCAGGTCCCACCGGTGAAGGATTAGGTATGATTATAAGTTGGAACTGTCAAGGAGTTGGTAATGACTTGACAGTTCGGAGGTTGAGAGAGTTTCGACGAAAGTTTTTTCCTGCTTTTCTTTTTCTTATGGAAACAAAGAATAATGTAACTTTTCTTCAAAATATTCAAATAATGTTAGGATATGATTTTCTTTATACGGTTGATCCAAGTGGACGGAGTGGTGTTTAGCCCTCTTTGCATTGGCAGAATCCAATGTACATGTACTCTATTCGTACAAAAACATAATTGATTTTATGACCACAATTCAAGGCCATCAAGTCGGTATCTCGTTTATCTATGATGAGCCAATGGTAACGAGACGACGTAACGTGTGGGAACGGATAACTCGATTAGGTACAACCAAATCAGGACCATGGCTAATGACATGGGATTTTAACGAAATTTTGGACCACAATGAAAAATCAGGTGGAAGGAAGAGGCACGAAAACTCTTTTTTAGACTTCACACTTTTCAAACATTATTGTGGGATGATTGATTTCCCGTCTAGAGGAAATTGGTTCTCATGGGTGGGAAGAAGGGGAAAGAAATTGGTACGTTGCCAACTAGATAAATCAATGGGTAACGAGAAGTGGTATGCCCTTTTTACGTAAACTCAGGCTGAGTATATGAAATTCATGGGATCAGACCATCGTACGGTGAAGACATGTATGGATATTAAGAACTATGTGGGAACGAAGTCTTTCGATAAAAGATGGCGAGCGAGCGAGAAGTTCGAGGAAATAGTACTCGACGGATGGAACCGGGTGGATAGAGATGAGGATATTGGAGATCGGATCAGAGCGTGTAGGACCTCGATTTCAAAATGGAGGAGGAGAGAGAAAATAAATTCAATGGAAAAGATTCAAAAACTCAAGGACGAATTAGACCGAGCTTACATGGATGATAATGTCTCGACGTCTCAGTTGGAGGCGATACGAGAACGACTGAGATCCGCCTTCAATGAAGAGGAACAATTTTGGAAACAAAAAAGTAGAGTAAATTGGCTCCATGAGGAAGATAAAAACACATGCTTCTTCCACACATCCACTAAGGCTAGGAGAGCGCAGAACATGATCACATGTATAATGAATGAAATGGGGGCGTGGACGGAAAAGGAAAATGAGATTGAACAAACGGCTGTGGCATACTTTCAACACTTATTTACAAGCTCGACTAGCCCATAATTGGATAACGAGGTCTTCAACAATCTGAGAGTTGGGGTAACCACGGAGATGAACGCGGATCTCTTGAGAGAGATAACACCAGAGGAAGTGAAAAAGGCAGTGTTTTCAATCAAATCAGAGAAGGCACCGGGACCAGATGGTGTGACAGCACTATTCAAAAATGGTTTCCCATTTCTTCACAACATGTGAGCTCGACGACAGGATAAATAAGGTCAATATCTGTCTCATTCCGAAGACTGAAAGACCAAAGGAGATGAAGGAATTTACGCTAATCAACCTATGCAATGTGGGGTATAAGATTATTTCAAAAATAATCTATTCTCCCGGTACTAATCTTGGAGACTCAATCAGCCTTTGTGAAAGGGAGAGTGATCTCCGATAACATTTTATTAGCACAGGAGGCGTTTCACACTCTAAACACAAAAGATAGGTGCAAAAATGAGTTTATGGCTATTAAGACGGATATGAGTAAAGCTTATGACTGAGTGGAATGGCATTTCCTCCAAACTCTAATGATCAAAATGGGCTTTGCGGAGTCTTGGGTATCCCTAATTATGAGATGTGTTAACTCAGTCTCCTACATTGTACTCATTAACGGCGCCCCAAAAGGGAGAATTCAACCCTCGAGAGGACTTAGACAAGGATACCCACTCTCCCTATTTGTTTATCCTTTGTACGAAAATCTTGATTTCACAGCTACAACGAGCTGAGGAAGATAGAAGATTAACATGGATCAAAATGGCATATAGAATCCCACCGGTTTCTCATCTCCTGTTTGGTGATGACTGTCTCTTTCTCTGCAAGGCCGAGGTTGGCCAATGTATGACACTTCTACAAATATTGGATGCCTATGGGAAGGCATCTAGACAATGTTGTAACTTTGAGAAGTCGGCAGTAACTTTTGGGAAACATATTGGGAATGATATGAAGAGAGATATAAAATCGAGGTTAGGGATCAAATCAGAGGGAGGAACAAGAAAATACATGGGTATCCCGGAGAAACTACAAGGGTCGAAACAACAAACCTTTGCATATGTCCGAGACAGATTGCACAAGTGGATAAATGGATGGAATGCAAAATTCCTCTCGAGAGGGGGTAAGAAAATAATGATTAAATCAGTGGCACAAGCGATACCCGCCTATGTCATGTAGTGTTTCCTTTTACCAAAATGAAAAGGAAAACTTCTGGTGGATCGAAAATGAAAACTCGAGAGGCATACATTGGATGTCATGGAAGAAGATGTGTCTTCGGAAAGAGGAAGGAGGAGTAGGGTTTAAATCATTTGAGGATTTTAACAAGGCCCTACTAGCAAAGCAACTGTGGCGCTTACACCAGTTCCCCAACACACTAGCGGCAAGGGTGCTCAAAGGTCGGTACTTCAGGAATGAACACCCGTTTGAGGCGAGGAAGGCAAATAGGCCGTCATACGGGTGAGGAATATATGGTCAGTCCGGGATCTCATAAAGATGGGAACCAGGAGGATAATTGGAACAGGGGGAAATACACGGGTCTGGCAGGACAACTGGCTACCGGATATCAACCCCCGTCCGACTACAGGTCCTGGAGCATACTACTACCCAGATCTGAGGGTTTCTGAGTTAAGGATACAGAGACAAAATGGTTGGAACATTCCCCTATTGTCACAATTGCTACGCCTAGAGGATATTCCACTGGTTCTGTGCATGGCCCCAACCAGGGGGACGAGGGAAGATAGTGTATGTTGGCATCATACTAAATCAGGGATGTACACGGTAAAATCAGGTTACCAGGTTCTGAACTTAAACAAAAATGATGAGGAGATTCAGATCCTCTTACAGGAACCATCATTCACAGCTTTAAAAAAGTTTGTATGGAAATTACGGACTCCAAACAAACAAAAGCACTTCCTATGGCAAGCTCTATCAGGATTTCTGTCAGTCAATGATCGATTGGTATACATACATATAGGGAGAGAGGGGATGTGTCCCCGGTGTGGCCAGGAGGAAATGATTAACCATATGCTATTTGAATGTCCGCCCGTCAGTACAGACGTGGGCATTGACTGGTGTCCCAGCAGGGCATAATCGTTTTCCTACAACCAATTTGGGAGCAAACTTCGACTTTCTTTTTTCACGGTGAAGAAACCCAAAGGACAAGATACCAATGTACCCATGGATAGCATGGTATATTTGGAAGGCACGCAATGACAAGTTGTTTCGAGGAATTGAGTGCAGTCCGATGGATACTAGAGATGTGGCGTTGGGAGAAGTTGAGGCATGGAGAAACGCACAAGAGCTTCTGCTTACCCAAAGACCTGAGCTAGGTGATCAAGAAGTGGTGATGGAGAATATTCAATCACTAGACCGTACGAAGATGGCTTGCTATTGTGATGGATCTTGGAAGGAGGGAGACCCGATTAGTGATGTTGGCTGGGTCCTTCAAACACATCAAGGTCGGACGGAGCTTTTGGGCCTGAGGGGACTCTCTAGGTGTATTTCGCCGCTTCATGCTGAGCTTTATTGGCTTCTTAACGTGTTGGAAGATCTAAAGAGGAGTAGGCAATTTTGGAGAATCTTCTATACGGATTGCATGGACTTTGTGAGGATGGTGAATATGCCACGCCAATGGCCAGCTTTTTCGTCGGAATTGGAGTTGCTACGTGATCTGCAAGAGTCTTTTTCGGGCTTCTCACTCAGGTTTGCGGCAAGGGAAAGGAACGCAAAAGAAGATCTTCTAGCACGGAGTGCACGTAGTAGGAAGCTAAGTTTCCAATACATTGGTGCATCAATCCCTTTTTGGTTCTCGGATACGTCTAACGTATTTGTAATAGGATAAGAGAGATGTACTAAGTGACAAAAAAAAAGAAAAAAAATATACACAGTACACAACTCTCATTTATTCCAACATAAATATGTACATATACATACATCTTTTTCTATTTTGTCTCACTCATTCTCTTTCTCTATCACACCTAACTCACCAAAAATATATATATTTATATATTCACACTTTCCAAAAGTTGTCAACATTAGATGCATCTTTTGACTTTTAATCCACTTTTTCTCTTTTTTTTACTTCTTCCCTCTTCTCTTTTTTCATTTTTATTTTTATCTTTCTTTCTCTTTTTGCTTTCTCTTCATTTCTTTTTTTTTCTTCACCCTTGAATTTTGTTGTTCTTTCTTTTTCTTTTTCTTTTCTCTTTTGTTTCTATTCTCTCGGTTTTATGAATTTTGTGACTTAACTTGGTGAGTTTAAGCAAATGTATAGTTTTTCTTATCGAATTTTATATTTACATACGAATAACAATACAATGGACAATATGATTGTACAACGTTTCTATTAACATCGTCAAACGTTTTACGAGTTGTCTTCGTGAGTTCTGGACGTTGGACATAACCAATATACCCATTTTTGTCATTTATCAAATTCACTCATTTTCTATAAGACAATATTCTTCTCTCTCTATTAAAGAGATTTTCTATTTCTATCAGTGGACCCAGATGGTCCATGTTTATAATTAATGTTTATTTAACTATGCAAATTGTACGTACTAATAATGTTTATTTATACAATTAAGTGGACAACCAAACTATCCAGTATCCAGTGGATAACTTGTTTCAATAACTGACTTGTACATTCATTGGAAAAATAGACTATCAAACGAACAACGTGACTGTTCAATGGATAACTTACTTGATCAACTAACTTGTACAAAATAAATAGTATATGTTTGTACAATCTAGTGGACAACATCACGATCCACTTTAGTTAACAATAATTATTTGTACATGGAAAACATTTTTTGTACAATTTAGTGGACAACGTTACAAATAATATTTATTTGTACAATTTAAAGAAAGTAATCCGTCAATTCCATTGTACAGACGAGTAACATCCACTGTATAATTTAATGGATGATCTGATTTTACAACTTGTTTATACAATCAATCCGGTAGACAATATAATTATATTTACAAATAACATATAGACAAAAAGATAAGAGAGAGAAAGAAAAAAATGTAAAATTAAAGAAAAGTGAAAAAGAGAGAGAAATGGAAAAAGACAAATATATATATATACTCTCACACCTAACTCTTTGAAAATATGATGAATTAAAAATATGGACATGGATAAGTCCAAAATTAGTTTTTGGACACTAATTTCATAATGTTTAGTTCTGACAAGCCCACTTGCAAGTATGTTGACGAAAATACCCCTGCTTACTCACGTTTAACAGTTGGCGTCAGGAGACAAGAAGCATTGTTGGTCATATATTGTGTAAGAAGATATTTAGGAAGATTTGGGTGGAAGATTTTGTGTTGACAAGCATTTAATGCTGAGATTTAGGCAAGATTTACCTTTCTAATAACAAACTTATCTGCTAACATTAGCTAAACCTAGAGATATTATTAGCTAATACCTAGTTAACTTAATGAGAAGATAATGTTAGTTATATAAATGGAAAAGCGTGTTACTGTTAAGGGTATCAAACCAAGGAAACAAAAAAACAGAGCAAAAAACAAAAACAAAAACCATTTAAGGCAAATCATTGTACGCATTTATTAGAAGATCATCGGAGCAATAAGTGAAGAAAGATACTAGGTAATAGTTGATCTTTCTAAGTTAATGCTAGAATAGTACATATAATATGTATGGTAGCAGATACATTATAAAACAAATTACCATGAACTTGTTAATTGGAAAACTAAGATAACTGATATGTTACTCTTTACAATCATTTAAAAATTAAGAAAAAGCACCATTAAACACACAAATTCTTTACAATCATTTAAAAAGAAATTAGATGGAACAATAACTAAAAAAATATAGATAATCATTTTTATCTTTGCTTATTTAGTTGATAACTAAAAAAATGCTAATTTATGTAATATCTTGTACTACTTACATATTTGATAACTGATATGTTATTTGCTAATGATTGCATGGTTATTAGTGACAAATCATACATATAATGAGGGAGTTTTCTCTCTCACCACAAGAAGCCACATCATCACCCTTAAAATAATATAATTAAAATAAATTATTTAATACAACTATTTTTTTATCAAAAACATTAATACAACCATTTAATACTAATAAAATTCAAATAAAATCCCCAAAAATATAAACAACATCACTAAAATATTTTTGATAAAACCCATTAACATTAATAAAATCCGAAAAAAATATTTTATAAAATATCAATTATAAATAGCTATTAAAACTAATAATAAATAAATCTTGCAAACGATATAAACAAAAAAACAAGAAAACTATAAACATCTTACAATTCATATGATCACAATCAATATTTAAAAAAACAAACTAAAATAAATATAAGTGAATTGTGTATATCTATACTATTAATTGAGAATAACTTTTATAGAGAAACCCTTCAAATCATATTCAACGTCAGGGTCCTTGACCAAAACTCACAAAGTATTATCTACTTTCTTTTTTATTAGCTTTTCTAATAATGATAGATTTTTCCTACACAACTATTTTTTGACAACATTAATACAACCCATTTAATACTAATAAAATTCAAATAAAATGCCAAAAAATATAAACAACATCACTGAAATATTTTTGATAAAACTCATTAACATTAATAAAATCCGAAAAAGAAATATTTAATGTAATTTTTAACATTTATAAACTATCTATATATATAGATACATATATCAATTTTAAATAGGTATTAAAACTAATCATAAATACATCTTACATACGGTATAAAGAAAAAACAAGAAAACTAATAACATCTTACAATTCATATGGTCACAATCAATATTTAAAAAAACAAATTAAAATAAATAGAAGTGAATTGTGTATATTTATACTATTAATTGGGAAGAACTTTTATAGAAAAACTCTTCAAGTCATCTTCAACTTCAAGTTTTTTGACTAAAACTTTGTCAAAGTATTCTCTACTCTCTTTTTTATTAGTTTTTCTAATAATGATAGATTTTTCTTACAAAAGGTATAAATAAAAAAAACAAGAAAACCATAAACATCTTACAATTCATATGGTCACAATCAATATTTAAAACATAAATTCACAAAACTACACCCTTTCAACCCCTCTTTCACAAATCTACACCTAATTTAATTTTTTCACAAAACTACACCCTTTCAAAATTTTAAAAGCTTGATTTACCCTTAAAATAACAAAATTAAAATCTTTTCATTTGGATTCGCTAATTAGTGTTTAGGGTATAGTCAAAGTATTATCTACTCTCTTTTTTATTAGTTTTTCTAATAATGATAGATTTTTCGTACAAAAAGTATAAATAAAAAAACAAGAAAACCAGTAACATTTTACAATTCATATGGTCACAATCAATATTTAAAAGAGAAATTCACAAAACTACACCCTTTCAACCTCTCCTTCACAAAACTACACCTAATTTAATTTTTCACAAAACTACACCCTTTAAAATTTTTAAAAGCTTGATTTACCCTTTAAAAAATTACCAAAATTAAAATCTTTTCATTTGGGTTCGCTAATTAATGTTTAGGGTATAGTATAAAGGGGGTAGGATTGTGTGGGTAAGGTTTATTTGTATTTAATTTTGAATGTTTAGGTGTAGTTTTGTGAAGTATTTTTGAAATGGTGTAGTTTTGTGAAATGTAATTCAAATGGTGTAGTTTTGTGATTCTCTCTATTTAAAAAAAACAAATTAAAATAAATATAAGTGAATTGTGTATATCTATACTATTAATTGGGAAGAACTTTTATAGAGACCCTTCAAATCATCTTCAACTTAAGGGCCCTTAACCATCCGTCAAAGTATTCTTTACTCTCTTTTTTATTAACTTTTCTAATAATGATGGATTTTTCTAAATTTATACATTTAACTGAAATGAAATTCAAAAAAGTATTTTATAAGTAATTTTTCGACTTATCATGGTTTATAATTCTTATTAGCAATTATGTAAATATACAATTTCTGATACTAAAGTTACAAATATTTAGTTTTAGTTAGTAATAACTAAATTCAAAATAATTATTTAAAGGAAAACTAAGTCCATCACACATTATTACGTCTTACTGAAATTGACGATAATCATTGGCATAACAAATATGTGGTTGTTTACTTGTCTTTGTGGGATGATGTTGCGTCTGTTTTTAGGGGCATCCTCAAGTCGGGTGATAAGACACAATTTGTCATGTTTGTCACCATTGTTAATCCCAAACTTTTTGGAGGTAAAGTCTTGAAATTTGTAAACTTTAATTGGTTCTAGGAGCACCATTGGTTTCTCTAATAAGTTGTTGTTCAGTGTTAACTCAAACATTCTTTATATTTGCAATAAGTAAGAAAAGATGAGCAAGTGTGTGTTGCTTATCACTAACATTATCATCATTCTTCATCTAAGTATCAAACTTAAACGAATGTATCTTCCTTTGATATTTTTTGTCCTCCTTGCCATGAAATGTGCTATTATCTTAACAGTGGTTGTTTGACTTTGCTTTGTTTACTTTTATCTTCCTTTCATTAAACCTGATATCTCATGTGACTAAAATTTTGAACCCACCCTAAAGTCAAGTCTGTGTTCTTGCGTCTCTTTTTGTTTTTTTAATGACAACGCTTTTTTCTTTAAGGCATTCAGTTTGTTCTCTGTTTTCTGTTTTCTCTTCGCATATACAAATAAAAATGTATTCACTCTTCAGGGTGCATAAGTTTCTCAGTCTATATTTATGAACAAGTTTCACTTTAAGATTTTCTAACAATTATTCAAACTTTAAAAATAAAAAAATTGTCACACTATATGTTCACCGGTTTAAATTTTCATCAACAGTATTAGGAACTATCACAATTTAAAACTTGCCTCTTACAGATGGAGAGCAAATATAAAATACATCAACTGTTAGCATTTGATATCAGCCCTTTTCTTCGTCACAACACTGCACACTCCTACTTCAGTTCATAACTTTTCTCATTGATTCAGCATTAGTTAAATATCTGTTACCATACTCAAAATACACATACGTCCCCGCGCTTGCGCGGGGCTTAGCCCCTAGTATAGTAAAATTATGGAGAGTTCATTGGATGAAAAATGTTGATGTTGGTTTTGATCATGTGATGGAAGCAATAAAAAACGTTGTTGAAGTTAAGTTGAAGGAATCGACAAGCTCCTGTTAGAGAGCTATTTTGCAAGTAACGTTTTAATTAACCGATATTATTAATGTTATCAGATATCTTAAAAGTATATGTTACACGCTAACTAATTCTACTGTTTTATAATTTATTTTTGGATAACCAGCAATAAGAGTTTGTGAGTATTTCTAATCCTCATCCGATTCAGATAGGTCGGTGGATATGCCCTCAATAGTAAGATAAACATTTTGTAGAGACCATGATCTTATAACAAAGTCATGCACAACCAAATGTAGAAGTTGAAGGTCCATCGCAAATGCATGAAGCTGCAAGTAAAACATATATTTTATCTATTTATAAGTCTGTACCGACAGTGCTTTATGTCAGAGCATCTCTGTCGTACATAAATGGATTACTGAATAAGGTCATACATGTTATCCCGTAACAAATAATTTATCTTGTATAACTTAAGCGTAATCATATATCACATGTTTCTAATTGATTGTTTACACAAATGCAGAAACTCTACACATCGCAATATACGATATTGACTATGAGGAGAACAAATTATTCTTAGGTGGGGGATTCAAAAACAAAGACGATTTTTTGACCAAATTAGCCATACACGTTGACCATATCACCAATAAACTCTTCCCCATAAGCAATAATCCTCTTGGAAAGTTCATGTACAATCATCTGTGGATACAAATATTGTTAGCATCGAAAGTTACTAACGCGACAGTTATCAGATACGATATATTATATACGATAACATAATTATCAGGTAAAATGAAGAAAATAGTTATCAAATAACAAAATGTCTAGTGGTTATTAGGAATGATTACAAGATAAAAAATTTCAACAACAACAACAAAGAGGCTAACAAGATATCAACATAATGAATCCAAAATCTAAACAACAAATACAACAAAAATAAGTAGGAGACACAGGGCATCGAAACTGAAATTGATGAGGATCTAATTACAAAATCCTTGCAACAAACGGAGAATTGTAAACACCAAATCGTCTAGGGTTATTAGATAACAAAATATCTTGTGGTTATTCAAAAATCAACACTTACAAGATACAAATTTTCATCACCAACATCCGAGATGCTAACAAGAAATCTATTTACATAATGAATCAAAAATCTAAACACCAAACACAACAAAAATAAGTAAGAGATACAAGGCATCGAAACCATCGAAACGGAAATTGATGAGAATCTAATTACAAAATACAATTTCTTGTTATGGTCATAAACATAAATATGAAATTGATTTCAAAATACAAACGAAACTAACAAAACAGAGTCCTCAAAACCCATTAATATCGTATTTATTCAGTAACAATAAAATTTCCAAATATCTATTAGGGTTCATGCGAATACATAGACCCTAAAATTGATAAGAATGGTCAAATGCATGAGCAAATTTTGAGACTATGTGAGAAATAGATAGTGAAACTATGATAATAGAAATAATAAACGAAAATAAGCAACTACACAAGGTTATCTTCGAAGGCCATACCCATTGATTATCGTCTGCCCGTCTTCTAAACTACACTTACGCCGTCGTTTCTTTTATCAATCTTTACGATGGGAGCAGTAAAATTGAGATGAAGATGAGAGGAGAAGATTACGAGGACGAAGAATGGAAACATGGAAGAAACCGCTGATTACAAAAGAGAAATGGGATATGAGAGAGAAACTGGTGATTATTCACTTTTGGAGGAGAGAGAAAGATAATGGATTCGTGCGGTGGATTTTTCTGTAACTGTTGTTGTGTCAGTATTTTTGATTTTAAAAATCAAACTGATGGCATAAGTGTAGGGGCAATACGGTAAGATCTCATGTGAATAGTATGCCAAACAGTACCAGTTTTTACGGACCTAATTAACACTTCCTATGTGTCCATATTTTACAATTATCCTTGAAAATATACATATTTAAATGTTCACACATTCCAAAAACGTTCATCAAATGCTTCATTTTGACTTTTAATACATAACTTAATCCATATACCCTTTAATGTAATTTCTCAATCCCACTCAAATTCTATTACACAACATTTTCTCCTTTCCTTATTAGACATATTTTCTATTAGTGTTGGTGGTTCTCACATGGCTATTTTACAATAATGAATAGTATATGGTCCAAATTTTAGGTATATTTCTAAAATGGTCTATATAGCCAATTCACCCTTAATTAAATTAATTTGGTTCAAGGGATGAAACTAGATTTCAAGTGGGATCCACAATTTTTAACAAAAATCACCTCCGAAAAATCCAATATAAGAGTTGCATCTATTACTATTCGCGGGTCCCACTGCCACATGGCGGCCCGCGATTGGTTCGTTTTCTATTATTATTATTTTATTTTATTTTGAAAATAAAAAAGAAATTTTAAGAGGCTTTTTTCTAATCTACCGATTTTAGTGGTCTTAGCTGTTTAATTAGCCGTTTTTGTTTGTTTCTTAACTTAATGTGCTTCGTTATTTCGACTTCGGTGTTTCAAGTGACCGATTCGAGAAAAAAATAAAGTACATTAATAAAAAAACATAACTTGTTGAGGGCATCGTTTAATATTTGTTAAAAGATTATCAACATTCATCATAAACGCGTTTATTCATCAAATAAAGCTTTAAAACTTTTACAAAAAACACACACAAATCGTCCGATCACATATATATTTATTTAATATATTTTATAACTATTTATTGGATATATGTTTATGTGATCAAGTGTAAAAAATGTTTTATATTTCAATATATTTCATTATTAGTTTCCAAGGTTAACTAACGAATCAAAATTTATATGATTGGACTTGAGAAATGATTGCACACAAGTATTACGTACAACAGAACCTTCGTTGTAATCAAACAATAATTGTAATACATAATCAGGCTTGTATAAACTATAATAAGCTTTGAGACTTAGGAGAGAAGGTGTGATTGGTTTAGTTGGGTCAGGGCCGGTCCAACAGAAATTAATGTCTAAAGCAAAAATAAAAAATTGTGCCCTCTAGGAATTGAATTCGGGTGTACTGGATATTAAGATCATCATCTTATATATACTAATTGAGAATCATTAGGTGAGTTATTTATGGAAAAAAACACGTGTCGCGATAACAACGCTTCTCACTAAACGAGCATAATTATTTTCTAATTGGCCTGTTAACAAGCCTATCTAATGTTAACTATCGGCCCATTAATTTAACTTTGGTATATAAAGTTTATCCTATCTTATATTATTAATACAGAAGACGGAAAGAGAAAATCATTCTAAAATTACACGTGTCATCACCTGAGCATTTCTGGTCCCACATTATTAAAAATTCATAAAAAGCCCAAAACAAAAAGTCCAAAACAAAAAGCCTAAATTTAACACAAAATAACTTAAATTGACATAATAAATGAATAATATTAAAAAATGTTGAAAAACCCATAAAATATAATATTAAAAAATTCATAAGAAATATAATTTTATAATTTCTAATAGATCTCTTAATATTTATATATTATACTCTATTACATTGAGTTCAAAATAATGATAAAATATATTGTTCATTTACAAATAACAATATTATTTTGTAAAATTGTATTTAACACCAAAATTCATGTCAAATGAAAAAACATGAACACACAATTTACCCGACTCATCGGTTGAACCACCAGTTCCCAAACTTTGAACAAAGAATTTTCGGATAAGTTTAGATATGAAAGAGTGATTAAACCTTCCTAGAAAATATGTTTAAAATATTTAAAAAACTAATGAAAAACACAATTTTATAATTTTCCTAATGTTTGTATGTTATATTCTCGCACAAAAGAATGATAAACATATTGTTCATTTATAAATAACAATATTATTTTGTAAAATTGTAGTAAACATCAAAGTTCATGTCAAATGACAAAACTTGAGCATAAAATTGACTCGAGCCCCCAAAAATTCAGTGGTTTTATATATATGAAGTTTTAATAGTCCGATTTTATGACAAATAGAGACCGAATTGACATACTTTTCATTGTTAAACGAGTCATATCAAAGTTTCAAAACACTCTGTAGTTATTGTTTTTAATGATAAATAGTAAATTATACGTAAAGGTAAATATTCAACATCGAAATGGCAATGATAATCTTTTTCGATGATAAATATTAAAATATTAATAGTAATAAATTTTTGTAAATAAAACATTATAAAAACCAAAATAGAATATATTTTCTATATATACTTCAAATTTAAACTCAACGTTTAACGCGGATCACATGAGATACAAATTCTTTTTATTTTATTTTGTACTACACACTTTTTTACCAATAAACATTTTTGTCTATTACGTAAATTTTTATCCCGCGCTTGACGCGGATAAATTCCTAGTATATACTAACCGAGCAACATTACTTGAGCTAAACAAGAAAATATAACACGTGTCATCATTAGAACCATTCTAAAACACTAACAACAATTTATTACTAGCACACATATCAAAGCTGATATAATTACATTACATTTTTTCATTTCAAAAAGAGGTCACATATGTTGGTGTAACACAAGCAAAAATTGAATATCAAATGTAATATGATTTTTATACATTTTACACCACAAAAAAAGAAAATTGATGAGTATTTTTATTCATTATAACCTTTTGTTAAGAGAATTTTGATAATTTTTAATATAAAATTAAAGTTGATGAGTATTTTGTATTTAAAAAAGTTGTTGTGGTAATTATTTTATCTTACGAATCATCGAAAATATTTGACTAATGTGAGATATGTATCGTTTGATGAGATGAAAATAATTATAGTTATAACTAAATTATAAAATCATACCGAATATTCATTTTCTTATGAAGTTACTGTTTTTTTATTATGTCAAAATTATACTCAATGTTTTATTAAAATAATTGGTTTTTAAAATATCCATAAAAATATCAAAAACTCATTTAATTACATTATATTTTTCATTTCAAAAATCAACATATGTTGGTGTAACATAAGCCAACTCGCAGCCCATAAAAAATTATATTAAACTATTTTATATTAATTTTTGATAAAAATATAAAACATGTGGAAAACCATTCAATATTAGTATAATTTTGATAAAATATAATATATGTGGTATGAGTTTGGGTGGTGACTGATGAAACATTCAAAAATATTTTTGCTCGACTTTAAAGTAGATATTGGGTTGTTGTATAGCTAAATTGTGTGCTTTCGATATTTTTGTTTTTCATATGCATTATACTTTATAAAAACTTAATTTATATTTGTTTAATTTTATAAACTATTCAATTATATACGTTATTTATCAATCGATAAAGATATTATTAATATAAAAATCCCTAAATATATTAAATATATCAAAATAGCATTTTCCAACATTAAAAAATACTTAACTCCCGCGCTCGACGCGGGTGAGAATCTAGTTATAGGTAAAAGTCATTTTGTGGTTTTTAATTTTATTTTTTATTTTTTTTTGAATTTTTTTTAAAAAAGGAAGGAACCAATCGCGGGCCGCCACATGTATGTGGGACCCGCGAAGAAATCAAGAATCGACTCTTAGACAAGAGGTGGAAGAAGTGGTTTTTGTTTTAAAAGGTGGGACCCACCTTAGAATCCATCTTAAAATCCATCTATATAGATGGTCTAAGGGAAGACACAAACAACTATACTACATAGGTATGAGCATTCGGTTCGGTTTCGGGTCCGAAATTTCGGTTCCGGGTCGGTTCGGTTCTTGAATCTATTACCCAATCACTACTTTTCAATATTTTGGTTCGGTTTCGGTTCGGTTCCTATCGGTTTCGGTTCGGTTCGGAAATTACCCGAAATTTTCGGTTCCAGTTCGGTTCCAATTCTGTTCCGGGTATTTCAAACCAAAAATAAAAAAATACCCGAAAACAGAAAATATACCCAAAAACGTTCATAGAAATACTTAAAATTATGAAAAAACCCTGAAAATTGAAAAAAATACCCAAAAACAAAAAATACCCGGAAAGGATAATAAAAAATACCCGAAGTTAGAAAAATAGCCAAAAATACCCGAAAATATAAAAAATACTCAAAGTATATAAAAATATTTCGGTTTTTCGGTTCTACCCATCGGTTCTCGGTTCGGTTCCGGTTTCTACCTGATACCCACGATTCTTAAGTTTAGGAACCATCGGGTATTTAGGGTGGAACCGAAACAGGAACCGGAACCGTTTTTTCCGGTTCTTCGGTTCTGGTTTTTCGGTTCCGGGTATTTTGCCCAGGCCTAATACTACAACAGACTTTTAAACTTTTGATGCCCTTTATTTGATAATAAATGATGCGCCTGAAGCTCTTGTTTTACTAGCTTCCCCTCAGGGCCGACACTCGGTTGGGCTGCCGTTGAATAATGTCTTCCACGCAATCGTGTCTTATCATAGATTTTGTTTTAGAGAAAAATAATTAGATTTTCCATATTGAAATACTCATATATATATATATATATATAAATATATGTTGGTTAATTTATTAGTTGAATTGGGTTTGTCCTACTTATATCTTACTTATATAATTGGTCGAACTAAAATTATAACGCTTGTGTGATATGTGATATAGCCAGTGTTCACGAAAGCGTTCTAGGCGTCCGTCTAGACGGTGCTAGGCTCTTATAGACTATCTTTCTTTTAATCCGCCTAAAATATTACGATGGTATAAAAAGAACATAATATAATTTTATTATTTATAAATTATTATATTTAGTATTTTATATTATAAAATAAAGATATCAATTCTATAAAATCATAATAAAAATGTTTTAAAAGATTTTATTATGTATAAACTATGATATTTTGTACATTCTATTATGTATATATAATACATTGTATGTTTTTTGAAACGTTTAAACCGCCTACAAAATCGCATAGACACCGACTAAACGTTTTAGGCATTAGGCTCTAGGTCATCGTCCGCTCAGTACCATTCTTATGGACAATTCAATGGGGCATTTGCCCTAGGCCACACTTTTTGCAAAATTAATAGGCCACATTTTATTAAAATAGTAGGTTCAATTATTAATTAATATGAAGTAGTGTGTTAAGACTCTTTATGAACATGTATGATCTAATAATTATAAAGTAAAGCTAATTTATATTTCAACAAAGACTTTCAATATTTAGAATGTTATATTTCATTTTATATAATTTTTATCTAATAAGTAGTATACAAGGCCACATTTATAATTTTTGCCACAAGCCACTATGAACTTTGGCACGGCACTGCGCCCGCTTAGCGCCTAATGCTTTCTTGAACACTGGATATAGCAATTAAAATTTATAAATTTAGATTAGATGGCTAGATTTATATGTATTTTACAGAATCACAAAAATCTAGAAACATACGGTAGTCACTAACTTAGTTTGGTTTTAGGCTTGTTATTCTTTTCTTGATTCTATATGCCCTGTAATAACGGCATATATATAAGAGGAGCGTTATTTCCGGTTATGACAATTAGGCTTCTATATCCTTTAGTACTTAAACAATTCAAATTCTTATTATTTAACCCATTTGTTTCAAAATCATTATTAACAACCCTTTATACACAACACATAAATAGAGATTGTTGCACGCAATAATAGTTCATCCCCGGAACATTTTTCAAAGAAAAAAAAGTGTCTAGAAAGATTTTTAATTTTTTTAATTTTTAATTTTTTTCTTTATATTTCTTTTCATCTTTTTGCTATATTTTTTTGGTAGTATGGAAATAAAATATAAGAAAGGTGAGCAACTAGAGATAGAGCAAAATAAACAAAACAATGAAGAAGAAGAAAAAGTTATCACGTGGGATGAACGTGTTTTCAGTCGTCATGCACATGCTCCGTCGTCGTCGGAAGCGAAAGTCTTTCAACACCGGCTTTTGGGGGCGAGTGGTTGAGTCCGTACGCAATGTCCATTCCGAAGTTACCATATTGCCATCATCAAACTTTGTAAATACAATAGTCCTCCCTCCGGCTCAGCCTCCGCTTCCGGAGACAGAACTTGATCAAGAAGGTGGCGATGATGTTTCCGGGGATCGTTTATTGGAGGCTATGGAGGTTTTCACGGCGGCTTCATCATCATCATCATGCGGGATATATGGATCTGCCATGTCTTTACATGATTTGGATTGTCATTATGAGGATGATGATGATAGTAGTAATGATGATGAATATTATGGGGATGTTGAAGGTGGAGATAATATGATAGATGAGAAAGTTGAAGAGTTCATCTCGAGATTCTATGAGCAAATGAAGATGCCAAATCAGGTTTATACTCTATCACGAGTATGTCAATACATGTATTAGGATATATTTAATAGTTTCCGGTTTAGTAACCATTCTGGTTTAGTTTCGGTTTAGTAATTAATTGTTTGTTTTAGTTGTATATAAACAACTCTCTAACAAACTTTATGATTAACGAAGATAATGATTTTCTTTTCGATTAAGAACTCTAATATGGTATCAGAGATTTTCCGCTAACTTTCCCGAGAAAATCTCGTTTTCTCTTCGTTTCTCTTCGTTTTTCTTCGTTTCTCACCGATTAAATCTTCGATTAAGCTTGGATCTGTGATTCGTTTGCTTTTTGGAACTCAATTTCTCGTTATCGGAAGTTTTTGTTTCAACGGCGAAGAACTTTAGATCTCGAATCGATTTCAATGGTTAGAAGAGGGAGAAAGCTTCACAATCGTACGGTTACATCGAAAGCTGAAGATTCGGCGACAAAGGACAATACTCCGGTGAATCCAGAAGTCGTTCGCACTCCGTCTCAAAATTTTCTGATGTATTGGAACGATGCGAGTCTGTTATCATCTCAGGATGATTTGATTGAGAAGAATCAGAGTCCTTACATGCTACATTCCGCTGATCATCCAGGTCTATCTATCGTATCTCATAATCTAGACGGATCTAATTACAATAACTGGTTCTTAGCAATGCGTATGAGTTTAGATGCTAAGAATAAGCTAGTTTTTGTTGATGGAACGTTGTTGAGACCTGATGAGGATGATAGGATGTTTAAGATCTGGAGTAGATGCAATAGCATGGTTAAGGCTTGGATTTTGAATGTTGTGAGTAAAGATATCTATGATAGTATCCTTTACTATGAAGATGCAATGGAGATGTGGAATGATTTGGCAGTAAGGTTCCGTGTGAGTAGTTTACCGAGAAAGTATCAACTTGTGCAATCTATTGCTAATCTGAATCAAGGATCTCTTGACTTATTGGCTTACTACACAAAGAAGAAAACTCTTTGGGAACAACTTGCCAACACTTAAACCATAACATGCAAAAAAATATAATTGTAATCAGGTGAAAGAGATGTTAGAGGAGGCAAAGACTACTAAAATCATTCAGTTTCTTATGGGACTTAATGACTCTTTTGCAAACATCAGAGGACAGATCTTGAACATGAAGCCAAGGCCAAAGCTCACTGAAATATACAACATGCTAGATCAAGAAGAGAGTCAGAGAGTTGTAAGAGTGACTAAGCAAGTGCATACACCATCAACTTTTCAAGTTCACATGTCTGATGTTTCATCTCAGCCTGAGATTATGTTCACACAAGGAGGAAGTAAACCAAAGTGTTCTCATTGTTTCAAACTGGGTCACACAGTTGATAAATGCTACAAGGTTCATGGATATCCACCTTCATACAAAGGCAGGAAACCTCAACTTACTAGCAATCCTAGTGTGGCAGTTAACAATGAGAGTGTTCAGCTTGGAGCAGTAGCAATGGACTCAGTTCAAGCATCTCCTAACATGACTCCAGAACAGATCCAGAGTATGATTTCTTTCCTAAGCTGCAAACTACAACCTCAGAACATCACACCAAAATCAGAGATTCAGTATGCCTCTACTTCAAACTCTGTTCCCAATGGCACATATGTCAGAGGTAACTTTCTTGATCTTTATTCTAATTCCTATTATGACATGCTAGTATCTTCTATATCTTCTGAAACAGATGTGTCTCATAATAGGACTTGGATCATAGATTCAGGGGCAACCCACCATGTTACCAATGATAGGAACCTTTACAGAGACTACAAAACCCTAGATAAAACTTTTGTCAAGTTACCAAATGGGTATGTAGTGACCATAGTGGGCATAGGATTCATTCAGTTAACTGATTCTCTCATTCTCCATGACATTTTGTATATACCCGAGTTCAAATTCAATTTGCTCAGTGTTAGTGTTTTGACTAAATCATTGCATTCTGAAGTTCTTTTCACTTCCACTGATTGTTTTATCCAAACCATTACTCAGGAAATGATGATTGGTCGAGGTAGTCAAGTTGGAAATTTATACATTCTGAATTTACATAATGCACATGATACTTTACATTTACGAGGTACTTCATATGTTTGTACTACAATGTTTGTTGATTCTTCTACTTGGCATAAGAGATTAGGTCATCCTTCTCAAACTAAGATTCATTCATTCTCTGATGTACTGAATATTGTTAAACTAAAATCAAATAAAGTGAATTCATCTCTTTGTCATATATGTCATCTTGCTAAACATAAGAAATTGCCTTTTACACTTAGACAAAACAAATGTGTTAATGCTTTTTACTTGATTCACATTGATGTATGGGGTCCTTTCTCCGTTTCTACTAAAGAAGGTTTTAGATATTTCTTAACTATTGTTGATGATTTTAGTAGAGCAACATGGATTTATATGATGAAATCAAAATATGATGTTTTAACTGTCTTTCCTGATTTCATTCAAATGGTTTGAAACTCAATATAGTGTGAAAGTTAAAACTGTTAGATCAGACAATGCCCATGAATTGAAGTTTGTTGTTTTCTTTGCATCAAAAGGCATTCTTTGCATCAAAAGGCATTATTGCATTTTATTCATGTCCTGAAACACCTGGACAAAACTTTGTGGTAGAACGTAAGCATCAGCATATACTGAATGTAGCTAGAGCTATGTTATTTCAATCTCAGGTTCCATTAGAGTTTTGGGGGGATTGTGTCTTGACAGCTGTGTTTCTCATAAATAGATTACCCTCCCATGTTTTAGAAGGTAAGACTCCTTATGAAACCCTGACTAGCAAGTCCCCTTATTATGATTCACTTAAGAGTTTTGGGTGGAAGTTGGAGATATGGAAAGGACTGGTACTTGGTATACTTGTAACTTACCAGCAGGTTAAACTGCTATTGGATGTAAATGGGTATATACTTTGAAATTTCTTGCAGATGGGAGTATGGAAAGACATAAAGCTCGTCTAGTAGCTAAAGGGTATACTCAGGAAGAAGGGATTGATTTTCATGATACTTTCTCACCAGTAGCAAATCTAGCCATTGTGAAGCTTATTTTCTCTCTGGCACCAAAGATGAATTGGTTCTTGGCTCAGCTTGACATATCCAATGCTTTCCTGAATGGTGATCTAGATGAAGAAATCTACATGAAGATTCCTCCTGGTTATTCTGGAATTACTAGAGTAACAGTTTCTCCAACTGTTGTTTTTAGGCTTCAGAAGTCCATTTATGGTCTAAAGCAGGCTTCATGTCAATGGTTTTGAAGTTTGCTTCTACATTGACTTTACTGGGTTTTCAGAAATTCCACGAATATCATACTATGTTTGTGAAGTCTAAGAAGGAAAGTTTCTGGTAGTTTTGGTCTACGTAGATGATATCTTGATTGCTGGTACTCATGAAGATATCATCACTGAATTAAAGAAGCAGCGGAGCACTTACTTCAAACTACGTGATTTGGGAGCTCCAAAGTTTTTTCTCGGCATTGAGATTGTAAGGACTCAGGATGTTATCAGTCTGTGTCAGAGAAAGTATGTTTTGGATCTGTTGGATTCCACAGGTTTTACTGGTTGAAAACCATCATCCATACCTATGGAACCTAATAAAAAACTAGCCAAAGGTGTAGGTGCTTTGGTGGAGAATCCGAAACAATATAGAAGGATCATTGGACAACTGCAATACTTGACTAACACTAGACCTGATATTACTTATGCTGTGTCTAAGCTAGCTCAATATTCTTCTGATCCAAGAGAACCACACATGAAGGCAGTTCACAAAGTACTTAGGTACTTGAAAGGGACAATTGGCCTTGGATTATTCTATGCAGCAGATTCAAATTTTGATCTACGGGGTTATGCAGATTCAGATTGGGGTGCTTGTCTTGATTCAAGACAGTCCATGACTGGGTATGCTATGTTTGTTGGAGATTCATTGATATCTTCGAAGGCTAAGAAACAATCAACTTTGTCAGGAAGTACAACAGAGGCAGAGTATAAAGCAATGGCGATGGCAACTCGAGAGATGCTCTGGTTCACATATCTTCTCACTGATTTGAAGATTCCTTTCAAGCCTCCAGCTCATCTCTACTGTGACAACACTTCAGCCATGAATATTGCAAATAGTCATACGTTTTGCGAGGACGGAGGTTCGTAGGAATAGGTATAAGGTCGCCGTCGACGCCGATGAAGGTCGCCGGAGAAGAGAGGATAACATGATTGAGATTCGTAAGAACAAGCGAGAGGAAAACTTGCCGAAGAAACGACGCGAAGGTCTTAGCATGGAGAAGATTTCTCCTCTTCGATCTCGTCTGAGAAGAGAGTATGTGCTTCTTCGTCTTTAATTGAGTACCAGTTTAGATCTTTCTCATCGCGAAATTAAAATTGAGATTTTCATGCCATGTTTATGATTTAGATCTTCTCAATTTAGTTTATGCGGTTTGATTCAGAGCTGCTTAGTAGGGTTTATTATGCGTTGTAAAAGGCTTATAAGCTTTCTTCTTTGTGTTGCAGTTTGAGAACTTAGAAAATATGGTTGCTGGAGTTATGATCCGAATCTACAACTTGATGCGACGATTGTTATCCGGAAACTGATGTCCAATGGTTAGTGGTTTTAATATATTATTGTGTGATTATATAAATCTCTGATATGATATGGTGTCTTAATAGTTGGTTTGTGATTTGTGTAGAGCGTAATCCACCAATCAATGAGGTTGTTTAGTCTGGTGTTGTTCCTAACATTGTTCAATTTCTCTCTAGAGATGACTTCTCTCAATTTCAGGTGAGCCTTTGTTTTAATACTAATGCTTTGGCTTTGTGTGTTATATGTTGATTTACTTTTTCTGTTTGCTTTTTGCTTATAGTTTGAAGCAGCTTGGGCCCTCACGAATATCGCTTCAGGAACATCTGAGAACACTAAGGTCATTATTGATAGTGGTGATGTCCCATTATTTATCCAGCTTCTCTGTTCTAACAGTGCTCCAATCCGTAAGCAGGTATCGTGTTAGATTCACTATCATTTGTTTTTGTTTATTGTGTGGGCATTAGGAAACATTGCTGGTGACTCACCAAAATGTCGTGATTTTGTCTTGAGTTTCAATGCCATGACGCCTCTTCTGGCCCAGTTCAATGAGCATTCAAAGCTCTCACATATGCATGCTGGGCTCTCTCGTATAACGACAAAATACAGGCTGTTATCGACTCTGATGTTGTCCCTAGACTTGTTCACCTCTTAGCGTGAGTATCCTTTTTTCAAACTGCAAATCTCATATATGCTTTATTCATATTTCTTAATCTGATCTCGTTTTCTATCTCTTTAGTCATCCATCACCATCGGTTCTCACTCCGGCCCTTTGAACCATTGGTAATATTGAAACTGGAGATGATATTCAGACACATGTGCCAACATTATCCATTAACTTCCTACCTTATATCTCTCTCTTGATATATATAATGTCTCTTATGGTTTTAAGATTTGAATAAAAACTTGTTTGTAACAGACGGTTCTTAACCATCAAGCCTTTCCTAGTCTCTTGACCTTAATCACAAACACATACAAAAAGAGTATCAAGAAGGAAACTTGTTGGACCATCTCTAACATAACTGCTGGGAACTTCAAGCAGATACAAGTTAGTTTATTTACAGTGTGTTTTCGACATTTTTTCATATTGAACATTTTAAATTATTTGCTGTGCAGGAAGTGATCCAAGCAGGCATTATTCAGCCTTTGATTCAGCTGCTTCAGAACGGGGAATTCGAAATTAAAAAAGAAGCTGTTTGGGCAATTTCTAACGCAACTTCTGGTGGCAATCACGACCAAATCAAGTAAGAAGAGAAACAACAGATCTTGGTTCCATAATGTCTTGTCTTTGAAATAATGATTCTTGATATTGATACCCCTGTAATTGTCTTGCAGGTTTCTTGTGAGTCAAGGTTGTTGTTGATTTGTGTCTTGAGATCATTGAGATCAAAAGGACAAAGTAAAAGGACTAAGATGCAATTTAAGAAGAAGTGACTTATTGTCACGTGAGAAGATGTTGCTTCTAATTAGTCTCCAACATATGTGTAAGCATGTGAGTGGTTGGGTGATATAAAGAGAAGGGAAGTTCTCTTTATTAAATAGGAGCTTGACGGCTAGACCTAATATACAAGAGAAAGAGAGAGTTTCAAGATCTATACAAGAGAAGAAGAAAGCTTTGAGCTTTAAGGGTATAGAGAAGTAGAAATTTGGGTTTGATTGTGGTATAAGAGAAGGGAAGAGTCTCGGGCTTCGAGAGAGGCTCTTCCCGGTGAACAAGCGGCTGATTTCTTTAGTGGTTTAAAGCTGGACGTGGAGACCTTGAAACAGGGAAGAAAGAGGGCTGCGAGCAGAGAAAGGAGGAGTCTTTAGACTCTTCTATGCGAGCCCAACGGCTTACTCAAGTGAGAGCTTAACCGACGAAGTAGAGAAGACAGATTTGGTGCGAACGGGTTAAGAGCAGTCTTGTGACTCTCTTGGTGAGCTCCATTGGGTTTCTCAAGTGAAGGTTAATCTCTTTGAGGAAGATATCTCTTGATAGTTCTAAGTCAAGCTCATGTTCATGTTCTTGATTCTTTAAGATTGTGTCACAGTGAGTGCACAATAGATTGATGTCATGAATTATGAGAGACAACACATGTCTAAGCTTTAATAGAGGGAAGAACAGAGGGAGAATCCAAGGTAAGAAGCACATAGAGGCGGTTTGGTCTCGGGTATGTGAAAAGGAATTCATGGAGACTGTTTTTTCTAAGGTGTATGCTTATGTGTTGTTGTATTGCTCTTGGTTGTAAACTCTTGATGATAGTGGATTCCGGGATATTGATCCCGGCGAGATGTAGGCGTCGCTACACCGGCGGCGTTGAACTCGTTAAAGTCTCTTGTCTCATTTACTTTTAAGTCTTAGCTTCACACTCAACCTAAACTTTGAACTAAACCGGACAAGAAAAGATGTAAGGTGTTTAACTGGTTCCGCAAGCGGTTAGCTTAATGGTTAAATATCCACAACAAATGGTATCAGAGCTTCAGGGTAATAGAGAGGGTAGAGTTTGTGCTTTCTCTCAAGACGGTTTCAGTTCGGGTTTGGTGTGGAAGCTAGTTGTGTACGGTGAGTACAAGTTAAGAAAGCAAAGTTGTTGGTGACTTAGAATTATTTGGTCTGAGGGACGCCTTGGAAGAAATGGTTTCTAAGTTAATATATGGCTGTTGAGTATGAGACAGAAGTGAGGGTTTTGGAATCGGTAAAGAGATGAAGAAGAATGAATCTGTTTCAGGGGGTTTACTAAGACATAGAAAAGTGTATTGGAGGCAGCAGAATTTCCTTGTAGTTATCTACGGGTTAAGGAAGCTTATTGTCCTTCAATGTTGTGACACAAGTTGTTGTTCATATAATAGAATCAGAGGAGGCTACACAAGCTTTGTATAATCAGAGATGTTTCAAGTGAAGTGAAACAAGGCAGCAAGGTCTTGTTATGTTATAAGACAGAGACAAGACCAATGTGAGAAAACAAGAGAACTTCAAGTAAGAAGAAGAAATCATCTTCTTGAATGTTTATGAAGGGAAAGAAAAGGAAAAGTATGTGTGAGTGTGAAGTTAATGGTTTCTTTTTTTTGTGTGTGTGTTACACACAAGGAGATGAAGTGGTGGTAAATCTGATTCATCTTAAGTACAAAAGAGAAACTCAAAGGCTACTCATGATATTTTCCAATCTAAGCTTTTCAAAAAAGGATTTTCTTGGTGGGTCTTTGTCTCATATACAAGAGCAGTGGCTGCGGGTAACCTAAGGTTGTTGAAGGCAACAAAGAAGCAGATGAGGAGTAAAGTGATTTTACGTCGTCAGTTTGTTCAAGGCTGAGGTAAATTAGAAATGGAGCTTGTAGTTACAAGGTTGTTTCAGCCGTAATGAGATGAGGCTTCTTGGTTTGGATATTCTGGGTATTTGTGGCAGAACAGAATGGGAAACAATGTTGTGGTTTGAGCTTGAGTGTAAGCTAAAGGGTTTTGTATTGTTGTTCCAAGAGGGTTTCTTTAACAAGACGATGGTGACGAAGATTTCAAGTGAGTGGCAGATCTGTGTTTGCATAACACATGGGATTCTGTTGAAAACTTGTTGACAATTTACAAGAATCTGTGAGAAGAAGAAACTTTTGTCTCAGGTGAAGTAAGCAAGGTTACCGGTGAGTCTTGAAGAGGATATAAGTCTAAAGTTGGTTGAGTAAGTGGTTGTTTTTCAAGTTTGGTTTGTCAATCTTTATCTTGTGGGTTAGCAGATTGTAATCTTGCTATGGAAAGATCAAGAGAAAGAGATATTTAACATACACAAGAAGCTTAAAAGGAAAACAGTTTCTCTTACAAGATCTGATGAAAGAAAACTCTTGTGAACATTGGTTTTGGAGTTTAGCCATATAAGGTTTGTTTTGACAGAGGAGCTGGTTTTGAGTCTCATAAGGGTTGTAGGTTTGTGTGGTACAAGGAGAAGACGAGTCTAAGGGTCTACAAGTAATCAATGGTATTTTTGAAAGGAGACAATGGTAAAGGTTTCTTACTCAGGTTTGATATCTAAGTTCAAGAGACAAGATGAGTTATCATGGGATTTAGATCTAGGTGGAGCTACTTGATGTCAAAGATTCAGGAAGTGGTTCTTGGTTTGGAATTTTCTGAATTGGTGGATTGTTGAGTTACTCAAAGGAGTTGGAAGAAAAGAAAATCATAGTCTAAAGGGAAATCTACTTTGGTTATCTTTAAAGAAGACCGGAAGAAGAAAAACAAAGTAACCTCAGAAGCTTTGGTGCCAAGATTTTTTGTGTCGAAAGTCTTCCTAATAAAAGGTGTTAGGCGGCGTGTTATGTTAAGTGAAACAGCGGTACAAGAAGGGTACAAGGTAGCTTACAAGAGGAGAGGTCAAGTTTATGGTCTCATGTGTTGAAATGAAAATCAATGATTGGTTTTAAAGTTGCATGGATATTGTAACAAGAGAAGTTGCTAGTTAAGTCAAGACGCTTATTTCTGAGTTTAGAAAGAAGCAAGAGTTATGTTTGAGATGGAAAGGTTCATGGAATAGCAAAGAAGATCTTCAAGAGTGGTGGAAGACTAATTCAAAGATTTTTTTTGGAAAATGTCTTAAGTATATTTCTTAGAAGAGGTTTGGGGTTGTTTTCTGTGATTGAACAAGATGGTGTTTATCTTGGATGGGTCCTAGCAACAGAGAAAGTTTTAGAGAAGCAGAGTACAAAGGCTGGAAAAGCAAGAGAAGAAAAAGTTGTGTTCTGATATTTTTTCTATGCAACATCATGAAAAGATATTGGGTGAATCCTATAAAGTAAAACACTTGAAGAAAGTCAAGTAAAGGTTCATTTATGTCAGAGGCATGGTGAAATGAGGTTTGGTGAATGTTCACATGGCTGAAAGTTACATCATGGGTTCTAGAGTTGATGTGTTGATGTAAGAAGTGTCTCAAGGGTAACCAAATTGCTGGTTTGAGCAAGATCAAAGTCTGTTAGTAGAAAGTAAAAGCTGCGAACAGAGTTCTTGTTTTATCAAGAGGAGAACATAGTTTTGTTCAAGGAGAATCATAATTGCTTCAAGACTAGAAGTGGTGGTGATGAGTTTGGTTTTTTGCATGGATCTAAAGAAAGGTTTGAGATTTTGTGAACTCACTGCATGAGTTAAATCTCGAGGCTAGCTAGAAGATCAATATTGCAAGGAGAAGGTGATGATTTTAAAATCACGGAGACATGGTGGTTGTGTCTACAAGGAAAAGGTTTAAGTGCATCGGTGAAATACAAGTTCAATGGAGTTTTGAATTTGTTGATGATGTTTGTGATGAGAGTTACCACAAGTTCCTGTTTAGGAAAGGTATCAAGAGGGGTTTACATGAGCAAAGATCTCAAGCCAAGGTGGAGTTTGTTGATTTGTGTCTTGAGATCATTGAGATCAAAAGGACAAAGTAAAAGGACTAAGATGCAATTTAAGAAAAAAGTGACTTATTGTCACGTGAGAAGATGTTGCTTCTAATTAGTCTCCAACATATGTGTAAGCATGTGAGTGGTTGGGTGATATAAAGAGAAGGGAAGTTCTCTTTATTAAATAGGAGCTTGACGACTAGACCTAATATACAAGAGAAAGAGAGAGTTTCAAGATCTATACAAGAGAAGAAGAAAGCTTTGAGCTTTAAGGGTATAGAGAAGTAGAAATTTGGGTTTGATTGTGGTATAAGAGAAGGGAAGAGTCTCGGGCTTCGAGAGAGGCTCTTCCCGGTGAACAAGCGGCTGATTTCTTTAGTGGTTTAAAGCTGGACGTGGAGACCTTGAAACAAGGAAGAAAGAGGGCTGCGAGCAGAGAAAGGAGGAGTCTTTAGACTCTTCTATGCGAGCCCAACGGCTTACTCAAGTGAGAGCTTAACCGACGAAGTAGAGAAGACAGATTTGGTGCGAACGGGTTAAGAGCAGTCTTGTGACTCTCTTGGTGAGCTCCATTGGGTTTCTCAAGTGAAGGTTAATCTCTTTGAGGAAGATATCTCTTGATAGTTCTAAGTCAAGCTCATGTTCATGTTCTTGATTCTTTAAGATTGTGTCACAGTGAGTGCACAATAGATTGATGTCATGAATTATGAGAGACAACACATGTCTAAGCTTTAGTAGAGGGAAGAACAGAGGGAGAATCCAAGGTAAGAAGCACATAGAGGCGGTTTGGTCTCGGGTATGTGAAAAGGGATTCATGGAGACTGTTTTTTCTAAGGTGTATGCTTATGTGTTGTTGTATTGCTCTTGGTTGTAAACTCTTGATGATAGTGGATTCCGGGATACTGATCCCGACGAGATGTAGGCGTCGCTACACCGGCGGCGTTGAACTCGTTAAAGTCTCTTGTCTCATTTACTTTTAAGTCTTAGCTTCACACTCAACCTAAACTTTGAACTAAACCGGACAAGAAAAGATGTAAGGTGTTTAACCGGTTCCGCAAGCGGTTAGCTTAATGGTTAAATATCCACAACAGTTGCATTAAACCGTTGTGTGATCTCCTCGCATGTCCAGATCCAAGAGTCATAACAGTGACCTTGGAAGGTCTAGAGAAGGGTCTAGGCAACACCAGAGAATATAACCTCTTTGCGCAAATGATTGATGATGCATAAGGTTTGGAGAAGATTGAGAATCTACAGAGTCATGACAACATTGATATCTACGAGAAAGCTGTCAAGATCCTAGAATCTTATTGGGAAGACGAAGAAGAAGAAGAGAACAATGTTGGTCATGAGAATTTTCAATTGGGAGGAAACCAAAGTGCTAATGCTCCTCCTACTGGTGGATTCAACTTTGGTTGAAAGGGAAACAATTGATTCTAAGTATGTTTTAAGCTTTGGCACAAAACAACATTCAACATCAAAATACGTTTCCTGCGCTGCCCTCTTTAATTTTTTTGATTATTTTTGGTCAACTTCTGTTTATTAATGTCTACACAACATAAATGATAGACAAACAGTGTACCAATGTAACATTATGGATTGCAGATTCATAGTTATCGCAATAAAAGGTTTTTGTTGTCCTTTCATTCAACATAATTAACCAATAAATTTAGAATTACCTAAACTAAAATATGTTAAGTAAATAATTCAAGAAAAATAATTTAATTCATATTACGATTAAGATTTTGGCTTTAAACATTTTTTATCGTTCTTTATAATTTAATTTTTTTTGTTATTTTATATATTTTTAAATTGATATATATGGGCATTACAATTTCATTAAAAAAATAAAATATATTATTTTAAATTATTTTATCACTTGAATTTATTCAAATTATTTAAAAATAATTATTAATTTTGTTCGAAAGTTCATACATGAGCGGTAGCGCGGGTTAAACCATCTACTATAATTAATTAAGAGGAATTCACGAAAGTACACTCTTTCAACCTCTCTTTCACAAAACTACACATAATTTAATTTTTTCACATATTTTCACCCTTTCAAAATTTTAAAAACTTGATTTACCCTTTTAAAAATTACCAAAATCAAAATCTTTTTATTTGGGTTCGCTAATTAGTGTTTAGGGTATATTATTAAGGTGGTAGGATTGTGTGGGTAGGATTTATTTGAATTTAATTTTGAGTGTTTAGGTGTAGTTTTGTGAAATATTTTGGAAATAGTGTAGTTTTGTGAAATGTAATTCAAATGGTGTAGTTTTGTAATTCTCCCATTAACTAACCTTAAAATTACATAAACCAACATATATAATAATAATAATAAGAATAAAAAAAACTATGAATGAGTAAAGGTAAAATACTTACATTAAACTTTTCGTATTAATCGAGGGCGACTCTCTCTCTCTTCTCTCTCAAAAATTTTTGAGAGAGAGAGAGAGTCGTGCCTCCACCTTCTCCGGATGATCTTCTTCTCCGATAAACGACGTTCATATCTGCTCCGGAATATCTGGGTATCTTTACCAGGTATGTTCGCTATCGACTCTGGTATTTTCGGTTTTCTTAACGAAGATAACCAACTTTTGAATCCGGCGGAGATGATTATTACAATATCTCCGGCTGGCTTCGACATCATGTTCGTTCGGCTTAGTTGCGACTCCGCTTCCAGATCTGGCTATAGATCGACTTAGTCCCATATGATTCAAGCTTTGATTCTCTCGATCCACCATGAGATGCTCTAGATTCGCAAATCTACAAGGCGAGGAGAAGATTGTTTATCTATAAGCTTCCAGCGGGTTCTATGGCATTTTTGATGTGGCAATCAAAGCGATCTCCGGTGGTACAACTCTTTTCGACTGAAATTTTCAAGCGGCGACCAACCAAACCTTAACAACGGCGATCGACTCTGACGACAACCTTTCTCCGGCGTGTGACGTGTCCAAACTCACACTATTTACCTTGAAGGCGCGGCAACGTACAAGATGAATTTAGGTTTCTTTTGGATTGTATTGGGTTAAGTTTATATGTGGGCTTTAGTTTATGGACATTTGTATTCTAAACTTGTTTTTTAATAAAAACTAGATGAAAAAAAAAACTCACAAAAAAATTTAATTAGATTTGGTTTTGATAAAAAAAATATATAGGTGAAGGGAAGGCACCATATTTGGGCTTTATAACAAAAAAGAGTAAGTGGGCCTTAAATGAAAAAGGAAAAGGTCCAGTCGATGTAAATAAGCATATCGATCCCCAAAAAACTGAAACCCCTAAAATCTCATTGCATAGGCTTTACCTTATTATCTGCGTCTTCTCTCTCAATGGAAACCGGCGAGAAATCGTTCACCACGACCACCACAACCACCACCTCCGGCGCCACCATCATCACAACCACTACCACCACGACATTTCCCACCTCCAACGAAACCGCCGCGAAATCCACCCCATCACCACGACCATCCCCACCACGATTACCACCACCTCCAAGGAAACCGCCGCAAAATCAACAACCCCTACCACCACTCAGGCAAGTAAATCAACCTTTCTATCTAATTTCTTCTTTGTTCTGTTATGCAATAAATTATCTGAAATTAAATTGAATTTTGTTGTTGTTGTTGTTGTGATTTAAAAGGAGTTTCGATTATTCGGTGACGATGAAGTTTTTAAAAACTAGCTGAAAGAAAACAAGTAAGTAAGCATATGTTATAGAGATTTGTATATATATAATTATATATTATTTGGAAAGATGATGATATGAGAAAGAGGATGATGAGACAAAAACGGCTTTGACTGATCTCATTCGTTCTACCTGTCGACGTATTTCTCCTGATTTTGTGTTTGCCAAGGATCCCTTCACCGGCTAAGGTAGTTGTGCTTTTTTCCAAGTCTGGGGATAAGGTGCTGCAGACGACGCCATCGAGCTAACTGGAACTCAAGTTCACGGTCGAAAAATCACTGTTAAGCGTGCCCCCACTCTCAAAGACTTGTATAAGGATCTCGTTACACCACAACATTTGTCTCTTCTGCTGTCTCGGGTACAACATAAACTTGTTTTTTATTTGTTATTCTTGATGCCATTGTTGATGAATTCTTGTTTTATATTTTAGCTCCTCTTATGAATTAACAAGGCTAAGAAGATGACTGGCTTCAAGTGAAGAAGAAAGAAGAAGAAGTTGTCTGGTGTGTTTTTTTTTTTTGTTAAATGAGTCTTTTACTCTTTTTTTAATGCAACTAGGATAGATGCCTTCAAATCTCTAAGGGAACTGAACGTAGATTATTCGGTCTCCACCGCGATCAAGCATGAAACACATTCCTTCCCTCAAAGCCATGGAGTTGTAGATGTAGTGATCAGAGTCAAGGTTGAGGATGAATGGGCCATTAGACATGATTGCGCTTGTTCGTACTAGAGCATTCATGGCTCCTGCTTTCTTGTTGTGATCATAACCTGGCCGCCTCTCTCTAGACACATAGACCAGCATAGGAATCCTGATGTCAACATTTGTTGTATCAATCAAGTTCTCAGAATCTGCTTCTGCTCCATAAACTGGTTCTGCATTTGGAGTAGCCAACATTGCCTGCAACAATAGTAACACCAACTTCATTAATATGATGAACCGTTTAGACAGTTATAGCAAACAATCTTGACAATAAAAAGAATGTTACTTGAATAATTTCAGCATGATCACCTCGAGAGTTATCGGTTTCTCCAGAGGACCAAGTTCCTGGCCATTGAGATCCATCTGATATCCAAGTAGCTTTTGGAACTTTAACAGTTTCTACAAGGTTACTTCCCATCATTGTCTCCATTTGTTTCTTCTTAGTCCTTAGCTCTTCATGCACGTTATAAGCATCAGACCTTCTCCTAATGGCTTCAGGCAATGAGTTGTCTCTCACCTTAAACTCATCATATTCTCTCTTCACCATCCTTTCCCTCACAAAATCAAGCCTAACTTTGTTCTTGAGAAAGTTTCGTTTTTGGGCAAAGTAAGTCTCAGGGTTCCTAGGTTCTATATTGTGCTTCCTGCAAAATGGCACCCATGTGGTAGCAAAGCTAGCTGTTTGAGCTAAAGCCTCGAATGTTAGCAAAGCTCCTCCATCGTCTGATAAGTAGCAAGCAAGTTTCTCAACAGGGTAATCAACGGCTAGGATGGAGAGGATGGTGTTGGCTGTGACCAGAGGCGGCTCTTTCTCAGGGTCTGCTGTTAAGACAAAGACATCAATACCAGAAAGATCAGATCTTCCTTTATGGTTCCTGAGGTTGGGAGATTCAAACTTTCTTTCTTTAAGAACATATAGATCGGTTATTCTGTTGACAGGACATTAGGGTATTGAGTAGAGCACAGATTTTGGTTTGCTATGAGTGAGGCGGTATAGAATAAGCGGTTCAGATGAGTTACAACGATGTGGAGATGGACTCGTATAGCTCTTTCAGGCAGAAAGATATACTAGACGACGTGTTAAAACAGATCAAAGATGTTTGTTGGGCCATTGCCTTGATCAGACAACTCAATGTCATGTGTCGTCAGCTTAGACTCCTCAAGACGTCATAATCCTTATCGATCCAGCATCTAATAAACAACCTTGAAAAACATCTTCGAGAACCCAATGGTGTCATATATGATCTTGAGAGTGCTGCCTCTATCCTGATGGAAGAAGGAGTTGTTCTTGATACAATACTTCCGCTAACTTACAATCTCGATGAGAATAACCTTGTGTCTGAGGTATAACAAAGTAATCTATTATTCATTCACTTGGTTTCATCATGTGTTTGATAATCATTTTTTCTTTTTCTTCTTTCTTATAGACTATGATGACAAAAATAAGAGTTGGAGAGGTAATAGTTCACCATTTAGTTGTGTATGAAAGCGTTACAACATTTGAAGATCGACTCAAACAAATTTCGGATGGTTGCCCAGTTACTGTCTCTATGTTACGTTACCGGTCTTTTGACAATATCATCGGAGACGTAAGTATTTTTGTTTTATATTTCATTGAAATATATTATCAAACAACATTTATTTTCTTATATATTTACTTTGTAGGAGATTTATTCTCCAGAATTTGACGAACTTGTTTCAAACTCAATTCCCTTACATCCTGACTTACGCTTCTATCATGCTATGCTTCTCACCAGAGGTGGTGTGCATTATGGGGCAATATTTTGAGAATTACAAGACTATGATGATATTAAGATGGGTTCACAAAGATTCATACGCGTTGTTTTGGACATTGGTCAAATTCATCATTTCGGCGAAATGAAGAATCCCATTAAAGTCAGCGAGAGATTCACCGAGAAGAGGTTGGAGAATTTCTTCGACTCAAACTCATGCGAAAAGATTCTTTACAAATTAGATGTTGTATCTAAGAAATCACAAGCTAGGCTACTACTCGTGGACTAGATTTGTTTCTTCATATAACTTATTTGCTCTGTTATGATTCTGTTAAATTTGTGTATATCTTTTTATTAAGTTTACTTATATATTGTTTTCCTTAACGTAATTTAAAGAAAAGGAAAGCAATATATAAGTAAACTTAATAAAAAGATATACACAAACTTAACATAATCATAACAGAGCAAATAAATCATATGAAGAAATAAACTTGGTCCGCGAGTAGTAGTCTAGCTTGTGATTTCTTAGATACAACATCTAATTTGTAAAGAATCTTTTCGCATGAGTTTGAGTCTAAGAAATTCTCCAACCTCTTCTCGGTGAATCTCTCGGTGACTTTAATGGGATTCTTCATTTCGACGAAATGATGAATTTGACCAATGTCCAAAGCAGCGGGTATGAATCCTTGTGAACTCCTTTTAATATCGACAGAGTCTTGTAATTCTGAAAATGGAGCCCCATAATGCACACCACCTCCGGTGAGAAGCATAGCATGATAGAAGCGTAAGTCAGGATGTAAGGGAGTTGATTTTGAAACAAGTTCGTCAAATTCTGGAGAATAAATCTCCTACAAAGCAAATATATAAGATAAAAAAATGTTGTTTGATAATATATTTCAATGAAATATAAAACAAAGATACTTACGTCTCCGATGATATTGTCAAAAGACCGGTAAGGTAACAGGGCAACCATCCGAAATTTGTTTGAGTCAATCTTCAAATGCTGTAACGCTTTCATACGCAACTAAATGGTGAATTATTACCTCTACAACTCTTATTTTTGTCACTATAATGTATAAGAAGGAAGAAAAAATTATTATCAAACACATGATGAAACCAAGTGAATGAATAATAGATTACTTTGTTATACCTCAGAAACATGGTTTTTTCTCATCGAGATTTTAAGTTAGAGGAAATATTGTATCAAGAACAATTTCTTCTTCCATCAGGATATAGGCATCACTCTCAATATGACACTATTAGGTTCTCGAAGATGCTTTTCAACAATGTTTATTAGATGTTGGATCGATAAGGATTCTGACGTCTTGAGGAGTCTGAGCTGACGACACATGGCATTGAGTTGTCTGATCAAGGCAATGACCCAACAAACATCTTTGACCTTTTTAACACGTCGTCTAGTATATCTTTCTGCATGAAAGAGTTATACGAGTCCATCTCCACGTCGTTGTAACTCATATGAACCGCTTATTCTATATCAGTCTCACTCATAGCAAACCAAAATCTGTGATCTACTCAATACCCTAATAATCGCCAGAATCTATTGAACAATACGAAGATTAAGTAACATTGTTTAAGTACATATAACCGTTGAGAGATAAAAACAAACCTCTAATTAACGGAAGCAAATCTGAGAAAGCGACGGAGAGTGAACTTGGTTGTTCAACCGTGTGGAACTTGGTATTAAGTTCTACACCAATAAGCTTAGCAAGGTTCTCTTCGTTGTTCTTGCACACATCTTCTCCGTGAATACCATAAGGGTACTTATTCGCCACAATCTCTCTTTTCATATAATCTAGTTTTCTTCAAAATCAGATTTCTCTCAGTATCGGTTATGAGATTTTGTAGAGAAAAGCCAACAAGTTTATAATTTAATAAGAAATCTTTAGAAACTTAAAATTGAATAAAAGAAAGCTTGAGAAAAAACCACTAAACTCTTTCCTAAGTAAAAAAGATCAGCTTAACTCAATAAAAGTAACTTATGTGAACGTAAAGAATCTGTCAAAATGACAGAGAAAGAATAAGTTTGTGGAATGTTCTGTATCTCGTTCAATAGCATGAATATATATATATGCTAATAAGTTTAGTCTACTTGCCTTAACGTAACCTAAAGGAAAGCAAAATATAAGTAAATTTAATAAAAAGAGATACACAAACTTAACATAATCATAACAGAGCAAATAAATCATATGAAGAAATAAACTTGGTCCGCGAGTAGTAGTCTAGCTTGTGATTTCTTAGATACAACATCTAATTTGTAAAGAATCTTTTCGCATGAGTTTGAGTCGAAGAAATTCTCCAACCTCTTCTCGGTGACTTTAATGGGATTCTTCATTTTGACGAAATGATGAATTTGACCAATGTCCAAAGCAACGCGTATGAATCCTTGTGAATCCCTCTTAATACCGTCAGAGTCTTGTAATTCTGAAAAATGGAGCCCCATAATCCAAACCACCTCCGGTGAGAAGCATAACATGATAGAAGTGTAAGTCAGGATGTAAGGGAGTTGAGTTTGAAACAAGTTCTTCAAATTCTGGAGAATAAATCTCCTACAAAGCAAATATATAAGATAAGAAAAATGTCGCTTGATAATATATTTCAATAAAATATAAAACAAAGATACTTACGTCTCCGATGATATTGTCAAAAGACCGGTAACGTAACATAGAGACAGTAACAGGGCAGCCATCCGAAATTTGTTTGAGTCAATCTTCAAATGTTGTAAAGCTTTCATACGCAACTAAATGGTGAAATATTACCTCTCCGACTCTTATTTTTGTCACCATAGTGTATAAGAAGAAATAAAAAAGGATTATCAAACACATGATGAAACCAAGTGAATGAATAATAAATTACTTTGTTATACCTCAGAAACAAGGTTTTTCTCATCGAGATTGTAAGTTAGAGGAAGTATTGTATCAAAAACAACTCCTTCTTCCATCAGGATAGAGGCAACACTCTCAAGATCATATATGGCACCATTGGGTTCTCGAAGATGCTTTTCAACGTTGTTTATTAGATGCTGGATCGATAAGGATTATGACGTCTGAGCTGACGACACATGGCATTGAGTTGTCTTATCTTTCTACATGAAAGAGCTATACGAGTCCATCTCCACGTCGTTGTAACTCATATGAACCGCTTAATATATACTAGATTCTGACCCGCGTCAAGCGCGTGAGTTAAGTAATATTTTTGAAGGTTGTAAATGACTATTTTGTGTAGATTTGTTAAATAGAAACAGAATAATTGATTTCAGTAATATTGTAAAAATTAAGAGAAAACATATTTTAAAAGTAAAGAAAACATATTGTAATAAATGTATAATGAACAATTAATTTCGAGGAAGAATACCATCACATAAGAGGTCTTCATCTGTCTTAAGAAAACCTAATGCACAAGACGCCGCATCAAGTACGATGAACAACAATGTCAACGATCATTGTGTCGTGCAAATTCTTTGATCCACGAACTTTGTAAAACTCTAATTATGGTATAGTAAATGATTTTTTCGTTATTGTATTTTTATCTTTTTTGAAATTATTTGCCAAAAGGAATTTAATATGTAGAAAAAATAAAGATTTATATTTAGCATATATCATGATTAATATATATATATATATATATAGTTTACTTTAGAAATAGTAAAACATTTTATGAGATTAACTAACAATGAATATAAAGATAAATGATTTCTATTAAAAATCATAATCAATTATAATATATTATAAGAATATGAAGTCAAATTAATAGGTGTGCATAATTGAAATTGTATTTAATTTAGATTGGTTTTCATCTAAACCAAACATTTTTATGGATATTTTAAAAACCAATTATTTTAATAAAACACTGAGTATAATGTGGATATAATAAAAAACTATAACTTCATAAGAAAATGAATATTCAATATGATTTTATAATTTAATTATAACTATAATTATTTTAATCTCTTCAAACAATACATATCTCACATTAATCAAATATTTTCGATGATTCGTAAAATAAAATAATTATCACAACAACTTTTTTTAAATACAAAATACTCATCAACTTTAATTTTATACTAAAAAGTATCAAAATTCTCATAACAAAAGGTTATAAAAATACTCATCAATTTTCTTTTTTTTGTTATGTAAAATGTATAAAAATCAGATTACATTTGAATTTTCGATTTTTGCTTGTGTTACATCAACATATGTGATCTCTTTTTGAAATGAAAAAATGTAATTTAATTATATAGGCTTTGATATGTGGGATATTAATGAATTGTTGTTAGTTTTCTAGAATCGTTCTAGTGATGACACATATTTTTTTTCCTTTATTAACTCACCTAATGTTTTTCAATTAATATATATATGATTGATAATATTTTCCAGATTATAAAATGAAAAGGAGAGAAGTAAGCTAAATGAATTGATATTATAAAAATAAAAAACAAAGTTTCTTGCTTATATTTGTCACTTTTAGATTGTTTTTCTAACTAATCGACTCTCGATCAAAAAGGATTAATAAACGGATTCTACCCAAAAAATAATTTGGTCAGTGTTTAAGAAAGGAATTTGAAAGCTATTTTCAAGAATGATTAAGAGAGAGAATCATTACTTAACACAATGAACAAATAGGTCAACACAATGAACAAATAGGTCGCCAATTTACTCTTTGGTAACTAAAACAACAACAAACCTATTGATTACTTACCATAATTATTGTGAAAAGAAGGATGAGCCCGTGGTTTGCTACGACTGAACTCCACCAATGGTGGAGTTTGGTCAATAAAATCCATTTGAGATTGAATTTGAAGTGGACAAGGAAAAATAGCAAACATATAAAAAAGCAAAGTTCAGATGTGGAACCGGTGGAGATGAGATTTGTTTATAAACAAAGGGCTAATTAAGTCGATATATATAGACAAGGACATGTATTTAACATTTCACGTGTCTCTCTCTAGCTTATAGTATCTACGTTGACAACAATTTTTGCTAAATTAACGGAGACAAATAGTAAATTCAAATGTTTGGCTTTTTCAAGATAGTAGTGGATCTCTTCTCCTTTTTCTGTCAAAAATAATTTAATAATACGTTAAAATATTTTAATATCCTCTAATATTTTTATTATATAGTTTGCTATTTAATGCCTTTTTTAAAAAAAAATAATATATTTCATGTCATCAGTGAATAGTGTTGTCCACAAGCGAACGCAAGTGGGAAGGCACGTGGTGGCACATTACTCTACACATCAATGTTCGGTTGTTGTCTTGTAGTATACCAATTTCTTACAACACACGAATTGTGTGAAATTTAATTAATTTATTGGATGTTTAGCTGGTGCAACTGCAAAGTTGAAAAAAAAAAGCTGGTGCAAGTGCAAACTTCAAAAAAAATATAATCGTCTTTAAAATTGGAAACGTGATTTTATAATTATCCTTAATACTATGATCAAAATTATGTTAGGCTTAATTTTCTCTAATTTTTTTCCTAATTATAAAAATGTTTGATATTTCTATTACCATTATTATTCGTTTTGTTTATATAATAATTTCTTTTATTTTATATATGTTTTGTTATGTTTTAAAATGCAGCCGCATTGGCTATTAAACGGCCGCTTGGTCAAATCGTTGGGAAAATCGTTGACTGGTTGTTAATCGATTAATCAACTCAAATCGGTCTAATACTGATTTATTTTTAATAACTTTATTAAGCCCATTTAATTCTCTAAACATAAAAGACTTATTTATAGGTAGTTTTTAACTAATATATAACTTTCATTACCAATATGAAACTTTTTAGTTATATTACTGTTGAATAAGATTTAATGGGCCATAAAATTTCAATTATCATTAGATTTTTTTAGTTCAAATTTTATGAACTTTTTAGATTCAAATTTAATGGGCTTTTAATATTGGGTATTTAATCAATTTTTGTTAGTTTTTTCAAATCATTCTAATGATGACATGTGTTTTATTTTCATGTTTAACTCATTGAATGTTTCTCAATTAGTATATATAGGATAAAATAGGATATGATCGTTTTTATAAATTATAATGTATGTGAAAGACTAAAATATTGAAAGCACAAAATTTAGTTATAGAACAACTAAATATCTAATCTAAAATTCGAGCAAAAATATTTTTGAATTCTTCATTAGTCACCACCTAAACTCATACCATGTATATTATATTCTATCAAAATTATACTGATATTGAGTGGTTTTCCATATTCTTTATATTTGTATAAAAAATTAACATAAAATAGTTTAATATAATTTTTTATAGGTTGCGAGTTGGCTTGTGTCACACCAACATATGTGACTTTTTTTTAAATGAAAAATATAATGTAATATGGGCTAATTGTTGTTAATTTTTTAGAATCGTTCTAGTGATGACCCATGTTATATTTCCTTAGTTAGCTCAACTAATGTTTCTCAATTAGTATATACTAGATTCTGATCCGCGCCAAACGCAGAGTTATTATTTCGAAAATGAAATAAAATGTGGAAGGGAATGAGTGTTTAATTGATGTGTACCTATATATAAATTTACCATTTATATATAGTATAAAAAGTAAAATTTACCTATGAGAAGTCGTTGGTCGAGAAAGAGCGAGATGCGACTCTGGCTAAGATCAAAGATCTTGAGAAGGATCTTAGTAACGCGAAGAAGGAGAAGAGGACGAAGAGGCTGAAAGAACATCTCGGGAAGGTCGACCTCGAGAATGCCGAGCTGAAGAAGAAGCTCGAGATCGAAGCTGAGTAATCCAAAGCTCGAGACTTGGCGCTGGAGTTGTCCCGCAAAGCCGAGGCGACTATATCTGGTGAGCTCGCCACTTTGAGGGGGCATTATGACGGTCTCTACGCCCACAGCGCCAACGAGATCGCTAGGCTTCGGCGTTCTCCTTCCGAACGTGTCAAGGCGGCGAAAGGACAGTTCGCCAAGCTGTGTGAAGCGTTGGAGGCTCGACTTGGTAAGTTGAAAGCCTATCTTGACGAGGAGGATGTTGCGAGGGATACTTTTCTCTGCTATAACCAGATGAAAGGTGTCTTCGGTACCTTGAGCCCATAGAGGAAAGCGACGAGGACGCTAAGCAGGTCGCGGAGGGCGAAGTGAACGTCGAGCATGCTAAGGAGGGCGAAATGAATGTTAAGCAAGCCAAGGAGGGCGAGACGACCGAGCAGCTCGAGGAAGATGAAGAGAAGCGGACGAACATGAGTAGTCCTTGTTGTAATTTTTTTTTTGTAATCTGATTTGGGTCGATTGTTGGGGTCGACCTTGTTGTTCGGACTTTATATTAATGAAAGACCTTTTTTCCCTTAGTTGGCTTAGTCACAGACCTTGTTCTTCCCAATTTTAGTACAAAGTTGTGTTCTTAGTTCAGATTCGATGCGAACTGACTTTTCGAAGTTGCAAGTTACTCGACTTTTGTGGTTTCGGATTGGGCCACTGCAAGGGTTGAATATTGAGTTTGTGTTGGTTCTTTCTTTTAACAGAGTGGGTGATCAGTCCACTGCACTTTTCGTAAGTGGTTAATTCGTTTTGCGGAATAGACCGACTTTGAGTTCGATAGAGCGCAGAACCCGTTTATTATAAGCGGTGAGCTTGTGTGACTGAACACTGAGTTCGTTTTTTTCTGAGCGTCGAGCTCGTGTTTCCTGAGTATGAAACATCAAAAATATGAGTGCTTATTATATATTAGGATTTTCATAAGTTCTTATTATACATTTCATGCAACATGAGTGCTTATTATATATTAAACGGATATAATTATATATTATAATTATAAGTTATTATAATATTAATATATATATACATTAATATATAATATATTAATATATATATACATTAATATATATAATTATTATTTAATATATTATATCCGAATATATATATTTTATATATATATACATTAGTATTTAAATAATAATATTAAATATATATATATTATTATTATTTATATTTTATATATATTTATTATTTAATATTATTAAAATATATATTAATAATATATATATATTATTAATTATATAATATATATATTATATATAATATATAAATATATATATTAATATATATTATATATTATTAATTATAAATATTTAAATATAATATATTATTTGTATATTATAATATATATATTATAATAATATTCTAAATATAATAATATAAATTTATTAATCGTCTGGTTAATATATATTACCAGACTAATGTTATAATATATATTATAATATATAAGCACTCTGCTATTATTATTATAGTCAGTTCATATAAACTATATTTATATATAATAATAGTTTATTAGTATATATATATTACCATTATAAGTTAAATATTTATATATATATTAATTATTATATTTAAATATTTATAATTAATAATATATAATATATATTAATATATATATTAATTATAAGTTTAACAATACTTTGAAAACAAACTCGTTTTAATATTCTAAACAAGTTTGTGTTGTGTTTATTTAGTTCAATTGTCTTTAACGAATAGTGATAGTTATCACACATATTAACAAGTCTAACAAACAGGGAAAATAAAAGGAAAGGCTGCTTGAAAATTGATTAAAATTTTGTTTATGCAAGTCTTGATGAACAAGTTTTAACTAAAAGGAAGTTTTACCAAAAACAGAGTTTTAAAGATTGTAGAGCAAGTTCAAGATCTAGCACGAAAATTTCAGCAAAATTATAAAGAACACAAAGAACAAGAGCTAGCTAACTTCCTAACAATGGTTCGTTATAAATAGAACAAATCAAACAAGCACTTAAGCAAAACATATTCAATCAACGACTACAAGCAGACCTAACGGATATAAGCAAGCAATATTGGTTCTAGACAAGATCTAATCAAAACAGATTCGAAACAATGAGATCTATAGATTAAGAAGACTCGGCCTTTGGTTCAAAGTTGGATATGATACCACATGATACGTCTTTTTGCTGGTGTGATGGATGAAGGTGGATGCTGCAGCGGTATAAACACAAGAACATAGTGGTATGATGAAGATGGAAGCGTGTATATGGTGATGGACTTCTCAAACGAGCTAGGGAATGCATTTTTCGATGGGTAGTAGGCGCTCTTGTAAGCAAAGAGCTTGGAAGAGAATCTGATTCAATCTCTTGAATCGGTGTTGAGTCTAAACTTGTGGAAATTGTTTTGATAAAAGATTGACTAGTTTATTGAGATAGGGGGCGGCGACATTATTTAGAGGGAAGAGAGGCACAACTCGCCCTCTTCCCTTAGAGTTTTGCGGAAAATGCAATTATGGAAATATTCAAAACAACATGAAGTTCTCAGAACGAAAAGAAACAATACGGTGTACGGATAGAACAATGAGTAGTGTGTATAGTGCCTCGTCTCTTACACTCTTCAAACTATGATCACTAAGAAACCAACGTAGTGTTCTTCTTGGCCTCGTTAAAACACTTGCATAGCAAACCCAATGGGACAAATATATTCAAAGGGAAAGAGTACCAAGTTGAAACATTTGGTAACTTAGTGGCTCATAGCTTGGTCTTCTTCCTAGGCCGGAGTGTGGATGTTGAAGAAGCTCCTAGATGCTCCTCCTCCAATCTCCCCCTCCATGATCATTGATTTTGCTCTCCTATCCAGCTTCCTAGCTTTGGATTGAGTAATCATGCCTCCTGGTTCCTCCTCAGCAGGTTGTGGTTCATTGTCAGGTGGTGGTCCATCATTAGGTTGTGGTTCATCCTCAAGTTGTGGTCCATAATCAGGTTGTCGTTCATCTTCAGGGTGGGAGCTTGGCAAGATCATATCATCCTCTCCCACTTGAAAAGGATTTGTCCTCAAATATGCATCATCAACATAAGGAGACAAGTCAGAACCATTGAATGAATCCGATATTGTATTTCCCTTTTAGGTCGATCTTGTTAGCGTTATTGTTGATCCGCTTGGTCACTTAGAATGGTCCATCTACTCTAGGCATGAGCTTAGAGTTCCTTTCAGCTGAGAACCTTTCTTTCCTCAGTTGGATCCACACCAAATTGCCTTCTTCAAACACCACTTCCTTGCGTCCTTTGTTAGCATGTTTGACATAAAGCTTTGTTTTCTTCTCGATGTTCTCCTTTGCCTTCTTATGAATCTTCTTAACCTGTTTAGCCTTTCTCTTGCCATCAAAACTAGACAATTCACTCAAAGGTAAAGCAATTAGATCAATTGGAGACATAGGATTAAAACCATTGACTAATTCAAAAGGAGAATAAAGAGTAGTAGAATGCTTAGCATGATTATAAGCATACTCAACATGGGGTAGACACTCTTCCCATGATTTGAGATAGCTTCATACCAGGTTCCTTAGGAGTGTGGATAAGGACCTGCTCACAACCTCGGTTTGGACATCGGTTTGGGAATGGCAAGTGGTGGAGAAGGACAAATTTGTTTCAAGCTTGGCCCACAATGTACACCAAAAATGGCTCAGGATCTTGGTGTCTCGGTCCGACACAATCACTTGAGGCATCTCATGTAGCCTAACTACTTCCTTGAAAAACAAGTTAGCTACACTCACAACATCATCGGTCTTGTTACAATCTATAAAATGAGCCATTTTATTGAACCTGTCCACAACAACAAAGAAAGATTCTCTACCATTCCTGGTTCGAGGTAAGCCAATCACAAAATCCATAAATATATTGTTCCAAAAATGAGAAGGTATGGGTAAAGGAGTGTACAAACCGTGGGGTTGAACCTTACTCTTACCTTGTTTGCATGTGATGGTTGAACCTTACTCTTACCTTGTTTGCATGTGATGCACCTAGCAAGTGTCTCTCCACATCTCTTTTCATCTGAGGCCAATAAAAGTGAGATTGGAGACTAGCAAGTGTCTTGGTAACCCAAAAATAACCAGCTAATCCTCCTCCATGAGCTTCTCTAACAAGTAGCTCTCTCACCGAACCGGTTGGGACACATAGCCTTGTTGAAAAACAAATAGCCATCTTGTCTAAAGAAATTCTCAAAAGCAAACTTAGCACCTCTCTTGTAATAGTCACTAAACTCAGAATCAGTCTCATACAAGTTATTAAGCATTTCAATTCCTACAAGTCTATATGTTAATTCCGAGATAAGAGTGTAACTACGGGACAATGCGTCGGCTACGACACTCTCCTTACCTTTCTTATACTTGATCACGTAGAGGAAATTCACAATGAATTCAATCCATCGACCATGTCTCTTATTCAACTTCTGTTGGCCTTTGAGATTCTTGAGGGACTCATTATCAGTATATGTTGCATGAAACTTGGTTTAGACTCATAGAATCACGTTGTTAGATGTTTCGTAAGTTTGGGAAACTTGTACAAAGATCATCGAGGCACTAATAAACACTCATGTTTCATGAAACTTGGTTTAGAGTCCTAAAATATGCATTGTTGGATGTTTCATAAGTTCGTAACACTTGTACAACGATCATTGAGGTAATTATAAGAACTTATGTTGCATGAAAGTTGGTATAAAATCCTAGAATATGCGTTGTTAGATGTTTCATAAGGTTGTGAAACTTGGACAACGTTTATTGAGGCGCTGATAAGAAATCATGTTGCATAAAACTTGGTTTAGAGTCCTAGAATATGCGTTGTTAGATTTTTCATAACTTCGTGAAACTTGTACAAAATTATTGAGGCACTAATAAGAACTCATGTTGCATGAAACTTGGTTTAGTGTCCTAGAATATGCGTTGTTAAATGTTTTATAAGTTCGTGAAACATTGATAACTTGCATATTTTACACATTTTACCTTATGTTATGCATTAGAATTAACTCATTTAGGTTGCATTTAGTGTCATATAGGTTGCATCTTGGTTTGTTTCGTGTATTTCAGGTTTTGGAGCATAAAGACGGCAAAAGTGATGAATTTAAGCCAAAAAGAAGCAAATACACTTGCATCGGCATGTTGTATCGGTTTCTATTGGCCGATATAGAAAACGAAAGTTTGCCGAAGCTCGTATCGGCCAACCATATCGGTTTGGAGTGGCCGATACGAGAGAAAAAGACCCGAAGGACGCGTATCGACTTGTTGTATCGGCTTAGCCTGACCGATACGAAGAAAACGAGCCGAAGGAAGGCTACCGAAAGCGCATATCGGTCGGGCTGTATCGGTTTGCATTGACCGATACAGCCGCGAAAATTAATGGAAATTCGGTTTTATGTTGTAAAAAGGAAAACCAATTCCTAAACCAAATTGGTTTCCTTTATTTTCTTTGGTTTTTAATATATTAGGGTTTTTCTATGTTTAGAGGATTCATTCTATCTTTTATCTTTTCCATAGTTTTGTTTTTTTGTTTTGGAGACTTGTGAGGATTTCTTGGTGATTGCTTCTTGGCCACCTTGTAATCTTCATCATCATCATTGAATAAGAGTTTTCTTTACCCTTTGTTCTCTTTGTTTATTTTGTTTATGCTTATGGTTTCTTTGAATCAAATTGTTATGAATCTCAATATGATTTGTGAGTAGTTCTAAATAGACAATTGGGTTAGGGTTAAAGGGGTTTGATTGAATCTAGGATAGATAATTGTCTAAAACTTAATTGATTGAAAACTTTAGTCTTTGGTAACAGCCTTAAAGCTTTAATCGAGTTGGCCATTCGATTATCGAACCCAGGAAGCTTTATGAATCGAGAGATTATAAAGCCTCCTGAACAATTACCTTAGAACCAAGCCTAGCTTAACCGAGAGATCTGTGTTAATAAGCTTGGTGGTTAGAATTGATTTGTCCTTAAAGTTTCTCGACGATTAAACTATCCAAGACATTGTTTTAGTTTAATCGTTGAGAAAAGGATCATTGCCACGAGAGTGGATTGATCTAAAATCGTTTTCAAAACCTTAAAGTAAATTTTATAAAAGACAATTTGAAATCCGAAAGTTTAATCATCCTTTAAAACACCTTAACCTGATTGTTTAGCCTTTTAATAATCTTTCAAAACCTTTAATTCTCGTTTTTCGTTTTGTTAAATCTTCGGTTACAAAAACATCACACAAACAACCCTTTTGATCACACTTAAACTGAGTTTGTTTCGCATAAATTCAAATACATTGTTTGCTCCTGATTTGGTTTGACATCTTAAATACTACAATAAGATATTAGATTAAGCGGGGTAAAATCTCGTTTATCAAATTGGCGCCGTTGCCGATTCAGGAACTCGAACAATTATTAGAATTTTGAAACTACTTGGGATTAAGTTTCGGTTTCGTTACTAACTTGTTCTCTTTCCTTGTGATTTTCGTTTTGTAGGTGTATGCAAAGAAGAAGTCACCGACAAAGTGACGACTTGCTCTTCTTCGCAGACATCAAAGCACACGAAAGAGCTATCTCACGAGAAAGAAGAACCAGCCTCCACTCCGACTCATCCACATCGACACTTCGGGTTCGAATCGAATTCGAGATGGGTGATGCAAACAACGCACCTAACGTTGCACGCACCATTGGTACAGCGGATGTGCCATCAAACATCACCAACCGTAGTGGCATCACACCACCAGCTATCGCCAACAACAACTTTGAGATAAAGTCTAGTCTCATTAACATGGTGTCCAGCAACAAGTTCTATGGGCTGCCTAGTGAAGACCCCATTGATCACCTTCACCAATTTGACATGCTATGCGACACGGTGAAGATCAATGGTGTCAATGAGGACATGTTTAAGCTGCGTTTGTTCCCCTTCTCACTCGGGGACAAAGCACACATATGGCAGAAAAACCTTGTGAAGGACACCATACAGACTTGGGAGGCGTGTAAGACGGCTTTTCTCACAAAGTTCTTCTCGGTGGTGAGGACAGCAAAGCTAAGAATCGAGATCTCTGCTTTCGCACAAAAAGACCAAGAAACGTTCGGCGAGTCTTGGGAAAGATTCAAGAGTTACACGGTGAGATGTCCACACCACGGTTTCACGGGAGAGAGCTTACTCGGCACGTTCTACCGCGGTCTAAAACCGAAGTTTAGGATGCTTCTCGATTCAGCTAGCCAAGGAAATTTCCTTGGGAAGACGGAAGCCGATGGACGGCTTTTGGTGGAAAACTACGCCCTAAGCGATAGCAACTACGGGGAAGATTATGATCGCACCATCCGCGGCTCGAGGGAATGATGAGCAATTTAAGATAGAGATAAAGGCGGTGAATGAGAAGCTGGATAAGCTACTCATGGCTCAACAAGCGGGAATCAACTTCGTAGGAAGTAGAGAAGAAGAGGCGACCCCACTTCACGGCACTCATGAGGAGATAAACTATGTGGGTAATCAAGGTGATTGGCGTTTCAACAACTACAAACACAACCCGAACCTTTCCTACCGAAGCACCAACGTAGCTAATCCTCAAGATCAAGTCTATCCTCAGGCACAACAAGGAGGATATGCACCGAGACCACCACTTAATCCACCACCAGGTTACAACCATCCTCCCGCTGCTCAAGGCCAAGTTTCTTCACCAGCTCCCCAAGGTGACCAAACTAACCAACTGTTGAAGCAAATTCTAGAAGGTCAAAGCCGAAGCTTCATGGAAATCGATGCCATCAAGACAAAGGTGGACTCTACATACAATGATCTCAACGCCAAGATCGAATCCATGAACTCACACTTGCAGGCTTTAGACAACCAAGTGGCTCAAATTACCTCGGCTTCTAAGCGACCAATTGGTCAACTCCCGGGTAAACCTGAAGCCAATCATAGAGAGTATGTCAACTCCATAGAACTTCGTAGTGGTACACAAATGCTTTCACACGATCTCATTGAGGACAATGCGGATCAGGTCGGGGAGGTGGAACAGTCACACGACTCAGAGACCACAGTCCTAGACGACGAGAACACCGCATGCGGTAACGAGGAAGATACAGAACAGTTGTATCGGCCAGTCGTATCGTCCACATCTGGTCGATATCGACCACCTGTATCGGCCAGGAACAAGGCCGATACGAGTGAGAAGGAGACGGGGGACTCGTATCGACTGTCATATCGGTTTCGATGACCGATATCGACCACCTACATCGGCCAAGAACATGGCCGATACAGAGGAAAAATCCGAGAAAAACAAGAAGCCGGTCTATGTGACGTCCGATTACGTGCCCAAACTTCCTTTTCCGGGTCGAGCTAAGATGCAACGCTTGAAGGAGTACTTTAAAGCTAAGCTCGAGAAGCAAGTAAACGAGGTACAAGTTCCCATGCCACTTATTGACGCTTTCAAGCTAGTCCCTGACGAAACTAAATCCTTGAAAGACACCATCAAAAACAAGTTTAAAAACTCGGAAGACACGGTGAATCTTTCACAAGAGTGCAGCGCGATCATTCAAAAGAACCATTCTCCTAAGAAACTTGGTGATCTAGGGAGTTTTACCTTGCCTTGCACTCTTGGTCCTTTGGTCTTTGAAAAGTGCCTATGCGATTTAGGGGCTAGTGTCAACGTTATGCCTTCGTCTGTGGCTAAACGACTTGGCCTTTCTTCTCTCCAACCTACTCAGATCTCTTTGGTGTTGGCCGATAGATCCGTGAAGGTACCCGTTGGAATCTTAGAAGATATTCCGGTAAAGTTGGGAGACGTTTTCATTCCAACAGATTTTGTCGTCTTGGGGATGGACAAAGAACCTGATAATCCACTCATCTTTGGAAGACCTTTCTTGGCAACCGCTGGAGCCGTCATAGATGTGAAGGTTGGAAAGATAGACTTACACCTTGGGAAGGACCTTGTTCAACGATACAACATCAACGATGTGGTCAAAAAGCCTACGGAGACGGTTCCTTGTGAAGCTTTGGTGATTGGAGTAGAGAAAGATGCTAGCAATGGTAAGACTAGTGATGATGCAAGGAGCAAACCCAAAGCTCCAAAAGTGGAACACCAACATCCTCCTAGAAAGTTTAGAATGGCGCATTCGAACTTGTCTAAAAACCGCGTCATTAGAAAGTTAGTCAACGAGGTTAAACTTTTGAAGAAAGCTTTCAAGGAAGGAGCAAGGAGTGCTCGCTGCGAGTCAAAACAAAGCAAGCACAACGATAGAGTCGAGTTTGTGGTGAACAGAGTAAAACTCAAGCCGCCCCCGGTACACGAAGTTGTCACCGAAAGAGATTCGACATCTCTTTCAATCCCCAATGTCACCTAAAAAGAAGGGGGTAAAGTCAAGCTAAGAGACTATAAACAAGCTCACTTGGGAGGAAGTCCCATGTCTATCCTTGTATATAAAATTTTAGTTTGCATTTAGATGATAATTTACTTAGAATATATGTCATGTTTGATGGTTTCAGGTGAAAACGAAGTAGGAAGACGAATTCTGAAAGGGGTATATATCGGCCTGTTATATCGGTTGCTGGACCGATATCGGGAAAGAATATCGGTCTGCTGGGACCGATACAGACGACTTCGACTCGTCGTGTTAGTACTACTGAGGTAACACCTGAACCATGTGCATACCCATTAGTTTTTCATATTAGAGTCATTCATACATACATTTAGGAACCTTCTCCAATGTTTGTTTCACACGGAGACCGTGTGATTTAAGTTTGGGGGAGTAGTCATATTAGTTTTCGCATATTAGCATTCATAAAAAAAAAAAAAAAAAAAAAAAAAAAACAAAAAAATCTGCATATAGGATTAGTTCATGGCATTTAGAGCATATGCATAGGGGATCTATGATGATGTTAACCTTGTAAAGCGACGCACTTTGTGTTTTGAACAGTATCTTAGGTGTAGTATCTTCCGTAAACAAATTAGAACTCGCTGAAAATCTTAAAACCGCAACTCTAGACATTGATGTTTAAAAAGCCAATTGTGTTGTTATGAAGCTTGGTAGTTCTAAGTCACCTTCGAAAAATTATCTGAACTTAAACTTGACTTTTAATTAGCATGATTGATAGTTTTCAAGAGAATTTCTATGGCTTTTTGATTTCTACGGATTGCGGCTTCCTAAACCGAAACACTTTAAGCGCAATCCGGTCATTCTCATTATAAGGATGATTCCCCTCTCACCCCCTACGCCTAAACCCAAACACTTGTGAGAATTCTTTTCATTTAGTGATTGTTTGGTTTCGCAAAAACTTGAAAGTATAGGGAGCGACAAGAAAGGACATCCATTGGGCTAGTGATTTAGAAGGGAATAATGGCTAGGTAAAACACGTCTTTGAGTTTTGAAAATTAAGAAAATAAACACGAGTGATTGTAAAACACCTAAGGGGTAAAAGAATGGCTAAGTATAAAAAAAAAAAATAGAAAAATCGGAAAAAAAAGAAAAGAAAAGAAAGAAAAAGAATTCGATTAAGAAATTAAAAAAAAAAAAAAAAAAAAAAGAGACTTAGCCAAAATAAAATCCTCTAAGGTTGTTAAGAAACTCGATGTTTAGGTGTTTAAATGTTTAAAAGAAAGACGATGGGTTAGTGGATAGAGTTGTATAGGGATGGATGTCCGGACTTGTATTGCTCCTTGTCTTTCCCGATTTTGCTTAACCCTTTCACTCCCCGAGAGAAACCGCGCTACAACTAACCACATGCATGAGTGTTAGCCTCCTTATTTGATTCGAAATCCCGCTCTTACCTAGACAAATAGAAAAACTCTTGGAAATTTTTGATCATGTTTCATGCTTGATTGTGTTTAATTGAATGTGAAAGGTGTTTAGACTACACAAGTGGATCACATATTTTTGGTAATAATAGCGGACTTAGACGGAGTTAAAGGTAGATAGAAATAAGTAGAACTAGTTCGGTTGCGAGAGGGTACTATGTTTAGGATACTTGTTCATTACACATCCACGTTGCTTTTGGTTTTGAGGTCCCCGCCTCTGCACTTTCTCGAACTTTGATGCAAATTCTCTTACTTGAGGACAAGCAAAGGATAAGTTTGGGGGAGTTGATAACTTGCATATTTTACACATTTTACCTTATGTTATGCATTAGAATTAACTCATTTAGGTTGCATTTAGTGTCATATAGGTTGCATCTTGGTTTGTTTCGTGTATTTCAGGTTTTGGAGCATAAAGACGGCAAAAGTGATGAATTTAAGCCAAAAAGAAGCAAATACACTTGCATCGGCATGTTGTATCGGTTTCTATTGGCCGATATAGAAAACAGAAAGTTTGCCGAAGCTCGTATCGGCCAACCATATCGGTTTGGAGTGGCCGATACGAGAGAAAAAGACCCGAAGGACGCGTATCGACTTGTTGTATCGGCTTAGCCTGACCGATACGAAGAAAACGAGCCGAAGGAAGGCTACCGAAAGCGCATATCGGTCGGCTCGTATCGGTTTGCATTGACCGATACAGGCCGCGAAAATTAATGGAAATTCGGTTTTATGTTGTAAAAAGGAAAACCAATTCCTAAACCAAATTGGTTTCCTTTATTTTCTTTGGTTTTTAATATATTAGGGTTTTTCTATGTTTAGAGGATTCATTCTATCTTTTATCTTTTCCATAGTTTTGTTTTTTTGTTTTGGAGACTTGTGAGGATTTCTTGGTGATTGCTTCTTGGCCACCTTGTAATCTTCATCATCATCATTGAATAAGAGTTTTCTTTACCCTTTGTTCTCTTTGTTTATTTTGTTTATGCTTATGGTTTCTTTGAATCAAATTGTTATGAATCTCAATATGATTTGTGAGTAGTTCTAAATAGACAATTGGGTTAGGGTTAAAGGGGTTTGATTGAATCTAGGATAGATAATTGTCTAAAACTTAATTGATTGAAAACTTTAGTCTTTGGTAACAGCCTTAAAGCTTTAATCGAGTTGGCCATTCGATTATCGAACCCAGGAAGCTTTATGAATCGAGAGATTATAAAGCCTCCTGAACAATTACCTTAGAACCAAGCCTAGCTTAACCGAGAGATCTGTGTTAATAAGCTTGGTGGTTAGAATTGATTTGTCCTTAAAGTTTCTCGACGATTAAACTATCCAAGACATTGTTTTAGTTTAATCGTTGAGAAAAGGATCATTGCCACGAGAGTGGATTGATCTAAAATCGTTTTCAAAACCTTAAAGTAAATTTTATAAAAGACAATTTGAAATCCGAAAGTTTAATCATCCTTTAAAACACCTTAACCTGATTGTTTAGCCTTTTAATAATCTTTCAAAACCTTTAATTCTCGTTTTTCGTTTTGTTAAATCTTCGGTTACAAAAACATCACACAAACAACCCTTTTGATCACACTTAAACTGAGTTTGTTTCGCATAAATTCAAATACATTGTTTGCTCCTGATTTGGTTTGACATCTTAAATACTACAATAAGATATTAGATTAAGCGGGGTAAAATCTCGTTTATCAAACATGTACAAAGATCATTGGGGCACCTATAAGAACTCATGTTTCATAATCCTTGGTTTAGAGTCCTATAATATGCGTTATAAGATGTTTCATAAGTTTGTGAAGCTTGTACAACCATTATTAAGGCACTAATAAGAACTCATGTTGCATGAATTTTTGTTTAGAGTCCTAGAATATTTGTTGCTAGATGTTTCATAAGTTCGTGAAACATGTACAACGATCATTGAGGCATTTATTAGAACTCATGTTGCATGAAACTTGGTTTAGAGTCCTAGAATCACATTGTTGGATGTTTCGTAAATTTGTCAAACTTGTACAAATATCATTGAGGTATTAATAAGCACTCATGTTGCAGGAAACTTGGTTTAGAGTTCTATAATATGCGTTGTTAGAGGTTTCATAAGTTCGTGAAACTTGTACGACGATCATTGATGCACTTATAAGAACTCAAATTGCATGAAATTTGGTTTAGAGTCCCTAGAATCACGTTATTAGATGTTTCATTAGTTCATGAAATTGTATAAAGATCATTGAGGCACAAATAAGCACTCATGTTGCATGAAACTTGGTCTAGAGTCCTAGAATATACGTTGTTAGATGTTTCCTAAGTTCTTGAAACTTTTACAAAGATCGTTGAGGAACTATTAAACACTCATGTTGATTGAATCTTGGATTAGAGTCCTAGAATATGCGTTGTTAGATATTTTATCGAGGCACTAATAAGCACTCAAGTTGCATGAAACTTGGGTTAGAGTCCTACATTATGCGTTGTTAGATATTTCATAATTTCGTTAAACTTGTACAAAGATCATTGAGGCACTAATAAAAACTCAAGTTGCATGAGACATGGTTTAGAGTACTAGAATATGTGTTGCTAGATGTTTCATAATTTCATGAAACTTGTATAAAGATCATTGAGGCACTAATAAACACTCATGTTGCATGAAACTTGGTCTATAGTCCTCTAATATGTGTTGTTAGATGTTTCATAAGTTTGTGAAAGTTTTACAAAAATCATTGAGACACTATTAAGCACTCATGTTGCATGAATCTTGGATTAGAGTCCTAGAATATGCGTTTTTAGATATTTCATAGGTTCATGAAACTTGTACAAAGATCATTGAGGCACTAATAAGCACTCATGTTGCATGAAACTTTGTTTAGAGTCCTAGAATATGCGTTGTTAGATGTTTCGTAAGTTCGTGAAACTAGTACAACGATCATTGCGGCACTTATTAGAACTCATGTTGCATGAAACTTAGTTTAGAGTCCTAGAATCACGTTGTTAAATGTTTTGTGAGTTTGTAAAACTTGTACAAAGATCATTGAGGCACTAATAAGCACTCATGTTGCATGAAACTTGGTTTAGAGTCATAGAATATGCGTTGTTAGATGTTTCATAATTTCGTGAAACTTGTACAAAGATCATTTAGGCAATAATAAGAACTCAAGTTGCATGAAACATGGTTTAGAGTGCTAGAATATGCGTTGATAGATGTTTCATTAGTTCATGAAATTTGTATAAAGATCATTGAGGCACTAATAAGCAGTCATGTTGCATGAAACTTGGATTAGGGTCCTATAATATGATTTGTTAGATGTTTCATAATTTCATTAAACTTATACACCGATCATTGAGGCACATATAAGAACTCATGTTGCATGAAATTTGGATTAGAGTCCTAGAACCACATTGTTAGATGTTTCATAAGTTCATGAAACATGTACGAAGTTCGTTGAGGCACTTATAAGAACTCATTTTTTACGAAACTTGGTTGAGACCAACTCCAATGAAAGGTTTTATTTTAGTTTTTGGTGGGTCTAGTTTGTAAATTTAAATAAATAAATGCATAAATATTGAAAACATATAAGACCCATGTCTTATTTTGGACAAATAGGAACCGTGTCTAGAACGACACGTGTCGTAATTTTAGAGTTTTGCAATTTTTTTTTTTTATGATTTGCAATTTCAATTATTTATAATTTTTTTAATAAAAACAAATTCTTTTTTTCTAGAGTTTTGCAATGGGAGAATTACAAAACTACACATTTTTAATTGCATTTCACAAAACTACACCTTTTAAAAATTTCTTCACAAAACTACACCTAATCACTAAAAATTAAATCCAAATTATACATATCCTACCCACTTAATCACTATATCCTAAACACTAATTAGCGAACCCAAATGACAATTTTTAATTTTGGTGAAGTTTTAAATAGTAAATCAAGCTTTTAAAATTTTGAAAATGTATAATTATGAGAAAAATTTGAATTAGATAGAGTTTTGTAAAGGAAAGAATGAAATGGTGTAGTTTTGTGAATTAATCTTTTGAAATTTCAATTATTTATAATTTTAGAGTTTTGCAATTTCAGTTATTTATAATTTTTTTTAATTAAAACACTGTAGTGTCTACCAATGGACGCAGCGTAAACGTCAGAGTGTCTTATGCATAAAAATACATTAAAAATATTCTTAAAAATAAAAATAAGACATTTGAATGTCTTGCTTGATGGATGTTTCGTAAGTTTCGTAAGAACTCATGTTGCATGAAACTTGGTTTAGACTCATAGAATCACGTTGTTAGATGTTTCGTAAGTTTGTGAAACTTATACAAAGATCATCGAGGCACTAATAAGCACTCATGTTTCATGAAACTTGGTTTAGAGTCCTACAATATGCATTGTTGGATGTTTCATAAGTTCGTAACACTTGTACAACGATCATTGAGGTAATTATAAGAACTTATGTTGCATGAAAGTTGGTATAAAGTCCTAGAATATGCGTTGTTAGATGTTTCATAAGGTTGTGAAACTTGGACAACGTTTATTGAGGCGCTGATAAGAAATAATGTTGCATAAAACTTGGTTTAGAGTCCTAGAATATGCGTTGTTAGATTTTTCATAACTTCGTGAAACTTGTACAAAATTATTGAGGCACTAATAAGAACTCATGTTGCATGAAACTTGTATTAGTGTCCTAGAATATGCGTTGTTAAATGTTTTATAAGTTCGTGAAACATGTACAAAGATCATTGGGGCACTTATAAGAACTCATGTTTCATAATCCTTGGTTTAGAGTCCTATAATATGCGTTGTTAGATGTTTCATAAGTTTGTGAAACTTGTACAACCATCATTAAGGCACTAATAAGAACTCATGTTGCATGAATTTTTGTTTAGAGTCCTAGAATATTTGTTGTTAGATGTTTCATAAGTTCGTGAAACATGTACAACGATCATTGAGACATTTATTAGAACTCATGTTGCATGAAACTTGGTTTAGAGTCCTAGAATCACATTGTTGGATGTTTCGTAAATTTGTCAAACTTGTACAAATATCATTGAGGCATTAATAAGCACTCATGATGCAGGAAACTTGGTTTAGAGTTCTATAATATGCGTTGTTAGAGGTTTCATAAGTTCGTGAAACTTGTACGACGATCATTGATGCACTTATAAGAACTCATGTTGCATGAAACTTGTTTTAGAGTCCTACAATATGCGTGATTAGATGTTTCATAACTTTGTGAAACTTGTACAACGATTATTGATGCACTAATAAGAACTCAGGTTGCATGAAATTTGGTTTAGAGTCCCTAGAATCACGTTATTAGATGTTTCATAAGTTCGTGAAATTGTATAAAGATCATTGAGGCACAAATAAGCACTCATGTTGCATGAAACTTGGTCTAGAGTCCTAGAATATACGTTGTTAGATGTTTCCTAAGTTCTTGAAACTTTTACAAAGATCGTTGAGGAACTATTAAACACTCATGTTGATTGAATCTTGGATTAAAGTCCTAGAATATGCGTTGTTAGATATTTCATCGAGGCACTAATAAGCACTCATGTTGCATGAAACTTGGGTTAGAGTCCTACATTATGCGTTGTTAGATATTTCATAATTTCGTTAAACTTGTACAAAGATCATTGAGGCACTAATAAGAACTCAAGTTGCATGAGACATGGTTTAGAGTACTAGAATATGCGTTGCTAGATGTTTCATAATTTCATGAAACTTGTATAAAGATCATTGAGGCACTAATAAGCACTCATGTTGCATGAAACTTGGTCTATAGTCCTCGAATATGTGTTGTTAGATGTTTCATAAGTTTGTGAAAGTTTTACAAAAATCATTGAGACACTATTAAGCACTCATGTTGCATGAATCTTGGATTAGAGTCCTAGATTATGTGTTTTTAGATATTTCATAGGTTCATGAAACTTGTACAAAGATCATTGAGGCACTAATAAGCACTCAAGTTGCATGAAACTTGGTTTAGAGTCCTAGAATTTGCGTTGTTAGATGTTTCGTAATTTCGTGAAACCTGTACGACGAGCATTGAGGCACTGATAAGAACTCACGTTGCATGAAACTTAGTTTAGAGTCCTAGAATCATGTTGTTAGATGTTTCGTAAGTTTGTGAAACTTGTACAAAGATCATTGAGTCACTAATAATCACTCATGTTGCATGAAACTTGGTTTAGAGTCCTAGAATATGCGTTGTTAGATGTTTAATAAGTTTGTGAAACTTGTACAACGATCATTGAGGCACTTATAAGAACTAATGTTGCATGAAATATGGTATAGAGTACTAGAATATGTGTTGTTAGATGTTTCATAATTTTGTCAAACTTGTACAACGATCATTGATGCTCTTATAAGAACTCATGTTGCATGAAACTTGGTTTAGAGTCCTAGAATCACGTTGTTAGATGTTTGTAAGTTTTTGAAACTTGTAAAAAGATAATTGAGGTACTAATAAGCACTCATTTTGCATGTAACTTGGTTTATAGTTCTAGAATATGCGTTGTTAGACGTTTCATAAGTTCGTGAAACTTGTACAACGATCATTGAGACACTTATAAGAACTCATGTTGCATGAAACTTGGTTTAGTGTCCTAGAATATGTGTTGTTAGATGTTTCATAAGTTTGTGAAAATTGTACAACGATCATTGAGACACTTATAAGAACTCATGTTGCATGAAACTCAGTTTAGAGTACTAGAATCACATTATTAGATGTTTCATAAGTTCATGAAACTTGTACAAAGATCATTTAGGCACTTAAAAGCACTCATGTTGCATGTAACTTGGTTTACATTCCTAGAATATGTGTTGTTAGATGTATCATAAGTTCGTGAAACCTGTACTAAGATCATTGAGGCACTAATAAGCACTTATGTTGCATGAAACTTGGTTTAGAATCCTAGAATATGCGTTGTTAGATGTTTCGTAAGTTCTTGAAACTTGTACAACGATCATTGAGGCACTTATAAAAACTCATGTTGCATAAAACTTGGTTTAGAGTCCTAGAATATGTGTTGTAGATGTTTGATAAGTTTGTGAAACTTGTAAAACGATAATTGAGGCACTTATAAGAACTAATGTTACATGAAACTTGGTATAGAGTCCTAGAATATGCATTGGTAGATGATTCGTAAGGTCGTGAAACTTGTAAAACAATAATTGAGGCACTTATAAGAACTCATGTTGCATAAAACTTGGTTTAGAGTCCTAGAATCACGTTGTTAGATGATTCTTAAGTTTGTGAAATTTGTACATAGATCATTGAGGCACTAATAAGCACTCATGTTGCATGAAACTTTGTAGAGTCCTAAAATATGTGTTTTTAGATGTTTCATAAGTTTGTGAAACTTGTACAACGATCATTGAGGCACTTTAAGAACTCATGTTGCATGAGACTCTGTTTAGAGCCCTAGAATATATGTTTTTAGATGTTTCATAAGTTCATGAAACTCAATGATCATTTAGGCACTAATAAGCCCTCATGTTGCATGTAACTTGGTTTAGCGTCCTAGAATATGCGTTGTTAGATGTTTCATTAGTTCGTGAAACTTGTTCAAAGATCATTGAGGAACTAATAAGACCTCATGTTGCATGAAACATGGTTTAGAGTCCTAGAATATGCGTTGTTAGATGTTTCATAGGTTCATGAAACTTATACAAAGATTATTGAGGCAGTAGTAAGCACTCATGTTGCATGAAACTTGGTTTAGAGTCATAGAATATACATTGTTAGATGTTTCGTAAGTTTGTGTAACTTGTACAACGATCATTGAGGCACTTATAAGAACTCATGTTTCACGAAACTTGGTTTAGAGTCCTAGAATCACGTTGTTAGATGTTTCGTAAGTTTGTGAAACTTGTACAACGATCATTTAGGCATTTATAAGCACTCATGTTGCATGTAACTTGGTTTACATTCCTAGAATATGTGTTGTTAGATGTTTCATAAGTTCGTGAAACCTGTACTAAGATCATTGAGGCACTAATAAGCACTTATGTTGCATGAAACTTGGTTTAGAATCCTAGAATATGCGTTGTTAGATGTTTCATAAGTTCGTGAAACTTGTACAACGATCATTGAAAAACTTATAAGAACTCATGTTGCATGAAACTTGGTTTAGTGTCCTAGAATATGTGTTGTTAGATGTTTCATAAGTTTGTGAAACTTGTACAACGATCATTGAGACACTTATAAGAACTCATGTTGCATGAAACTCAGTTTAGAGTACTAGAATCACATTATTAGATGTTTCATAAGTTCATGAAACTTGTACAAAGATCATTTAGGCACTTAAAAGCACTCATGTTGCATGTAACTTGGATTACATTCCTAGAATATGTGTTGTTAGATGTTTCATACGTTCGTGAAACCTGTACTAAGATCATTGAGGCACTAATAAGCACTTATGTTGCATGAAACTTGGTTTAGAATCCTAGAATATGCGTTGTTAGATGTTTCGTAAGTTCGTGAAACTTGTACAACGATCATTGAGGCACTTATAAAAACTCATGTTGCATAAAACTTGGTTTAGAGTCATAGAATATGTGTTGTAGATGTTTGATAAGTTTGTGAAACTTGTAAAACGATAATTGAGGCACTTATAAGAACTAATGTTACATGAAACTTGGTATAGAGTCCTAGAATATGCATTGGTAGATGTTTCGTAAGGTCGTGAAACTTGTAAAACAATAATTGAGGCACTTATAAGAACTCATGTTGCATAAAACTTGGTTTAGAGTCCTAGAATCACGTTGTTAGATGATTCTTAAGTTTGTGAAATTTGTACATAGATCATTGAGGCACTAATAAGCACTCATGTTGCATGAAACTTTGTAGAGTCCTAAAATATGTGTTTTTAGATGTTTCATAAGTTTGTGAAACTTGTACAACGATCATTGAGGCACTTATAAGAACTCATGTTGCATGAGACTCTGTTTAGAGCCCTAGAATATATGTTTTTAGATGTTTCATAAGTTCATGAAACTCAAAGATCATTTAGGCACTAATAAGCCCTCATGTTGCATGTAACTTGGTTTAGCGTCCTAGAATATGCGTTGTTAGATGTTTCATTAGTTCGTGAAACTTGTTCAAAGATCATTGAGGAATTAATAAGACCTCAAGTTGCATGAAACATAGTTTAGAGTCCTAGAATATGTGTTGTTAGATGTTTCATAGGTTCATGAAACTTATACAAAGATCATTGAGGCAGTAGTAAGCACTCATGTTGCATGAAACTTGGTTTAGAGTCATAGAATATACATTGTTAGATGTTTCGTAAGTTCGTGTAACTTGTACAACGATCATTGAGGCACTTATAAGAACTCATGTTTCACGAAACTTGGTTTAGAGTCCTAGAATCACGTTGTTAGATGTTTCGTAAGTTTGTGAAACTTGTACAACGATCATTGAGGCACTAATAAGAACTCATGTTGCATGTAACTTGGTTTAGAGTTCTAGAATATGCTTTGTTAGGTGTTTCATAAGTTCGTGAAACTTGTACAAAGATCATTGAGGCACTAATAAGACTTCATGTTGCATGAAACATTGTTTAGAGTCCTAGAATATGCGTTGCTAGATGTTTCACAGGTTCATGAAACTTGTACAAAGATCATTGAGGCACAAATAATCACTCATGTTGCATGAAACTTGGTTTAGAGTCCTAGAATATGTGTTGTTAGATGTTTCGAAAGTTCGTGAAACTTGTACATCGAGTATTGAGGCACTTATAAGAACTCATGTTGCATGAAACTTGGTTTAGGCTCATAGAATCACGTTGTTAGATGTTTTGTAAGTTTGGGAAACTTGTAAAAAGATCATCGAGGCACCAATAAGCACTCATGTTGCATAAAACTTGGTTTAGAGTCCTACAATATGCATTGTTAGATGTTTCATAAGTTCGTGACACTTGTACAATGAACATTGAGGTAATTATAAGAACTCATGTTGCATGAAAGTTGGTATAAAGTCCTAAAATATGCGTTGTTAGATGTTTCATAAGTTTGTGAAACTTGTACAACGTTTATTGAGGCGCTGATAAGAAATCATGTTGCATAAAACTTGGTTTAGATTCCTAGAATATGCGTTGTTAGATGTTTCATAACTTCGTGAAACTTGCACAAAATTATTGAGGCACTAATAAGCACTCATGTTGCATGAAACTTGGTTTAGTGTCCTAGAATATGCGTTGTTAAATGTTTTATAAGTTCGTGAAACATGTACAAAGATCATTGGAGCACTTATAAGAACTCATGTTTCATAATCCTTGGTTTAGAGTCCTAGAATATGCGTTGTTAGATGTTTCATAAGTTTGTGAAGATTGTACAACGATCATTGAGGCACTAATAAGAACTCATGTTGCATGAATTTTTGTTTAGAGTCCTAGAATATGTGTTGTTAGATGTTTCATAAGTTCGTGAAACTTGTAAAACGATCATTGAGGCATTTATTAGAACTCATGTTGTATGAAACTTAGTTTAGAGTCCTAGAATCACATTGTTGGATGTTTCGTAAATTTGTGAAACTTGTACAAATATCATTGAGGCATTAATAAGCACTCATGTTGCATGAAACTTGTTTTAGAGTTCTACAATATGCGTTGTTAGATGTTTCATAAGTTCGTGAAACCTGTACAACGATCATTGATGCACTTATAAGAACTCATGTTGCATGAAACTTGTTTTAGAGTCCTACAATATGCGTGATTAGATGTTTCATAAATTTGTGAAACTTGTACAACGATTATTGATGCACTAATAAGAAGTCATGTTGCATGAAATTTGGTTAAGAGTCCTAGAATCATGTTATTAGATGTTTCATAAGTTCATGAAATTGTATAAAGATCATTGAGGCACTAATAACCACTCATGTTGCATGAAATTTGGTCTAGAGTCCTAGAATATACGTTGTTAGATGTTTCCTAAGTTCTTGAAACTTTTACAAAGATCATTGAGGAACTATTAAACACTCATGTTGATTGAATCTTGGATTAGAGTCCTAGAATATGCGTTGTTAGATATTTCATAGGTTCATGAAACTTGTACAAAGATCATTGAGGCACTAATAAGCACTCATGTTGCATGAAACTTGGTTTAGAGTCCTAGAATATGCGTTGTTAGATGTTTCATAATTCCGTGAAACTTCTACAAAGATCATTGAGGCACTAATAAGAACTCAAGTTGCATGAGACATGGTTTAGAGTGCTAGAATATGTGTTACTAGATGTTTCATAATTTCATGAAACTTGTATAAAGATCATTGAGGCACTAATAAGCATTCATGATGCATGAAACTTGGTCTAGAGTCCTAGAATATGCGTTGTTAGATGTTTCATAAGTTCGTGAAAGTTTTAAAAAGATCATTGAGGCACTATTAAGCACTCATACTACATGAATCTTGGATTAGAGTCCTAGAATATGCGTAGTTAGATATTTCATAGGTTCATGAAACTTGTACGAAGATCATTGAGGCACTTATAAGCAGTCAAGTTGCATGAAACTTGGTTTAGAGTCCTAGAATTTGCGTTGTTAGATGTTTCGTAATTTCGTGAAACCTTTACAACGAGCATTGAGACACTTATAAGAACTCACGTTGCATGAAACTTGGTTTAGAGTCCTAGAATCATGTTGTTAGATGTTTCGTAAGTTTGTGAAACGTGTACAAAGATCATCGAGTCACTAATAACCACTCATGTTGCATGAAACTTGGTTTAAAGTCCTACAATATGCGTTGTTAGATGTTTAATAAGTTTGTGAAACTTGTACAACGATCATTGAGGCACTTATAAGAACTAATGTTGCATGAAATATGGTATAGAGTCCTAGAATATGTGTTGTTAGATGTTTCATAAATTTTTTGAAATTGGTACAACGATCATTGATGCACTTATAAGAACTCATGTTGCATGAAACTTGGGTTAGAGTCCTAGAATCACGTTATTAGATGTTTCGTAAGTTTTTGAAACTTGTAAAAAGATCATTGAGGTACTAACAAGCACTCATGTTGCATGTAACTTTGTTTAGAGTCCTAGAATATGCGTTGTTAGACGTTTCATAAGTTCGTGAAACTTGTACAAAGATCATTGAGGCACTAATAATAACTCATATTGCATGAAACTTGGTTTAGTGTCATTGAAAATGCGTTGTTAGATGTTTCATAAGTTTGTGAAACTTGTACAACCATCATTGAGACACTTATAAGAACTCATGTTGCATGAAACTCGATTTAGAGTACTAGAATCACATTGTTAGATGTTTCATAAGTTCATGAAACTTGTACAAAGATCATTTTGGCATTTATAAGCACTCATGTTGCATGTAACTTGGTTTAGAGTCCTAGAATATGTGTTTTTAGATGGTTCATAAGTTCGTGAAACTTGTACTAAGATCATTGATGCACTAATAAGACCTCATGTTGCATAAAACATGGTTAAGAGTCCTAGAATATGTGTTGTTAGATGTTTCATAGGTTCATGAAACTTGTACAAAGATCATCGAGGCACTAATAAGCACTTATGTTGCATGAAACTTGGTTTAGAGTACTATAATATGCGTTGTTAGATGTTTCGTAAGTTCGTGAAACTTGTACAACGATCATTGAGGCACTTATAATAACTCATGTTGCATAAAACTTGGTTTAGAGTCCTAGAATATGCGTTGTATATGTTTCATAAGTTTGTCAAACTTGTACAACGATCATTGAGGCACTTATAAGAACGAATGTTGCATGAAACTTGGTTTAGAGTCCTAGAATATGCGTTGTTAGATGTTTCATAAGTTCGTGAAACTTGTACAACGATCATTGAGGCACTTATAAGAACTAATTTTTCATGAAACTTTGTATAGAGTCCTAAAATATGTATTTTTAGATGTTTCATAAGTTTTGAAACTTGTACAACGATCATTGAGGCACTTATAAGAACTCATGTTGCATGAGAATATGTGTTTTTAGATGTTTCATAAGTTCATGAAACTTGTACAACGATCATTTAGGCACTAATAAGCACTCATGTTGCCTGTAACTTGGTTTAGCGTCCTAGAATATGCGTTGTTAGATGTTTCATAAGTTCGTGAAACTTGTACAAAGATCATTGAGGCACTAATAAGACCTCATGTTGCATGAAACATGGTTTAGAGTCCTAGAATATGCGTTGTTAGATGTTTCATAGGTTCATGAAACTTGTACAAAGATCATTGAGGCAGTAATAATCGCTCATTTTGCATGAAACTTGGTTTAGAGTCCTAGAATATGCATTGTTAGATGTTTCGTAAGTTCCTGAAACTTGTACAACGATCATTGAGGCACTTATAAGAACTCATGTTGCATGAAAATTGGTTTAGAGTCCTATAATCACGTTGTTAGATGTTTCGTAAGTTTTTGAAACTTGTACAAAGATCATTGAGGCACTAATAAGCATTGATATTGCATGAAACTTGGTCTAGAGTCCTAGAATATGCGTTGTTAAATGTTTCATAAGTTCGCGAAACTTTTACAAAGATCATTGAGGCACTATTAAGCATTCATGTTGCTTGAAACTTGGTTTAGATCAGTCCTAGAATATGTGTTGTAGAAGTTTCATAAATTTCTGAAACTTGTACAACGATCATTGAGGAACTTATAAGAACTCATGTTGCATGAAACTTGGTATAGAGTCCTATAATATGTGTTGTTAGATGATTCATAAGTTCGTGAAACTTGTAAAATAATCATTGATGCACTTATAAGAACTCATGATGCATGAAACTTGGTTTAGAGTCCTAGAATCACGTTGTTAGTTGTTGCGTAAGTTTGTGAAACTTGTACAAAGATCATTGAGGCACTAATAAGCACTCATGTTGCATGAAACTTGGTTTAGAATCCTCGAATATGCGTTGTTAGATGTTTCATAAGTTTGTGAAAATTGTACAACGATCATTGAGGCACTTATAAGAACTTATGTTGCATGAAACTTTGTATAGAGTCCTAGAATATGTGTTGTTAGATATTTCATAAGTTTGTGAAAATTGTACAACTATCATTGAGGCACTTATAAGAGAACTCATGTTGCATGAAAATTGGTTTAGAGCCCTAGAATCATGTTGTTAGATGTTTTATATCTTCATGAAACTTGTACAAAGATCATTTAGGCACTAATAAGCACTCATGTTGCATGTAACTTGGTTTAGCGTCCTAGAATATGTGTTGTTAGATGTTTTATAAGTTCGTGAAACTTGTACAAAGATCATTGAGGCACTAATAAGACCTTATGTTGCATGAAACATGGTTTATTGTCCTAGAATATGTGTTGTTAGATGTTTCATAGGTCCATGAAACTTGTACAAATATATATCATTGAGTCACTAATAAGCACTCATGTTGCATGAAACTATGTTTAGAGTCCTTGAATAATGTTGTTAGATGTTTCATCAGTTCATGAATCTTGTACAAATATCGTTGAGACATTTATAAGAACTAATGTTGCATAAAATTTGGCTTAGTTTCCTAGAATATGCGTTGTTAGATGTTTCGTAAGTTTGTGAAACTTGTACAAAAATCATTGAGGCACTTATAAGAAGTCATATTGCATGAAACCTAGATTAGAGTCCTACAATATGCATTGTTAAAAGTTTCGTAATTTCGTGAAATTTGTACAAAGATCATTAAGAAACTAGTAAGCACTCATGTTGCATAAAACTTGGTTTAGAGTCCTAGAATATGCGTTGTTAGATGTTTCGTAAGTTCGCGAAACTTGTACAACGATCATTGAGGCACTTATAAGAACTTGTACAAAGATCGTTGTACAAACATAAGTTCTTATAAGTGCATCAAAGATCGTTGTACAAGTTTCATGAACTTATGAAATATCTAACAACGCATATTCTAGGACTCTAAACCAAGTTTCATGAAACATGAGTTCTTATAAGTGCCTCTTTGATCTTTGTACAAGTTTCACAAACTTACGAAACATCTAACAACGTGATTCTAGGTTTCTAAACCAAGTTTCATGCAACATGAGTTCTTATAAATGCCTCAATGATCGTTGTAAGAATTTCACGAACTTACGAAACATCTAAAAACGTGATTCTAGGACTCTAAACAAGGTTTCATGCAACATGAGTTCTTATAAGTGCCTCAATGATCGTTTTACAAGTTTTACAAACTTACTAAACATGTAACAATTCATATTGGAGGAATCTAAACCAAGTTTCATGCAACATGAGTTCTTATAAGTGCCTCAATGATCTTTGTAAAAGTTTCACAAACTTACGAAACATCAAACAACTAATATTGTAGGAATCTAAACCAAGTTTAATGCAACATGAGTGATTATTAGTTCCTCAATGATTTTTGTACAAGTTTCACAAACTTACAACACATCTAACAACGTGATTCTAGGACTATAAACCAAGTTTCATGCAACATGAGTTTTTATAAGTGCCTCAATGATCGTTGTACAAGTTTCACAAACTTACTACACATCTAACAACGCATATTGTAGGACTCTAAACCAATTTTCATGCAATACGAGTTCTTATAAGTGTCTCAATGATTTTTGTAAAAGTTTCCCAAACTTACGAATCATCTAACTACGCATTTTCTAGGACTCTAAACCAAATTTCATGCAACATGAGTTCTTATAAGTGTCTCAATGATCTTCGTACAAGATTCATGAACTTATGAAATATCTACCAACGTGGTTCTAGGACTCTAAAACAAGGTTCATGCAACATGAGTTCTTATAATAAGTGCCTCAATAATCGTTGAACAAGTTTCACGAACTTATGAAACATCTAACAACGCATAATGTAAGACTCTAAACCATGTTTCTTGCAACATGAGTTCTTGTAAGTGTGTCAATGAACTTTGTACAAGTTTCACAAACTTACGAAACATCTAAAAACACATATTCTAGGACACTAAACCTATTTTAAAGCAAGATGAGTGTGTATTAGTGCCTCAATGATATTTGTACAAGTTTTACAAACTTACGAAACATCTAACAACGCATATTCTAGGATTATATACCAAGTTTCATGCAACATGAGTTCTTATAAGAGCCTCAATGATCTTTGTACAAGTTTCACGAACTTATGAAACATCTAACAACGCATAATGAAGGATTCTAAATCAAGTTTGATGCAACATGATTTCTTATAAGAGTCTCAATGATCTTTGTACAAATTTCACAAACTTACGAAACATCTATAGACGCATATTCTAGGACTCTATACCAAGTTTTATGGAATATGAGTTCTTATAAGTGCCTCAACAATCTTCGTACAAGTTTCTTGAAGTTATGAAACATCTAACAACGTGATTGTAGGACTCCAAACCAAGTTTCATGCAACATGAGTTCTTATTAGTGCCTCAATGATCTTTCTACAAGTTTCACGAACTTATGAAACATCTCACAACTTATATTGCAGGACTATAAACCAAGTTTCATGTAACGTAAGTTCTTATTAGTGTCTCAATGATCTTTCTACAAGTTTCACAAACTTATGAAACATCTCAAAACGCATATTCTAGGAATCTATACCAAGTTTCATGCAACATGAGTTCTTATATGTGCCTTAATTATTGTTGTACAAGTTTCATGAAGTTAGGAAACATCTAACAACGCATATCGAAGGACTCTAAACCAAGTTAAATGCAACATAAGTGCTTATTAGTGCCACAATAATCTTTCTACAAGTTCACAAACTTACGAACTATCTAACAACGTGATTCTAGGACATTAAACCAAGTTTGATGTAACATGAGTGCTTATTGGTGTCCTAATGATCTTTGTACAAGTTTCACAAACTTATGAAACATCTAACAATGCATATTCTAGGACTCTAAACAAAGTTTCATGGAACATGAGTTCTTATTAGTGCTTCAATAATCGTTGTACAATTTTCACGCATATTCTAGGACTCTAGACCAAGTTCCATACACTATGAGTTCTTATAAGTTTCTCAATGATCGTTGTACAAGTTTCACAAATTTACGAAAAATCTAATAACGCATTTTCCAGGACTCTAAACCAAGTTTTATGCAACATGAGTTCTTATAAGTGCCTCAAAGATCTTCATACAAGTTTCATGAACTTATGAAACATCTAACAACGTGATTCTAGGACTCTAAACCAAGGTTAATGCAACATGAGTTCGTATAAGTGTTTCAAATATCTTTGCACCACGCTTTTCCTTTAGAAGTTGTTGCGTCATGCTTTTAAAATCATTGATCTCGGTGTTGTCTTTTGTGCTTGTGCTTGTGGACTTAAGTTTCCTATCGTACTCAGGGCATGAGTTGGAGTTGCTCACTTGGAGATTCTCAATAAGTACAGTAGCTACCTCCGATGTCTTAGTCATGACATCTCCTTTACTTGTGGTGTCTAAAGATAGTCGGTACGTTTCATCGATACTACGGTAGAAAGTGTAGATCAAGTGGGTCTTAGTGAAATCGTGATGTGGAAAATCGTAGAAGGACTCGATTGGGACTTGCCAAAACGATGAGATCTTGTTCCTAAGAGCATTGGCTTTCGACTTCGTGAAGAAGTATGCGAGAAATTGTCCCTTGTATTCATCCCAAGTGTGAATAGAATCAGGTGGGAGAGACTTCAGCAATCGATACGCTTTGTCAGCTAAGGAGAATCTAAACAACTTACACATGAACAAATCTCTCGAGACTCCATTGATTCTAGTTGTGCTACATACGTCATCAAAGCTCTCAATGTGGTCCATCGGGCGTTCGTGAGGAAACCCTTGGAATTGATTCTATTTCACCAAGTGCATAATCTGACACTTAATCTCGTAGTTTTGTCTCCGATTTCCAGCGGGTTGAAAATGATTATGGTCTTGAAAGAAGACATCTGAACGGTCTTCCTCTAGCATGGTTGTCCCTCTTGGGGCTGTCATAAAGTCAACCATTTGTTGTTGGATCAGTGAGATCTCAGAGTTTTCGTAAGCTTCTTGGTTTTGTCCATCGGCTTGTCCATTGTCAGCTTCAATCTGATTACCATTAGCGTCGAACTTAGAATTGTTATCCATGTTGATATCTCTTCCTCGGTTACGACGATTGGGGCGTTTGATTCTTGCTAATTCGGCGTTGTGAAAAGCGAGTAGGTTCTCAGCTCCTTTGCTTCTTCTTTGCATTCACCTCAAATAAAAAAGCAAAATAGTGAGTAACTAAAATAAAATAAAGAAAAGCTTAGACTATATAAGAACTCATGTTGCATGAACCTTGTTTTAGAGTCCTAGAATCACGTTGTTAGAGTTTCGTAAAGTTGTGAAACTTGTACAAAGATCATGGAGACACTTATAAGAACTCATGGTGCATGAAAATTGTATTAGAGTCCTACAATATGTGTTGTTAGATGTTTCATAAGTTCGTGAAACATGTACAAAGATCATTTAGGCACTTATAATAACTCATGTTGCATGAAACTTGGATTAGTGTCCTAGGATCACGTTGTTAGATGTTTCGTAAGTTTGTGAAACTTTTACAAAGATCATCAACACACTTACAAGCACTTATGTTGCATGAAACTTTGTTTAGAGTCTTATAATATGCGTTGTTAGATGTTTTATAACTTCTTGTAAACTTGTACTAAGATCATTGAGGCACATATAAGAACTAATGTGGCATGAAAATTGGATTAAAGTCATCTAATATGCATAATGAAGGACTCTAGACCAAGTTTCATGCAACATGAGTTCTTATAAGTGCCTCAATGATCTATTTACAAGTTTCACAAACTTACGAAACATCTAACAACGCGATTATAGGAATTTAAACCAAGTTTCATGCAACATGAGTTCTTATAAGTGTCCCAATGATATTTGTACCAGTTTCACAAACTTACGAAACATCTAACAACGTGATTCTAGGACTTTAAACAAAGTTTCATGCAACATGAGTTCTTATAAGTGTCTCTATGATCTTTGTACAAGTTTCACAAACTTACGAAACATCTATTAACGCGATATAAATGACTAAACCAAGTTTCATGCAACATAAGTTCTTATTAGTGTCTTAATGAGTTGTGTACATGTTTCACGAACTTACGAAACATATAACAACGCGATCCTAGGACTTTATACCAAGTTTCAATTAACATGAGTTCCTATAAGTACCTCAACGATCTTCGTACAAGTTTCATGAACTGGTGAAACATCTAACAACGTGATTCTAGGACTCTAAACCATGTTTCATGCAACATGAGTTTTTATAAGTGCATCAATGATTTTTGGACAAGTTTCACGAACTTATGTAACATTTAACAACACATATTGTAGGACTCTAAACAAATTTTCATTAAACATGAGTTCTTGTAAATGCCTCAATGATCTTTGTACAAGTTTTCACAAAATTACGAAACATCTAACACCATGACTATAAGACTCTAAATCAAGTTTCATGCAACATGAGTTCTTATAAGTGTCTCAATGATCTTTTTACAAGTTTCACAAACTTACAAAACATCTAACAACATGAATCTAGAACTTTAAACCAAGTTTCATGCAACATGAGTTCTTATAAGTGTCTCAAGGATCTTTGTACAAGTTTCACAAACTTACGAAACATCTCTTAAAGTGATTTTAGAACTAAACCAAGTTTCATTCAAGATGAGTTCTTATAAGTGTCGCAATGAACTTTGTACAAGTTTCACAAACTTATGTAACATCTCACAACGCATAATGAATGACTCTAAACCATGTTTCATGCAACATGAGTTCTTATAAGTCTTTCAATGATCTTTATACAAGTTTCAAAAACTTACGAAATACCTAATAATGTGATTTTAGGACTCTAAACCATGTTTCATGCAACATGAGTTATTATAAGTGCCTCAATGATCTTTGTGCAAATTTCAAGAACTTATAAAACATCTAATAACGCATAATGAAGGAGTTTATACCAAGTTTCATGCCACAATGAGTGCTTATAAGTGTCTTAATGATCTTTTTACAAGTTTCACAAACGTACAAAACATCTAACAACGTGATTCTAGGACTCTAAATTAAGTTTCATGCAACATGAGTGCTTATTACTTCCTCAATGATCTTTGTACTAGTTTGACAAACTTATGAAACATCTAACAACGCATATTATAGGACTCTAAACCAAGTTACATGTAACATGAGTGCTTATTAGTTCCTCAATGTTCTTTGTACAAGTTTCGCAAAACTTACGAAACATCTAACAACGCATATTCTAGAACTCTATACCAAGTTTCATGCAACATGAGGCCTTATAAATGCCTCAACGATCTTCGTACATGTTTCATGAACTTATGAAACATCTAACAACGTGTCTAGGACTCTAAACCAAGGGTCATGCAACATGAGTTCATATAAGTGCCTGAATGATCGTTGTACAAGTTTCACGAACTTATGAAACATCTAACAACACATATTGTAGGGCTATAAACTAAGTTTAATGCAACATGAGTGCTTATTAGTGCCTCAATGATCTTTTTACAAGTTTTCACAAACTAAAGAAACATCCAACAATGTGATTTTAGGACTCTAAACCAAGTTTTATGCAACAAAAGTTCTTATAAGTTCCTTAAATATTGTTGTACAAGTTTCATGAACTTGTGAAACATCTAACAACGCATATTCTAAGACTTTAAACCAAGTTTCATGCAACATGAGTGCTTAATAGTGACTCTATGATCTTTGTACAAGTTTCACGAATTTAAAAAAGTTCTACCAACACATATTGTAGGACTGTAATCCAAGTTTCATGCATCATGAGTTATTATAAGTACCTCAACGATTATTTTCGTACAAGTTTCATGAACTTATTAAACATATAACAACGCTTATTCTTGGAATCTTAACCAAGTTTCATGCAACATGAGTTCTTATAAGTGCCTCAACGATCTTCGTACAATTTTAATGAACTTATGAAACATGTAACAACGTGATTCTAGGACTCGAAACAAAGGTTCATGGAACATGAGTTCTTATAAGTGCCTAAATGATCTATGTACAAGTTTCACGAACTTATGAAGCATCTAACAACGCATAATGTAGGATTCTAAACCAATTTTCATGCAACATGAGTTATTATTAGTGCCTCAATGATCTTTCTACGAGTTTCATGAACTTTTGAAACATCTAACAACGCATATTGCAGTACTCTAAACCAAGTTTCATGCAACATGACTACTTATTAGTGCAACTATGATCATAGTACAAGAATAAACAACTTATGAAACATCTCACAACGCATATTCTAGGACTCTATACCAAATTTCATGCAACATGAGTTCTTGTAAGTGCCTCAATGATTGTTGTACAAGTTTCACGAACTTATGAAATATTTAACAACGCATATTGTAGAAATCTAAACCAAGTTTTATGCAACATGAGTCCTTATTAGTGTCTCAATGATCTTTGTACAAGTTTCTCAAACTTACGAAACAACTAACAACGTGATTCTAGGACTCTAAACCAAGTTTCATGCAACATGAGTTGTTATAAATGCCTCAATGATCGTTGTACATGTATCACAAACTTACGAAACAGCTAAGAAAGTTATTCTAGGACTCTTAACCAAGTTTCATGCAAAATGAGTTCTTATAAGTGTCTCTATGATCTTTGTACAAGTTTCACAAACTTACAAAACATCTAACAACATGAGTCCTTATAAGTGCCTCAAGGATCTTCGTACAAGTTTCATGAACTTATGAAACATCTAACAACGTGATTCTAGGACTCTAAACCAACGTTCATGCAACATGACTTCTCATAAGTGTCTCAATGATCGTTGAATAAGTTTCTTAAACATATGAAACATCTAACAATGCATAATGTAAGACTCTAAACCAATTTTTATGCAACATGAGTTCTTGTAAGTGTCTCAATGATCTTTGTACACCTTTCACAAACTTACGAAACATTTACAAATGCATATTCTAGGACTCGAAAACAAGTTTCATGCAACATGAGTGCTTATTAGTGCCTCAATGATATTTGTACAAGTTTCATAAACTTATGAAACATCTAACAATGCATATTCTAGGACTCTAAATAAAGTTTTATGCAACATAAGTTCTTATAGTTTCATCAAAGATCGTTGTACAAGTTTCATGAACTTATGAAATATATAACAACGCATATTCTAGAACTCTAAACCAAGTTTCATGAAACATGAGTTCTTATAAGTGTCTCTTTGATCTTTCTACAAGTTTCACAAACTTCCGAAACATCTAATAACGTGATTCTAGGTTTCTAAACCAAGTTTCATGCAACATGAGATCTTATAAATGCCTCAATGATTGTTGTAAAAGTTTCACGAACTTACGAAACATCAAACAACTCATATTGTAGGAATCTAAACCAAGTTTAATGCAACATGAGTGATTATTAATTCCTCAATGATTTTTGTACAAGTTTCACAAACTTACAACACATCTAACAACGTGATTCTAGGGCTCTAAACCAAGTTTCATGCAACATGAGTTTTTATAAGTGCCTCAATGATCGTTGTACAAGTTTCACAAACTTACTAAACATCTAACAACGCATATTGTAGGACTCTTAACCAATTTTCATGCAATACGAGTTCTTATAAGTGTCTCAATGATCTTTGTACAAGTTTCGCAAACTTACAAACATCTAACTACGCATTTTCTAGGACTCTAAACCAAATTTCATGCCACATGAGTTCTTATAAGTGTCTCAATGATCTTCGTACAAGTTTCATGAACTAATGAAATATCTAACAACGTGATTCTAGGAATCTAAACCAAGGTTCATGCAACATGAATTCTTATAATAAGTGCCTCAATAATCGTTGAACAAGTTTCACGAACTTATGAAACATCTAACAACACATAATGTAAGACTCTAAACCATGTTTCCTACAACATGAGTTCTTGTAAGTGTCTCAACGAACTTTGTACAAGTTTCACAAACTTACGGAAAATCTAAAAACACATATTCTAGGACACTAAACCTATTTTAAAGCAAAATGAGTGTGTATAAGTGCCTCAATGATATTTGTACAAGTTTTACAAACTTACGAAACATCTAACAACGCATATTCTAGGATTCTATACCAACTTTCATGCAACATGAGTTCTTATAAGAGCTTCAATGATCTTTGTACAAGTTTCACGAACTTATGAAACATCTAACAACGCATAATGAAGGATTCTAAATCAAGTTTCATGCAATATGATTTCTTATAAGAGTCTCAATGATCTTTGTACAAATTTCACAAACTTACGAAACATCTAACGACGCATATTCTAGGACTCTATACCAAGTTTCATGGAACATGAGTTCTTATAAGTGCCTCAACAATCTTCGTACAAGTTTCTTGAAGTTATGAAACATCTAACAACGTGATTCTTGGACTCCAAACCAAGTTTCATGCAACATGAGTTCTTATAATTAGTGCCTCAATGATCTTTCTACAAGTTTCACGAACTTATGAAACATCTCACAACTTATATTGCAGGACTATAAACCAAATTTCATGTAACGTAAGTTCTTATTAGTGTCTCAATGATCTTTCTACAAGTTTCACAAACTTATGAAACATCTCCAAACGCATATTCTAGGACTCTATACCAAGTTTCATGCAACATGAGTTCTTATATGTGCCTCAATTATTGTTGTACAAGTTTCATGAAGTTAGGAAACATCTTACAACGCATATCGAAGGACTCTAAACCAAGTTAAATGCAACATAAGTGGTTATAAGTGCCTCAATAATCTTTCTACAAGTTCACAAACTTACGAACTATCTAACAACGTGATTCTAGGACATTAAACCAAGTTTCATGCAACTTGAGTGCTTATTGGTGTCTCATTGATCTTTGTACAAGTTTCACAAACTTATGAAACATCTAACAATGCATATTTTAGGACTCTAAACAAAGTTTCATGGAACATGAGTTCTTATTAGTGCTTCAATAATCGTTGTACCATTTTCACGCATATTCTAGGACTCTAGACCAAGTTCCATAAACTATGAGTTCTTATAAGTTTCTCAATGATCGTTGTACAAGTTTCACAAACTTACGAAACATCTAATAACGCATTTTCCAAGACTCTAAACCAAGTTTTATGCAACATGAGTTCTTATAAGTGCCTCAAAGATCTTCATGAACTTATGAAACATCTAACAACGTGATTCTAGGACTCTAAACCAAGGTTAATGCAACATGAGTTCGTATAAGTGTCTCAAATGATCTTTGTACAAGTTTAACGAAATTAACATGACGAACATCTAACAACGAATATTCTAGGACTCTAAACCAAGTATCATGCAACATGAGTGCTTATTAGTAGGGATGTTAATAAGGGCTCACCATTAAAGGGCCCACCCTAACTAAAACCCTAACCCTTTTTGTTGTTCTTAGAAACTTTAGGGACAATTTAGGGGCAGGTTTATAAGAAAAATTGTTTATCTTGGCGGAAAATTGTAAAATCACAATTTTGGCGGAAAAACCTTGAATCACGATTTTTGTGGAAAACTTAAAATCGGTACTTTTAAAATCGGTACTTTTAAAATCGGAATATTTGCGAAAAAGTAGATCCGCGATTTTGACGGAAAACGTAAAATCTAGACTTTGACGGGACTATTGACAAATTAGTTGATAAAATTAATATATTAAAAGGGATCAAAATGGGTTAAGGGATATCAAGGGCTAAACCATATTTAATTATATTTGAAGGTATCAAAATTGTTAGGGCTCTAAATTGTTGGGGCTCATTTAGGGCCGAGCTTTAAACAAATAGGGTCGGGTTGGGTCGAAAAACCCTATTTAATATCCCTACTTATTAGTACCTCAATGATCTTTGGACAAGTTTCACAAACTTATGAAACATCTAACAATGCATATTCTAGGACTCTAAACCAAGTTTCATGCAACATGAGTTCTTATTGCCTCAATGATTGTTGTACAAGTTTCACGAACTTATGAAACATCTAACAACACATATTGTAGGACTCTAAACAAAGTTTCATGAAACATGAGTGCTTATTAGTGCCTCAATGATCTTCGTACAAGTTTCATGAAATTTTGAAACATCTAACAACGTGATTCTAGTACTCTAAACCAAGTTTCATGCAACATGAGTTCTTATTAGTGCCTCAATGATCGTTTTACAAGTTTCATAAACTTATGAAACATCTCAAAACGCATATTCTAGGACTCTATACCAAGTTACATGCAACATGAGTTCTTATAAGTGTCTCAAATATCTTTGTACAAGTTTCATGAAATTATTAAACATCTAACAACGCATATTCTAGGACTCTAAACCAAGTATCATGCAACATGAATGCTTATTAGTAGGGATGTTAATAAGGGATCACTATTAAAGGGCCGACGCTAACTAAAACCCTAACCCTTTTTGTTGTTCTTTGAAACTTTAGGGCCAATTTAGGATTGGGTATATAAGAAAAAGGGTTTATCTTGGCGGAAAAATGTAAAATCGCGATTTTGGCCGAAAAACGTAAAATCGAGACTGTGGCGGAAAAACGTTGAATAGCGATTTTGGCGGGAAATTTTAAATTGCGATTTTGGCGGGAAATTTTAAATTGCGATTTTGGCGGAAAAACCTTGAATCACGATTTTTGCGGAAAAATTAAAATCAGTACTTTTAAAATCGTAATATTAGCGAAAAAAGTAGATTCGCGATTTTGACGGAAAACGTAAAATCTAGACTTTGACAAGACTATTGACAAATTAGATGATAAAATTTATATATTGAAAGGGCTCAAAATGGGTTAAGGGTTATCAAGGGTTAAACCATATTTAATTATATTTGAAGGGCTCTAAATCAAAACATCACACAACGCATATTCTAGGACTCTAAATCAAGTTTTATGCAACATGATTTCTTATAAGTGTCTCAAATGATCTTTGTACCGGTTTCATAAACTTACGAAACATCTAACAACGCATATTCTAGGACTCTAAACCAAGTTTCATGCAACATGAGTTCTTATAAGTGTCTCGATGATCTTTGTACAAGTTTCACAAACTTACGAAACATCTAACAACGCATATTCTAGGACTCTAAACCAAGTTTCATGCAACATGAACTATTATAAGTGTCTCAATGATCTTTCTACAAGTTTCACGAACTTACGAAAAATCTAACAACGCATATTCTAGGACTCAAAACCAAGTTTCATGCAACATGAGTGCTTATTAGTGTCTCAATGATATTTGTAAAAGTGTCACGAACTTAAGAAAAATTTAACCACGCATATTCTCGGACTCTAAACCAAGTTTCATGCAACATGAGTTCTTATAAGTGTCTCGATGATCTTTGTACAAGTTTCACAAACTTACGAAACATCTAACAACGCATATTCTAGGACTCTAAACCAAGTTTCATGCAACATGAACTATTATAAGTGTCTCAATGATCTTTCTACAAGTTTCACGAACTTACGAAAAATCTAACAACGCATATTCTAGGACTCAAAACCAAGTTTCATGCAACATGAGTGCTTATTAGTGTCTCAATGATATTTGTAAAAGTGTCACGAACTTAAGAAAAATTTAACCACGCATATTCTCGGACTCTAAACCAAGTTTCATGCAACATGAGTTCTTAAAAGTGACTCAATGATTGTTTTACAAGTTTCAAGAACTTACGAAACATCTAACAACGCATATTCTAGGACTCTAAACAAAGTTTCATGCAACAAGAGTGCTTATTAGTGCCTCAATGATCTTTGTACAATTTTCATGAACTTATGAAACATCTAACAACGCATAATCTAGGACTCTAAACCAAATTTCATGCAATATTAGTGCTTCTTAGTGCCTCGATGATCTTTGTACAAGTTTCACGAATTTATAAAACATCTAACAACGCATATTCTAGGACTCTAAACTAAGTTTTATACACCGAGTTGTTATAAGTGTCTCAATGATCTATGTACAAGTATCACAAACTTACGAAACATCTAACAACACATATTCTAGGACTCTAAACCTAGTTTCATGCAACATGAGTTCTTATAAGTGCCTCAACGATCTTTGTACATGTTTCACAAACTTATGAAACATCTAACAACACATATTTTACAACTCTCTACCATGTTTCATGCAACATGAGTGCTTGTAAGTGCCTCCATGATCTTTCTACAAGTTTAACGAACTTACAAAACATCTAACAACGCATATTCTAGGACTTTAAACCAAGTTTCATGCATCATGAGTGCTTATTAGTGCCTCAATGATATTTGTAAAAGTTTTACGAACTTATGAAAAATTTAACAACGCATATTCTCGGACTCTAAACCAAGTTTCATGCAACATGAGTTCTTAAAAGAGACTCAATGACCGTTGAACAAGTTTCACGAACTAACTAAACATCTAACAACGCATATTCTACGACTCTAAACCAAGTTTCATGCAACATGAGTTCTTATACGTGTCTCAATGATCTATGTACAAGTTTCACAAACTTACGAAAGATCTAACAACACATATTCTAGGACTCTAAATCAAGTTTCATGCAACATGAGTTCGTATAAGTGCCTCAAATATCTTTCTACAAGTTTCACAAACTTACGAAACATCGAACAACACATATTCTAGAACTCTAAACAAAGTTTCGTGCATCATGAGTGCTTATTAGTGCCTCTATGATCTTTTTACAAGTTTCACGAAATTATAAAACATCTAACAACGCATATTGCAGGACTCTACACCAAGTTTCATGCAACATGAAGTGCCTCAATGATCTTTGTACAAGTTTCACGAACTTATGGAACATCTAACAACACATATTCTTGGACTCTAAACAAAGTTTCATGCAACATAAGTTCTTATTAGTGCTTCAATGATCTTTGTACATTTTTCATGAACTTATGAAACATCTAACAACGCATATACTAGGACTCTAAACCAAGTTTCATGCAATATTAGTTCTTATTAGTGCCTCAATGATCTTTGTACAAGTTTCACGAATTTATGAAACATATAACAACGCAAATTCTAGGACTTTAAACTAAGCTTTATACACCATGAGTTCTTATAAGTGTCTCAATGATCTTTGTACAAGTTTCACAAACTTACAAAACATCTAACAACGCATATTCTAGGACTCTAAACTAAGTTTCATGCAACATGAGTTTTTATAAGTTCCTCAACGATCTTTGTACATGTTTCACAAACTTATGAAACATCTAACAACACATATTCTATAACTCTCTACCATGTTTCATGCAACATGAGTGTTTGTAAGTGCCTCCATGATCTTTCTACAAGTTTCACGAACTTACGAAAAATCTAACAACGCATATTCTAGGACTCTAAACCAAGTTTCATGCAACATGAGTGCTTATTAGTGTCTCAATGATATTTGTAAAAATGTCACGAACTTATGAAAAATTTAACAACGCATATTCTCGGACTCTAAACCAAGTTTAATGCAACATGAGTTCTTAAAAGTGACTCAATGATCGATGTACAAGTTTCGCGAACTTACGAAACATCTAACAACGCATATTCTAGGACTCTAAACCAAGTTTAATGCAACATGAGTGATTATTTGTGCCTCAATAATCTTTGTACAATTTTCATGAACTTATGAAACATTTAACAACGCATAATTTAGGACTCTAAACCAAGTTTCATGCAATATTAGTTCTTATTAGTGCCTCAATGATCTTTGTACAAGTTTCACGAATTTATGAAACATCTAACAACGCATATTCTAGGACTCTAAACTAAGTTTTATAGACCATGAGTTCTTGTAAGTATCTCAATGATCTATGTACAAGTTTCAAAAACTTACGGAAACATCTAATTCTAGTACTTTAAACCAAGTTTCATGCAACATGAGTTCTTATAAGTGCCTCAACGATTTTTGTACATGTTTCACAAACTTATGAAACATCCAACAACATATATTCTACAACTCTCTACCCTGTTTCATGCAACATGAGTGCTTGTAAGTGCCTTCATGATCTTTCTACAAGTTTCACGAACTTACGAAACATCTAACAACGCATATTCTAGGACTCTAAACCAAGTTTAATGCAACATGAGTTCTTATTAGTGCCTCAATGATATTTTTAAAAGTTTCACGAACTTATGAAAAATTTAACAACGCATATTCTCGGACACTAAACCAAGTTTCATGCAACATGAGTTCTTAAAACTGACTCAATGATCGTTGAACAAGTTTCACGAAATTGTGAAACATCTAAAAACACAAATTCTAGGACTCTAAACCAAGTTTCATGCAACATAAGACCTTATTAGTGCCTCAATGATATGTGTACAAGTTTCATGAACTTATGAAACATCTAACAACACATAATATAGGACTCTAAACCAAGTTTCATGCAATATTAGTTCTTACTATTGCCTCAATGTTCTTTGTACAAGTTTCACGAATTTATGAAACATCTAACAACGAATATACTAGGACTCAAAACTAAGTTAAATACACCATGAGTTATTATAAGTGTCTCAATGATATATGTTCAAGTTTCACAAACTTACGAAACATCTAACAACGCATATTCTAGGACTCTAAACCAAGTTTCATGCAACATGAGTTCTTATTAGTGCCCCAATGATCTTTGTACAAGTTTCATGAACTTATGAAACATTTAACAACGCATATTTTATGACTCTAAACTAAGTTTACAAAACCATGAGTTCTTATAAGTGTCTCAATGATCTATGTACAAGTTTCACAAACTTACGAAACATCTAACAACACATATTCTAGGACTCTAAACCAAGTTTCATGCAACATGAGTTCTTATAAGTTCTTCAACCATCTTTCTACAAGTTTCATGAACTTATGAAACATTTAACAACGCATATTCAAGGACTCTAAACAAAGTTTCATGCAATATTAGTTCTTATTGGTGCCTCAATGATCTTTGTACATGTTTTACGTACTTATGAATCATCTAACAACGCATATTTTAGGAATCTAAACTAATTTTCATAAACCATGAGTTCTTATAAGTGTCTCAATGATCTAAACCAAGTTTCATGCAATGTTAGTTCTTATTAGTGCCTCAATGATCTTTGGACAAGTTTCACGAATTTATGAAACATATAACAACGCAAATTCTAGGACTTTAAACTAAGTTTTATACACCATGAGTTCTTATAAGTGTCCTAATGATCTTTGTACAAGTTTCACAAACTTACAAAACATCTAACAACGCATATTCTAGGACTCTAAACTAAGTTTTATGCAACATAAGTTTTTATAAGTGCCTCAACGATCTTTGTACATGTTTCACAAACTTATGAAACATCTAACAATGCATATTCTAGAACTCTCTAACAAGTTTCATGCTCTCTAGCAAGTTTCATGCAACATGATTTCTTGTAAGTGCCTCAATGATATTTCTACAAGTTTCACAAACTTACGAAACATCTAACAACACATATTATAGGACTCTAAACCAAGTTTCATCCAACATGAGTGCTTATTAGTGCATCAATGGTATTTGTACAAGTTTCATGAACTTATGAAACGTCTAACAACGTGATTCTAGGACTATAAACCAAGGTTCCTGCAACAAGAGTTCTTGTAAGTGTCTCAATGATATTTCTACAAGTTTCACAAACTTACGAAACATCTAACAACACATATTCTAGGACTCTAAACAAAGTTTCATACAACATGAGTGCTTATTAGTGCCTCAATGGTATTTGTAGAAGTTTCATGAACTTGTGAAACATCTAACAACGTGATTCTAGGACTATAATCCAAGTTTCATGCAGCATGAGTTCTTGTAAGTGTCTCAATGATCTTTGTACAAGTTTCACAAACTTCCGAAACATCTAAAAACACATATTTTAGGACTCTAAACCTGGTTTTAAGCAAGATGAGTGTGTATAAGTGTCTCAATTATCTTTGTACAAGTTTAACAACTTATGAAACATCTAACAACGCATGTTGTAGGGCTCTAAACCAAGTTTCATGCAACATGAGTGCTTATTAGTGCCTTAATGATCTTTGTACAAGTTTCACAAACTTATGAAACATCTAACAACACATATTATAGAACTCTCTACCAAGTTTCGTACAATATGAGTACTTGTAAGTGCCTCAATGATCTTTCTACAAGTTTCAAGAACTTACGAATGATATAAGAACGCATATTCTACGACTCTAAACTAAGTTTCATGCAACACGAGTGCTTATTAGTGCATCAATGATCTTTGTACAAGTTTCAAAAACTTATAAAACATTTAACAAAGCCTATTCTAGGACTCAAAATCAAGTTTCATGCAACCTAAGTTCTTATAAGTGCCTCAATGATCGTTGTACAAGTTTAATGTACTTATGAAACATCTAACAACTCATATTCTAGGACTCTAAACCAAGTTTCATGCAACTTGAGTTCTTACTAGTGCCTCTATGATATTTGTACAAGTTTGACGAACTCAAAAAACTTCTAACAACGCATATCGTAGGACTCTAATCCAATTTTTATGCAACATGAGTTCTTATAAGTGCCTCAACGATCTTCGTACAAGTTTCATGAACTTATGAAACATTCAACAATGGATATTCTAGGACTCTTAACCAAGTTTCATGCAACATGAGTTCTTATAAATGCCTCAATGATCGTTGTACACGTTTCACGGACTTATGAAACATCTAACAACGCATAATGTAGGACTCTAAACGATGTTTTATGCAACATGAGTTCTTATTAGTGCCTCAATGATCTTTCTACAAGTTTCACGAACTTACGAAACATCTAACAACGCATATTCTATGACTCTAAAAGAAGTTTTATGAAGTTATGAAACATCTAACAACGTGATTCTAGGACTCTAAACCAAGTTTCATGCAACATGAGTTCTTATATGTTCTTCAATGATCGTTGTACAAGTTTCAAGAATTTATGTAACATCTAACAACACATAATGTAGGATTCTAAACAAAGTTTCATGCAACACGAGTTCGTATTAATGTCTAAATGATCTTTCTACAAATTTTACGAAGTTATGAAACATCTAACAACGCATATTGCAGGACTCTAAACCAAATTTCATGCAACATAAGTTCTTATTAATGCCTCAATGATCGTTTTACAAGTTTCACAAACTTACGAAACATCTTACAACACATATTCTAGGACTCTAAACAAAGTTTCATGCAACATGAGTTCTTATAAGTGTGTCAACGATCTTTGTACAAGTTTCATGAACTTATGAAACATCGAACAACGCATATTGCAGGACTCTAAACCAAATTTCATGCAACATGAGTTCTTATTAGTGCCTCAATGATCATTGTACAAGTTTCACAAATTATGAAATATCTCACAACACATATTCTAGGACTCTATACAAGTTTCACGAATTTATGAAACATCTAACAACACATATTGTAGGACTCTAAACCAAGTTTCATTTAACATGAGGTATTATTAGTGTCTCAATGATCTTTGTACAAGTTTCACGTACTTACGAAAAAACATCTAACAACGTTATTCTAGGACTCTAAACCAAGTGTCATGCAACATGAGTTCTTATAAATGCCTCAATGATCATTGTAAAAGTTACATGAACTTACAAAACATCTAACAACGCATATTGTAGGACTTTCAAAAAGAGTTAATGCACCATGAGGGCTTATTAGTTCCTCAATGATATTTGTATAAGTTTCACAAACTTACAAAACATCTAACAAAGTGATTCTAGGACTCTAAACCAATTTTCATGCAACATGAGTTCTTATAATTGTCTCAATGATCTTTGTACAAGTTTCACAAACTTACGAAACATCTAACAATGCATATTCCATAACTCTAAACCAAGTTTCATGCAACATGAGTTCTTATTAGTGCCACAACGATATTTGTACATGTTTCATAAACTTATGAAACATTTAACAACGCATATTCTAGGACTCTAAACCAAGTTTCATGCAATATTAGTTCTTATTAGTTGCTTAATGATCTTTGTACAAGTTTCATGAACTTACGAAACATCTAACAATGTATATTCTAGGAATCTAAACCAAGTTTCATGCAACTTTAATGCTTATTATTGCCTCAATGATCTTTGTAAAAGTTTCACGAACTTATGAAACATCTAACAATGCATCTTGTAGGACTCTAAACCAAGTTCATGCAACTTTAGTTCTTATAAGTGCCTCAATGATTGTGTTACAAGTTTCACGAACTTATGAAACATCTAACAACACATATTTTAGGAATCGAAACCAAGTTTCATGCAACATGATTGCTTATTAGTACCTGAATGATCTTAGTACAAATTTCACATACTTACGAAATATCTAACAACGTGATTCTAGGACTCTAAACTAAGTTTCATGCAACATGAGTTCTTATAAGTGCCACAATGATCAATGTACAAGTTTCACAAACTTACTAAACATCTAAAAAAGCATATTGTAGGACTCTAAACCTAGTTTCATGCAACTTGAGTTCTTATAAGTGTCTCAATGATCTTTGTACAAGTTTCCCAGACTTACGAAACATCTATCAACGCATATTCTAGGACTCTAAACCATGTTTCATGAAACATGAGTTCTTAAAAGTGACTCAACGATCTTCGTACATGTTTTATGAACTTATGAAACATCTATCAACGTGATTCTAGGACTCTAAACCAAGGTTCATGCAACATGAGTTTTTCTAAGTGTCTCAAGGATCTTTGTACAAGTTTCACAAACTTACGAAACATCTAAAACGCTTATTCTAGGATTCTAAACCTAGTTTTAAGCAAAATGAGTGTGTATAAGTGCCTCAATGATCTTTTTACAAGTTTCACTAACTTATGAAACATCTAACAACGCATTATCTAGGACTCTAAACCAAGTTTCATGCAACATGAGTGCTTATTAGTTCTTCTATGATCTTTGTACAAGTTTCACAAACTTATGAAAAATCTAACAACGCACATTCTAGAACTCCCTAAAAAGTTTCATGCAACATGAGTGCTTGTAAGTGCCTCAATGATCTTTCTACAAGTTTCACGAAGTTACGAAACATCTAACAACGCATATTCTAGGACTCTAAACAAAGTTTCATGCAACATGATTTCTTATTAGTGCTTCTATAATCGTTGTACAAGTTTCGCGAACTTATGAAACATCTAACAACGCATATTGTAGGACTCTAAACCAAGTTTCATGCAACAAGATTTCCTATTAGTGCCTTAATGAACTTTGTATGTCATACCACATTCATCCCAATTGGCCATACTAGATAGATATCATATTTATGGAATATGATTCACTTTGAAGATGCCTTGGTGGTTTAATGGTAGACACAAGTTTCACAAATTTACCAAAAAACTAAAAACGCATATTCAAGGACTCTATACCAAGTTTCATGCAACATGAGTTGATATAAGTGCCTCAATGATCGGTGTACAAGTTTCACGAACTTATGAAACATCTAACAACACATATTGTAGGTCTCTAAACAAAGTTTAATGCAGCATGAGTGTTTATTAATGTCTCAATGATCTTTGTACAAGTTTCACAAACTTACGAAATATCTAACAACGTGATTCTAGGATTCTAAACCAAGTTTCATGCAACATAAGTTCTTATAAGTGCCTCAATGACCGTTTTACAAGTTTCATGAACTTATGAAACATCTAACAACGCATATTCTAGGACACTAAACAAGTTTCATGCAACATGAGTTCTTACTAGTGCCTCTATAATCTTTGTACAAGTTTAACGAACTTACGAAACTTCTAACAACGCATATTGTAGGACTATAATCAAAGTATCATGCAACATGAGTTCCTATATGTGCCTCGACGATCTTCGTATAAGTTTCATGAACTTACGGAATATCTAACAACGCATATTCTAGGACTCTAAACCTAGGTTCATGCAACATGAGTTCTTATAAGTGCCTCAATGATCATTGTACAAGTTTCTCGAACTTAAAAAACTTCTAAAAACGCATATTGTAGGACTCTAATCCAAGTTTCATGAAACATGAGTTCTTATAAGTGCCTCAACGATCTTCGTAAAAGTTTGATGAACTTATGAAACATCTAACAACGCATATGCTAGGACTCTTAACCAAGTTTCATGCAACATAAGTTCTTATAAGTGCCTCAACGATATTCGTACAAGTTTCATGAACTTATGAAACATCTAACAACATCATTCTACGACTCTAAACCAAGGTTCATTCAACATCATTTCTTATAAGTGCCTCAATGATCGTTGTTCAAGTTTCACGAACTTATGAAACATCTAACAACGCATAATGCACGACTCTAAACCAAGCTTCATGCAACATGAGTTCTTGTAAGTGTCTAAATAATCTTTGTATAAGTTTCAAAAACTTACAAAACATCTAGAAACGCATATTCTAGGACACTAAACCTAGTTTTAAGCAAGATGAGTGTGTACAAGTTTCAAAAACTTATGAAACATCTAACAACGCATATTCTAGGACTCTAAACCAAGTTTCATGCAATATTAGTTCTTATTAGTTGCTTAATGATCTTTGTACAAGTTTCATGAACTTACGAAACATCTAACAATGTATATTCTAGGAATCTAAACCAAGTTTCATGCAACTTTAATGCTTATTATTGCCTCAATGATCTTTGTAAAAGTTTCACGAACTTACGAAACATCTAACAATGCATATTGTAGGACTCTAAACCAAGTTGGTGCAACTTGAGTTCTTATAAGTGCCTCAATGATTGTCGTACAAGTTTCACGAACTTATGAAACATCTAACAACACATATTTTAGGAATCGAAACCAAGTTTCATGCAACATGATTGCTTATTAGTACCTGAATGATCTTAGTACAAATTTCACATACTTACGAAATATCTAACAACGTGATTCTAGGACTCTAAACTAAGTTTCATGCAACATGAGTTCTTATAAGTAACACAATGATCAATGTACAAGTTTCACAAACGTACTAAACATCTAAAAAAGCATATTGTAGGACTCTAAACCAAGTTTCATGCAACTTGAGTTCTTATAAGTGTCTCAATGATCTTTGTACAAGTTTCCCAGACTTACGAAACATCTATCAACGCATATTCTAGGACTCTAAACCATGTTTCATGAAACATTAGTTCTTAAAAGTGACTCAACGATCTTCGTACATGTTTTATGAACTTATGAAACATCTATCAACGTGATTCTAGGACTCTAAACCAAGGTTCATGCAACATGAGTTATTCTAAGTGTCTCAAGGATCTTTGTACAAGTTTCACAAACTTACGAAACATCTAAAACGCTTATTCTAGGATTCTAAACCTAGTTTTAAGCAAAATGAGTGTGTATAAGTGCCTCAATGATCTTTTTACAAGTTTCACTAACTTATGAAACATCTAACAACGCATTATCTAGGACTCTAAACCAAGTTTCATGCAACATGAGTGCTTATTAGTTCTTCTATGATCTTTGTACAAGTTTCACAAACTTATGAAACATCTAACAACGCACATTCTAGAACTCCCTAAAAAGTTTCATGCAACATGAGTGCTTGTAAGTGCCTCAATGATCTTTCTACAAGTTTCACGAACTTACGAAACATCTAACAACGCATATTCTAGGACTCTAAACAAAGTTTCATGCAACATGATTTCTTATTAGTGCTTCTATAATCGTTGTACAAGTTTCGTGAACTTATGAAACATCTAACAACGCATATTGTAGGACTCTAAACCAAGTTTCATGCAACAAGATTTCCTATTAGTGCCTCAATGAACTTTGTATGCCATACCACATTCATCCCAATTGGCCATACTAGATAGATATCATATTTATGGAATATGATTCACTTTGAAGATGCCTTGGTGGTTTAATGGTAGACACAAGTTTCACAAATTTACCAAAAAACTAAAAACGCATATTCAAGGACTCTATACCAAGTTTCATGCAACATGAGTTGATATAAGTGCCTCAATGATCGGTGTACAAGTTTCACGAACTTATGAAACATCTAACAACACATATTGTAGGTCTCTTAACAAAGTTTAATGCAGCATGAGTGTTTATTAATGTCTCAATGATCTTTGTACAAGTTTCACAAACTTACGAAATATCTAACAACGTGATTCTAGGATTCTAAACCAAGTTTCATGCAACATAAGTTCTTATAAGTGCCTCAATGACCGTTTTACAAGTTTCATGAACTTATGAAACATCTAACATCGCATATTCTAGGACACTAAACAAGTTTCATGCAACATTAGTTCTTACTAGTGCCTCTATGATCTTTGTACAAGTTTAACGAACTTACGAAACTTCTAACAACGCATATTGTAGGACTATAATCCAAGTTTCATGCAACATGAGTTCCTATATGTGCCTCGACGATCTTCGTATAAGTTTCATGAACTTACGGAATATCTAACAACGCATATTCTAGGACTCTAAACCTAGGTTCATGCAACATGAGTTCTTATAAGTGCCTCAATGATCATTATACAAGTACTTCTAAAAACGCATATTGTAGGACTCTAATCCAAGTTTCATGAAACATGAGTTCTTATAAGTGCCTCAACGATCTTCGTAAAAGTTTGATGAACTTATGAAACATCTAACAACGCATATGCTAGGACTCTTAACCAAGTTTCATGCAACATGAGTTCTTATAAGTGCCTCAACGATATTCGCACAAGTTTCATGAACTTATGAAACATCTAACAACATCATTCTACGACTCTAAACCAAGGTTCATTCAACATCATTTCTTATAAGTGCCTCAATGATCCTTGTTAAAGTTTCACGAACTTATGAAACATCTAACAACGCATAATGCACGACTCTAAACCAAGCTTCATGCAACATGAGTTCTTGTAAGTGTCTAAATGATCTTTGTATAAGTTTCAAAAACTTACAAAACATCTAGAAACGCATATTCTAGGACACTAAACCTAGTTTTAAGCAAGATGAGTGTGTACAAGTTTCAAAAACTTATGAAACATCTAACAACGCATATTCTAGGACTCTAAACCAACTTTCATGCAACATGAATGCTTATTAGTGCCTCAATGATATTTGTACAAGTTTCACAAACTTATGAAACATCTAACGATGTCTAGGACTCTAAACAAGGTTTCATGCAACATGAGTTCTTATTAGTGCCTCAATGATCGTTTTACAAGTTTCACAAACTTACGAAACATCTTACAACACATATTCTAGGACTCTAAAAAAAGTTTCATGGAACATGAGTTCTTATAAGTGTCTCAATGATCTTTGTACAAGTTTCACGAAATTATGAAACATCTAACAACGCATATTCTAGGACTCTAAAACAAGTTTCATGCAACATGAGTGCTTATTAGTACCTCAATGATCGATGTACAAGTTTCACAAACTTAAGAAACATCTAACAATGCATATTCTAGGACTCTTTACCAAGTTTCATGCAACTTGAGTACTTATAAATGTCTCAAAGATCATTATAAAAGTTTCACAAACTTATGAAACATCTAAAAACGCATATTCTAGAACTCTAAACATAATTTTAAGCAAGATGAGTGCGTATAACTTCGTCAATGATCTTTGTAGAAGTTTTAAAAATTATGAAACATCTAACAACGCATATTCTAGGACTCTAAACCAAGTTTCATGCAACATGAGTGCTTATTAGTGCCTCAATGATCTTTTTACAAGTTTCACAAACTTATAAAACATCTAACACTGCATATTCTAGGAATCTAAACCAAGTTTCATGCAACATGAGTTCTTATAAGCGCCTCAATGATCGTTGTACAAGTTTCATGAACTTATGAAACATCTACCAACGCATATTATAGGACTCTAAACCAAGTTTCATGCAACATGAAGTCTTACAAGTGCCTCTATGATCTTTGTACAAGTTTCACGAACTTACTACAACATAATGTAGGACTCTAATCCAAGTTTCATGCAACATGAGTTCTTATAAGTGCCTCAACGATCTTCGTACAAGTTTCATGAACTAATGAAAAATTTAACAAACGCATATTCTAAGACTCTAACCTAGTTACAACAATCTCCATGTTCTGTTTACATGTTTCACGAACTTATAAAACATCTAACAACGCATTTTCTAGGACTCTAAAAAAAGTTTCATGCAACATGAGTGCTTATTAGTGCCTCAAGGATTGTTGAACACGTTTCACGAACTTATGAAACATCTAACAACGCATATTGTAGAACTCTAAACCAAGTTTCATTCAACATGAAAGCTTAATACTGCCTCAATGATCTTTGTACAAGTTTAACAAACTTACAAAACATCTAACAACGTGATTCTAGGACTCTAAACCAAGTTTAATGCAACATGAGTCCTTGTAAGTGTCTCAATGAACTTATGAAATAACTAACAACGTGTTTCTAGGACTCTAAAAAACTTTCATGCAACATGAGGGCTTATTAGTTCCTCAATGATCTTTGTATGAGTTTCACGAACTTATGAGACTCTAAACCAAGTTTCATGCAATATGAGTTTTTATTAGTTCCTCAATGAACTTATGTGTCTCCATGATCTTTTTACAAGTTTCACGAACCTATGAAACATCTAACAACCCATAATGAAGGACTACATTCAACATGAGTTCTTATAAGTGTGTCAATGATCTTTTTACACCTTTCACAAACTTACGAAACAGCTAACGACGTGATTCTAGGACTCTAAATAAAGTTTCATGAAACATTAGTTTTTAAAAGTGCCTCCATGTTCTTTTTACAAGTTTCACGAACTTATGAAACATCTAACAACGCATATTCTAGGAATCTAAAACAAGTTTCATGAAACATGAGTGCTTATTAGTGCTTCAAGGATTGTTGTACAAGTGTCGCGAACTTATAAAACATCTAACAACGTATATTGTAAAACTCTAAACCAAGTTTCGTTCAACATGTGTGCTTATTAGTGCCTCAATGATCTTTGTATAAGTTTCACAAACTTACAAAACATCTAACAACGTGATTCTAGGACTCTAAACAAAGTTTCATGCAACATGAGCTTTTAAAAGTGTCTCAATGATCTTTTTACAAGTTTCACGAAATTATGAAAAATCTAACAACGCATAATGAAGACTCTAAACCAAGTTTCATGCAACATGAGTTCTTATAAGTGTATCAATGATATTTGTACAAGTTTCACGAACTTACGAAACATCGAATAACGTTATTATAGGACTCTATACCATGTTTCATGCAACAGGAGTTCTTAAAAGTGATTCCATGTTTTTTGTACAAGTTTCACGAACTTATGAAACATCTAACAACGCATATTTTAGGACATTAAACCAAGTTTCATGCAACATGAGTTCTTAGAAGTGCCTTAATTATCTTTGTACAAGTTTCATGAACTTTTGAATCATCGAAGAACGCAAAATGTAGGACTCTAAACCAAGTTTCATGCAACATGAGTTCTTATAAGTGCCTGAATAATCGTTGTACAAGTTTCACTAACTTATGAAACATCTAACAACACGTTTCTAGGAATCTAAACCAAGTTTCATGCAACATGAGTGCTTATACGTGTCTCAATGAGCTTTGTACAAGTTTGACGAACTTATGAAACATCCAACAACGCGTTTCTAGGACTCTAAACCAAATTTCATGCAACATTAGTGCTTATAAGTGTCTCAATGAGCTTTGTACAACTTTTACGAACGTGCAACATTAGTGCTTATAAGTTTCTCAATGAGCTTTGTACAAGTTTTACGAACTTATGAAACATCTAACAACGCGTTTCTAGGACTCAAAACCAAGTTTCATGCAACATGAGTGCTTATAAGTGTCTCAATGAGATTTGTACAAGTTTGACGAACTTATGAAACATTTAACAACGAGTTTCTAGGACTTTAAACCAAGTTTCATGCAAAATGAGTGCTTGTAAGTGTCTCAATAAGCGTTTTAAAATTTTGACGAACTTATGAAACATCTAACAACGCATTTCTATAACTGTAAACCAAATTTCATGCAACATGAGTTCTTTTGAGTGTGTCAATGAGCCTTGTACAAGTTTGACGAACTTATGAAACATCTAACAACGAGTGCTTATAAGTGTCTCAATGAGCTTTGTACAAGTTTGGCGAACTTATGAAACATCTAACAAAGCGTTTCTGGGATTCTAAACCAAGTTTTATGCAACATAAGTGCTTATTAGTGTCTCAATTGGCTTTGTACAACTTTGATGAACTTATAAAACATGAGTGATTATAAGTGTCTCAATGAGCTTTGTACAAGTTTCACGAACTTATGAAATATCTAATAACGTGGTTGCTAGGAATCTAAACCAAGTTTCATGCAACATGAGTGCTTATACGTGTCTCAATGAGCTTTGTACAAGTTTGACGAACTTATGAAACATCCAACAACGCGTTTCTAGGACTCTAAACCAAGTTTCATGCAACATTAGTGCTTATAAGTGTCTCAATGAGCTTTGTACAAGTTTTACGAACTTATGAAACATCTAAGAACGCGTTTCTAGGACTCTAAACCAAATTTCATGCAACATTAGTGCTTATAAGTGTCTCAATGAGCTTTGTACAAGTTTTACGAACTTATGAAACATCTAACAACGCGTTTCTAGGACTCTAAACCAAGTTTCATGCAAAATGAGTGCTTAAAAGTGTCTCAATGAGCTTTTTACAAGTTTGACGAACTTATGAAACATCTAACAACGCGTTTCTAGGACTCTAAACCAAGTTTCATGCAACATGAGTGTCTATAAGTGTCTCAATGAGCTTTGTACAAGTTTGACGAAGTTATGAAACATCTAACAACGTTTCTATAGGAATCTAAACAAAGTGTCATGCAACATGAGTGCTTATAAGTGTCTCAATGAGCTTTTTACAAGTTTGACGAACTTATGAAACATCTAACAACGTGTTTCTAGGACTCTAAACCAAGTTTCATGCAACATGAGTGGTTATATGTATCTCAGTGAGCTTTGTCCAAGTTTGACGAACTTATGAAACATCTAACAACGCATTACGAGGACTGTAAACCAAGTTTCATGTAACATGAGTTCTTATAAGTGTCTCAATGAGCGTTGTACAAGTTTGACGAACTTATGAAACATCTAACAACGAGTTTCTAGGACTTTAAACCAAGTTTCATGCAACATGAGTGCTTATAAGTGTCTCAATGAGCTTTGTACAAGTTTGACAAACTTATGAAACATCTAACAACGCGTTTCTAGGACTCTAAACCAAGTTTCATGCAACATTAGTGCTTATAAGTGTCTCAATGAGCTTTGTACAACTTTTACGAACTTATGAAACATCTAAGAACGCGTTTCTAGGACTCTAAACCAAGTTTCGTGCAACATTAGTGCTTATAAGTTTCTCAATGAGCTTTGTACAAGTTTTACGAACTTATGAAACATCTAACAACGCGTTTCTAGGACTCAAAACCAAGTTTCATGCAACATGAATGCTTATAAGTGTCTCAATGAGATTTGTACAAGTTTGACGAACTTATGAAACATTTAACAACGAGTTTCTAGGACTTTAAACCAAGTTTCATGCAAAATGAGTGCTTGTAAGTGTCTCAATAAGCGTTTTAAAATTTTGACGAACTTATGAAACATCTAACAACGCATTTCTATAACTCGTAAACCAAATTTCATGCAACATGAGTTCTTTTAAGTGTGTCAATGAGCCTTGTACAAGTTTGACGAACTTATGAAACATCTAACAACGAGTGCTTATAAGTGTCTCAATGAGCTTTGTACAAGTTTGGCGAACTTATGAAACATCTAACAAAGCGTTTCTGGGATTCTAAACCAAGTTTTATGCAACATAAGAGCTTATTAGTGTCTCAATTGGCTTTGTACAACTTTGATGAACTTATAAAACATGAGTGATTATAAGTGTCTCAATGAGCTTTGTACAAGTTTCACGAACTTATGAAATATCTAATAACGTGGTTGCTAGGAATCTAAACCAAGTTTCATGCAACATGAGTGCTTATACGTGTCTCAATGAGCTTTGTACAAGTTTGACGAACTTATGAAACATCCAACAACGCGTTTCTAGGACTCTAAACCAAGTTTCATGCAACATTAGTGCTTATAAGTGTCTCAATGAGCTTTGTACAAGTTTTACGAACTTATGAAACATCTAAGAACGCGTTTCTAGGACTCTAAACCAAATTTCATGCAACATTAGTGCTTATAAGTGTCTCAATGAGCTTTGTACAAGTTTTACGAACTTATGAAACATCTAACAACGCGTTTCTAGGACTCTAAACCAAGTTTCATGCAAAATGAGTGCTTAAAAGTGTCTCAATGAGCTTTTTACAAGTTTGACGAACTTATGAAACATCTAACAACGCGTTTCTAGGACTCTAAACCAAGTTTCATGCAACATGAGTGTCTATAAGTGTCTCAATGAGCTTTGTACAAGTTTGACGAAGTTATGAAACATCTAACAACGTTTCTATAGGAATCTAAACAAAGTGTCATGCAACATGAGTGCTTATAAGTGTCTCAATGAGCTTTTTACAAGTTTGACGAACTTATGAAACATCTAACAACGTGTTTCTAGGACTCTAAACCAAGTTTCATGCAACATGAGTGGTTATATGTATCTCAGTGAGCTTTGTCCAAGTTTGACGAACTTATGAAACATCTAACAACGCATTACGAGGACTGTAAACCAAGTTTCATGTAACATGAGTTCTTATAAGTGTCTCAATGAGCGTTGTACAAGTTTGACGAACTTATGAAACATCTAACAACGAGTTTCTAGGACTTTAAACCAAGTTTCATGCAACATGAGTGCTTATAAGTGTCTCAATGAGCTTTGTACAAGTTTGACGAACTTATGAAACATCTAACAACGCGTTTCTAGGACTCTAAACCAAGTTTCATGCAACATTAGTGCTTATAAGTGTCTCAATGAGCTTTGTACAAGTTTTACGAACTTATGAAACATCTAAAAACGCGTCTCTAGGACTCTAAACCAAGTTTTATGCAACATTAGTGCTTATAAGTGTCTCAATGAGTTTTTACAAGTTTTACGAACTTATGAAACATCTAACAACGTGTTTGTAGGACTCTAAACCAAGTTTCATGCAACATGAGTGCTTAAAAGTGTCTCAATGAGCTTTTTACAAGTTTGACGAACTTATGAAACATCTAACAACGCGTTTCTAGGACTCTGAACCAGGTTCTATGCAACATGAGTGCCTATAAGTGTCTCAATGAGCTTTGTACAAGATTGACGAAGTTATGAAACATCTAACAACGTGTTTATAGGAATCTAAACAAAGTTTCATGCAACATGAGTGCTTATAAGTGTCTCAATGCGCGTTGTACAAGTTTGACGAACTTATGAAACATCTAACAACGAGTTTCTAGGACTCTAAACCAAGTTTCATGCAACATGAATGCTTATAAGTGTGTCAATGAGCTTTGTACAACTTTGACGAACTTATGAAACCTCTACCAACACGTTTCGAGGACTCTAAACCATTTTTCTTGCAACTTAAGTGTTTATAAGTGTGTCAATGAACTTTGTACAAGTTTGACGAACTTATGAAATATCTAAATACGCAGTTTCTAGGACTCAAACCAAGTTTCAAGCAACATGAGTGCTTATAACACTACTAAAAAAATATCATATAGCCACGGTCGTATCCGTGTCTATAACGTTAAATCCGTGGCTATACGGTCGTAGCTAAAAATTTCCGTGGCAAACCGTGGCTAAATAGCCACGGATTTTTCTATAGCCACGGAATGACCGTGGCTATATGACTTTTTTTTAGTAGTGTAAGTGTCTCAATGAGCTTTCTACAAGTTTGACGAACTTATGAAACATCTAACAACGTGGTTGATAGGACTCTAAACCAAGTTTCATGCAACATGAGTGCTTATAAGTGTCTCAATGAACTTTGTAAAAGTTTCACAAACTTATGAAACATCTAATAACGCGTTTCTAGGACTTTAAATCAAGTTTCATGAAACATGAGTGATTATAAGTTTCTCAATGAGCTTTGTACAATATTTACGAACTTATGAAACATCTAACAATGTGGTTGCTAGGACTCTAAACCAAGTTTTATGCAAAATGAGTGCTTATAAGTGCCTTAATAAGCTTTGTACAAGTTTGACGGATTTATGAAACATCTAACAACACGTTTATAGGACTCTAAACCAAGTTTCATGCAACATGAGTGCTTACAATTGTCTCAATGAGCTTTGTACTAGTTTTACGAACTTATGAAACATCTAACAACGTGGTTGCTAGGACTCTAAACAAAGTTTCATGCAACAAGAGTACTTATAAGTGTCTCAATGAGCTTTGTACAAGTTTGACGAACTTATGAAACATTTAACAACGGGTTTCTAGGACTCTAAATTAAGTTTCATGCAACCCGAGTGCTTATAAGTGTCTCAATGAGCTTTGTACAAGTTTGACGAACATATGAAACATCTGTCAACGCGTTTCTAGGACTCTAAACCAAGTTTCATGCAACATGAGTGCTTATAAGTGTCTCAATGAGCTTTGTACAAGTTTGACAAACTTATGAAACATCTAACAACGGGTTTCTAGGACTCTAAACCAAGTTTCATGTAACATTAGTGCTTTTAAGTGTCTCAGTGAGCTTTGTACAAGTTTGACGAACTTATGAAACATCTAACAACGCGTTTCTAGGACTCCAAACCAAGTTTCATGCAACATGAGTGCTTATAAGTGTATCGTTGAGCTTTGTACAAGTTTGAAGAACTTATGAAACATCTAACCACGCAATTCTAGGACTCTAAACCAAGTTTCTTGCAACATTAGTGCTTATAAGTTTCTCAATGAGCTTTGTACAAGTTTGACGAACTTATGAAACATCTAACAACGCGTTTCTAGGACTCTAAACCAAGTTTCATGCAAAATGAGTGCTTAAAAGTGTCTCAATGAGCTTTTTACAAGTTTGACGAACTTATGAAACATCTAACAACGCGTTTCTAGGACTCTAAACCAAGTTTCATGCAACATGAGTGTCTATAAGTGTCTCAATGAGCTTTGTACAAGTTTGACGAAGTTATGAAACATCTAACAACGTTTCTATAGGAATCTAAACAAAGTGTCATGCAACATGAGTGCTTATAAGTGTCTCAATGAGCTTTTTACAGGTTTGACGAACTTATGAAACATCTAACAACGTGTTTCTAGGACTCTAAACCAAGTTTCATGCAACATGAGTGGTTATATGTATCTCAGTGAGCTTTGTCCAAGTTTGACGAACTTATGAAACATCTAACAACGCATTACGAGGACTGTAAACCAAGTTTCATGTAACATGAGTTCTTATAAGTGTCTCAATGAGCGTTGTACAAGTTTGACGAACTTATGAAACATCTAACAACGAGTTTCTAGGACTTTAAATTAAGTTTCATGCAACATGAGTGCTTATAAGTGTCTCAATGAGCTTTGTACAAGTTTGACGAACTTATGAAACATCTAACAACGCGTTTCTAGGACTCTAAACCAAGTTTCATGCAACATTAGTGCTTATAAGTGTCTCAATGAGCTTTGTACAAGTTTTACGAACTTATGAAACATCTAAAAACGCGTCTCTAGGACTCTAAACCAAGTTTTATGCAACATTAGTGCTTATAAGTGTCTCAATGAGTTTTTACAAGTTTTACGAACTTATGAAACATCTAACAACGTGTTTGTAGGACTCTAAACCAAGTTTCATGCAACATGAGTGCTTAAAAGTGTCTCAATGAGCTTTTTACAAGTTTGACGAACTTATGAAACATCTAACAACGCGTTTCTAGGACTCTGAACCAGGTTCTATGCAACATGAGTGCCTATAAGTGTCTCAATGAGCTTTGTACAAGATTGACGAAGTTATGAAACATCTAACAACGTGTTTATAGGAATCTAAACAAAGTTTCATGCAACATGAGTGCTTATAAGTGTCTCAATGCGCGTTGTACAAGTTTGACGAACTTATGAAACATCTAACAACGAGTTTCTAGGACTCTAAACCAAGTTTCATGCAACATGAATGCTTATAAGTGTGTCAATGAGCTTTGTACAACTTTGACGAACTTATGAAACCTCTACCAACACGTTTCGAGGACTCTAAACCATTTTTCTTGCAACTTAAGTGTTTATAAGTGTGTCAATGAACTTTGTACAAGTTTGACGAACTTATGAAATATCTAAATACGCAGTTTCTAGGACTCAAACCAAGTTTCAAGCAACATGAGTGCTTATAACACTACTAAAAAAATATCATATAGCCACGGTCGTATCCGTGTCTATAACGTTAAATCCGTGGCTATACGGTCGTAGCTAAAAATTTCCGTGGCAAACCGTGGCTAAATAGCCACGGATTTTTTCTATAGCCACGGAATGACCGTGGCTATATGACTTTTTTTTTAGTAGTGTAAGTGTCTCAATGAGCTTTCTACAAGTTTGACGAACTTATGAAACATCTAACAACGTGGTTGATAGGACTCTAAACCAAGTTTCATGCAACATGAGTGCTTATAAGTGTCTCAATGAACTTTGTAAAAGTTTCACAAACTTATGAAACATCTAATAACGCGTTTCTAGGACTTTAAATCAAGTTTCATGAAACATGAGTGATTATAAGTTTCTCAATGAGCTTTGTACAATATTTACGAACTTATGAAACATCTAACAATGTGGTTGCTAGGACTCTAAACCAAGTTTTATGCAAAATGAGTGCTTATAAGTGCCTTAATAAGCTTTGTACAAGTTTGACGGATTTATGAAACATCTAACAACACGTTTATAGGACTCTAAACCAAGTTTCATGCAACATGAGTGCTTACAATTGTCTCAATGAGCTTTGTACTAGTTTTACGAACTTATGAAACATCTAACAACGTGGTTGCTAGGACTCTAAACAAAGTTTCATGCAACAAGAGTACTTATAAGTGTCTCAATGAGCTTTGTACAAGTTTGACGAACTTATGAAACATTTAACAACGGGTTTCTAGGACTCTAAATTAAGTTTCATGCAACCTGAGTGCTTATAAGTGTCTCAATGAGCTTTGTACAAGTTTGACGAACATATGAAACATCTGTCAACGCGTTTCTAGGACTCTAAACCAAGTTTCATGCAACATGAGTGCTTATAAGTGTCTCAATGAGCTTTGTACAAGTTTGACAAACTTATGAAACATCTAACAACGGGTTTCTAGGACTCTAAACCAAGTTTCATGTAACATTAGTGCTTTTAAGTGTCTCAGTGAGCTTTGTACAAGTTTGACGAACTTATGAAACATCTAACAACGCGTTTCTAGGACTCCAAACCAAGTTTCATGCAACATGAGTGCTTATAAGTGTATCAGTGAGCTTTGTACAAGTTTGAAGAACTTATGAAACATCTAACCACGCAATTCTAGGACTCTAAACCAAGTTTCTTGCAACATTAGTGCTTATAAGTTTCTCAATGAGCTTTGTACAAGTTTGACGAACTTATGAAACATCTAACAACGCGTTTCTAGGACTCTAAACCAAGTTTCATGCAAAATGAGTGCTTAAAAGTGTCTCAATGAGCTTTTTACAAGTTTGACGAACTTATGAAACATCTAACAACGCGTTTCTAGGACTCTAAACCAAGTTTCATGCAACATGAGTGTCTATAAGTGTCTCAATGAGCTTTGTACAAGTTTGACGAAGTTATGAAACATCTAACAACGTTTCTATAGGAATCTAAACAAAGTGTCATGCAACATGAGTGCTTATAAGTGTCTCAATGAGCTTTTTACAAGTTTGACGAACTTATGAAACATCTAACAACGTGTTTCTAGGACTCTAAACCAAGTTTCATGCAACATGAGTGGTTATATGTATCTCAGTGAGCTTTGTCCAAGTTTGACGAACTTATGAAACATCTAACAACGCATTACGAGGACTCGTAAACCAAGTTTCATGTAACATGAGTTCTTATAAGTGTCTCAATGAGCGTTGTACAAGTTTGACGAACTTATGAAACATCTAACAACGAGTTTCTAGGACTTTAAACCAAGTTTCATGCAACATGAGTGCTTATAAGTGTCTCAATGAGCTTTGTACAAGTTTGACGAACTTATGAAACATCTAACAACGCGTTTCTAGGACTCTAAACCAAGTTTCATGCAACATTAGTGCTTATAAGTGTCTCAATGAGCTTTGTACAAGTTTTACGAACTTATGAAACATCTAAAAACGCGTCTCTAGGACTCTAAACCAAGTTTTATGCAACATTAGTGCTTATAAGTGTCTCAATGAGTTTTTACAAGTTTTACGAACTTATGAAACATCTAACAACGTGTTTGTAGGACTCTAAACCAAGTTTCATGCAACATGAGTGCTTAAAAGTGTCTCAATGAGCTTTTTACAAGTTTGACGAACTTATGAAACATCTAACAACGCGTTTCTAGGACTCTGAACCAGGTTCTATGCAACATGAGTGCCTATAAGTGTCTCAATGAGCTTTGTACAAGATTGACGAAGTTATGAAACATCTAACAACGTGTTTATAGGAATCTAAACAAAGTTTCATGCAACATGAGTGCTTATAAGTGTCTCAATGCGCGTTGTACAAGTTTGACGAACTTATGAAACATCTAACAACGAGTTTCTAGGACTCTAAACCAAGTTTCATGCAACATGAATGCTTATAAGTGTGTCAATGAGCTTTGTACAACTTTGACGAACTTATGAAACCTCTACCAACACGTTTCGAGGACTCTAAACCATTTTTCTTGCAACTTAAGTGTTTATAAGTGTGTCAATGAACTTTGTACAAGTTTGACGAACTTATGAAATATCTAAATACGCAATTTCTAGGACTCAAACCAAGTTTCAAGCAACATGAGTGCTTATAACACTACTAAAAAAATATCATATAGCCACGGTCGTATCCGTGTCTATAACGTTAAATCCGTGGCTATACGGTCGTAGCTAAAAATTTCCGTGGCAAACCGTGGCTAAATAGCCACGGATTTTTTCTATAGCCACGGAATGACCGTGGCTATATGACTTTTTTTTAGTAGTGTAAGTGTCTCAATGAGCTTTCTACAAGTTTGACGAACTTATGAAACATCTAACAACGTGGTTGATAGGACTCTAAACCAAGTTTCATGCAACATGAGTGCTTATAAGTGTCTCAATGAACTTTGTAAAAGTTTCACAAACTTATGAAACATCTAATAACGCGTTTCTAGGACTTTAAATCAAGTTTCATGAAACATGAGTGATTATAAGTTTCTCAATGAGCTTTGTACAATATTTACGAACTTATGAAACATCTAACAATGTGGTTGCTAGGACTCTAAACCAAGTTTTATGCAAAATGAGTGCTTATAAGTGCCTTAATAAGCTTTGTACAAGTTTGACGGATTTATGAAACATCTAACAACACGTTTATAGGACTCTAAACCAAGTTTCATGCAACATGAGTGCTTACAATTGTCTCAATGAGCTTTGTACTAGTTTTACGAACTTATGAAACATCTAACAACGTGGTTGCTAGGGACTCTAAACAAAGTTTCATGCAACAAGAGTACTTATAAGTGTCTCAATGAGCTTTGTACAAGTTTGACGAACTTATGAAACATTTAACAACGGGTTTCTAGGACTCTAAATTAAGTTTCATGCAACCTGAGTGCTTATAAGTGTCTCAATGAGCTTTGTACAAGTTTGACGAACATATGAAACATCTGTCAACGCGTTTCTAGGACTCTAAACCAAGTTTCATGCAACATGAGTGCTTATAAGTGTCTCAATGAGCTTTGTACAAGTTTGACAAACTTATGAAACATCTAACAACGGGTTTCTAGGACTCTAAACCAAGTTTCATGTAACATTAGTGCTTTTAAGTGTCTCAGTGAGCTTTGTACAAGTTTGACGAACTTATGAAACATCTAACAACGCGTTTCTAGGACTCCAAACCAAGTTTCATGCAACATGAGTGCTTATAAGTGTATCGTGAGCTTTGTACAAGTTTGAAGAACTTATGAAACATCTAACCACGCAATTCTAGGACTCTAAACCAAGTTTCTTGCAACATTAGTGCTTATAAGTTTCTCAATGAGCTTTGTACAAGTTTGACGAACTTATGAAACATCTAACAACGCGTTTCTAGGACTCTAAACCAAGTTTCATGCAAAATGAGTGCTTAAAAGTGTCTCAATGAGCTTTTTACAAGTTTGACGAACTTATGAAACATCTAACAACGCGTTTCTAGGACTCTAAACCAAGTTTCATGCAACATGAGTGTCTATAAGTGTCTCAATGAGCTTTGTACAAGTTTGACGAAGTTATGAAACATCTAACAACGTTTCTATAGGAATCTAAACAAAGTGTCATGCAACATGAGTGCTTATAAGTGTCTCAATGAGCTTTTTACAAGTTTGACGAACTTATGAAACATCTAACAACGTGTTTCTAGGACTCTAAACCAAGTTTCATGCAACATGAGTGGTTATATGTATCTCGGTGGTGAGCTTTGTCCAAGTTTGACGAACTTATGAAACATCTAACAACGCATTACGAGGACTGTAAACCAAGTTTCATGTAACATGAGTTCTTATAAGTGTCTCAATGAGCGTTGTACAAGTTTGACGAACTTATGAAACATCTAACAACGAGTTTCTAGGACTTTAAACCAAGTTTCATGCAACATGAGTGCTTATAAGTGTCTCAATGAGCTTTGTACAAGTTTGACGAACTTATGAAACATCTAACAACGCGTTTCTAGGACTCTAAACCAAGTTTCATGCAACATTAGTGCTTATAAGTGTGTCTCAATGAGCTTTGTACAAGTTTTACGAACTTATGAAACATCTAAAAAACGCGTCTCTAGGACTCTAAACCAAGTTTTATGCAACATTAGTGCTTATAAGTGTCTCAATGAGTTTTTACAAGTTTTACGAACTTATGAAACATCTAACAACGTGTTTGTAGGACTCTAAACCAAGTTTCATGCAACATGAGTGCTTAAAAGTGTCTCAATGAGCTTTTTACAAGTTTGACGAACTTATGAAACATCTAACAACGCGTTTCTAGGACTCTGAACCAGGTTCTATGCAACATGAGTGCCTATAAGTGTCTCAATGAGCTTTGTACAAGATTGACGAAGTTATGAAACATCTAACAACGTGTTTATAGGAATCTAAACAAAGTTTCATGCAACATGAGTGCTTATAAGTGTCTCAATGCGCGTTGTACAAGTTTGACGAACTTATGAAACATCTAACAACGAGTTTCTAGGACTCTAAACCAAGTTTCATGCAACATGAATGCTTATAAGTGTGTCAATGAGCTTTGTACAACTTTGACGAACTTATGAAACATCTACCAACACGTTTCGAGGACTCTAAACCATTTTTCTTGCAACTTAAGTGTTTATAAGTGTGTCAATGAACTTTGTACAAGTTTGACGAACTTATGAAATATCTAAATACGCAGTTTCTAGGACTCAAACCAAGTTTCAAGCAACATGAGTGCTTATAACACTACTAAAAAAATATCATATAGCCACGGTCGTATCCGTGTCTATAACGTTAAATCCGTGGCTATACGGTCGTAGCTAAAAATTTCCGTGGCAAACCGTGGCTAAATAGCCACGGATTTTTTCTATAGCCACGGAATGACCGTGGCTATATGACTTTTTTTTAGTAGTGTAAGTGTCTCAATGAGCTTTCTACAAGTTTGACGAACTTATGAAACATCTAACAACGTGGTTGATAGGACTCTAAACCAAGTTTCATGCAACATGAGTGCTTATAAGTGTCTCAATGAACTTTGTAAAAGTTTCACAAACTTATGAAACATCTAATAACGCGTTTCTAGGACTTTAAATCAAGTTTCATGAAACATGAGTGATTATAAGTTTCTCAATGAGCTTTGTACAATATTTACGAACTTATGAAACATCTAACAATGTGGTTGCTAGGACTCTAAACCAAGTTTTATGCAAAATGAGTGCTTATAAGTGCCTTAATAAGCTTTGTACAAGTTTGACGGATTTATGAAACATCTAACAACACGTTTATAGGACTCTAAACCAAGTTTCATGCAACATGAGTGCTTACAATTGTCTCAATGAGCTTTGTACTAGTTTTACGAACTTATGAAACATCTAACAACGTGGTTGCTAGGACTCTAAACAAAGTTTCATGCAACAAGAGTACTTATAAGTGTCTCAATGAGCTTTGTACAAGTTTGACGAACTTATGAAACATTTAACAACGGGTTTCTAGGACTCTAAATTAAGTTTCATGCAACCTGAGTGCTTATAAGTGTCTCAATGAGCTTTGTAAAAGTTTGACGAACATATGAAACATCTGTCAACGCGTTTCTAGGACTCTAAACCAAGTTTCATGCAACATGAGTGCTTATAAGTGTCTCAATGAGCTTTGTACAAGTTTGACAAACTTATGAAACATCTAACAACGGGTTTCTAGGACTCTACACCAAGTTTCATGTAACATTTAGTGCTTTTAAGTGTCTCGGTGAGCTTTGTACAAGTTTGACGAACTTATGAAACATCTAACAACGCGTTTCTAGGACTCCAAACCAAGTTTCATGCAACATGAGTGCTTATAAGTGTATCGTTGAGCTTTGTACAAGTTTGAAGAACTTATGAAACATCTAACCACGCAATTCTAGGACTCTAAACCAAGTTTCTTGCAACATTAGTGCTTATAAGTTTCTCAATGAGCTTTGTACAAGTTTGACGAACTTATGAAACATCTAACAACGCGTTTCTAGGACTCTAAACCAAGTTTCATGCAAAATGAGTGCTTACACTAGTAAAATATCTGCGTATAGCCACGATTGAGCCACGGTAAACCGTGTTTTTTCTTTAAAAAGCCACGAATCAGACACTGTCAGCCAACCTTGACTATAAAAAGCCACGATCTGGTCACGCTCCTGTAAACGTGGTAAATATAAGCCACGATTTTGCCACTATCACATTAGGTTGCTAAAAAGGCCACGACAGTGCCACTGTTTGGTCGTGGCAAAACAAAGTTTTATGCTGTGTCAGAGTTGTGTCGGAGATATTTTTGAACGAAGCCACGATTTAGCCACGTTTTTAAAAGAGTTGCAAAAAAATACCACGAAATAGCCACTCTTTTTGCGTGGCAAAGTCATTTTTCTGTTGTGCCAGATATGTGTCGGAGATTTATTGCCAAAAGTACATAGCCACGGTTTTTTCGTCGCTTTACCGTGGCTATGCCGCAAAAAAATCCACGGTTTTGTAATTCAAACTATAGCCACGGTTTTCGATTGTGGTTGTGTCGCGACTTCCTAATAATAAATGTGAAAATATGTTATCCATCTATCCTTTCTCCTATTCTCCTCCTCTCATCTTATCTTTTTCACTCTTCTACTCATAAATAATTCTCTTCTAAATTCTAATGCAATGGCTCATTATTCACACTCAAGAAGATGGATGGATAGGCGTATGGATCCTGAAACTAATTGTGTAAGTGAAGAATTTACCACATGCATTCAAGAGTTTCTTCAATTTGCTTGTAATCAACCATATTTCCAAGAGCTAAGTACCATATTGTGTCCTTGTGCCCGATGTAAGAATGAAAAAGATCATGATCCAAAAATGGTGTCAAGACATATATTTCGATATGGATTCAAAAGAAATTATTATGCCTGGTTCAACCATGGAGAAAATGCTTATGAAGAAATTGGTGAATCTTCAAGAAGAAGTCATTTCACCGGTGTTGAAGAAACAATATGGCCTCAAAATCCTTCAAATTTCCAAGTTCCAATGGATGCATTCGAATATCCTCTTTACACAACATTTCCACATATGGGAATAAGCGCCAATGAAGAGCCTTATCAAGATAGTGTATTTGAAGATTTTGAAGCATCTACGAAACCTCTCTACGACTCCTAAAGGTATTACTCAGTTGTATTTGGCCTCGAGGATTTTTAAATCTAAAACGGATTACAATTTAGCTGAGGCGTGTGTTGATGAGATAGCAAAAACATTCAAAGATGTTCTCCCTAAACCGAACAACGCTCCTGCATCTTACTACGAAATAAAGAAGTTTACACGGTCGCTTGGACTACCATTACAAAAGTTCGATGTTTGCGAGGATAATTTTATGCTCTTTTGGAAGGAAGATAAAGATTTGTTAAGTTGTCGCTTTTGTGGTAAAGAAAGATATCATCCGAACAAAGGAAAAGGGAAAAATCGGGCTAAACAAAGGATGTTTTATATGCCGATAACTGATCGATTAAAGAGACTATACCAATTAGAGGCGACTCCATCTCATATGCGATGGCATGCAGAGAATATTTCTTTAGAAGGAGAAATGCATCATCCTTCTGACGGAGCTGCGTGGAAACACTTCAATCAGGGATTTAATCCTATTGGTATGAATGGGGAAGCCCAATCTGTTTGGCCTGTGATACTCACATCGTACAATCTACCACCAGGGATGTGTATGAAAAGAGAATTCTTCTTTTTGTCGGTACTTATACTAGGTCCAAAACATCCGAAAAAAGCCTTGATATCTACCTCCAACCATTGATCGAGGAGTTGCAAAGTTTGTGGAACCATGGGGTGGAAGCTTTCAATGTATCCAGAAAAGAAAGATTCACGATGCGAGTTGCGCTGATGTGGACAATTAGTGACTTCCCAGCGTAAGGCATGCTCTCTGGATGGATGATTCATGGGCGTTTATCGTGTCCATAATGTATGTATGAGTTCGAGTCGTTTTGGTTACCAAATGGAAGGAAGCATAGCTGGTTTGATTGCCACTGAAAATTTTACCACTTGAGCATCCTTATAGACGCAACGTGAAAGCGTTTAGAAAAGGGAGAAAAGTGATTGAACATCCTCCGTCGAGGTTAAGTGGTGAAGAAGTACTTCATGAAAGAATAGAGAGCATTAGGGGGTAAAAAACATTGGATTGTGGTGGAAATGGACACGATAAGGTGTCACGTACAATTAAAGATTATGGAGTTCATCATAATTGGGTGAAAAAGAGTATATTTTGGGATCTGCCTTATTGGGAAAACCAACTACTTCGTCATAATTTGGACTTTATGCACATTGAGAAGAACTTCTTCGATAATGTGATCAACATTGTGTTGAATGTTACTGGTAAATCAAAAGACAACCTCAAATCGAGGTTAGATCTCCCTGGAATATATAACAGGCCGGAAGCTCATATTACGAACAATGGTTAGATGATCGCACCCATATTCAGGTTGTCCAATCAGAGGAAGAAGATTTTCCTTCAGTGGATGAAGAACGAGATTAAATTTCCCGATGGGTATTCATCAACGTTTGGTCGTTGTGTAGATGACAATCATTCCAAGATATCGGGTTTGAAAAGTCATGACTGCCACGTCATAATGCAACGACTTCTACCATTTGCATTTTCAAAACTTCTTCCAAAACCCGTTCATGTTGCTATTTCAGGTAAACTCTTACATTACACAATTTGTCAAATGAATGCAATGAAAAGGAAACTCTAACATATGTTTTTTGTCAAATATTTTCAGAAATTGCATTGTTTTTTCGGGACCTGACTTCGAAGAGCTTACGAAACGAAGATGTTGCTATATTGAAATCAAATATTGCTTTGAAGATTTCCAATTTGGAAAAGCTATTCCCACCTTCGTTCTTCGATGTTATGGAACATCTACCTGTGCATTTACCCGATGAAGCTGCTTTAGGCGGACCGGTCCAATATTGATGGATGTATCCTTTCGAGATATACATGTATCACTTGAAGAAAAAAGTTAAGAACAAGGCACACGTTGGCCGGAGGCTCGATTGTTGCTCAATGTATAATGGAGGAAATTGCTCATGCAGCTTCAAGTTATTTTGGAAATCCAGAAGTGGTGCAAGAGTTTCTAACCGGGGAAATTCGATTTACTTATTGAGATCCAGAAGTCCCGGTCTTGTTTCACCATGAAGGTCGAGTAAGTGGAAAAGCAAAAGATGGTTGGTTTATAGACGATGACTACACCGTTCTCCAAACGTTTATGTTGCTAAACTATAATCAGTTTGAGCCTTATGAAAGGTACAATTCTCATTAAACTATATGAATCGTTTTTAATTTTACGCACTTTATTATAACATTATATCTTAAAATATTTTTCAGGATGTTTGAACGATTCATGATGGAATCTAACCCTGAAATTAGCAGTAACATCATGCAAAATGCAAAAGACCAACACTTTGCCCAATGGTGTAAAGATTATGTAAGTATAACATTTATAAATTAAAATCATTAGTAATCATAGTACACTAATTGTTTATTATGTGGATTATTTTGTAGATTAATCAAGCCTCTTCTTCTTATACGTTTCCTTTTTGGATGTTGGATTTCGTACAAGGTCCTAAACGTAGTTACACAGCTTGGCCTATGTATCGATCACGAGGTTATTCTTTCCACATCGAAAGACATGGGAAAGATAGGAAAAGTCAAAACTATGGTGTATGCGTTAAAGGAACCTCTGATACTGATTATTATGGGTTAATAGAGGAGATAATGATGATCGAGTACCCTGGTTCTGTTGGTCTCAAAGCATTGGTTTTCCGATGCAAGTTGTTTGACACAACTTTAGGTCGAGGTATTCGCAAACACCGATCAGGTAATATCGATATCGCACCTAATAGAAGATACGAGAAATATGATCCTTTTATACTATCTGATAATTGCGATCAAGTTTGTTTCGTTCCTTATCCTCGTGAGACTCGATCTGTGGCAAATGAATGGTGGGTTTGTACTAAAGTTATGCCTCGTGGGGTTCGTGAAACATCTGAAGATGCTCAGACTGCTTTACAAGATGACACACATAATCAGAATGTCGTTCCAAATGGCATTATTCGTGTCGAATCATATGTCGTGGAAGATGCTTCAGATTTCGATTCATTGTTTGTGGAGCCTCCTAATGATGAATACATAACAGAAGACGAGTTTGAAGATTCAAGTGAAGATTCAGATTCAGAGTAACAATTTTAGGGGTTGTCATGAATTTGTAATATATTTATGCATTTTCTTTGATAAATAATGACTATTTCATATTTTTATTTAATTAGTATGGTATTTAATGACTTTTTAATGTTTTAATACATTTTGTATGATATGTGGTGATTTTTAAAATTTATATGTATCTTATTGTGATAAATTTGAAAATATGTATGTTAATTGTGGTATTTAAGAAATTAAAACCTAAACTAAAGATATAAATCTTTAATGAAAACCTAAACCCTAAACTAAAACTAAAAATCTAAACCCTAAACTAAAAACCTAAACCCTAATCTAAAATTAAAATCTAAACTAAAAATCTAAACCCTAAACAAATACCTAAACCATAAACTAAAACCAAACCCTAAACTAATACCTAAACCATAAACTAAAACCTAACACTAAACACTAAACCCTAAACCTAAGCTCTAAACACCATTTGAGTTCACGAGAAAGCCACAGAATAGCCAGAGTTATGAACTGTGGTTTTATCTATATAGCCACGGTTTGTAGATATATGGCCACGGTTTAGTAAACTACAAAGCCACGATAAAGCCACAGTTCTAAACCGTGGCATCCTTTTAGGGCTTTTATCAAAAACATTTTTCCTTCGACTTGGAAACATTTCCACAAATCGCAACACATCTCTTTCGCCAAATCGCTGTCTCCGATAAACCATGCTGTCGTCGCGCCGTCTCCGATACACCTTGTCGTCGCCTCGCCGTCGACGATAAACAAAGTTGTTGCCTCGCCTTCTCCGATTCAACCTCTTCGCTGTATCCTCGATCCCCAAATCGCCTTCTCCGATTGAATCCCTCAAATAGCCTCGCCTTCTCCGATTGAATCGGCTCGCTGATTCAACCACCAATGTCTCCGATTTCGGTACTCTTCTTCGTCTCTCTCTCTCCACAACAAATCGCCTCCGTTATTCAATGAGTTCCGGAGGAAGTCGCGGCCGTCCTTATCCTCAAGGTTTGTGTTTGTGTGTTTGTGTGTGTATCTCATTGCCTGAGTTTGAGTTTGATCCAAGTTAATGTTTTGTTTGTGTTTAACTTTCGGTTGTGCTTCTTTCTCTTTGCTTATCTTACTTCTTTGTCCTTCTCTTGTCTTATCAGAGAGGCCACCAGGAACCACTAGATCAGCAGGCTCAGCGTCAGCTGCTAAAAACCAGTTCAATCAAGTAACAGAGGGGCAATTCTTAGCTGCTCCACATAGAGAATCTCTGCCACATCTTTACCCAAGAAAATAAATGGGGCTCTATGGTATGTTCTCTTCTCTGAGTTACTCAAGCACTTCTTCTCTGAGTTAATTAAACCTTTATTTTTTGTTTCAGGTTTGGTGTGGACCCTTCTGTCAACAGATTTGTTAGGAAGACATGGCAAGGCTATTTCTTTGAATCATGGAGAAGCTGGAATAAAGTTCCTAAGGAAATAAAAACCACTTGGTGGCACACTTTTGTGGTAAAGTCTATATTTCTGTTTTGTTTTTCTTTGATGCATTTTTAATTTCCTTTTGTTTTCTTGTAGCAAAACTATTACTGGGAACCAAGGTTTCATGCTGCTACTCGACTGAAAGGAAAGGCAAGCTTGAACTTCCCTTCCAATAGTCAATAGTAGCAAATAACATATTCCCAATGGAATGTTGAGACGAGGACAACCATTTGTGAACGTAATAGCAAGAAGTACAGAAACAACAAGAAGCCAAAGTACATTGGTGATGATGATTGGACACTTATGTTAGAGTATTGGGCCACTGAAGAAGTTGCAACGAGGAGGAAGAAAGCTGCAAATTCTAGGACATATAATCCAGATGGAATAGGGATGCACAAGTATAGTGGAGGTCCCAAGTCTTTCCTAAAACATGAGTATGATATGGTAAGCGCTTCTTCTCTATCTCTGAGCTTATATGTTTTGATTCTTCCTTTACCAAATTTTACGTTTTTGCAAATGGTTGAGGGTGGTACTAATGAACCACCATCTTTGACTCAGCTTGTCTGCAAGACTCACACACGCAAAGATGGAACTTTCATCGATTCAAGGGCGGAGGCAATTGTTTTGGAAGTGGAGCAAGCAGCATCTGAATTCACCGACGAGGAAGGATCTCCCAATGGCCTCAGTTAAACTGCCTCTTCTGGTCCTTCACGCCATCTTCTCAACAAGGAGTATATAAATGTTCTGTAACTTATGTTTCTTCTTTGATACTTAACATTATAAATTATGAGATTGCAATGTTGATTATGTCTGCTTCTTTTGTAATGTTTGTATGTGTGTATGTATCTGCTTTTGTGTGTGTGCTTAGGTAAGTGTATGTGTATGTCTATGTGTTTTGGTGTATGTCTGCGTGTGTGCGAGTGTTTGCTTCTGTCTATATGTGTGTGTCTTTGCTTTTGTCTATATGTGTGTGTTCCTGTGCTTCTCCTTGTATGTCTTTGCTTCTGTCTATATGTGTGTGTTCATGTGTTTCTCATTATGTCTCCGTCTATGTGCTTATGTAAGTGTATTTGATTATGTATGTCTTTGTGTTAATGTTAGTGTATGTGTCTTTGTGCGTGTGCTTGTTTGTTGCTTCTTGTCTATGTATCTTTGTGTGTGATTATGTCTCTTAGTCTTTGTTTATTGTTTTACAACGTGGTAAGAGACACAAAGGCAATATATATGGGCTAGGGAGTGTTCAGTATCGAGAGAAGACGCCATTGGAGTGCGCTGAATCCAGTCTTGTGCGAAACGTCGATATAGAAGAAAGCATAGACGGCCTCGAGGGCAAGTTCAATACAGTGAATGACAATGTCGATGTTGTGAGGAAGGAGGTGACAAAGTTAAAGGACGAAGTGGGAGACATAAAGAGCTCTCTCAATGCATTGATAAGGCATCTCAGAATTCCTTGCTCGACCACTTCTTCCGTTGGATCGCAACATGTCGTCAATCAGGTACATTGTGATCCTCCTGTGCCTCAGCCTGATCCTCCTGTCGTGACGTCTCCAGCAGTGGTACCAGCTTCTTCTCCTCCAAACCAAAATAAAGATTTCAGTAGGTGGTGTACTAATCTAGGACTTTAGATTAGTTTTGTTTAAGACATTTTGTTGCCTTTTGTATAAGGCTTGTTGTGTACTTCAACACAATTTAAAATTTGTGTATGTTGTGAATGATTCTTTTATGTTTCATCAATACCATGTTTTTAGGTTTCTGTTTCGGATTAGTGCAATTCTAGAAATGGTTTTAATATGAAAAATCAGTATTTTTCATGGAACTGTAAAAAACCGTGGCTATGCGCAGTAAATTCACTAGTGTTATAAGTGTCTAAGTGAGCTTTGTACAAGTTTGACGAACTTATGAAAAATCTAACAACGTGTTTCTAGGACTATAAACCAAGTTTCATGGAACATGAGAGCTTATAAGTGTCTCAATGAGCTTTGTACAAGTTTGACGAACTTATGAAACATCTAACAACGCGTTTTTAGGACTCTAAACCAAGTTTCATGCAACATGAGTGCTTATAAGTGTCTCAATGAGCTTTGTACAAGTTTGACGAATTTATGAAACATCTAACAACGCGTTTATAGGACTATAAACCAAGTTACATGCAACATGAGTGCTTATAAGTGTCTCAGTGAGCTTTGCACAAGTTTGACGAACTTATAAAACATCTAACAACGCGTTTCTAACAACTCCAAAATCATTCTTTCTTTTTTATGTTGAGGCACACATGACAAGTTGTAAAAGGGACCATGAAATTTGTTTTTTTAAATTTTAGTGATCTTTCGAACTAGTTGTGATTTCTTGTCACGAGTAAACCTGCAAGTTAAAAAACAATACAAACAACAAGCATCACTAGTTTACTTATATCAGTTCATTCCTAAACAAGCTTGATCTATAAAGCCAACAAAAACTGAAAAGAAACAAGGAAAATAAGATAGTTAAGCTTAAGCTTATTGGTTCTTTAAACTTATTAAGCTTAAGCTTAATGGTTCTTCAACATTAGTTCAGCACATTAATTCAAAATTTTGATAAACAAATACCATCTCTTTCGGAAAAATATCATTATTTAACATCCAACAAAAATCTAATCCTAGTAATCTATTTGCATAACAAGAAACAAAAAGCTATAGAGGAAGAGTCATACCATTTTGAATTAGGCGTTGGTGAGGGAGACAGAAGCGTAACAAATTTCTCACGGCCTGGCATGGACAATAAAGCATTAAGATCCCTTAGTGAGTCATCTTGAAGTTCCGGCAACACCGCATCAGAATCCTCTTGGAAGTTGTTCCCTTGTGACGATGGATTACTCGTTGTGCCTTGAAGGTTATGACTTGGAGTTGATTGATGAGGTGGGTTGTCTGTTCCTGTGAATGAGCGTCTTCACGCTGGTGAGTAGAAGAGCCCTGGAAGAGTGCTTGTGGGGGTACATAGTCTCGGAAGTTTGGTCTTGGCGTTGATTGTTGGGGTAAAACTGGGACCACCTCTTGCGCTGACTGAATTAGAGGAATTGGAGTCGCTGGTGTAAAATTGTATTGAACTGGTAGAGTGCTTGGTCGCTTCCCTGCTACTTGTCTCTGAGAAACGTTGGGTACATATGCTCGCTTTCGACGTTGCTTTTCTCCAGCCATTGGTGATGAAGACGAGGCGACGACAAGAGATGGCTTCGACGATGGTGGCGACGAGAGAAGATGGTTTCGGCGATGGTGGCGAAGATGGCTTCGGATGGCTTCGTTGATGGTGGCTTCAGCGATGGTGGCGACAAGAGAAGAAGAAGAAGAGGAGGCGGCAACGAATATTAGGTTTACGAAAGAAGAAGAAGAATTAAGAAGCTTACTTCAATTGATTAGGTTTATGAGTTTTTTATAGGTTAATGGGCTTACAAAATTAATGGGCTTACAAAATTAATGGTCTTAATTAATTTGTAAAATGAGAAATTGAAATTATAATGTACAAAATTTATTAAATTGTAAAATTAAAATTACATAAAATTATTAAATTGAGAAATTGAAATTTTATAAACTTACAATAATTAACACATAAACTTATTCATCCCCGTCTAATTCATCATCAGAAGATGAGAAATTACACCGAAATTCATCCTCCGGGTCTGCGTCTCTGATATCGTGATCGAGATCTATGGGGTTTGCTCTCTCTCCCAAATTTTCGAAGACAAGATCTTCAATTATAGTCACCAATACACCATCATCATTTTCTGTCTGCAAAAACGGCTTTTGGGTATTCGCATTTCCGACTTCTATATTTCTCCTCGGATTTACTTTTACGACATTGAGCCATGCTTTCTTCAGTTTCTTTACGTATGAATACGGAATATAGCAAACTTAATTGGCTTGAGAGGCTTTTTTCAATAGAAACATGTAGAAGTTATACCTCCAACTTAAATATTTATTAATATGTATAAATATGATCAGTACGTACCTAAAACGAATGTTTCATATTTATTGTATTGTCTCGATGAAAGAACATCTACAACGCCACCATGGCCCCTCCGAGTACCTCTACCCATAACAGGGTCATACATCTGACACTTAAAAATTGTAATTCTCAAATTGGCTATCCCCTCATACTGAAGTTCCATGATATCAGTTAAGGTTCCATAGAAATCAGAAGCATCTGATGCATCCGCGTAATTTTCACCTTTAACAGAGATCCCATAATTACATGTTTTTTGTCCAGCGCCGTGATTTCACCTCTTGTAAAATATTTTGACCATGTTTTGACCTCGTTGAAAGGCGCCTGCACTATCTCTTGAACCCAAGTAGGAAATGGTTTTGTGGTTTTCCAGTAAGTCACCTAAATAAAATTTAACAATATCAAATGACAATAAAATATAATATTAACATAGGTATTAATAAATATTTTTGCTTACATAATCTCTAACCCATGAATGATATTCATTAGCCCTTTTTGCGGAGAGTTCTTTTTCGGTAAGTCCTGAATAATTGGCTAGTATATATTCTTCGAACAAACTATGCCCACAACCCCACCAACAACACAAATAAATGAGAAATTATGATTCAATAGAAATGTAATAGGAATTGAGATGAGAACTTATATACCTCTCAGTTGGCTGAAAATAATCACAATTTCTTAACACATATGAATGTGCGCATTGATAGTCTCTCTCTGAAAACCATATTTCACGCATTTCTCCACTTGGACGAACGACTTGAGTAAATATAGAAGGCACTCCGGGGACATGATATACATGGAATTCACCTTCATCAAATCTTGTTAACCTTACAAATAAGTTTTAAGTAATTCACATTACTGAAAAATAATTTATAGCATTATATATTATACACACATTTACCTTGACTTTGTTTGTATATTTGCGGCAAAGTAGTGTTTTTGAGAAATATGCAATCTCATCATTGATATATGATTCAACAATTGATCCTGCTGCATACCTTTTGTTATTTTCTTTTCCTTTAAGCTTTTTGAAAAATCTTTCAAAAGGATACATCCACCTATATTGGACACGGCCTCCTAATTCAGCTTCACAGGGGAGATGTACAGGACAGTGCTCCATCACATCGATAAATGATGGTGGAAATATCTTCTCCAAATTGCATAGGATTAAAATTATGTTCTGTTTCAGAATTTGGACATGACTTGTATGCAAAGTTCTCGAACATAAGTCTCGAAAAAATGCACCAATTCCTACCATATATATATTTTAAAAGAAATTAGTAAAAGTATACATAATTAAAAGTAAAAATATATGAAGAATTAAAAGTAATTATTATTACCTGATAAAGCGAGGTGGACATTTCGGGGTAAGAGTTTTGCAAAGATAAATGGTAGTAGTCGATCCATAAAAACATGACAATCATGACTTTTCATGCCTGAAAAGTTTCCATTCTCCATATCAATACAGCTGGCTAAATCTGATGCATAACCATCTGGGAATTTGACCGCGTGTTTCACACATTCTAATAAACTTGTTTTTGCATCTCCGGTCAATGTGTAAGCTGGGAAAGGAGCTTGACCCCCACTGTCAACATGTAAGTTTGGCCGAGAACAAAATCGTTCTATATCCCATCTTGACATGATGTTGTCTTTTGATTTTCCCTTCACATTAATTAGAGTATTCATGATGTTGTCAAAAAAGAATTTCTCTGTATGCATCACATAGATATTATGACGAAGATTAAGGTCTCGCCAATACGACAACTCCCAAAATATGCTTTTCTTGTGCCAGTTATGTTCTTTACCATAACCACGCATCTTCTTCTCGTGACCATTTCCACCGACGTCTTTAGTTGCCGGAGGATTTATAACAGCCAACTGCTCACAATAAACTTGATCACCGATTAAAGATAGAGGTGGGTACTCTCTAGAAGCGTCTTTTCCCTTGAGAAAGTCTTTTTTATTCCTCCTAAATGGATGATGATGAGGAAGAAATCTTCGATGACAATCAAACCAACACGTATTCCTTCCATTAGGTAGATAAAAAGACTTTGTATCTTCCATGTATACTGGAAAAGACAATTTTCCATGGGTTGTCCATCCTGATAACATGTCATACGCTGGAAAATCGTTTATCGTCCACAAAAGCACTGCCTTTAGATTAAAATTTTGATTCAAGGACACATCGTATGCATCGACTCCAATGGACCACAACTCTTTTAACTCCGCAATAAGAGGTTGGAGAAAGACATCAAGACTAGATCGCGGATGATTAGGCCCTGAATTCAGAATTGTAAGAAACAAAAATTCTTCATTCATGCACATACCAGGGGGTAGATTATATGGAGTCAAGATCACATGCCACATAGAATGATTACGAGACATGCCAAATGGATTGAACCCATCAGTACATAATCCCATATATACGTTTCGGGGTTCTTCAACAAACCGAAGATTTTGTTCTCGAAAATATCTCCATTTCGCCGCATCTGTAGGATGAGTCATTTCTCCCTCGTTTGCTTGGTGCTCGGCATGCCATCTCATTGACGCCGCAGTCTTGTGGCTCTGATACATTCTCTTCAATCTGTCTGCGTTAGGTAGATACCACATCCGACTATCTGACACTTTCGTTCTCCGTCGGTCTTGTTTAGGCTTCCATCGTTGTGCACCACAAAAGTGACATTTCTCTTCCTTTTCGTCTTCTTTCCAGAAGAGCATACAATTGTTAATACAAACATCAATTGTATAATATGGGAGGCCTAAATTTCGCATTAACTTTTATGTCTCGTAATGTGAATTAGTAGACTTGTTTCCTTCTGGTAAATAATCTGTTGGTAATTCGCAAACGGAATCCACTAACTTTTCACTCATGTTATAAGGGCTGATTGGTTGTAGCTGTAGCTTTTGATTTTTTGCTGTAGAAATCGGGCTGTAGTTTTTTTTGATGTAGCTTTAAATTTTATTGCTATAGGATTTTGGTTGTAGAAATTTAGCTGTCACTTTTTAAAATAAAAGCATGATTGGGCAACTGTAGGATTTTTTATGTCTAGTAAATATAAATAAATTATCAATACAATAAAATAAATTAATCGTTACATGTAAATTAACTAAAATATGTAAACATATAATCTACGCTTTGTACATATATTTTAGAATATAAGAATTTCCCAATTTTAAAATAGTCACATCCTATAATATTTTAAAATAATCACATCTTATAATATTTATTAAAAAGCGTACTAGTTCATAAACTTTAATAAAAAATAAAAAAGAGTCAATTAGTAGATAAGTACACAAAATATACAATGACGAACAGTTTATTGTATCATTTTTATATTTATTATAACATATAAAATATTATATATAATTAATGTTATATACTAAGGTGATAAAATCGATGGTAAATAAAAATAGTGACTTGATATGTATATTATGTGGTATATTATCATCAACTATATGTATTTTATAATAACCAGTTCTATATACAAATATATTAGTAAATAATTAAAAAAAGAAAAGTAAAATATGTTCAGAGCATTGTAAATAGTGATGTGGGAAATGTTCTCTCTACAACCCTTAAATCCATTTGCAAAGCAATAAAATAAATAGCGGCTGTGAGTTTGATAAAAGGAAAGAAAGCATGATTGGTTATTGTTCGGCTGTAGAAAGTAAAAAAGAGTTGTGCACAAAACTCACAGCTGCTACCAATCACACCCATAATCAACCTTATTTTGCAGGACTCGAGCAGCTAATGATAACTGCGAGTGACCTTCACGGTAACCATTGTATAATGGATCTTTTGCACTTTCTAACAAGTCGTAGAATTTTTTTGAATGGTTAAATATCGGTTCTTCTACATTTTGATAACTATCTTGATGATAATTATCATCAACATTGACGTTGTAACGAAATGCATCATTTACCATATCTACATACTTATCTTCTACTACATTTTCTACTTCCTCATTCCCACTAATATACGTCGGATCAATATGACTCGTTCCTAACCCCATATTGATCTCCTCTCCATGCATATACCAAATATAATAATCTGGCATAAATCCTTTGCTAAACAAAAGATTCCAAATTCTATTCCCCGGGATAAATTTATTGTTTTTGCAAAACACTACAAGGACAATAAAACTTACCGCCAGTATCCTGTGTTAGAGGTTGACTATTTGCAAATGTCATGAACTGCTTCACCCTCGATTTGAACTCTTCTGAAAAATTTCTCGTACCTTCATCAATCCTCTTATACATCCACTCACGGGAAGTACTATAATTATAATTCTTCGACATTTTATTGGTAACGAAACCTTTTTCTAATGAAAACTCTCCTTATGTAGTATGTTTTCAAACAAAATATTTTTTAAAACATGTTTTTCTTACAATTAAAGGAGATAGTGAATGGGAGATATATGTGTGAGTGATATCGAGTGAAATGGTGGAGTATATATAAGTCGTTTTAGCGACTAATTTACGACTAAAACTCGTAGTCGCAAAAAACCAGTACAACTACCTACCCACCCACCGATTATAAAACGTGTTTTTGTGCCTATATTTGACGACAAATTGACGACTATATTACGACACGAATCGCCTCTACAATCGCCTCTTAGTCGTAATTTAGTCGCTATTTTGGGACTGCATTACGAATCGCCTCTACAATCGCCTCTTAGTCGCATTTTAGTCACAAATTTATCGACTAATTTCAACATAAGTTATATAGTCATCAGTTAGTCGCTATTATACGACCATTTATCCGACTACATTATTAGTCGCAATTTAACGACTACCATAAGACACTTCTGACGGAGTCGTAAAACAGTCGCATAATAATCGGTACTTAGTCGTCCATTGTGCGACTACTGATTTAGTCGCTTATTGTAGTCGTCAAATCCTAGTTTTCTTGTACTGTCTAAACCAAGTTTCATGAAACATGAGTGCTTATAAGTGTCTCAGTGAGCTTTGTACAAGTTTAACGAACTTATGAAACAGCTAACCACGCAATTCTAGGACTCTAAAACAAGTTTCTTGCAACATTAGTGCTTATTACTGTCTCAATCATCTTTGTACAAGTTTGACGAAATTATGAAACATCTAACAACGCGTTTGTAGGACTCTAAACCAAGTTCATGCAACATGAGTGCTTATAAGTGTCTCAATGAGCTTTGTGCAAGTTTCACGAACTTATGAAATATCTAACAACGTGGTTGCTAGGACTCTAAACCAAGTTTCATGCAACATGAGTTCTTATAAGTGTCTCAATGAGCGTTGTAAAACTTTGAAGAAATTATGAAACATCTAACAACGAGTTTCTAGGACTTTAAACCAGGTTTCATGCAACAGGAGTTCTTATAAGTGTCTCAATGAGCTTTGTACAAGTTTGACAAACTTATGAAACATCTAACAACGCGTTTCGAGGACTCTAAACCATGTTTCATGCAACTTAAGTGTTTATAAGTAAGTGTGTCAATGAACTTTGTACAAGTTTGAAGAACTTATGAAACGTCTAACAACTTGGTTGCTAGGACTCTAAACCAAGTTTCATGCAACACGAGTGCTTATAAGTGTCTCAATGAACTTTGTAAAAGTGTCACAAACTTATGATACATCTAACAACACCTTTCTAGGACTTTAAACCAAGTTTCATGCAACATGAGTGATTATAAGTGTCTCAATGAGCTTTGTACAAGATTTACGAACTTATGAAACATCTAACAATGTGGTTGCTAGGACTCTAAACCAAGTTTTATGCAAAATGAGTGCTTATAAGTGCCTCAATGAGCTTTGTACAAGTTTGACGAACTTATGAAACATCTAACAACGCGTTTCTAGGACTCTAAACCAAATTTCATGCAACATGAGTTCTTACAATTGTCTCAATGAGCTTTGTACTAGTTTTACGAACTTATGAAACATCTAAAACGTGGTTGCTAGGACTCTAAACAAAGTTTCATGCAACATGAGTGCTTATAAGCGTCTCAATGAGCTTTGTACAAGTTTGACGAACTTATGAAACATCTAACAACGCGTTTCTAGGACTCTAAATTAAGTTTCATGCAACATGAGTGCTTATAAGTGTCTCAATGAGCTTTGTACAAGTTTGATGAAGTTATGAAACATCTAACAACGTGTTTCTACGACTCTAAAACAAGTTTCATGCAACATGAGTGCTTATAAGTATATCAATGAGCTTTGTACAAGTTTGACGAACTTATGAAACATCTAACAATGCGTTTCTAGGACTCTAAACCAAGTTTCATGCAACATGAGTGCTTATAAGTGTCTCAGTGAGCTTTGTACAAGTTTTACGAATTTATGAAACATCTAACAACGCGTTTCTAGGACTCGAAACCAAGTTTCATGCAACATGAGTGCTTATAAGTGTCTCATTGAGCTTTATACATGTTTAACGAACTTATGAAACATCTAACAACGCGTTTCTAGGACTCGAAACCAAGTTTCATGCAACATGAGTGCTTATAAGTCTCTCAGTGAGCTTTGTACAAGTTTGACGAAGTTATAAAACATCTAACAAAGTGTTTCTAGGACTCGAAACCAAGTTTCATGCTACATGAGTGCTTATAAGTATCTTAGTGAGCTTTATACAAGTTTGACGAACTTATAAAACATCTAACTACACAATTCTAGGACTCTAAACCAAGTTTCTTGCAACATTAGTGTTTATAAGTGTCTAAGTGAGCTTTGTACAAGTTTGACGAACTTATGAAACATCTAACAACGCGTTTGTAGGACTCTAAACCAAGTTTCGTGCAACATGAGAGCTTATAAGTGTCTAAGTGAGCTTTGTACAATTTTGACGAACTTATGAAACATCTAACAACGCATTTGTAGGACTCTAAACCAAGTTCCATGGAACATGAGAGCTTATAAGTGTCTCAATGAGCTTTGTACAAGTTTGACGAACTTATGAAACATCTAACAACGCATTTTTAGGACTCTAAACCAAGTTTCATGCAACTTGAGTGCTTATAAGTGTCTCAATGAGCTTTGTACAAGTTTGACGAACTTATGAAACATCTAACAACGCGTTTATAGGACTATAAACCAAGTTACATGCAACATGAGTGCTTATAAGGGTCTCAGTGAGCTTTGCAAAAGTTCGACGAACTTATAAAACATCTAACAACGCGTTTCTAGCACTCTAAACCAAGTTTCATGCAACATGAGTGTTTGTAAGTGTCTCAATGAGCTTTGTACAATTTTGACGAACTTATGAAACATCTAACCACGCAATTCTAGGACTCTAAACCAATTTTATTGCAACATTAGTGCTTATAACTGTCTGAATGAGCTTTGTACAAGTTTGACGAACTTATGTAACATCTAACAACGCGTTTCTAGGACTCTAAACCAAGTTCATGCAACATGAGTGCTTATAATTTTCTCAATGTTCTTTGTACAAGTTTCACGAACTTATGAAATATCTAGCAACGTGGTTGCTAGGACTCTAAAACAAGTTTCATGCAACATGAGTGCTTATAAGTGTCTCAGTGAGCTTTGTACAAGTTTGACGAAATTATGAAACATCTAACAACGCAATTCTAGGAGTCTAAACCAAGTTTCATGCAACATTAGTGCTTATAAGTGTCTCAATGAGCTTTGTATAAGTTTCAAGAATTTATGAAATATCTAACAACGTGGTTGCTAGGACTCTAAACCAAGTTTCATGCAACATGAGTGCTTATAAGTGTCTCAATGAGCTTTGTACAAGTTTGACGAACTTATGAAACATCTAACAACACGTTTCTATGACTCTAAACCAAGTTTCATGCAACATGAGTGCTTATAAATGTCTCAATGAGCTTTGTACAAGTTTGACGAACTTATGAAATATCTAACAACGCAATTCTAGGACTCTAAACCAAGTTTCATGCAACATGGTGCTTATAAGTGTCTCAATGAGCTTTGTACAAATTTGACGAATTTATGAAACATCTAACATCGCAGTTCTAGGAGTCTAAACCAAGTTTCATGCAACATTAGTTCTTATAAGTGTCTCAATGAGCTTTTTACAATTTTGACAGACTTATGAAACATCTAACAACGCGTTTCTAGGACTCTAAACCAAGTTCCATGCAACATTAGTGCTTTTAAGTGTCTCAATGAGCTTTGTACAAGTTTCACGAATTTATGATTTATCTAACAACGTGGTTGCTAGGACTCTAAACCAAGTTTCATGCAACATGAGTGCTTATAAATGTCTCAATGAGCTTTGTACAAGTTTGACGAACTTATGAAACATCAAACAACGCATTTCTAAGACTCTAAACCAAGTTTCATGCAACATGAGTGCTTATAAGTGTCTCAATGAGCTTTGTACAAGTTTTACGAACTGATGAAACATCTAACAACGCGTTTCTAGGACTCTAAATCAAGTTTCATGCAACATGAGTACTTATAAGTGTCTCAATGAGCTTTGTACAACTTTGACGAACTTATGAAACATCTAACAACGCGTTTCTAGGACTCTAAACCAAGTTTCATGCAACATGAGTGCTTATAAGTCTCTCAATGAGCTTTGTACAAGTTTGACGAATTTATGAAACATCTAACAACACGTTTCTAGGACTCTAAACCAAGTATCATGCAACATGAGTGGTTATAAGTGTCTCAATGAGCTTTGTACAAGTTTGACGAACTTATGAAACATCTAACAACGCGTTTTTAGGACTCTAAACCAAGTTTCATGCAACATGAGTGCTTATAAGTGTCTCGATGAGTTTTGTACAAGTTTGACGAACTTATGAAACATCTAACAACGCGTTTATAGGACTATAAACCAAGTTATATGCAACATGAGTGCTTATAAGGGTCTCAATGAGCTTTGTACAAGTTTTACGAACTTATGAAACATCTAACAATGCGTTTTTAGGACTCTAAACCAAGTTTCATGCAACATTAGTTCTTTTAAGTGTCTCAATGAGCTTTGTACAAGTTTTGCGAATTTATGAAACATCTAACAACGCGTTTCTAGGACTCTATACCAAGTTCCATGGAACATGAGAGCTTATAAGTGTCTCAATGAGCTTTGTACAAGTTTGACGCACTTATGAAACATCTAAACACGCATTTTTAGGACTCTAAACCAAGTTTCATGCAACATGAGTGCTTATAAGTGTCTCAATGAGCTTTTTACAAGTTTGACGAACATATGAAACATCTAACAACGCGTTTATAGGACTATAAACCAAGTTACATGCAACATGAGTGCTTATAAGGGTCTCAGTAAGCTTTGCAAAAGTTCGACGAATTTATAAAACATCTAACAACGCGTTTCTAGCACTCTAAGCCAAGTTTCATGCAACATGAGTGCTTGTCTCAGTGAGCTTTGTACAAGTTTGACGAACTTATGAAACATCTAACCACGCAATTCTAGGACTCTAAACCAATTTTATTGTAACATTAGTGCTTATAATTGTCTTAATGAGCTTTGTACAAGTTTGACGAACTTATGAAACATCTAACAACGCGTTTCTAGGACTCTAAACCAAGTTCATGCAACATGAGTGCTTATAATTTTCTCAATGAGCTTTGTACAAGTTTCACGAACTTATGAAATATCTAGCAACGTGGTTGCTAGGACTCTAAAACAAGTTTCATGCAACATGAGTTCTTATAAGTGTCTCAGTGAGCTTTGTACAAGTTTGACGAAATTATGAAACAACTAACAACGCAATTCTAAGAGTCTAAACCAACTTTCATGCAACATTAGTACTTATAAATGTCTCAATGAGCTTTTTACAATTTTGACAGACTTATAAAACATCTAACAATGCGTTTCTAAGACTCTAAACCAAGTTTCATGCAACATTAGTGCTTATAAGTGTCTCAATGAGCTTTATATAAGTTTCACGAATTTATGAAATATCTAACAACTTGGTTGCTAGGACTCTAAACCAAGTTTCATGCAACATGAGTGCTTATAAATGTCTCAATGAGCTTTGTACAAGTTTGACGAACTTATGAAACATTTAACAACGCAATTCTACGACTCTAAACCAAGTTTCATGCAACATGAGTGCTTATAAGTGTCTCAATGACCTTTGTACAAATTTGACGAATTAATGAAACATCTAACAACGCAGTTCTAGGAGTCTAAACCAAGTTTCATGCAACATTAGTTCTTATAAATGTCTCAATGAACTTTTTACAATTTTGACAGACTTATGAAACATCTAACAACGCGTTTCTAGGACTCTAAACCAAGTTCCATGCAACATTAGTGCTTTTAAGTGTCTCAATGAGCTTTGTACAAGTTTTACGATTTTATAATTTATCTAACAACGTGGTTGCTAGGACTCTAAACCAAGGTTCATGCAACATGAGTGCTTATAAATGTCTCAATGAGCTTTGTACAAGTTTGACGAACTTATGAAACATCTAACAACGCATTTCTAGGACTCTAAACCAAGTTTCATGCAACATGAGTGCTTATAAGTGTCTCAATGAGCTTTGTACTAGTTTTACGAACTGATGAAACATCTAACAACGCGTTTCTAGGACTCTAAATCAAATTTCATGCAACATGAGTGCTAATAAGTGTCTCAATGAGCTTTGTACAACTTTGACGAACTTATGAAACATCCAACAACGCATTTCTAGGACTCTTAATCAAGTTTCATGCAACATGAGTGCTTATAAGTCTCTCAATGAGCTTTGTACAAGTTTGACGAACTTATGAAACATCTAACAACGCGTTTCTAGGATGCTAAACCAAGTATCATGCAACATGAGTGGTTATAAGTGTCTCAATGAGCTTTGTACAAGTTTGACGAACTTATGAAACATCTAACAACGCGTTTTTAGGACTCTAAACCAAGTTTCATGCAACATGAGTGGTTATAAGTGTCTCAATGAGTTTTGTACAAGATTGACGAACTTATGAAACATCTAACAACGCGTTTATAGGACTATAAACCAAGTTATATGCAACATGAGTGCTTATAAGGGTCTCAATAAGCTTTGTACAAGTTTTACGAACTTATGAAACATCTAACAATGTGTTTCTAGGACTCTAAACCAAGTTTCATGCAACATTAGTTCTTTTAAGTGTCTCAATGAGCTTTGTACAAGTTTTACGAATTTATGAAACATCTAACAACGCGTTTCTAGGACTCTAAACCAAGTTCCATGGAACATGAGAGCTTATAAGTGTCTCAATGAGCTTTGTACAAGTTTGACAAACTTATGAAACATCTAAAAACACATTTTTAGGACTCTAAACCAAGTTTCATGCAACATGAGTGCTTATAAGTGTCTCAATGAACTTTTTACAAGTTTGAAGAACATATGAAACATCTAACAACGCGTTTATAGGACTATAAACCAAGTTACATGCAACATGAGTGCTTATAAGGGTCTCAGTAAGCTTTTCAAAAGTTCGACGAACTTATAAAACATCTAACAACGCGTTTCTAGCACTCTAAGCCAAGTTTCATGCAACATGAGTGCTTGTCTCAGTGAGCTTTGTACAAGTTTGACGAACTTATGAAACATCTAACCACGCAATTCTAGGACTCTAAACCAATTTTATTGTAACATTAGTGCTTATAATTGTCTTAATGATCTTTGTACAAGTTTGACGAACTTATGAAACATCTAACAACGCGTTTCTAGGACTCTAAACCAAGTTCATGCAACATGAGTGCTTATAATTTTCTCAATGAGCTTTGTACAAGTTTCACGAACTTATGAAATATCTAGTAACGTGGTTGCTAGGACTCTAAAACAAGTTTCATGCAACATGAGTGTTTATAAGCGTCTCAGTGAGCTTTGTACAAGTTTGACGAAATTATGAAACATCTAACAACGCAATTCTAGGAGTCTAAACCAACGTTCATGCAACATTAGTTCTTATAAATGTCTCAATGAGCTTTTTACAATTTTGACAGACTTATAAAACATCTAACAATGCATTTCTAAGACTCTAAACCAAGTTTCATGCAACATTAGTGCTTATAAGTGTCTCAATGAGCTTTGTATAAGTTTCACGAATTTATGAAATATCTAACAACTTGGTTGCTAGGACTCTAAACCAAGTTTCATGCAACATGAGTGCTTAAATAATGTCTCAATGCGCTTTGTACAAGTTTGACGAACTTATGAAACATCTAACAACGCAATTCGAGGACTCTAAACCAAGTTTCATGCAACATGAGTGCTTATAAGTGTCTCAATGAGCTTTGTACAAATTTGACGAATTAATGAAACATATAACAACGCAGTTCTAGGAGTCTAAACCAAGTTTCATGCAACATTAGTTCTTATAAGTGTCTCAATGAGCTTTTTACAATTTTGACAGACTTATGAAACATCTAACAACGCGTTTCTAGGACTCTAAACCAAGTTCCATGCAACATTAGTGCTTTTAAGTGTCTCAATGAGCTTTGTACAAGTTTTACGAATTTATGATTTATCTAACAACGTGGTTGCTAGGACTCTAAACCAAGGTTCATGCAACATGAGTGCTTATAAATGTCTCAATGAGCTTTGTACAAGTTTGACGAACTTATGAAACATCTAACAACACATTTCTAGGACTCTAAACCAAGTTTCATACAACATGAGTGCTTATAAGTGTCTCAATGAGCCTTGTACAAGTTTTACGAACATATGAAACATCTAACAATGTGTTTCTAGGACTCTAAACCAAGTTTCATGCAATATTAGTGCTTTTAAGTGTCTCAATGAGATTTGTACAAGTTTTACGAACTGATGAAACATCTAACAACGCGTTTCTAGGACTCTAAATCAAGTTTCATGCAACATGAGTGCTTATAAGTGTATCAATGAGCTTTGTACAACTTTGACGAACTTATGAAACATCTAACAACGCGTTTCTAAGACTCTAAACCAAGTTTCATGCAACATGAGTGCTTATAAGTCTCTCAATGAGCTTTGTACAAGTTTGACGAACTTATGAAACATCTAATAACGCGTTTCTAGGACTCTAAACCAAGTTTCATGCAACATGAGTGCTTATAAATGTCTCAATTATCTTTGTACAAGTTTCACGAACTTATGAAATATCTAACAACATGGTTTCTAGGACTCTAAACCAAGTTTCATGAAACATGAGTGCTTATAAGTGTCTCAATGAGCTTTGTACAAGTTTGACGAACTTATGAAACATGTAACAACGCGTTTCTAGGACTCTAAACCAAGTTTCATGCAACATTAGTGCTTATAAGTGTCTCAATGAGATTTATACAAGTTTTAGGAACTTATGAAACATCTAACAACGCGTTTCTAGGACTCTGAACAAAGGTTCATACAACATGAGTGCTTATAAGTCTCTCAATGAGCTTTGTACCAGTTTGACGAACTTATGAATCATCTAACAACGCGTTTCTTGGACTATAAACCAAGTTTCATGCTACATGAGTGCTTATAAGTTCCTCAATGAGCTTTGTACAAGTTTCACGAACTTATAAAACATCTAACAACCCGTTTCTAGGACTTTAAACCAAGTTTCATGCAACATTAGTGATTATAAGTGTCTCAATGAGCTTTGTACAAGTTTTACTAACTTATGAAACATCTAACAACGTGGTTTCTAGGATTCTAAACCAATTTTCATGCAACACGAGTGCTTATAAGTGCCTCAATGAGCTTTGTACAAGTTTGACGAACTTATGAAACATCTAACAACACCTTTCTAGGACTCCAAACCAAGTTTCATGCAACATGAGTGCTTATTAGTGTCTCAATGAGCTTTGTACTAGTTTGACGAACTTATGAAACATCTAACAACGTTGTTGCTAGGACTTTAAACCAAGTTTCATGCAACTTGAGTGATTATAAGTGTCTAAATTAGCTTTGTACAAGTTTGACGAACTTATGAAACATTTAACAACACGTCTCTAGGACTCTAAACCAAGTTTCATGCAACATGAGTTCTTATAAGTGTCTCAATGAGCGTTGTACAAGTTTGACGAACTTATGAAACTTCTAACAAAGCGATTCTAGGACTCTAAAACAAGTTTCAGGCAACACGAGTGCTTATAAGTGTCTCAGTGAGCTTTGTACAACTTTGAGAGAACTTATGAAACATCTAAGAATGCGTGTCTAGGACTCTAAACCAAATTTCATGCAACATAAGTGCTTATAAGTGTCTTAATGAGCTTTGTACAAGTTTGATGAACTTATGAAACATCTAACAACGTGTTTCTAGGACTCTAAACTAAGTTTAATGCAACATGAATGCTTATAAGTGTCTTAATGAGCTTTGTACAAGTTTGACGAACTTATGAATATATAACAACACGTTTTCTAGGACTTTTAACCAAGTTTCATGCAACATGAGTTCTTATAAGTGTCTCAGTGAGCTTTGTAAAAGTTTGATGAACTTATGAAACATCTAACAACGTGTTTCTAGGACTCCAAACCAAGATTCATGCAACATGAGTGCTTATAAGTGTCTCAATGAGCTTTGTACAAGTTTGACGAACTTAGGAAACATCTAACAACGCATTTCTAGGTCTCTAAACCAAGTTTCATGCAACATGAGTGCTTATGAGTTTCTCAATGAGCTTTGTACAAGTTTCACAAACTTATGAAACATCTAACAACGCGTTTCTAGGACTCTAAATCAAGTTTCATACAACATGAGTGCTTATAAGTGTCTCAATGAGCTTTTTACAAGTTTGACGAACTTATCAAACATCTAACAACGCTTTTTTAGGACTCTAAACCAAGTTTCATGCAACATGAGTGCTTATAAGTGTCTAAATGAGTTTTGTACTAGTTTCACGAACTTATGAAACATCTAACAACAAGGTTTCTAGGACTCTAAACCAAGTTTCATGCAACATGAGTGATTATAAGTGTCTCAATGAGTTTTGTACAAGTTTGAAGTGTTAGATTTTAAGAGATTAGACTAGAGTATTTGAGATTTAGGTTCTATGTTCTTCATGTTCTTGAAGAACATAGAGAGAGAATAGAGAATAAACATGTTTTTGATTTGATATAAAGGAGAAAAGCGCATATGACCGTTAGAGGATAAGGTTGTACAGTCAAGGTTTTGGCCGAGAGAAGTCGCGCCGTCCGCGGGGATTGTGTCCTACTATCGGGCGCCGAGTATACTGGACAAACCAACTATCGAGCGCCTTCTTCCACCGCATGGTATTGCCATTTTCTCAATGGCTAGATTCGGATATGACCTAAAAACACATTTGAGGCCATATCCGATTCTCCTCCAAGCTTACCGACTTAATCGCCATACCTTAATGATCCCTTAAGTCTCTATGTTGATGCTTGTACTCAACGTTATCTCTTCAAAGTGTACTAATGCCTTAGTGGTATTAGGCATTAGTTCCAATACTCCCCCTCAAGCTTAGTCTAATGAAATGGCTAAGCTTGGAACCGCACACTTCACCTCATTAAAACCTTCAAAGAGAAAACCACTTGGGATAAAACTCCTTGAAAGAAAAAGAGTATGAAGCATACTGTTAGGGTCTTCTAGTTCTTGATCGAGTTGGTGAGTCCTAGTTTTGGTAGCACGAACTCACACACCTTTAGACTTGCAGATTTGGTGAAGACATCGGCTTGTTGGTCTTGGCTCTTTTTATAGCAAGGAAGTATAGTCCCCTTCACCATTTGTTCTCGGACTTTGTAGCAATCCATCTCTATATGCTTGGTCCTGATAAACGAGATTTTACCCTCGTTCAATCGAATGTCTCAATTGTAGTACTTGAGGTCAATCCGAATCAGGAGCAATTAAATTACTAAAGTTTGCAAGGAATCAATCTTAGTCTAAGCAATTTAAAAGATGGTTTTGTTTACGTGTTTTTGTAAAGACTAACAAAGAAATAAAATGAAATTGCAAGTTGTAAAGATTTAAATTAAAAAGCTAAACAACCAGGTCAGGGTACTTTAACGGGTTCATCAACTTTCAGGTTTTTCGATGTCTTTTATAAAAGTACTTTAAGGTTTTGAAAACGATTTTAGATCAATTCACTCTCGTGACAGAGATCCTTTTCCTAACAAGTAAACTAAAACAATATCTTGGATAGTTTAAATTTTAGAAAACATTAAAGTTCAAATCAATTCAACCACTAAACTTATTAACACAGATCTCTCGGTTAAGCTAGGTTTAGTTCTAGGGTAATTGTTCAGGAATCCTCACAGACCTCTCGGCTGTGAAGTTTCATGGGTTCTATCAATTGATTGATCAGGTCAATTAAAGCATTAAGATTGTTACACTAGATTAAAGTTTTAACAGGTTTTAAGTTCTAGACATCGATCAACCTTAGAGTTGATTCACCCTTTTTCCCCAGCCTAATTGTCTATGGGAAACTACTCACTAAGCATATTGAAATTCAAAGCAATTAAATTAAAAGAAAGCATAAACATAAACAAAGATAAGAGAGTAAAGGGTTCAAGAAAATCTTATTGATGACGAAGACTACAAAGGTGGCCAAGAAGCAATCACCAAGAATCTCCAATGTCAAAGCAAAAACAAAGCGATGAAGAAAAAGAAAAACAAAAAACAAAAGATAGAATAGCGGCTGTGTAAAGTTCAACCCTAATATAAAACCAAACCAAAAGAAAAATAAAGGAAAACCCAATTGGTTTAGGAATTGGTTTTCCTTTTTTTACAACATAAGAAACCGAATTTCCAATAAAATTTTGCGGCCTGTATCGGTCAATGCAAACCGATACAGGCTGGCCGATATGCGCTTCGGTAGCCTTTCTTCGGCTCGGTTTCCTTCGTATCGGCCGGCTAAACCGATACAACAAGTCGATACGCGTCTTCGGGTCTTTTTCTCTTGTATCGGCCACTCCAAACCGATATGGTTGGTCGATACAAGCTTCGGCAAACTTTCTGTCTTCTATATCGGCCAACAGAAACCGATACAACATGCCGATGCAAGTGTATCCGCTTCTTTTTGGCTTAAATTCATCACTTTCGCCGTCTTTATGCTCTGAAACCTGAAATACACGAAACAAACCAAAATGCAACCTATATGACACTAAATGCAACCTAAATCAATGAATTCTAATGCATAAAATAATGTAGAATGTGTAAAATATGCAAGTTATGAACTCCCCCAAACTTATCCTTTGCTTGTCCTCAAGTAAGAGAATTTCGCATCAAAGTTTAGGAAGGTGTGGAGGCGGGGACCTCAGAACCAAAAGCAACATGGAAGTGTAATGAACAAGTATCCTAAACATGGTACCCTCTCGCAACCGAACTAGTTCCACTTATTTCTATCTACCTTAACTCCGTCTAAATCCGCTATTATTACCAAAAGTATGTGATCCACTTGTCTAGTCTAAACACCTTTCACATTCAATTAAAACATAATCAAGCATGAAACATGATTAAAAATTTCCAAGAATTTTTCTATTTGTCTAGGTAAGAACGGGATTTCGAATCAAACGAGGAGGTTAACACTCAGGCATGTGGTTAGTTGTAGCGCGGTTTCTCTCGGGGAGTGAAAGGGTCAAGCAATACCAGGAAAGACAAGAAGCAACTGATGCATACAAGTCCGGACATCCATTCCTACTCAAGATTATCCACTAACCAATCGTCTTTCTTTTAAACATTTAAACACTTAAAGATCGAGCTTCTTTTCTTTTCTTTAACTACCTTAGGGTATTTTATTTTGGCTAAGTTTCTTTTTTTTTTTTTTATATTTCTTAATCGAAATTTTTTTTTTTTTTGTACTTATCCATTCTTTTATCCCCCTAGGTGTTTTACAATCACTCGTGTTTATTTTCTTAATTTTCAAAACTCAAAGACGTGTCTCACCTAGCCATTATCCCCTTCTAAATCACTAGTCTAAGAAAAACTAGCCCAATGGATGTCCTTTCTTGTCACTCCCTATACTTTCAAGTTTTTGCGAAACCAAACAATCACTAAATGAAAAGAATTCTCACAAGTGTTTGGGTTAAGGTTAAGGGGGTGAGAGGGGAATCATCCTTAGAATGAGAATGACCGGATTGCGCTTTAAGTGTTTCGGTTTAGGAAGCCACAATCCGTAGAAATCACAAAGCCATAGAAATTCTCTTGAAAACTATCATTAAAAGTCATGTTTAAGTTCAGATAATTTTTCGAAGGTGACTTAGAACTACCAAGCTTCATAACCACACAATTGGCTTTTTAAACATCAATGTCTAGAGTTGCGGTTTTAAGATTTTCAGCGAGTTCTAATTCGTTTACGGAAGATACTACACCTAAGATACTGTTCAAAACACAAAGTGCGTCGCTTTACAAGGTTAACGTCATCATAGATCCCCTATGCATATATTCTAAATGCCATGAACTAATCCTATATGCAGATTTTTTTTTTGTTTTTTTTTTTTATGAATGCTAATATGCAAAAACTAATATGATTACTCCCCCAAACTTAAATCACACGGTCTCCGTGTGAAACAAGTATCGAAAGAGGTTCCTAAATGCATGTATGAATGACTCTAATATGAAAACTAATGCGTATGCACATGGTTTAAGAGTTACCTCAGTAGTACTAACGCGTCGAGTCGAAGTCGTCTGTATCGGTCTCAGCAACCGATACTCTTGCCCGATATCGGTCCAGCAACCGATATAACAGGCCGATACCCCTTTCAGAATTCGTTTTCCTACTTCGTTTTCACCTGAAACCATCAAACACGACATAAACTCTAAGTAAAATATCATCTAAATGCAAACTAAAATTGTATATACAAGGATAGACATGGAACTTCCTCCCAAGTGAGCTTGTTTATAGTCTCTTAGCTTGACTTTACCCCCTTCTTTTTAGACGACATTGGGGCTTGAAAGAGATGTCGAATCTCCTTCGGTGACAACTTTGTGGTCCAGGGGCGGCTTGAGTTTTACTCCTTTCACCCCAAACTCGACTCCATCTTTGTGCTTCTTTTGCCTTGAGTCGCAGCGAGCACTCCCTGCTTCTTTCTTGAAAGATTTCTTCAAAGATTTAACCTCGTTGATTAACTTTCTAATGACGCGGTTTTGAGACATGTTCCAATGCGCCTTTCTGAACTTCCTAGGAGGGGATTGGTGTTCCACTTTTGGAGCTTTGGGTTTGCTCCTTGCATCATCACTAGACTTACCATTGCTAGCATCTTTTTCCACTCCAATCACCAAAGCTTCACAAGGGACCATCTCCGTAGGCTTATTGACTACATCGTTGATGTTGTACCGCTGAACAAGGTCCTTCCCAAGGTGCAAATCTATCTTACCAACCTTCACATCTATGACGGCTCCAGCGGTTGCCAAGAAAGGTCTTCCAAAGATGAGTGGATTATTAAGCTCTTTGTCTATCTCCAAGACGACAAAATCTGTTGGAATGAAAACGTCCCCCAATTTTACCGGAATGTCTTCCAAGATTCCAACGGGTACCTTCACGGATCTATCGGCCAGCACCAAAGAGATCTTAGTAGGTTGGAAAGAAGAAAGACCAAGTTGTTTAGCCACAGACGAAGGCATAACGTTGACACTAGCCCCTAAATCGCATATGCACTTTTCGAAGACCAAAGGACCGAGAGTGCAAGGCAAAGTAAAACTCCCTGGATCACCAAGTTTCTTAGGAGAATGGTTCTTTTGAATGATCGCGCTGCACTCTTGTGAAAGATTCACCGTGTCTTCCGAGTTTTTGAACTTGTTTTTGATGGTGTCTTTCAATGATTTGGAGGAGTGAGGGACTTGCTTGAAGGCGTCAACAAGAGGTATGGGGGTTTGCACCTCGTTTATTTGCTTCTCTAGTTTAGTGCTAATGTACTTCTTCAAGAGGTGCATCTTGGCTCGACCCGGAAAAGGAGGCTTAGGCACGTAAGAAGACGTAACGTATGCCGGCTTTTTCGTTTTGGCGGCTTTTTCCTCTGTATCGGCCTTGTCTTTGGCCGATACAGGTAGTCGATATCGGTCTTCCGAAACCGATACTCATGGTCGATGCGAGTGTCCTGTTTCCTTTTCGCTCGTATCGGCCTTGTCCTTGGCCGACACGGGTGGTTGATATCGGTCATCTGGAACCGATACGTCCGGCCGATACGAGTCCCCTGTCTCCTTCTCAAGTGCATCGGCCTTGTTCCCTGCCGGTATAGGTGGTCGGTATCGGCCAATTGTGGCCGATACGTTTGGCCGATACGAGTGTCCTGTATCTCTCTCGTTACCGTTTGCGGTGTTTTCGTCGTCTAGGACTGTGGTCTCTGTGTCGTGTGACTGTTCCACCTCCCCGACCTGATTCGCATTGTCCTCAATGAGATCGCGTGAAAGAATTTGTGCACCACTACGAAGTTCTATTGAGTTGACATACTCTCTAGGATTGGCTTCAGGTTTACCCGGAAGTTGACCCATTGGTCGCTTAGAGGCCGAGGTAATTTGAGCCACTTGATTATCCAAGGCTTTCAAGTGAGTACTCAAGGTTTCAAACTTTGCGTTGAGATCATGGTAAGAGTTGTCAACCTTTGCCTGAATTTCTTTCTTGAACGTGCTGAACTCCATTTGACTTCGGGTTTGGCCGTCTAGAATCTGTTTTAGCATCTGAGTGGTTTGATCACCTGGGGGAGCTGGTGATGCAACCACTCCTTGAGCAGCAGGAGGGTTGTTGTAACCTGGAGGACGATTAGGTGGTGGTCTCGGTACGTATCCGCCTTGGTTGTATTGAGGTTTACCTTGGTAACCTCCTTGTTGCGCATGGGGATAGACCTGGTCTTGGGGGTTGGCTACGTTGTTGTTTCGGTAGGAGAGGTTTGGGTGTTGAGAATAGTTTTTGAAACGCCAATCATTCTGATTTCCCATGTAGTTGATCTCCTCCTTATTTCCCTCGGTTGGGGGTAATTGTTCATCTCCGCTTCCAACGTAGTTAATCCCCACTTGGTTAGACATGAGTAACTTATCCAGCTTCTCATTCACCGCCTTTATCTCTCTCTTAAATTGCTCATCGTTCCCTGAGCTGCAGATGGTGCGATCATAATCTTCTCCGTAGTTGCTATCGCTTAGGGCGTAGTTCTCCACCAAAAGCTGTCCATCGGCTTCCGTCTTCCCAAGGAAGTTTCCTTGGCTAGCTGAATCAAGAAGCATTCTGAACTTCGGTTTTAGACCGCGGTAGAACGTGCTGAGTAAGCTCTCTCCCGTGAAACCGTGGTGTGGACATCTCACCGTGTAACTCTTGAATCTTTCCCAAGAATCGCTGAACGTTTCTTGGTCTTTTTGTGCGAAAGCTAAGATCTCGTTTCTTAGCTTTGATGTCCGCACCACCGAGAAGAACTTTGTGAGAAAGGCCGTCTTACACGCCTCCCAAGTTTGTATGGTGTCTTTCACAAGATTCTTCTGCCATATGTGTGCTTTGTCCCCGAGTGAGAAGGGGAACAAACGCAACTTAAACATGTCCTCATTGACACCATTGATCTTCACCGTGTCGCATAGCATGTCAAATTGGTGAAGGTGATCAATGGGGTCTTCACTAGGCAGCCCATAGAACTTGTTGCTGGATACCATGTTAATGAGACTAGACTTGATCTCAAAGTTGTTGTTGGCGATGGCTGGTGGTGTGATGCCACTACGGTTGGTGATGTTTGATGGCACATCCGCTGTACCAATGGTGCGTGCAACGTTAGGTGCGTTGTTTGCATCACCCATCTCGAATTCTGAATCTGAACCCGAAGTTTCTGATGTGGATGAGTCGGAGTGAAGGCTGGATCTTCTTTCTCGTGAGATAGCTTTTTCGTGTGCTTTAATGTCTGCGAAGAAGAGAAAGCTGTCACTTTGTCGGTGACTTCTTCTTTGCATACACCTAACAAAACGAAAATCACAAGAAAAGAAAACAAGCTAGTAACGAAACTGAAACTTAATCCCAAGTAATTCCAAAACTCTAATATTTAATCGAGTTCCTGAATCGGCAACGGCGCCAATTTGATAAACGAGATTTTACCCTCGTTCAATCAAATGTCTCAATTGTATTACTTGAGGTCAATCCGAATCAGGAGCAATTAAATTACTAAAGTTTGCAAGGAATCAATCTTAGTCTAAGCAATTTAAAAGATGGTTTTGTTTACGTGTTTTTGTAAAGACTAACAAAGAAATAAAACGAAATTGCAAGTTGTAAAGATTTAAATTAAAAAGTTAAACAACCGAGTCGTGGTACTTTAACGGGTTCATCAACTTTCAGGTTTTTCGATGTCTTTTATAAAAGTACTTTAAGGTTTTGAAAACGATTTTAGATCAATCCACTCTCGTGACAAAGATCCTTTTCCTAACAAGTAAACTAAAACAATATCTTGGATAGTTTAAATTTTAGAAAACATTAAAGTTCAAATCAATTCAACCACTAAACTTATTAACACAGATCTCTCGGTTAAGCTAGGTTTAGTTCTAGGGTAATTGTTCAGGAATCCTCACAGACCTCTCATTGTGAAGTTTCTGGTTCTATCAATTGATTGATCAGGTCAATTAAAGCATTAAGATTGTTACACTAGATTAAAGTTTTAACAGGTTTTAAGTTCTAGACATCGATCAACCTTAGAGTTGATTCACCCTTTTTCCCCCAACCTAATTGTCTATGGGAAACTACTCACTAAGCATATTGAAATTCAAAGCAATTAAATTAAAAGAAAGCATAAAAATAAACAAATACAAGAGAGTAAAGGGTTCAAGAAAATCTTATTGATGACGAAGACTACAAAGGTGGCCAAGAAGCAATCACCAAGAATCTCCAATGTCAAAGCAAAAACAAAGCGATGAAGAAAAAGAAAAACAAAAAACAAAAGATAGAATAGCGGCTGTGTAAAGTTCAACCCTAATATAAAACCAAACCAAAAGAAAAATAAAGGAAAACCCAATTGGTTTAGGAATTGGTTTTCCTTTTTTTATAACATAAGAAACCGAATTTCCAATAAAATTTCGCGGCCTGTATCGGTCAATGCAAACCGATACAGGCTGGCCGATATGCGCTTCGGTAGCCTTTCTTCGGCTCAGTTTCCTTCGTATCGGCCAGGCTAAACCGATACAACAAGTCGATACGCGTCTTCGGGTCTTTTTTCTCTTGTATCGGCCACTCCAAACCGATATGGTTGGTCGATACAAGCTTCGGCAAACTTTCTGTCTTCTATATCGGCCAACAGAAACCGATACAACATGCCGATGCAAGTGTATCCGCTTCTTTTTGGCTTAAATTCATCACTTTCGCCGTCTTTATGCTCTGAAACCTGAAATACACGAAACAAACCAAAATGCAACCTATATGACACTAAATGCAACCTAAATGATTGAATTCGAATGCATAAACTAATGTAGAATGTGTAAAATATGCAAGTTATTAGGTCCTCTCATGGAATACAGAATTGGAGGCAATGTGAATGGTTGCCTTGTTGTCACAATGCATGGTGATGGGCTTCTTGATGTCTATGCCAAGGTCCCCAAGTAGATTCTTCAACCACATGAGCTTTTGGGTGAGTTTCCCTCATGGCTCTATATTCGGACTCCGCACTTGAACAAGATACTATTTTCTGCTTCTTGGTCTTCCATGAAACTAGATTCCCCCCAATGAAGGTGCAATACCCTATGGTGGACCTTCTATCATCAACATCTCAGGCATAGTCTGCATCACAATAGCCTACCACTTCCGTGTTCTTGTTCCTTCCCATCCATATGCCTTGACTTGATGTCCCTTTGAGATACTTGAGTATCCTTTGCAACATGTTCCAATGATGAATATTTTGACTTTGCATATGTTGGCTCACCTGGTTCATAGCAAAACATATGTCAGATCTGGTTATAGTCAAGTAGATGAACTTACCCACAATACGCCCATAGAGTTTCTGGTCTTTGAAAGGTTGGTCTTCAAGCTCCCCCTCTCTTATGACTTTGTAGCCATCCTCCAATGGTGTTCTTGCAGCCTTGGAATCCATGTGACATGTTTCATTAAGAAGATCCAAGGTATACTTCCTTTGAAAGAGAAAGAGGCCCTCTTCAGATCTTCTTATCTCAATTCCAAGGAAGTATTTCATTTTCCCCAAATCTTTAATGTCAAACATAGATTTTAAGTAATCTTTAGTTTCAGCAATACCTACCTTGTTATCCCCAGAGATGACTATGTCATCCACGTAGATGAGGATAACAACAATACCTTCCTTGGATTGTAAGGTGAAAATAGTGTGTTCGACTTGGCTCATCTTGAATCCTCTTGAAACTAGGGTGGTACTTAGCTTGTGATCGATACCACACCCTTGGAGATTGCTTAAGTCCATAGATAGCCTTTCTCAATCTTAATACCTTTCCCGGAGTTATGGAGTCTTCTAGGCCCGGAGGTGGAGTCATTTAGACTTCTTCCTCTAATTCTCCTTGAATAAATGCATTCTTGACATCCATTTGCCACAATTCCCAATCCAAGTTTACAGCTAGAGACAAGATTACTCTCACCGTATGTAACTTAGCCACCAGAGCAAAGGTCTCAAAATAATCCTCACCGTAGGTTTGAGTAAATCTTCTTGCCACGAGTCCGGCCTTATGTCTTTCCACATCACCATTGCTCATGTATTTGATAGTGAGCACATATCTTGAGCTTACTGCCTTCTTGCCCTTAGGCAGATCAACTTCATCCCATGTATGGTTACGTTCCATTGCTTTGTTTTCAGTCTTTACCGCATTAACCCATACCTCATGTTCAATGGCCTCCTCATAGGTCCTTGGAATCCAATGTTGGTCGATCTTAGCAATGAACACTTGGTGTTCTGGGGGAAATGTAGCAAGAGAACACACGACTTTAATAGGGTGAGCCACAACATTGCTATTGAAATATACCCTAGTGTTTTTCCAATTAGAGTCGGGCTTCTTAATCCGAGTACTCCTTCTTAGAGTAATAGGAGCAGCTTGATCATGTAGCTCTTGATGAACTACTTATTGAGTGGCATGAGTCTCTTCTGGTTCTCCTTGACACTCCTCTTCAGTTTCAGGTTCTTTCCTTTGATCCTCGTTAGTTTCATGACTTTCTTGAGTATCATCATTGTTCCCCCCCCCCTCCCCTTCATGATCAAGGTGGGAGTCTTGATGAGGAGGTTCTGCCCTTGCTTCTTCATTGATGTCCATCCCCAAATTTCTCATCAGGTTCTTGAGACTAGTGGCTCTATCCATGACAGATTCTAGTATGTCTTTGACACTCTCCCAAGTATGGTCTTTATAGTAGCTATGTCCTTCAATGAACTTGACATCTCTTGAGACAAGGACCCTTCTTGTTTCAGGGACATAGCATTTGTACCCTTCTGTGTGCTTGAGTAGCCTATGAACATTTCCTTTGTGCTCTTTGCATCAAGCTTGTTCCTTTGCTCTCCTGGCACAAAGACAAAACACACACAACCAAACACTCTTAGGTGATTTATAAAAGGTTTAGCTTTATTCAATACCTGATAAGGAGATTGGTTCTCCAAGATCTGTGTTGGTGTTCTATTTATAAGATAACAAGTTGTTGATACAACATCTGCCCAAAATCTTCTAGGTACATTCATGTGGAACATCATGAATTTTGTTACTTCCATTAAGTGCCTATTGTTCCCCTCGACCACTCCAATTTTTTTAGGAATGTAAGGGCAACTTGTCTAGTGTAGAATCCCATGTTTTGTCATATGTAAGCATTGCTTGTGTATTCTTCACCATTATATGTTCTGAAACACTTAATATTTGCATTGTATTGATTAGTAATACAGTTTTGAAAATTTTTGAACGCATCTAACACCCTATCTTTGGAAGGAAGTAAGGTTAGCCAAGTATTTTTTGATTTTTCATCTATAAAAGTCACAAAATATGCTTGGTATTCTCTAGATTTTCAGGGTGAAGACCACACATCAGAATGAACAAGATCAAAACAATTTTCATAATGCATTTTAGAGTTTGAAACACACAGATTTATGGTGTTTCCCTAAAATGCAAAACTCACAAGTATTATGATCAAAAGAAACATTCGGCAAAAGTGTTTTCAAAGCTTTAACATGCGGATGACCTAGTCTATAATGCCATAAAACATTGTTAGCCTGAGCCAAAACAAAATTAAAAGCAAAATGGTGATTAGAGCTTGACACTTCTTTGTCAAGAATGTAGAGATCTCCCCTTGTGATTCCTTTCCCAATAACTTCTTTACTTTCAATATCCTGAAATATGACTTCATTAGGATTAAAAATGACATTGCAATTTAAATCACAAGCAACTTTTAACCGAAATGAGATTAGATGTAAAGCTAGGCATGTATAAGGCTTGTGATTCTCTATTGAACAACCTAAGATTACCTAGTCCTTTCACGGGAATTCTACTACCATTTGCAATGATAACATTACCTAGGGCCGATTTAACATTATTAATCAAGTTCTTATTGCTAATCATGTGATGAGAGGATCATAAGTCAATAATGATAGGTTTCATAGGTTTTTCAATGACTTGAGCACTAAGGGAGTAAAGAGAATTAATACCGCAGCTCTTAAGGGCTTTGATGAGGGCCTCCAAGTCGAATTTCCTCACGTATTCATCGGTATAAGGCACCATCGCCGTGGATTCCTCTTCCTTGTCCTTGGAACTCATTGTACTTGTGTTAGGCCCGGTTGCATCTTCATTAGAGATGTTGGCTTTGGCATCCTTGAATTTGCCCGGCTTAAGATGCGGGTTTAGTATCCAGCACTTTTCCTTGGAGTTCCCTTTCTTCTTGCAATGATCACAAAGGATATCTCTTCTCTCCTCATAGGTCTTGGAGCTTGGCTTGTACGCTACCTTGTTGGTGGTGACTAGCTCCTTCTTATTTCAAAATAACTGAATGGAGCATTGCTCTCTTTGCAACTGAGCACACACTTCCTCAAGGTTAGGCAGAGTATCCGAACGGAGTAGGTGCTTGTTCACGTCTTTGTATCTACCGTTGAGAGTGAGAAGAAGACCAAAGACCTTGTCTTGTTCTCTTCTCTCATTAAGGATCTTTGGATCAATGGTGCTTGGACGTAGCATTTCTAATTATGCCCATAGACTTCTAAACCTTCCAAAATGCTTAGTAAACTCCATATCTTCTTGATTTAGATCATTAATCGCCTTCTTTACCTCATAGACCCGGCTACGATTAGAAATGTTGCCATAGACCATTTGGAGAGTATCCCAAAGATCCTTAGCACTCTCACAGTATGAGTAGGCTTCAAGGATTAACGAATCAAGAGATCCTTGTATGATTCCTAGCACCTTTTGGTCCTCTTGAAACCACTTGTTTTCTTCGGTGAGAGAGTCACTTTCCGTGAGGGTGATATCCGAGATTGTTTCTTGTGATTTGAGAATATGGTTCCAAAAACCACAACCACATAATGCAATCTTCACGGTTCTTGCCCATAAGAGGTAGTTAATCCCCTTGAGAGTTACCGGACACGAGATCTTCTTATGTTCCTTGTCCTCCATGAAGATAGTTGATAACTTTAACCGGGAAAAGTTTGTGCCTTTAGAGGTGTCCGAGACAAAACCGAAGAAGGTTCAAGACTTTTATAAGAAAAACAGAGTTTAGACTAGAAAAGTTTTGAAGAGGAAAGTTTGTGTTTTTTTTTAATTGAAACCGAGAAGGGAAGCGATAAAGCTTGAAGCTTTATATGTTTCCTAGTTTCAAAGGCACAAAGCTAGAGGTTTTTTAAATAGATCTGGGAAAAACAGAGCTTTATGGCTCCAAAGTTCAGATCTTGAAGAAACCGAGCTCTTTTAGTGGAAAAGTTTTGTGTTTAGGCTAGAATCAAACGTCACAAAGGGAAACGTTTGAATCTTTAGAGACAAAACATGAAGAACAAAGATAAAGTTTGGATCTTTATGAAAACAGAGATTTTAGAACAGAGAATTTAAAGATGCGGAAGCTAGATTTATGGTTTAAGAGCAAGTTTGATCTGATACCATGATAGATTTTAAGAGATTAGACCGAAAGTATTTGAGATTTAGGTTCGGTGTTCTTCATGTTCTTGAAGAACATAGATAGAGAATAGAGAATAAACATGTTTTTGATTTCATAAAGATAACTTTTACAGTATGTTTTTGTTTTACATATAAAGGAGAAAAGCGCATATGACCGTTAGAGGATAAGGTTGTACGGTCAAGGTTTTGGCCGAGGGAAGTCGTGCCGTCTGCGGGGAGCGCGTCCTGCTATCGGGCCCCGAGTGTAACGGACAACCCAACTATCGAGCGCCTTCTTCCACCGCACTGTATAACCATTTTCTCAACGGCTAGATTCAGATATGACCATAAAACACATTTTAGGCCATATCCGATTCTCCTCCAAGCTTACCCGACTTAATGTCCATACCTTAATGATCCTTAAGTCTCCATGTTGTTTCTTGTACTCCAAGTTATCTCTTCAATGTGTACTAATGCCTTAGTGGTATTAGGCATTAGTTCAGATATGAAGAACCTATGAAATATCTAACAACGCGTTTCTAGGAATCTAAACCAAGTTTCATGCAACATGAGTGCTTACAAGTGTCTCAATGAGGTTTGTACTAGTTTCACGAACTTATGAAACATCTAACAACGTGGTTTCTAGGACTCTAAACCAAGTTTTATGTAACATGAGTAATTATAAGTGTCTCAATGAGCTTTATCCAAGTTTGAAGAACCTATGAAACATCTAACAACGCGTTTAGATTCCTCGAAACGCGTTGTTAGATGTTTCATAGGAATCTAAACGCGTTTCGAGGAATCTAAACCAAGTTTCATGCAACATGAATGCTTATAAGTGTCTCAATGAGATTTGTATATGTTTGACGAACTTATGAAACATCTAACAACGCATTTCTAGGACTTTAAACCAAGTTTCATGCAATATGAGTAATTAAAAGTGTCTCAATGAGCTTTGTACAAGTTTGACGAACTTAGGAAACATCTAACAACGCGTTTCTAGGACTCTAAACCAAGTTTTATGCAACATGAGTGGTTATAAGTGTGTCAATGAGCTTTGTAAAAGTTTGAAGAACCTATGAAACATCTGACAACGCGTTTCAAGGAATCTAAACCAAGTTTCATGCAACATGAGTGTTTATATGTGTCTCAATGAGCTTTGTACATGTTTTACGAACTTATAAAACATCTAACAACGCGTTTCTAGGACTCTAAACCAAGTTTTATGCAACATAAGTGCTTATAAGTGTCTCAATGGGCTTTGTACTAGTTTGGTGAACTTATGAAACATCTAACAACACGTTTCTAGGACTCTAAACCAAGTTTCATGCAACATGAGTGCTTATAAGTGTCTCAGTGAGCTTTGTACAAATTTGACGAACTTATGAAACATCTAAAAACGCGTTTCTAGGACTCTAAAGAAAGTTTCATGCAACATAAGTTCTTATAAGTGTCTTAATGAGCTTTGTGCAAGTTTGGCGAACATATGAAACATATAACAACGCGTTTCTCGGACTCTAAACCAAGTTTCAAGCAACATTAGTGCTTATAAGTGTCTCAATGAGTTTTGTACAAGTTTGATGAACTTATGAAACATCTAACAACGCGTTTTCTAGGACTCTAAACCAAGTTTCATTCAACATGAGTGTTTATAATTGTCTCAATGATTTTTGTACAATTTTGACGAACTTATAAAACATCTAACAACGCGTTTCATGCAATATGATTTATTATAAGGGTCTCAATGAGCCTTGTACAAGTTTTACGAACTTATGAAACATCTAACAACGTTGTTTCTAGGACTCTAAACAAAGTTTCATGCAACATGAGTGCTTATAAGTGTCTCAATGAGCTTTGTACAAGTTTCACAAACTTATGAAACATCTAACAACGCGTATCTAGGACTCTAAACCAAGTTTCATGCTACATGAGTGCTTATAAGTGTCTCAATGAGATTTGTACAATTTGACGAACATATGATACATATAAAAACAAGTTTCTAGGACTCTAAACAAAGTTTCATGCAACATGAGTGCTTATAAGTTTCTCAATGAGGTTTGTACAAGATTGACGAACTTATGAAACATCTAACCACGCAATTCTACGACTCTTAACCAAGTTTCTTGCAACATTAGTGCTTATAAGTGTCTCAATGAGCTTTGTACAAGTTTGACGAACTTATGAAACATCTAACAACAGATTTCTATGACTCTAAACAAAATTCATGCCGCATGAGTGCTTATAAGTGTCTCAATTAGCTTTGTACAAGTTTCACGAACTTATGAAATATCTAACAACGTTGTTGCTAGGACTCTAAACTATGTTTCATGCAACACGAGTGCTTATAAGTGTCTCAATGAGCTTTGTACAAGTTTGACGAACTTATGAAACATCTAACAACGCAATTCTAGGACTCTAAACCAAGATTCATGCAACACGAGTATTTATAAGTGTCTCAATGAGCTTTGTACAAGTTTGACAAACTTATGAAACATCTAACAACGCGTTTCTAGGACTCTAAACCAAGTTTTATGGAACATGAGTTCTTATAAGTGTCTCAGTGAGCTTTGTACAAGTTTGACGAACTTATGAAACATCTAAAAACGCGTTTCTAGGACTCTAAAACAATTTTCATGCAACATAAATGCTTATAAGTGTCTTAATGAGATTTGTACAAGTTTGACAAACTTATGAAGCATCTAACAACGCGTTTCTAGGAATATAAACAAAGTTTCATGCAACATGAGTGCTTATAAGTGTCTCAATGACGTTTGTACTAGTTTCACGAACTTATGAAACATCTAACAACGTGGTTTCTAGGATTCTAAACCATGTTTCATGTAACATGAGTAATTATAAGTGTCTCAATGAGCTTTGTACAAGTTTTAAGAACCTATGAAACATTTAACAACGCGTTTCTAGGAATCTAAACCAAGTTTCATGCAACATGAGTGCTTATAAGTGTCTCAATGAGCTTTGTACATGTTTGACGAATTTAAGAAACATCTAACAACGCGTTTTTAGGACTTTAAACCAAGTTTCATGCAACATGAGTGATTATAAGTGTCTCAATGAGCTTTGTACAAGTTTGACGAACTTATGAAACATCTAACAACGTGTTTCTAGGACTCTAAACCATGTTTTATGCAACATGAGTGGTTATAAGTGTCTCAATGAGCTTTGTACAAGTTTGACGAACTTATGAAACATCTAACAACGTGTTTCTAGGACTCTAAACCAAGTTTCATGCAACATAAGTGCTTATAAGTTTCTCAATGGGCTTGTACAAGTTTGGTGAACTTATGAAACATCTAACAACACGTTTCTAGGACTCTAAACCAAGTTTCATGCAACATGAGTGCTTATAAGTGTCTCAATGAGCTTTGTACAATTTTGACGAACTTATGAAACATCTAAAAACGCATTTTCTAGGACTCTAAACCAAGTTTCATGCAACATGAGTGCTTATAAGTGTCTCAATGAGCTTTGTACAAGTTTGACGAACTTATGAAACATCTAACAACACGTTTCTAGGACTCTAAACTAAGTTTCATGCTACATGAGTGCTTATAAGTGTCTCGATGAGCTTTGTACAATTTGACGAACTTATGATACATATAAAAACACGTTTCTAGGACTCTAAACCAAGATTCATGCAACATGAGTGCTTATAAGTTTCTCAATGAGGTTTGTACAAGATGGACGAACTTATGAAACATCTAACCACACAATTCTAGGACTCTAAACCAAGTTTCTTGCAACATTAGTGCTTATAAGTGTCTCAATGAGCTTTGTACAAGTTTGACGAACTTATGAAACATCTAACAACGCATTTCTATGACTCTAAACAAATTTCATGCAACATGAGTGCTTATACGTGTCTCAATGAGCTTTGTACAAGTTTTAAGAACTTATGAAACATTTAACAACGCGTTTCTAGGACTCTAAACCAAGTTTCATGCAACATTAGTGCTTATAGGTGTCTCAATGAGCTTTGTACAAGTTTTACAAACTTATGAAACATCTAACAACGCGTTTCTAGGACTCTAAACCAAGTTTCATGCAACACGAGTGCTTATAAGTATATCAATGAGCTTTGTACAAGTTTTACGAACTTATGAAACATCTAACAACGCGTTTCTAGGACTCTATACCAAGTTTCATTCAACATGACTTCTTATAAGTGTCTCAATGAGATTTGTACAAGTTTGATGAACTTATGAAACATCTAAGAACGCATTTTAGAACTCTAAACCAAGTTTCATGCAACATGAGTGCTTATAAGTGTTTCAATGAGGTTTGTACAATTTTGACGAACTTATAAAATATCTAACAACGCGTTTTCTAGGACTCTAAACCAAGTTTCATGCAACATGAGTGCTTATAAGTGTCTCAATGAGCTTTGTACAAGTTTGACGAACTTATGAAACATCTAACAACGCGTTTCTAGGACTCTAAACCTAGTTTCATGCAACATGAGTGTTTATAAGTTTCTCAATGAGCTTTGTACAAGTTTCACGAATTTATGAAACATTTAACGCCGCGTTTCTAGGACTCTAAACAAAGTTTCATGCAACATAAGTGTTTATAAGTGTCTCAATGGGCTTTGTACAAGTTTAACTAACTTATGAAACATGAGTGATTATAAGTGTCTCAATGTGCTTTGTACAAGTTTCACGAACTTATGAAACATCTAACAACGTGGTTGATAGGATTCTAAACCAAGTTTCATGCAACATGAGTGCTTATAGGTGTCTCAATGAGCTTTGTACAAGTTTGACGAACTTATGAAACATCTAACAACGCGTTTCTAGGACTCTATACCAAGTTTCATGCAATATAAGTGCTTAGAAGTGTCTCAACGGGCTTTGTAAAAGTTTGACGAACTTATGAAACATCTAACAACGCGGTTCTAGGACTCTAAACCAAGTTTCATGGAACATGAGTGCTTATATGTGTCTCAGTGAGCTTTGTACAAGTTTGACGAACTTATGAAACATCTAAAAACGCGTTTCTAGGACTCTAAAACAATTTTCATGCAACATAAGTGCTTATAAGTCTCTTAATGAGCTTTGTACAAGTTTGACGAACTTATGAAACATCTAACAACGCGTTTCTAGGAATCTAAACCAAGTTTCATGCAACATGAGTGCTTATAAGTGTCTCGGTGACGTTTGTACTAGTTTCACGAACTTATGAAACATCTAACAACGTGGTTTCTAGGATTATAAACCAAGTTTCATGTAACATGAGTAATTATAAGTGTCTCAATGAGCTTTGTACAAGTTTTAAGAACCTATGAAACATTTAACAACGCGTTTCTAGGAATCTAAACCAAGTTTCATGCAATATGAGTGCTTATAAGTGTCTCAATGAGCTTTGTACATGTTTGACGAATTTAAGAAACATCTAACAACGCGTTTCTAGGACTTTAAACCAAGTTTCATGCAACATGAGTGATTATAAGTGTCTCAATGAGCTTTGTACAAGTTTGACGAACTTATGAAACATCTAACAACGCGTTTCTAGGACTCTAAACCAAGTTTTATGCAACATGAGTTGTTATAAGTGTCTCAATGAGCTTTGTACAAGTTTGAAGAACTTATGAAACATCTAACAACGCGTTTCATGGACTCTAAACCAAGTTTCATGCAACATAAGTGCTTATAAGTTTCTCAATGGGCTTTGTACAAGTTTGGTGAACTTATGAAACATCTAACAACACGTTTCTAGGACTCTAAACCAAGTTTCATGCAACATGAGTGCTTATAAGTGTCTCAGTGAGCTTTGTACAAGTTTTACGAACTTATGAAACATCTAAACTCGTTTCAACGCGTTTCTAGGACTCTAAACCAAGTTTCATGCAACATAAGTGTCTCAATGTGCTTATAAGTACAAGTTTGACGAACTTATCAATGGGCTTTGTACAACGCGTTTCTAGGGTAAACCAAGTTTCATGCAACACATGCTTAAGTGTCTCAATGGGCTTTGTACAAGTTTGGTGAATTTATGAAACATCTAACAACGCGTTTCTAGGACTCTAAACCAAGTTTCATGCAACATGAGTGCTTATAAGTGTCTCAGTGAGCTTTGTACAAGTTTGACGAACTTATGAAACATCTAAAAACGCGTTTCTAGGACTTAAAGAAAGTTTCTTGCAACATAAGTTCTTATAAGTGTCTTAATGAGGTTTGTACAAGTTTGGCGAACATATGAAACATCTAACAACGCGTTTCTCGGACTCTAAACCAAGTTTCAAGCAACATGAGTGCTTATAAGTGTCTCAATGAGCTTTGTACAATTTGACGAACTTATGATACATATAAAACACGTTTCTAGGACTCTAAACAAAGTTTCATGCAACATGAGTGCTTATAAGTTTCTCAATGAGGTTTGTACAAGATGGACGAACTTATGAAACATCTAACCACACAATTCTAGGACTCTAAACCAAGTTTCTTGCAACATTAGTGCTTATAAGTGTCTCAATGAGCCTTGTACAAGTTTGACGAGCTTATGAAACATCTAACAACGCATTTCTATGACTCTAAACAAAGTTCATGCAACATGAGTGCTTATAAGTGTCTCAGTGAGCTTTGTACAAGTTTTACGAACTTATGAAACATCTAATAACGTTGTTGCTAGGACTCTAAACCATGTTTCATGCAACATGAGTGCTTATAAGTGTCTCAATGAGCTTTCTACAAGTTTGACGAACTTATGAAACATCTAACAACGCAATTCTAGGACTTTAAACCAAGATTCATGCAACACGAGTGCTTATAAGTGTCTCAATGAGCTTTGTACAAGTTTGAAAAACTTATGAAACATCTAACAACGCGTTTTTAGGACTCTAAACCAAGTTTCATGAAAATAGTGCTTATAAGTGTCTCAATGAGCTTTGTACAAGTTTTAAGAACTTATGAAACATTTAACAACGCGTTTCTAGGACTATATACCAAGTTTCATGCAACATTAGTGCTTATAGCTACAAGAAAACAACGATTTTCCGACTACATATAGCGACTAAACAATTAGTCGCCAACTTTGAGGACTATTTAACGACTATTATACGACTGTATAACGACTACAGAGATATAGTCATATATCAGTCGTTATTTAACGACTACAAACAGTAATCGGTAATGTAGTTGTAATTTAACGACTGATATATGACTAATATCTTTATGAGAAAAATATTTTTGAATGAAGTCGGTAATTAGTCGCTAATTTGTGACTATTTCGAAAAGTCGTAAAATAGTCGGTTTTTTTAGCGACTATATAACTACTCTTCCGGCGGGTCATTATATAGTCGGAAATCAGTCGTCTTTGTTAGGTGCAAAAACACGTGTTTTGTTGGTAGGTATACTGGTTTTTGGCGACTACATAGTTTTAGTCGCTATGTAGTCGCTTATTAGTTTCTTTATAAAGAAATCGCAACCACTTCCCTTCCTCAACAACCCACAAACATCTCCTTCTCCAACATAAAAAAAACGGTTCTTATCATATAATTTGATATCTCAAATTCTCTTTTTCATATGATTGTATAATGTCGAGTCATTATAACAATTCTCGGGAGTGGATGTATCGGCGGATCGATGAAGATACCGGAAATTTTTCAGAAGAGTTCAGATTAGGAGTGAAGCAGTTCATGACGTTTGCAAATAGTCAATCTCTAACACAAGATAACGGGGGTAAGTTTTTCTCGCCCTTGTAGTGTTTGCAAAAACGAAAAATTTCTCCCCGGGACAAGAATTTGGAACAATCTTTATAGTAGAGGGTTTATGCCGATTATTTTGTTTGGTATAAGCATGGGGAAGAAATCAATATCGATTTAGGAACTAGCTACATTGATCCTACATATATAAGTGGGAGCCATGTAGTTGAAGATAGGTATGTGGATATGGTTAATGATGCATTTCGTGAAAACATGGGCTTTGATTAAAATTATCATCAAGAAGGTAGTTATGCAAATGTAGAAGAACCAATATTTAACCATTCAAAGAAATTTTGCAACTTGTTAGAAGGTGCAAAAGATCCACTATATGATGGTTGTCGTGAAGGTCACTCGCAGCTTATCCTTAGTCGCTCGAGTCATGCAAAATAAGGCCGAATATAATATGAGTGAAAAGTTAGTAGATTCGGTTTGCGATTTACTGACAGATTATTTACTAGAAGGAAACAAGTCTACAGGTTCTCATTACGAAACTGAGAAGTTGATGCGTAATTTAGGTCTTCCGTATCATACAATTGATGTTTGTCTTAACAATTGTATGATATTCTGGAAAGAATACGAAAACGAAGAAAAATGTGTTTTTTGTGGTGCACAAAGATGGAAACCTAAGAACGACCACTACTAAAAAAAAGTCATATAGCCACGGTCGTTCCGTGGCTATTTAGCCACGGTTTGCCACGGAAATTTTTAGCTACGACCGTATAGCCACGGATTTAACGTTATAGCCACGGATACGACCGTGGCTATATGATATTTTTCTTGTAGTGGACAGACGTAGAACGAAAGTTCCATATAGTCGTATGTGGTATTTACCAGTTGCTGACAGATTGAAGAGAATGTATCAGAGCCACAAGACTGCAGCGACAATGAGATGGCATGCCGAGCACGAAGCAAATGAGGGAGTAATGAGTCATCCTTCCGATGCGGCGGAATGGAAATATTTTCAAAATCAACATCCTCGGTTTGCTGCTGAACCACGAAATGTTTACCTTGGATTGTGTACAAATGGGTTTAATCCATTTGGCATGTCTCGTAATCATTCATTGTGGCCTGTGATCTTGACACCATATAATCTACCCCCGGTATGTGCATGAATGAAGAGTACTTGTTTCTTACTATTCCGAATTCGGGCCTAATCATCCGCGAGCTAGTCTTGATGTCTTTCTCCAACCTCTTATTGCTGAGTTAAAAGAGTTGTGGTCTACTGGAGTCGATGCATACGATGTGTCGTTAAATCAAAATTTTAATTTAAAAGCGATGCTTATGTGGACGATAAGCGACTTTCCAGCATATGGCATGTTATCAGGATGGACAACCCATGGTAAATTGTCTTGTCCGGTTTGCATGGAAGATACAAAGTCTTTTTATCTACCAAATGGAAAGAAGACATGTTGGTTTGATTGTCATCGAAGATTTCTTCCTTATGGACATCCACTAAGAAGGAATAAAAAAGACTTTTTAAAAGGAAAAGACGCATCAAGAGAGTACCCACCTCAGTCTTTGACCGGTGAGCAAGTTTATTGTGAGCGGATAGAAGGTGTAAATCCTCCGAGAACTAAGATCGTGGGTGGAAATGGTCACGACAAAAAGTTACGTGGCTATGGGAAGGAACATAATTGGCACAAGGAAAGTATATTTGGGAGCTGCCGTATTGGAGGGACCTTAATCTTCGACATAATATTGATGTGATGCATACAAAAAAGAATTTTTTTGATAACATCATGAATACTCTTATGAGTGTGAAGGGCAAAACAAAAGACAACATCATGTCAAGATGGGATATTGAACCATTTTGTGCTCGGCCACACTTACACATTGATAGTGAAGGCAGGGCTCCTTTTCCACCCTATGCATTGACAGAAGTTGCGAGAACAAGTTTACTCGAATGTTTGAAACATTCGGTTAAATTTCCAGATGATTATGCTTCAGACTTGGCTAATTGTGTTGATATAGAGAATGGAAAGCTTTCAGGCATGAAGAGCCATGATTGTCATATGTTTATGGAGCGACTACTTCCATTTATCTTTGCAGAACTCTTACACCGCAATGTCCACCAAGCGATAGCAGGTACGAATTCATTTACGTTCTAATATATTAATTTTTGAATAATTAACAGTTCGATGCAATTACCTATATATATAATGCAGGGGTTGGAGCATTTTTTCGAGATTTATGTTCGAGAAATTTGCACACAAATCGCGTTCAAATTCTAAAACATAACATAATTATAATCCTATGCAATTTGGAGAAGATCTTCCCGCCATCGTTTTTCGATGTGATGGAACACCTATCTATGCATATCCCATACGAAGCTGAATTGGGAGGTCCTGTCCAGTATAGGTGGATGTATCCTTTCGAAAGGTTTTTCAAAAAGTTGAAAGCCAAAGCGAAGAACAAAAGGTATGCAGCGACATCAATTGTTCAATCATATATCAATGACGAGATTGCATATTTTTCTGAACAATACTTTGCCGCGAATATACAAAAAAGTCAAGGTAAATGAACAATATATACTTTGCGGAATATATTAATTAATGTGAATTACTTAAAAGTGATTTATTATGCAGGTTAACTAGATTTGATGAAGGTGATGTCCCTGTATATAATGTACATGGAGTTCCTTTGATATTTACTCAACCAGGTCGCCCAAGTGGGGAAATGCATGAGCATTGGCTTTCAGAGAGAGACTATCAATGCGCACACTCATATGTGCTGAGAAATTGTGATTATTTTGAGCCTATTGGGCGGTACATAAACTTCTTCACCTTTTCATGTAAATAAATACACAATTTCTCAACACATATTTATATAATTGTTGAATATATAGCATGTTCGAGGATTTTATCACAGACAAATATACAAGACTTACCGAAAAAGAACTCTCTATAAAAAGAGCTGACGAATATCATTTATGGGTGAAAGATTATGTAAGTAAATAATATAGTCATATGTATGTTAATGTTATTTACGTCTATTTTACACAAGTTTTTCTGATTAGTTTCCATACATATATATATGCAGGTTACTTATTGGAATGCCACAAATCCATTTCCTGCATGGGTTCAAGACCTAGTCCATGGACCTTTGAACAAGGTCAAAACATGGCCAATGTATTTTACAAGAGGCTATTTGTTTCATACGGAAAATCACGGCGCTGGACGAAGGACATGTAACTACGGGGTCAGTGTTAAAGGTGAAAATTACACATATGCATCTGATGTAGCGGATTTCTATGAAACTCTAACTGATATAATGGAACTTGAGTACGAGGGGATGGTCAATTTAAGAATCACACTATTTAAGTGTCAGTGGTATGATCCTGTTATTGGTAGAGGCACTCGTAGGAGCAATGGTGGTGTTATAGACGTTCTTTCATCGAGAAAATACAATAAGTATGAACCATTTATTTTAGGTACGTATACATATATACATATATATATATACACGTTAAATAATATTATTATCATATATATCTTATATGTAACTTAAACTTTTTAATCTTGCAAAAAGCCTCTCAAGCGCACCAGGTTTGTTATATTCCGTACCCGTACGTAAAGAAGCCGAAAAAAGCGTGGTTGAATGTTGTAAATGTCAATCCGAGGAAAAATATAGAGGTGCAATATGTGAACAACGAACCAACACTTTTGCAAACAGAAAATGACGATGGTGTACTGTTGACTACAATTGAAGATCTCGAACTCGACAATTTTGAAGAAGGAGTTAACCGAATAAATCTTGATTACAATGTCGGAGATGCAGAACCAGAAGATGAGTTTCAATGTAATTTATCTTCTTCTGATGATGAAACAGAAGACGAAGATTAATTTGTCGTATAATGTATTTGTAAAATTCGAAATAATGTATTATAAATGTATTTGTAAAATTCGAAATAATGTATTATTATTAATGTATTAAAATAAAATTGAAATAAATATTAGAAGAAGAATAATTTGTCGTATAATGTACTTGTAAAATTCAAAATAATGTATTATTAATAAAATTTTACTAAGGTATTATGTTTTGGGCTAAAAAAATAAAGGACCTATGTTTTACGACTGTTTCCCGACTATTTAGCGACTACAATGTTTCGTGACTATTTAGCGACTACAATTTTTAGCGACTATTTAGTGACTACAATGTTTAGCAACTATTTAGCGACTATTAGGCGACTACTAAGTTTTCCCCAATTCATAACCTAATCTTCTTTCCCCAAATCGATAAACTTCTTTCTCATCTCCGATAATCTTCTTCTCCGACGATTCTTTCCTCGCCGCCGATTCTCTCCTTCTCCGCCGCATCTCTCCTCTCCGCTGATTCTCTCCCTCTCCGCCACTTCTCTCCCTCTCCGCGTCTCTCTCCTCTCCGCGGCTTCTCTCTCTCTCCTCTCCGCCGCCGCTCTTCTCTCTCCTCTCCGCGCCGCCGCTCTTCTCTCCTCTTCGCACCATGAATCAACAAAAGAAAGGACGAAAGCGAAAGACGACACACAATGTTTCTATGACCGCGGTGCGAGCGACCAATTCTTCCCACGCAGTATAATTTCACACCGGCGACGAGTTACCTTCACCGCAAGAACAAGTCACGAACTTGGCCGGACCTTCAAAGCCACCACCACCGGGAGTTAGGGATTATCCACCCCCAAGGGCTCGTTCCAGAACTCGGCGCCTCCTCCTCATAATCAAACCGAGATAATTGAAGATTTGGAGAACTCTCAAGCCCAGAGTCGTCCGTCTTCGAAGGAAACAACTTCGGAGATCCAGAGGAAGGTTTGCTGGAGCTTCAGGAGGAGACATTGACAACATTAAATGCTTTGTTGGTGATGCCAGGACGTGAGCAGTTTGTAACTGTTCTCTCACCCACACCGACGCCAAACACTACTTGGTATGCTTCTCACTTCTTCGATGATTGTTGATAATAGATGGGTAATAAGCATTTCGATTAAACCATATCTGCAATGGGTAATAAGCATTTTGACTTGTGTTGTGTGTGTCAATGTTGGTTAAAAAAAAGACAATTTTATTCGTATGTGCTGATTTATTGAACCATGAACCATGATTGTTTGACTTTTGCTTTGTTTCTCTTCTTTTGGGTTCTGTTTTTGCTTTGTACATTGATTAGTTCATTGATGTTTGCAGGTTTACTCGCGACAAGGGATCTAAGCTTGTTCGTAAAATTACAAAAGTTTTTACGAACAAGTTTGATGGTCCCTTTTATAGCTGGACTTGTGTGCCTCGGGATAGATAAGAAAGATACTTTCTCGAGTTCGCGGTAAGTTTATAATTCTCATTGCTATCTTTGTTTGTTTTTACCAAGATTTAAGTATTATCTCTCTTTGTTTTGTAGAAAACACATACTTGGGATCCATTGATAACAGGAACCGTTCAACAACACTTCAAGAGCATCTGTCAACGCCGTATGAAGGACATGGTTTCAGCCGTGAGGACTTCTCGAGAACGACCAACATGGATCGGTGAAACTCTGTGGAAAGAAATGACTGCCTATTGGGATACAAATGAAGCTAAAGAAAAGACCATCATTTATTCTCATGCGCGCATGTCTGAACGTGGTGGTCTCGGTCCTAACATCCACTTATCGGGTCCGACGTCGTATCAACAAATCCAATACGGAATGGTTAGTAAATATAACAATTTTTCTATAATTTTCCTACTCATACTTTAACTTCGTTTTGTAACATTGCAGGAAGAGGAATTGGGGAGACCCGTGTCTATTGGTGAGGTTTTCATTAAGACACACACCAAACCGGATGGAACGTATGTGGATAAGAAGGCGGGAGAAGATTGCTGCAAATTATGAAAAGAATTTGCAACATAAATTGTCTCAGCTTGAGCATGAAAGCTCTGCCGTTTCAGACGGTGCTTCGCGACCTCGCGAGCTCACAAAGAGAAGAATATACCGCCATCTTTCTCGAGGTACTAAGAAACTTTTTTCATAATCCACATTTATAGATTTTATGTTTATGTTTTGTGGTTATTGTTTTGGTTTTCTATTCAGTCAACTCAAAAGGATTCAAGAGGCAATATTTATGGAGCCGGAAGCCTCAAGGAGACTCTTGAGAATGTGGGCGTAGTAAGAGCAACACACAAAGGAGAGTATTCTTCATTTGTATCCATTCAAGAGGAGTTGAAGGTCGCACAACAGAAAATCGAAGAACAAGCCGATGCTAGTAAAAATGCGTGAAGAACAGCATCGCAAAGCTTTGGCGGACCAACAAGTCAAGGTCGCAAAGTTATCCTTGGTGGAGAAGTACTTACGCAAAACTGATCCGGCCTTTCTCGACTTCATGGAGACTGAAGCAGCTGAAGAAACCACCGAACAACCTCTCTCAACTTCTCCTCCTTCTTAGGTTACTAAAACTATCCCATGAACTAAACACTTTTCATTTTGAATGTAAATGTTATATATTTTTGTTTTGAATTGATGTTTATGTATGTTTCTATGGATAATTTGACGAATTTATGTTTATATTCGATTGTATGATGTTTATTTAGAATATATCATATTATGTTTGCAGCAGATTTCAAGAATTATATCAAATGGAAAAAGATACAAAACGATTACCAAATGAACAGCAATTTATTAATAGTAGTCGCCAAGTAGACACAAAACAGTCGTCAAGTAGTCGCATGGTAGTCGCAAGGTAGTCGCAAAAAAACGACTACTTTAAGACTGAATACAATAATTTTTTTCTGTGATTTAGTCGTTATATAGTCGTAAATTAGTCACTATATTGTTACGACTATTTACCGACTACTCTAAATGTACACATGCTCATATCAAATAATCGTAAAATAGTCTCTAAATAGTCACTAAATAATACGACTACCTTACGACTATTGTAAAGCTTTTCTTATTCAAGTTTAGTAATTGTAGTTTAGTCATGAAACAGTCGTCATATACACTGACTATTAATCGACTATATTACGACTACTGCTCGTTGTCGTAATGTAGTCGTTATTTAGCGACTAAATTTACGACTATTGAGTTTAGCGACTAAGGATTTCCGACTACATGGTTTAGTCGTGCAATAGTCGTAACTGGTCTTTCAGCGACTATTATGCGACTGATTTTACAGTCGGAAAATCCATGTTTTCTTGTAGGTGTCTCAATGAGCTTTGTACAAGTTTTACAAACTTATGAAAAATCTAACAACGCGTTTCTAGGACTCTAAACCAAGTTTCATGCAACATGAGTGCTTATAAGTATTTCAATGAGCTTTGTACAAGTTTTACGAACTTATGAAACATCTAACAACGCGTTTCTAGGACTCTATACCAAGTTTCATTCAACATGACTGCTTATAAGTGTCTCAATGAGATTTGTACAAGTTTGACGAACTTATGAAACATCTAAGAACGCATTTTAGAACTCTAAACCAAGTTTCATGCAACATGAGTGCTTATAAGTGTCTCAATGAGGTTTGTACAATTTTGACGAACTTATGAAATATCTAACAACGCGTTTTCTAGGACTCTAAACCAAGTTTCATGCACCATGAATGCTTATAAGTGTCTCAATGAGCTTTGTACAAGTTTGACGAACTTATGAAACATCTAAAAACACGTTTCTAGGACTCTAAACCTAGTTTCATGCAACATGAGTGTTTATAAGTTTCTCAATGAGCTTTGTACAAGTTTCAAGAATTTATGAAACATTTAACGCCGCGTTTCTAGGACTCTAAACCAAGTTTCATGCAACATAAGTGTTTATAAGTGTCTCAATGGGCTTTGTACAAGTTTAACTAACTTATGAAACATGAGTGATTATAAGTGTCTCAACGTGCTTTGTACAAGTTTCACGAACTTATGAAACATCTAACAACGTGGTTGATAGGACTCTAAACCAAGTTTCATGCAACTTGAGTGCTTATAGGTGTCTCAATGAGCTTTGTACAAGTTTGACGAACTTATGAAACATCTAACAACGCGTTTGTAGGACTCTATACCAAGTTTCATGCAATATGAGTGCTTAGAAGTGTCTCAATGGGCTTTGTAAAAGTTTGACGAACTTATGAAACATCTAACAACGCGATTCTAGGTCTCTAAACCAAGTTTCATGGAACATGAGTGCTTATATGTGTCTCAGTGAGCTTTGTACAACTTTGACGAACTTATGAAACATCTAAAAACGCGTTTCTAGGACTCTAAAATAATTTTCATGCAACATAAGTGCTTATAAGTCTCTTAATGAGCTTTGTACAAGTTTGACGAACTTATGAAACATCTAACAACGCGTTTCTTGGAATCTAAACCAAGTTTCATGCAACATGAGTGCTTATAAGTGTCTCAATGACGTTTGTACTAGTTTCACGAACTTATGAAACATCTAACAACGCGTTTCTAGGACTCTAAACCAAGTTTTATGCAACATGAGTGGTTATAAGTGTCTCAATGAGCTTTGTACAAGTTTGACGAACTTATGAAACATCTAACAACGCGTTTCTAGGACTCTAAACCAAGTTTCATGCAACATAAGTGCTTATAAGTGTCTCAATGGGCTTTGTACAAGTTTGGTGAACTTATGAAACATCTAACAACGCGTTTATAATACTCTAAACCAAGTTTCATTCAACATGAGTGCTTATAAGTGTCTCAGTGAGCTTTGTACAAGTTCGACGAACTTATGAAACATCTAAAAACGCGTTTCGAGGACTTAAAGAAACTTTCCCGCAACATAAGTTCTTATAAGTGTTTTAATGAGCTTTGTACAAGTTTGGCGAACATATGAAACTTCTAACAACGTGTTTCTCGGACTCTAAACCAAGTTTCAAGCAACATGAGTGCTTATAAGTGTCTCAATGAGCTTTGTACAAGTTTGATGAACTTACGAAACATCTAACAACGCGTTTTCTAGGACTCTAAACCAAGTTTCATGCAACATGAGTGTTTATAATTGTCTCAATGATTTTTGTACAATTTTCACGAACTTATGAAACATCTAACAACGCGTTTCTAGGACTATAAACCAAGTTTCCTGCAATATGATTTATTATAAGTGCCTCAATGAGCCTTGTACAAGTTTTACGAACTTATGAAACATCTAACAACGTTGTTTCTAGGACTCTAAACCAAGTTTCATGTAGCATGAGTGCTTATAAGTGTCACGGTGAGCTTTGTACAAGTTTGACGAACTTATGAAACGTCTAAAAACGCGTTTCTAGGACTCTAAAGAAAGTTTCATGCAACATGAGTGCTTATAAATGTCTCAATGAGTTTGTACAAGTTTGAAGAACTTATTAAACATCTAACAATGCGTTTCTAGGACTCTAAACCAAGTTTCATGCTACATGAGTGATTATAAGTGTCTCAATGAGCTTTGTTCAAGTTTGAAGAACTTATGAAACATCTAACAGCGCGTTTCTAGGACTCTACACCAAGTTTCATGCAACATGAGTGGCTATAAGTGTTTCAATGAGCTTTGTACAAGTTTGACGAACTTATGAAAAATCTAACAACGCGTTTCTAAGACTCTAAACCAAGTTTCATGCAAAATGAGTGCTTTCGAGTGACTCAATGAGCTTTGTACAAGTTTGACGAACTTATGAAACATCTAACAACGCGTTTCTAGGACTCGAAACCAAGTTTCATGCAACATGAGTGCTTATAAGTGTCTTAATTAGCTTTGTAAAAATTTGACGAACTTATGAAAATCAAACAACGCGTTTCTAGGACTCTAAACCAAGTTTCATGCAACATGAGTGCTTATAAGTGTCTTAATGAGCTTTGTACAAGTTTGACTAACATATGAAACATCTAACAATGTGGTTTTTAGGAATCTAAACCAAGTTTCATGCAACATGAGTGCTTATAAGTGTCTCAATGACGTTTGTACTAGTTTCACGAACTTATGAAACATCTAACAACGCGTTTCTAGGACTCTAAACCAAGTTTTATGCAACATGAGTGGTTATAAGTGTCTCAATGAGCTTTGTACAAGTTTGACGAACTTATGAAACATCTAACAACGCGTTTCTAGGACTCTAAACCAAGTTTCATGCAACATAAGTGCTTATAAGTGTCTCAATGGGCTTTGTACAAGTTTGGTGAACTTATGAAACATCTAACAACGCGTTTATAATACTCTAAACCAAGTTTCATTCAACATGAGTGCTTATAAGTGTCTCAGTGAGCTTTGTACAAGTTCGACGAACTTATGAAACATCTAAAAACGCGTTTCGAGGACTTAAAGAAACTTTCCTGCAACATAAGTTCTTATAAGTGTTTTAATGAGCTTTGTACAAGTTTGGCGAACATATGAAACTTCTAACAACGTGTTTCTCGGACTCTAAACCAAGTTTCAAGCAACATGAGTGCTTATAAGTGTCTCAATGAGCTTTGTACAAGTTTGATGAACTTACGAAACATCTAACAACGCGTTTTCTAGGACTCTAAACCAAGTTTCATGCAACATGAGTGTTTATAATTGTCTCAATGATTTTTGTACAATTTTCACGAACTTATGAAACATCTAACAACGCGTTTCTAGGACTATAAACCAAGTTTCATGCAATATGATTTATTATAAGTGTCTCAATGAGCCTTGTACAAGTTTTACGAACTTATGAAACATCTAACAACGTTGTTTCTAGGACTCTAAACAAATTTTCATGCAACATGAGTGCTTATTAGTATCTCAATGTGCTTTGTACAAGTTTGACGAACTTATGAAACATCTAACCATGCGTTTCTAGGACTCTACACCAACTTTCATGAAACATAAGTGCTTATAACTGTCTCAATGTGCTTTGTACAATTTTGACGAACTTATGAAACATCTAAGAACGCGTTTCTAGAACTCTAAACCTAGTTTCTTGGAACATGAGTGCTTATAAGTGTCTCAATGAGCTTTGTACAATTTTGACGAACTTATGAAACATCTAAAAATGCGTTTTCTAGGACTCTAAACCAAGTTTCATGCAACATGAGTGCTTATAAGTGTCTCAATGAGCTTTGTACAAGTTTGACGAACTTATGAAACATCTAACAACACGTTTTTAGGACTATAAACCAAGTTTCATGCAACATTAGTGTTTATAAGTGTCTCAATGAGCTTTGTACAAGTTTCACAAACTTATGAAACATCTAACAACACGTATCTAGGACTCTAAACCAAGTTTCATGCTACATGAGTGCTTATCTCAATGAGCTTTGTACAATTTGACGAACGTATGATACATATAAAAACACGTTTCTAGGACTCTAAACCAAGTTTCATGCAACATGAGTGCTTATAAGTTTCTCAATGAGGTTTGTACAAGATTGACGAACTTATGAAACATCTAACCACGCAATTCTAGGACTCTAAACCAAGTTTCTTGCAACATTAGTGCTTATAAGTGTGTCAATGAGCTTTGTACAAGTTTGACGAACTTATGAAACATCTAACAACGCATTTCTATGACTCTAAACAAAGTTCATGCAACATGAGTGCTTATAAGTGTCTCAATTAGCTTTGTACAAGTTTCACGAACTTATGAAATATCTAACAAAGTTGTTGCTAGGACTCTAAACCATGTTTTATGCAACATGAGTGCTTATAAGTGTCACAATGAGCTTTGTACAAGTTTGACGAACTTATGAAACATCTAACAACGCAATTCTAGGACTCTAAACCAAGATTCATGCAACACGAGTGCTTATAACTGTCTCAATGAGCTTTCTACAACGCGTTTTTAAGACTCTAAACCAAGTTTCATGAAAAAATAGTGCTTATAAGTGTCTCAATGAGCTTTTTACAAGTTTTAAGAACTTATGAAACATTTAACAACGTGTTTCTAGGACTCTAAAGCAAGTTTTATGCAACATTAGTTCTTATAGGTGTCTCAATGATCTTTGTACAAGTTTTACAAACTTATGAAACATCTAACAACGCATTTCTAGGACTCTAAACCAAGTTTCATCAACATGAGTACTTATAAGTATCTCAATGAGCTTTGTACAAGTTTGACAAATTTATGAAACATCTAACGACGCGGATTCTAGGATTTTAAACCAAGTTTCATGCTACATGAGTGCTTATAAGTGTCTCAATGAGATTTGTACAAGTTTTACAAACTTATGAAACATGTAACAACACGTTTCTAGGACTATAAACCAAGTTTCATGCAACATGAGTGCGTATAAGTATCTCAATAAGCTTTGTACAAGTTTTACGAACTTATGAAACATCTAACAACGCGTTTCTAGGACTCTATACCAAGTTTCATGCAACATGACTGCTTATAAGTTTCTCAATGAGATTTGTACAAGTTTGACGAACTTATGAAACATCTAAGAACGCATTTTAGAACTCTAAACCAAGTTTCATGCAACATGAGTGCTTATAAGTGTCTCAATGAGGTTTGTACAATTTTGACGAACTTATGAAATATCTAACAACGCGTTTCTAGGACTCTAAACCAAGTTTCATTCAACATGAGTGCTTATAAGTGTCTCAGTGAGCTTTGTACAAGTTCGACGAACTTATGAAACATCTAAAAACGCGTTTCTAGGACTTAAAGAAAGTTTCCCTGCAACATAAGTTCTTATAAGTGTTTTAATGAGCTTTTTACAAGTTTGGCGAACATATGAAACATCTAACAACGCGTTTCTCGGACTCTAAACCAAGTTTCAAGCAACATGACCGCTTATAAGTGTCTCAATGAGCTTTGTACAAGTTTGATGAACTTATGAAACATCTAACAACGCGTTTTCTAGGACTCTAAACCAAGTTTCATGCACCATGAGTGTTTATAATTGTCTCAATGATTTTTGTACAATTTTCACGAACTTATGAAACATCTAACAACGCGTTTCTAGGACTATAAACCAAGTTTCATGCAATATGATTTATTATAAGTGCCTCAATGAGCCTTGTACAAGTTTTACGAACTTATGAAACATCTAACAACGTTGTTTCTAGGACTCTAAACCAAGTTTCATGTAGCATGAGTGCTTATAAGTGTCACGAGTGAGCTTTGTACAAGTTTGACGAACTTATGAAACGTCTAAAAACGCGTTTCTAGGACTCTAAAGAAAGTTTCATGCAACATGAGTGCTTATAAATGTCTCAATGAGTTTGTACAAGTTTGAAGAACTTATTAAACATCTAACAATGCGTTTCTAGGACTCTAAACCAAGTTTCATGCTACATGAGTGATTATAAGTGTCTCAATGAGCTTTGTTCAAGTTTGAAGAACTTATGAAACATCTAACAGCGCGTTTCTAGGACTCTACACCAAGTTTCATGCAACATGAGTGGCTATAAGTGTTTCAATGAGCTTTGTACAAGTTTGACGAACTTATGAAAAATCTAACAACGCGTTTCTAAGACTCTAAACCAAGTTTCATGCAAAATGAGTGCTTTCGAGTGACTCAATGAGCTTTGTACAAGTTTGACGAACTTATGAAACATCTAACAACGCGTTTCTAGGACTCGAAACCAAGTTTCATGCAACATGAGTGCTTATAAGTGTCTTAATTAGCTTTGTAAAAATTTGACGAACTTATGAAAATCAAACAACGCGTTTCTAGGACTCTAAACCAAGTTTCATGCAACATGAGTGCTTATAAGTGTCTTAATGAGCTTTGTACAAGTTTGACTAACATATGAAACATCTAACAATGTGGTTTTTAGGAATCTAAACCAAGTTTCATGCAACATGAGTGCTTATAAGTGTCTCAATGACGTTTGTACTAGTTTCACGAACTTATGAAACATCTAACAACGCGTTTCTAGGACTCTAAACCAAGTTTTATGCAACATGAGTGGTTATAAGTGTCTCAATGAGCTTTGTACAAGTTTGACGAACTTATGAAACATCTAACAACGCGTTTCTAGGACTCTAAACCAAGTTTCATGCAACATAAGTGCTTATAAGTGTCTCAATGGGCTTTGTACAAGTTTGGTGAACTTATGAAACATCTAACAACGCGTTTATAATACTCTAAACCAAGTTTCATTCAACATGAGTGCTTATAAGTGTCTCAGTGAGCTTTGTACAAGTTCGACGAACTTATGAAACATCTAAAAACGCGTTTCGAGGACTTAAAGAAACTTTCCCGCAACATAAGTTCTTATAAGTGTTTTAATGAGCTTTGTACAAGTTTGGCGAACATATGAAACTTCTAACAACGTGTTTCTCGGACTCTAAACCAAGTTTCAAGCAACATGAGTGCTTATAAGTGTCTCAATGAGCTTTGTACAAGTTTGATGAACTTACGAAACATCTAACAACGCGTTTTCTAGGACTCTAAACCAAGTTTCATGCAACATGAGTGTTTATAATTGTCTCAATGATTTTTGTACAATTTTCACGAACTTATGAAACATCTAACAACGCGTTTCTAGGACTATAAACCAAGTTTCATGCAATATGATTTATTATAAGTGTCTCAATGAGCCTTGTACAAGTTTTACGAACTTATGAAACATCTAACAACGTTGTTTCTAGGACTCTAAACAAATTTTCATGCAACATGAGTGCTTATTAGTATCTCAATGTGCTTTGTACAAGTTTGACGAACTTATGAAACATCTAACCATGCGTTTCTAGGACTCTACACCAACTTTCATGAAACATAAGTGCTTATAACTGTCTCAATGTGCTTTGTACAATTTTGACGAACTTATGAAACATCTAAGAACGCGTTTCTAGAACTCTAAACCTAGTTTCTTGGAACATGAGTGCTTATAAGTGTCTCAATGAGCTTTGTACAATTTTGACGAACTTATGAAACATCTAAAAATGCGTTTTCTAGGACTCTAAACCAAGTTTCATGCAACATGAGTGCTTATAAGTGTCTCAATGAGCTTTGTACAAGTTTGACGAACTTATGAAACATCTAACAACACGTTTTTAGGACTATAAACCAAGTTTCATGCAACATTAGTGTTTATAAGTGTCTCAATGAGCTTTGTACAAGTTTCACAAACTTATGAAACATCTAACAACACGTATCTAGGACTCTAAACCAAGTTTCATGCTACATGAGTGCTTATCTCAATGAGCTTTGTACAATTTGACGAACGTATGATACATATAAAAACACGTTTCTAGGACTCTAAACCAAGTTTCATGCAACATGAGTGCTTATAAGTTTCTCAATGAGGTTTGTACAAGATTGACGAACTTATGAAACATCTAACCACGCAATTCTAGGACTCTAAACCAAGTTTCTTGCAACATTAGTGCTTATAAGTGTGTCAATGAGCTTTGTACAAGTTTGACGAACTTATGAAACATCTAACAACGCATTTCTATGACTCTAAACAAAGTTCATGCAACATGAGTGCTTATAAGTGTCTCAATTAGCTTTGTACAAGTTTCACGAACTTATGAAATATCTAACAAAGTTGTTGCTAGGACTCTAAACCATGTTTTATGCAACATGAGTGCTTATAAGTGTCACAATGAGCTTTGTACAAGTTTGACGAACTTATGAAACATCTAACAACGCAATTCTAGGACTCTAAACCAAGATTCATGCAACACGAGTGCTTATAACTGTCTCAATGAGCTTTCTACAACGCGTTTTTAAGACTCTAAACCAAGTTTCATGAAAAAATAGTGCTTATAAGTGTCTCAATGAGCTTTTTACAAGTTTTAAGAACTTATGAAACATTTAACAACGTGTTTCTAGGACTCTAAAGCAAGTTTTATGCAACATTAGTTCTTATAGGTGTCTCAATGATCTTTGTACAAGTTTTACAAACTTATGAAACATCTAACAACGCATTTCTAGGACTCTAAACCAAGTTTCATCAACATGAGTACTTATAAGTATCTCAATGAGCTTTGTACAAGTTTGACAAATTTATGAAACATCTAACGACGCGGATTCTAGGATTTTAAACCAAGTTTCATGCTACATGAGTGCTTATAAGTGTCTCAATGAGATTTGTACAAGTTTTACAAACTTATGAAACATGTAACAACACGTTTCTAGGACTATAAACCAAGTTTCATGCAACATGAGTGCGTATAAGTATCTCAATAAGCTTTGTACAAGTTTTACGAACTTATGAAACATCTAACAACGCGTTTCTAGGACTCTATACCAAGTTTCATGCAACATGACTGCTTATAAGTTTCTCAATGAGATTTGTACAAGTTTGACGAACTTATGAAACATCTAAGAACGCATTTTAGAACTCTAAACCAAGTTTCATGCAACATGAGTGCTTATAAGTGTCTCAATGAGGTTTGTACAATTTTGACGAACTTATGAAATATCTAACAACGCGTTTCTAGGACTCTAAACCAAGTTTCATTCAACATGAGTGCTTATAAGTGTCTCAGTGAGCTTTGTACAAGTTCGACGAACTTATGAAACATCTAAAAACGCGTTTCTAGGACTTAAAGAAAGTTTCCTGCAACATAAGTTCTTATAAGTGTTTTAATGAGCTTTTTACAAGTTTGGCGAACATATGAAACATCTAACAACGCGTTTCTCGGACTCTAAACCAAGTTTCAAGCAACATGACTGCTTATAAGTGTCTCAATGAGCTTTGTACAAGTTTGATGAACTTATGAAACATCTAACAACGCGTTTTCTAGGACTCTAAACCAAGTTTCATGCACCATGAGTGTTTATAATTGTCTCAATGATTTTTGTACAATTTTCACGAACTTATGAAACATCTAACAACGCGTTTCTAGGACTATAAACCAAGTTTCATGCAATATGATTTATTATAAGTGCCTCAATGAGCCTTGTACAAGTTTTACGAACTTATGAAACATCTAACAACGTTGTTTCTAGGACTCTAAACCAAGTTTCATGTAGCATGAGTGCTTATAAGTGTCACAGTGAGCTTTGTACAAGTTTGACGAACTTATGAAACGTCTAAAAACGCGTTTCTAGGACTCTAAAGAAAGTTTCATGCAACATGAGTGCTTATAAATGTCTCAATGAGTTTGTACAAGTTTGAAGAACTTATTAAACATCTAACAATGCGTTTCTAGGACTCTAAACCAAGTTTCATGCTACATGAGTGATTATAAGTGTCTCAATGAGCTTTGTTCAAGTTTGAAGAACTTATGAAACATCTAACAGCGCGTTTCTAGGACTCTACACCAAGTTTCATGCAACATGAGTGGCTATAAGTGTTTCAATGAGCTTTGTACAAGTTTGACGAACTTATGAAAAATCTAACAACGCGTTTCTAAGACTCTAAACCAAGTTTCATGCAAAATGAGTGCTTTCGAGTGACTCAATGAGCTTTGTACAAGTTTGACGAACTTATGAAACATCTAACAACGCGTTTCTAGGACTCGAAACCAAGTTTCATGCAACATGAGTGCTTATAAGTGTCTTAATTAGCTTTGTAAAAATTTGACGAACTTATGAAAATCAAACAACGCGTTTCTAGGACTCTAAACCAAGTTTCATGCAACATGAGTGCTTATAAGTGTCTTAATGAGCTTTGTACAAGTTTGACTAACATATGAAACATCTAACAATGTGGTTTTTAGGACTCTAAACCAAGTTTCATGCAACATGAGTGACTATAAGTGTCTCAATGAGCTTTGTACAAGTTTGCCGAACTTATGAAACATCTAACGAAGCGGTTTCTAGGACTCTTAACCAAGTTTCTTGCTACATGAGTGCTTATAAGTGTCTCAATGAGCTTTGTACAAGTTTGACAAACTTATGAAACGTCTGACAACGCGTTTCTAGGACTCTTAACCAAGTTTCATGCAACATGAGTTCTTATAAGTGTCTCAATGAGCTTTGTACAAGTTTGACGAACTTATGAAACATCTAACGACGCGGATTCTAGGACTCTAAACCAAGTTTCATGCTACATGACTGCTTATAAGTGTCTCAATGAGCTTTGTACAATTTGGCGAACTTATGATATATCTAACAACGCGTTTCTAGGACTCTAAACCAAGTTTCATGAAACATGAGTGCTTATAAGTGTCTCAATGAGCTTTGTACAAGTTTGAAGAACTTATGAAACATCTAACAACGCGTTTCTAGGACTCTAAACCAAGTTTCATGCTACATAAGTGCTTATAAGTGTCTCAATGTGCTTTATAAAAGTTTGTCGAACTTATGAAACATCTAACAACCTTTTTGCTTGGACTCTAAACCAAGTTTCATGCAACTTGAGTGCTTATAAGTGTCTCAATCAGCTTTGTACAAGTTTTACGAACTTATGAAACATCTAACAACGCCTTTCTAGGAATCTAACCAAGTTTCATGCAATATGAGTATTTATAAGTGTCTAAATGATATGTGTACAAGTTTGACGAATTTATGAAACATCTAACAGCGTGTTTCTAGAACTCTACACCAAGTTTCATGCAACATGAGTGGTTATAAGTGTCTCAATGAGCTTTGTACAAGTTTGACGAACTTATAAAACATCTAACAACATGTTTCTAGGACTCTAAACCAAATTACATGCAACATGAGTGCTTATAAGTGTCTCAATGAGCTTTGTACAAGTTTGACGAACTTATGAAACATCTAACAACGCGTTTCTAGGACTATAAACCAAGTTTCATGCTACATGACACTACAAGAAAATAGGGTAATTTCCTACCACATTTCCGACTGTAAAAACGTAGTCGGAAATTTCCGACCACTTTCCGACCGATTTCCGACTACATGCATATTGGTCGGTAATCGGTCGGAAATTTCCGACCAAATTCCGACACAAAAATTTGGTCGGAATTTGGTAGGAAATTGGTCGGATTTCCGTCGGAATTTTTTTTGGTCGGAATTTGGTCGGAAATTTCCTACCACGAAACGTTAAAATATCGGTCGGAAATCGGTCGGAAAAGTAATCCGTCGGAAATTGATAGGAAATTTCCGACCAAATTCCGACCAATTTCCGACGGATCACTTTACCGACCGAATTCCGACCAATATTTTAACGTTTCGTTACCGTTGCGCAACGAATCAATTGTGGTAGGAAATCGGTCGGAAATCGGCAGGAAATTTTTCTTATATATATCACACCCTCACTTCTTCTTTCTCACAATTTCTCTTATCAATCTCCATTTACCACAAAATTCAATACAAATTCACAATTTCTCTTATCAATCTCCATTTACCACAAAATTCAATACAAATTATTATAATGAGTTATTTTAGATCGTGGATGGATGGAAATCATAAAGATCCGACGACGGGATTACTTTCGGAAGAATTTGCGGAGGGGCTTAAACAATTTATGGAGTTTGCCGCAATTCAAGAAAGAACCGTAGCAACAGGTAAAATGTATTGTCCTTGTAAAAATTGCGATAATCGTAGAAATGTTTTAGTAAAAGTAGTATGGAAGCATTTATATAATGTTGGTTTTACGCCGGGGTATAAAATATGGTATTCTCATGGGGAAAATGATTTGATGGTAAATTATCCTAGTAGTAGCAATGTACAATATTATGATAATAATTTAGTTGTCCCTCCGGTAGAAGAACCTATATCTGTAGATAGGACCGTGCAAATGGTAAATGATATTTTTCGCGAAACTATGCCGTCGTTTGTTGGAGATCATCATGAGTCTACATTGGAGGAGCCAAATGTGGAAGCGCAGAAATTCTTTGACATGTTGGATGCCGCTAAGAACCCGTTATATGGTGGGTGTAGAGAAGGTCATTCACCTCTTTCAGCTGCGACAAGAATGATGTCTAGCAAAACGGATTACAATCTTTCAGAAGATTGTGTGGATGCGTGGGTTGGTCTGATCAAAGACATTTTGCCCGAAGATAATATGGCAGCGGGGACGTATTATGAAATCGAGAAGTTGGTATCTGGTCTAGGATTATCGTATCAGATTATCGATGTGTGCGTCGATAAATGTATGTTATATTGGAGAAGAGATGAAAACCGATCGGCATGTCGGTTTTGTAAGAAACCACGATATAAAGAAACTGGTGGAAGAGTGTCCATACCTTATAAGAGAATGTAGTATTTGCCGTTAACGGATAGACTGAAGAGGTTATATCAGTCGGTGCGCACAGCAAGTTCGATGAGATGGCATGCGGAACATGAGATGTTAAATGGAGAGATAGCACATCCTTCAGATGCTCAAGCATGGAAACATTTTCAAAATGTGTATCCTAGTTTCGCAAGTGAGAGTCGCAATGTGTATTTGGGATTAAGTACTGATGGTTTCAACCCTTTTGGGAAACATGGGAGACAATATTCTTTATGGCCGGTGATCGTCACGCCTTACAACCTCGCCTCCGTCATTGTGCATGGCTAGGGAGTTTTTGTTCCTATCTATTCTTGTTCCCGGGCCAGAGCATCCGAAGAGAGCACTAGACATATTTATGCAACCGTTGATACATGAGTTGAAGATGTTATGGGAGAGTGGAGTTAAAACGTACGACATATCAGTGCAACAAAACTTCATGATGCGAGCAGTACTAATGTGGACTATTAGCGATTTTCCGGCATATGGTATGTTATCTGGATGGACCACACATGGACGGTTATCTTGTCCTTATTGTCAAGATAACACCGATGCTTTCCAACTGAAGAACGGACGTAAATCATGTTGGTTTGATTGTCATCGACGATTTTTACAAAACGATCATCCATACCGTCGGAGCACTACTTTGTTTACGAAGAATAAGAAAATCTATGAAGGACCTCCCGAAAAAGTAAGCGGTGAACATATACTAACTCAACTTAGAGATTTTGGAGCTGAGAAGACAGTACGTTGTGGTGGTAACGGACATCAAGTTGTGGATGGATATGGTGAACATCATAACTGGCACAAAAAGAGCATATTTTGGGATTTACCTTATTGGAAGGATCATTTACTTCGGCACAACCTAGATGTTATGCAAATCGAGAAGAACTTCTTTGACAACATCATGTTCACCATTATGAACGTGAAAGGGAGGATGAAAGACAACTTGAAGTCTAGATTAGACTTGCCGACTATTTGTTCTCGGAAGGAACTTCATGTCACCAGTCAAGGAAGATATCCCCAACCTGCTTTTCGGTTAAACGCTTCAGCAAAGCATGAATTCTTTAGCTAGATAATGGACAGTGTTAAGTTTCCGCATGGTTACTCTTCTAACCTTAGAAACTATGTTGATCGTGGAGAAGGTAAGTTTTTAGGGATGAAGAGTCATGATTGTCATGTTGTTATGCAACGTATTCTTTCATTTGCATTCGACGGGCTTCTTCCACAAAAAGTCCATGAAGCGATTGCAGGAATATGAGCTTTTTTCAGAGACATTTCTGCGAGATCCCTTTCAGCCGAAGAAATCCGAAATCTTGACGAGAAGATCCCTGTGATATTGTGCAACCTAGAGAAGATATTTCCGCCTTCTTTTTTCGACGTTATGGAACATTTGCCTATTCACTTGCCTCAGGAAGTAGAACTTGGTGGTCCTGTTCAATATCGGTGGATGTATCCTTTCGAGCGCTACATGTACCATTTGAAGAAAAAAGTGAAGAATTTAGCGAGGGTTGAAGGTTCAATTATTGCCCAAAGCATTAACGAAGAGAGGTCTAACCTAGTTGGGTACTACTTTCCACCACAAACCCAAACAAAGAGTGGAAAACAAAAACGACATGATGATGGAGGAGTGCATGCTTGTTATACTGTATATGTACCAGAACTTTTTAGACAGGTTGGGCGTTTAAGTGGAAAGGGTAAAAGGCGAAGACTCAGCAAGGTTGAGGCATGCTAATGTGCACATGTATATTTTGACCAACTGCGAAGATTTGGTGCCGTACGAGGAGATTTACATGGCGCAAAAACAATTTGAAGATTCGGAAGCAACAAATGATGAATTAAATGAAGTCAAAGAAACAGAATTTGCAGAATGGTTAAAGTTATATGTATACGGCAGGCAGCGCGAAGGAGAGTTAATTCCAACATGGTTAGAAGAGGTGGTGAACGGTCCACAATATATTGTTGTTTCACACCCGATGTACTGCAAACATATACTTCAAGGTCGACGACAAACCATGGGGTGTCAGCGGTAGCCGGAGATTTGGTTTACTACGGGGTATTACATGAGATATTAGAAGTGCATTATAGCGGGATGCTCGATCTAAGATGTGTTACGTTATATTGTTATTGGTATAGCCCCGTTGCAGGACATGGTGTACGTACAGACGAGTTTGGTGTTACTACAATACATTCTCGGAGGAGGTTACAAAAATATTATTCGTTCATTCTTGGATCGCAGGCCAACCAAGTATCATACATGACTTATCCGCGACCACACAGCAGACAGGATCCTTGGATAGTTGTTACAGAAATAAACCCGAGGGGAAGAGTTCATGGTAGTTCTTCAGAGGACGATCCTCCTTTGCAAGCGACAACAGTTGGGCATTTGGGAGAAGTCGATGTTTCATTACTAGTGGATTTGGTTGTAGATTTAACAGAAGATGCTGATTTTGTTGTACATGAAGAGTCCGAAGAAGAGGTTGGAGAATTTGAGGAGGGATCTGATTCTGTCACCCGAAGACTCAACCGAATCCGAATGAATCGTTTGAAAAAAAGTTCAAATTTTTTGAAAATATTTTTAAAACACTTTTCAAAGACTTTTCAAATTAAGAGTTTTGAAATAGTTTTTAAAGATTTTACAATAAGTTTTCAACAAGTTTTTAAATATTTTACACTTTTTCAAAGAGTTTTCAAAGAGTTTTAAATTCTTTTACACTTTTTCAAAGAGTTTTCAAAGATTTTTCAAATAGTTTTCAACGAATTTTCAAATATTTTACAATTTTTCAAAGAGTTTTCAAAGAGTTTTAAAAGAATTTTCAAAGAGTTTTAAAATAAGTTTTCAAAGAGTTTTAAATTCTTTTACACTTTTTCAAAGAGTTTTCAAAGACTTTTCAATTAAATAGTTTTCAACGAGTTTTCAAAAATTTTACACTTTTTCAAAGAGTTTTAAGTGAAAAGAGTTTTTGTAAAAAGTTTGCAAATATTTTACAATTTTAAAAGTTTTAAAGCGTTTTCAAATTTTTAAATTTTTTTTTTTATTTTTTACAGTGCGGTCGGAATTCGGTCGGAAAACGGTCGGTAGCCAGCGAAACTCGATTACCTCGTACCAAATCGAGTAATTTAAAAAAATTTAATTTTTTTTAATTTTTAAAAAACGGTCGGAAATCGGTCGGAAATCCGTCGGTAGCCGCCAAAACTAGATTACCTCGTACCAAATCGAAACCCCAAATGCGGTCGGAATTCGGTAGGAAATTTCCGACCGATTTCCGACCGTTATAGGGTTTCATTTCAAAATGATGTTTTTTTGTCGAATCAATGAAATACCTTTATACAATACGTTTTAGAAATAAAATAAACTCTACAAATGTATAAAATGATCATAAAATGCAAAATAGTTTTAATTTTTACAAATATATGTTTCATTACAACTTAGTTATGTAACTTTCATATGTTTTTTCAAAATTTTGGTATTTTCATAAAAACATTTGAAAACGTGAAACATATTATACTTATATATTGTTATGTTGAAGAAATCTTATATAAACACTCCATTAAACCTATTCGAAATACGGTTTTATGCGAAACACTAAATATACACTAAATCACTAACTTCGGTCGGAATTCGGTAGGAATTTCCTACCGATTTCTGACCGAAGTTCTTGAAATTTTACCCGAAACTGCTAAGTGTTCGTATAAATTAAGCTCCATCGGAATTCGGTAGGAATTTCCGACCGAATTCCTATCGATTTTAATTTATTTCAACACTTAGCACTTTCAGGACGCATGGATTATATGACATGCATATTCTGTCGGAATTCGGTCGGAAATTCCTACCGAATTCCGACCACAATTAAATTTTATATAATTAATTATTGTGGTCGGAATTCGGTCGAAAATTCCTACCGATTTCTGACCACAATTAACTTTTAATATAATTAATTATTGTGGTCGGAAATCGGTCGGAAATTCCTACCGATTTCCGACCACAATGAATTTTGACCGCTCTTTTTTCGCCAAATTTTTCAGTTTGGCGGTCAATTAATTATTTGGGTCGGAATTCGGTCGGAAATTCCTACCGATTTCCGACCACAATTAAATTTTAATATAATTAATTATTGTGGTCGGAAATCGGTCGGAAATTCCTACCGATTTCCGACCACAATGAATTTTGACCGCTTTTTTTTCGCCAAATTTTTCAGTTTGGCAGTCAATTTTCATTTCCTACCGTTTTCCCCTTCCCTTTCATTTTTTCACAACTCAAAAAACAAAACACAAAACACTCTCTAAAAAAAAAACACTTTCGAAAATCTCTCCAAAATCTCTCCAAAAAATGTAATTATATTCTTATAAATCAGTTTTTTAAATATTATTTATATTTGTTTTTTAAATTAATACTAATTTGTTTTTTCTTATATGTTTTTAATATATTAGGTCTAATGATGGTATTGGATCCTCACAATCCGTGAGAATGTCTGTTGAAGATTCGGTCCAGCAGGGCGGACGGGAGAAACTAATTCTGCTCGATCCCAACTTTGAAGCCATTCCCAATAACCGAGCCACTTGGTAAATATTTACAAACATTTAAATTTACAGAAAAATAATACCTAAAAATATTAATTATTAGTTATAAAATAATTTAAGGTTTAAACATGAGGGAAAAATCCCAAAGGCTATTCTTAAATGCATCCACGGAATGTTACCCGCTCCGTATCCAAAATACCGAGATTTCCTGGCCGAACTTCGGGAAATTTGGTTCCGTTCTTTTGCGGTTAGTAAATAAATTTTTTATTTACTCAAAAAATTAGTAAAAAAATTAAAAAAATTTATGAAATTTATGAAATTTATTTATAAACTTTAAATTTCCAGCAAGAGTTTAATTGGGAACCACAACTCACTACTCAAATTCAAGAAGAATTTGACAAGGCTTGTGCGTCTTCCTACTCGAATCATATGTTCGAGTGGAAGGAAAAATGGCGTTTGGGGGAGGACAAACCTTCGTTCATAAACCCTTCTGTTTGGGTCGGGTTTCAAAACTATTGGGCGACGGAAGGGGCCTCTACAAAAGCCAAACGAAACGCCAAAAACCGCAGAGGTGGGGACGAGTCCATCGAGAAGGCGCCTCCAACTCACAATGCCGGCGCAAACACTTTCGAACAAATCTCGGATGGCATGGTATATTTTCAACCAACTAAATATATAAAAATTATAATAATTATGATTAATCATACTAAAATTTAAATTTTACTTCCAAAATAGAGAGTCCGAGAGGGTGGTCACGAACCTCATTGGTTGAAGGTTATGGAGACCACCCATACCAACAAAAAGACGGGCCAAATTATACCAAAGGTTCGTGACGTCGTCGAACGGGTGCAAACGAAAGTCACCCACTTAACTCAATCTTCCGACGAATCAACCAGTTCCAACACCCTAACCAATTCGGAAATAAACCGATTGGTTCTCGAGGTAATATTTTATATTTAAATAGTTTATAAAAAAATCTAATTATATTAATAATTTAAATTTCCGTTCCTAGGAGACTCCTATGTATTGAGGTAAACCTTTCGGTTTAGGGACCCTTCCTGAATCCCAAGAGACGTCTTTGCCTTACGTACCAATCACCGATTCATCGCTTCTTCTCGAGATCTCTCAGCTGAAAGATGCGCTTCGAGATGCGAATAAAGAAAAAGATGAAGCAATTGATAAGATTCGGCAAGAAACAAGCGCTAAAATGATGATGAATGCGTATTTGATGAGCCGTTTCCCAGATTATCCAGGATATGGATCGGGGTCGGGAACAGGAATTTAGTTTTTATTTTCATTATTTGTTTTTTTTCTCTTTTTTGTAATTTTTTTTAATTTTCGTTTTTTAATAAATTTTTTTTATTTAAAAATTTACTTCGCCTCTTGAATATTATGTCATCTCTGCCTCGCTGCGGGTCAGCACCTCCCCACGCCGGATTTACGGGTTGGACCTTTCCGGTTAGTCCTCGGAAATATATATTTATTTTTTTTATTCATTTCCGTCGGAAATCCGTCGGAAATGTAATTTATTTTTTTTAAACAATTATTTATTTTCGTCGGAAATCCGTCGGAAATGTAATTTAATTTTTTTAAAAAATTTATTTATTTCCGTCGGAAATGTAATTTATTTTTTTAAAAACAATTATTTGATTAATTTATTTTTTTAAAAACAATTATTTGATTCCGTCGGAAATGTAATTTAATTTTTTTTAAAAAATTATTTATTTCCGTCGGAAATCCGTAGGAAATAGAATTTAATTTTTTTAAAAAAATATTTATTTCCGTCGGAATTGTAATTTATTTCCGTCGGAAAATGTGGTCGGAATGTGGTCTAGGACTCTAAACCAAGTTTCATGCAACATGAGTTCTTATAAGTATCTCAATGAGCTTTGTACAAGTTTGACGAATTTATGAAACATCTAACAACGCATTTCTAGGACTCTAAACCAAATTTCATGCAACATGAGTGCTTATAAGTGTTTCAATGAGCTTTGTACAAGTTTCAAGAACTTATGAAACATCTAACAAAGCTTTTCTAGGACTCTAAACCAAGTTTCATGCAACATGAGTGCTTATAAGTGTCTCAATGAGCTTTGTACAATTTTGACGAACTTATGAAATATCTAACAACGCGTTTTATATGACTCTAAACCAAGTTTCATGCAACATGAGTGCTTATAAGTGTCTCAATGAGCTTTGTACAATTTTGACGAACTTATGAAATATCTAACAACGCGTTTTCTAGGACTCTAACCATGTTTCATGCAACATGAGTGCTTATAAGTGTCTCAATGAGCTTTGTACAAGTTTCACGAACTTATGAAATATCTAACAACGTGGTTGCTAGGACTCTAAACAAAGTTTCATGCAACATGAGTGCTTTTAGTGTCCCAATGAGCTTTGTACAAGTTTGACGAACATATGAAACATCTAACAACACAATTCTAGGACTCTAAACCAAGTTTCATGCAACATGAGTGCTTATAAGTGTCTCAATGAGCTTTGTACAAGTTTTAAGAACTTATGAAACATCTAACAACGCGTTTCTGGGATTCTAAACCAAGTTTCATGCTACATTAGTGCTTATAAGTGTCTCAATGAGCTTTGTACAAAATTGACGAACTTATGAAACATCTAACAACGTGTTTCTAGGACTCTATACCAAGTTTCATGCAACATGACTGCTTATAAGTGTCTCAATGAGCTTTTACAAGTTTTAAGAACTTATGAAACATCGAAGAACGCGTTTTTAGAACTCTAAACCAAGTTTCATGCAACATGAGTGCTTATAAGTGTCTCAATGAGCTTTGTACAATTTTGACGAACTTATGAAATATCGAACAACGCGTTTTCTAGGACTCTAAACAAAGTTTCATGCAACATGAGTGCTTATAAGTGTCTCAATGAGCTTTGTACAAGTTTGACGAACTTATGAAACATCTAACAACGCGTTTCTAGGACTTTAAACCATGTTTCATGCAACATGAGTGCTTGTAAGTATCTCAATGAGCTTTGTACAAGTTTGACAAAATTATGAAACATCTAACAACGCATTTCTAGGACTCTAAACCAAGTTTCATGCAACATGAGTGCTTATAAGTGTCTCAATGAGCTTTGTACAAGTTTGAAGAACTTATGAAACATGCGTTTCTAGGACTCTATACCAAGTTTCATGCAACATGACTGCTTAGAAGTGTCTCAATGAGCTTTGTACAAGTTTGACGAACTTATTAAACATCTAAGAACGCGTTTTTAGAACTCTAAACAGAGTTTCATGCAACATGAGTGCTTATAAGTGTCTCAATGAGCTTTGTACAATTTTGACGAACTTATGAAATATCTAAAAACACATTTTCTAGGACTCTAAACCAAGTTTCATGCAACATGACTGCTTATAAGTATCTCAATGAGTTTTGTACAAGTTTGACGAACTTATGAAATATCTAACAACATGTTTTCTAGGACTCTAAACCAAGTTTCATGCAACATGAGTGCTTATAAATATCTCAATGAGCTTTGTAAAAGTTTGACGAATTGTGAACCATCTAACAACATGTTTCTAGGACTCTAAAACAGGTTTCATGCAACATGAGTGCTTATGAGTGTCGCAATGAGCTTTGTAGAAGTTTTAAGAACATATGAAACATCTAACAACACGTTTCTAGGACTCTAAACCAAGTTTCATGCAACATTAGTGCTTATAAGTGTCTCAATGAGCTTTGCACAAGTTTAATTTACAAACTTATGAAACATCTAACAACGCTTTTCTAGGACTCTAAACCAAGTTTCATGCTACATGAGTGCTTATAAGTGCCTCAATGAGCTTTATAAAAGTTTGACGAACTTACTAAACATCGAAGAACGCGTTTTTAGAACTCTAAACCAAGTTTCATGCAACATGAGTGCTTATAAGTGTCTCAATGAGCTTTGTACAATTTTGACGAACTTATGAAATATCTAACAACGCGTTTTCTAGGACTCTAAACCAAGTTTCATGCAACATGAGTGCTTATAAGTGTCTCAATGAGCTTTGTACAAGTTTGACGAACTTATGAAACATCTAACAACGCGTTTCTAGGACTCTAAACCATGTTTCATGCAACATGAGTGCTTGTAAGTATCTCAATGAGCTTTGTACAAGTTTGACAAAATTATGAAACATCTAACAACGCATTTCTAGGACTCTAAACCAAGTTTCATGCAACATGAGTGCTTATAAGTGTCTCAATGAGCTTTGTACAAGTTTGAAGAACTTATTAAACATGCGTTTCTAGGACTCTATACCAAGTTTCATGCAACATCACTGCTTATAAGTGTCTCAATGAGCTTTGTACAACTTTGACGAACTTATTAAACATCTAAGAACGCGTTTTAGAACTCTAAACAGAGTTTCATGCAACATGAGTGCTTATAAGGGTCTCAATGAGCTTTGTACAATTTTGACGAACTTATGAAATATCTAACAACGCATTTTCTAGGACTCTAAACCAAGTTTCATGCAACATGAGTGCTTATAAGTATCTCATTGAGTTTTGTACAAGTTTGACGAACTTATGAAATATCTAACAACACGTTTTCTAGGACTCTAAACCAAGTTTCATGCAACATGAGTGCTTATAAGTATCTCAATGAGCTTTGTAAAAGTTTGACGAATTGTGAACCATCTAACAACATGTTTCTAGGACTCTAAAACAGTTTTCATGCAACATGAGTGCTTATGAGTGTTGCAATGAGCTTTGTAGAAGTTTTAAGAACATATGAAACATCTAACAACGCGTTTCTAGGACTCTAAACCAAGTTTCATGCAACATTAGTGCTTATAAGTGTCTCAATGAGCTTTGTACAAGTTTTACAAACTTATGAAACATCTAACAACGCTTTTCTAGGACTCTAAACCAAGTTTCATGCTACATGAGTGCTTATAAGTGTCTCAATGTGCTTTGTAAAAATTTGACGAACTTATTAAACATCTAAGAACGCGTTTTTAGAACTCTAAACCAAGTTTCATGCAACATGAGTACTTATAAGTGTCTCAATGAGTTTTGTACAAGTTTGACAAACTTATGAATCATCTAACAACGCGTTTCTAGGACTCTAAACCATGTTTCATGCAACATGAGTGCTTGTAAGTATCTCAACGAGTTTTGTACAAGTTTGACAAAATTATGAAACATCTAACAACGCATTTCTAGGACTCTAAACCAAGTTTCATGCAACATGAGTGCTTATAAGTGTCTCAATGAGCTTTGTACAAGTTTGAAGAACTTATGAAACATGCGTTTCTAGGACTCTATACCAAGTTTCATGCAACATGACTGCTTATAAGTGTCTCAATGAGCTTTGTACAAGTTTGACGAACTTATTAAACATCTAAGAACGCGTTTTTAGAACTCTAAACAGAGTTTCAGGCAACATGAGTGCATATAAGTGTCTCAATGAGCTTTGTACAATTTTTACGAACTTATGAAATATCTAACAACGCGTTTTCTAAGACTCTAAACCAAGTTTCATGCAACATGAGTGCTTATAAGTGTCTCAATGAGCTTTGTACAAGTTTGACGAACTTATGAAACATCTAACAACTCGTTTCTAGGACTCTAAACCAAGTTTCATGCAACATGATTGCTTATAAGTATCTCAATGAGCTTCGTACAAGTTTGACGAACTTATGAAACATCTAAAAACACATTTCTAGGACTCTAAACCAAGTTTCATGAAACATGAGTGCTTATAAGGGTCTCAATGAGATTTGTACAAGTTTGAAGAACTTATGAAACATCTAACAACGCGTTTCTAGGACTCTATACCAAGTTGAATGCAACATGACTGCTTATAAGTGTCTCAATGAGCTTTGTACAAGTTTGACGAACTTATTAAACATCTAAGAACGCGTATTTAGAACTCTAAACCAAGTTTGAAGCAACATGAGTACTTATAAGGGTCTCAATGAGCTTTGTACAATTTTGACGAACTTATGAAATATCTAACAACGCGTTTTCTAGGACTCTAAACCAAGTTTCATGCAACATGAGTGCTTATAAGTATCTCAATGAGTTTTGTACAAGTTTGAAGAACTTATGAAACATCTAACAACACGTTTTTAGGACTCTAAGCCAAGTTTCATACAACATGAGTGCTTATAAGTATCTCAATGAGCTTTGTACAAGTTTGACGAACTTATGAAACAGCTAACAACGCGTTTATAGGACTCTAAAACAAGTTTCATGCAACATGATTGCTTATAAGTGTCTCAATGAGCATTGTACAAGTTTTACAAACTTATGAAACATCTAACAACGCGTTTCTAGGGCTCTAAACCAAGTTTCATGCTACATGAGTGCTTATAAGTGTCTCAATGAGCTTTGTACAAGTTTGACGAACTTATGAAACATCTAACAACGCGTTTTTAGGACTCTAAACCATGTTTCATGCAACATGAGTGCTTGTAAGTATCTCAATGAGCTTTGTACAAGTTTGACAAAATTATGAAACATCTAACAACGCATTTCTAGGACTCTAAACCAAGTTTCATGCAACATGAGTGCTTATAAGTGTCTCAATGAGCTTTGTACAAGTTTGAAGAACTTATTAAACATGCGTTTCTAGGACTCTATACCAAGTTTCATGCAACATCACCGCTTATAAGTGTCTCAATGAGCTTTGTACAACTTTGACGAACTTATTAAACATCTAAGAACGCGTTTTAGAACTCTAAACAGAGTTTCATGCAACATGAGTGCTTATAAGGGTCTCAATGAGCTTTGTACAATTTTGACGAACTTATGAAATATCTAACAACGCATTTTCTAGGACTCTAAACCAAGTTTCATGCAACATGAGTGCTTATAAGTATCTCATTGAGTTTTGTACAAGTTTGACGAACTTATGAAATATCTAACAACACGTTTTCTAGGACTCTAAACCAAGTTTCATGCAACATGAGTGCTTATAAGTATCTCAATGAGCTTTGTAAAAGTTTGACGAATTGTGAACCATCTAACAACATGTTTCTAGGACTCTAAAACAGTTTTCATGCAACATGAGTGCTTATGAGTGTTGCAATGAGCTTTGCAGAAGTTTTAAGAACATATGAAACATCTAACAACGCATTTCTAGGACTCTAAACCAAGTTTCATGCAACATGAGTGCTTATAAGGGTCTCAATGAGCTTTGTACAATTTTGACTAACTTATGAAATATCTAACAACGCATTTTCTAGGAATCTAAACCAAGTTTCATGCAACATGAGTGCTTATAAGTATCTCAATGAGTTTTGTACAAGTTTGACGAACTTATGAAATATCTAACAACACGTTTTCTAGGACTTTAAACCAAGTTTCATGCAACATGAGTGCTTATAAGTATCTCAATGAGCTTTGTAAAAGTTTGAAGAATTGTCAACCATCTAACAACATGTTTCTAGGACTCTAAAACAGTTTTCATGCAACATGAGTGCTTATGAGTGTTGCAATGAGCTTTGTAGAAGTTTTAAGAACATATGAAACATCTAACAACGCGTTTCTAGGACTCTAAATCAAGTTTCATGCAACATTAGTGCTTATAAGTGTCTCAATGAGGTTTGTACAAGTTTTACAAACTTATGAAACATCTAACAACGCTTTTCTAGGACTCTAAACCAAGTTTCATGCTAAATGAGTGCTTATAAGTGTCTCAATGAGCTTTGTAAAAGTTTGACGAACTTATTAAACATCTAAGAACGCGTTTTTAGAACTCTAAACCAAGTTTCATGCAACATGAGTGCTTATAAGTGTCTCAATGAGCTTTGTACAATTTTTACGAACTTATGAAATATCTAACAACGCGTTTTCTAAGACTCTAAACCAAGTTTCATGCAACATGAGTGTTTATAAGTGTCTCAATGAGCTTTGTACAAGTTTGACGAACTTATGAAACATCTAACAACGCGTTTCTAGGACTCTAAACCAAGTTTCATGCAACATGATTGCTTATAAGTATCTCAATGAGCTTTGTACAAGTTTGACGAACTTATGAAACATCTAACAACACATTTCTAGGACTCTAAACCAAGTTTCATGAAACATGAGTGCTTATAAGTGTCTCAATGAGATTTGTACAAGTTTGAAGAACTTATGAAACATCTAACAACGCGTTTCTAGGACTCTATACCAAGTTTCATGCAACATGACTGCTTATAAGTGTCTCAATGAGCTTTGTACAAGTTTGACGAACTTATTAAACATCTAAGAACGCGTATTTAGAACTCTAAACCAAGTTTCAAGCAACATGAGTACTTATAAGGGTCTCAATGAGCTTTGTACAATTTTGACGAACTTATGAAATATCTAACAACGCGTTTTCTAGGACTCTAAACCAAGTTTCATGCAACATGAGTGCTTATAAGTATCTCAATGAGTTTTGTACAAGTTTGAAGAACTTATGAAACATCTAACAACACGTTTTTAGGACTCTAAGCCAATTTTCATGCAACATGAGTGCTTATAAGTATCTCAATGAGCTTTGTACAAGTTTGACGAACTTATGAAACATCTAACAACGCGTTTATAGGACTCTAAAACAAGTTTCATGCAACATGAGTGCTTATAAGTGTCTCAATGAGCTTTGTAGAAGTTTTAAGAACGTATGAAACATCTAACAACGTGTTTCTAGGATTCTAAACCAATTTTCATGCAACATTAGTGCTTATAAGTGTCTCAATGAGCATTGTACAAGTTTTACAAACTTATGAAACATCTAACAACGCGTTTCTAGGTCTCTAAACCAAGTTTCATGCTACATGAGTGCTTATAAGTGTCTCAATGAGCTTTGTACAATTTTTACGAACTTATGAAATATCTAACAACGCGTTTTCTAAGACTCTAAACCAAGTTTCATGCAACATGAGTGCTTATAAGTGTCTCAATGAGCTTTGTACAAGTTTGACGAACTTATGAAACATCTAACAACGCGTTTCTAGGACTCTAAACCATGTTTCATGCAACATGAGTGCTTGTAAGTATCTCAATGAGCTTTGTACAAGTTTGACAAAATTATGAAACATCTAACAACGCATTTCTAGGACTCGAAACCAAGTTTCATGCAACATGAGAGCTTATAAGTGTCTCAATGAGCTTTGTACAAGTTTGAAGAACTTATTAAACATGCGTTTCTAGGACTCTATACCAAGTTTCATGCAACATCACTGCTTATAAGTGTCTCAATGAGCTTTGTACAACTTTGACGAACTTATTAAACATCTAAGAACGCGTTTTAGAACTCTAAACAGAGTTTCATGCAACATGAGTGCTTATAAGGGTCTCAATGAGCTTTGTACAATTTTGACGAACTTATGAAATATCTAACAACGCATTTTCACTACTAAAAAAAAGTCATATAGCCACGGTCGTTCCGTGGCTATAGAAAAAATTCGTGGCTATTTAGCCACGGTTTGCCACGAAATTTTTTAGCTACGACCGTATAGCCACGAATTTAACGTTATAGCCACGGATACGACCGTGGCTATATGATATTTTTCTTGTAGTGTTTCTAGGACTCTAAACCAAGTTTCATGCAACATGAGTGCTTATAAGTATCTCATTGAGTTTTGTAAAAGTTTGACGAACTTATGAAATATCTAACAACACGTTTTCCAGGACTCTAAACCAAGTTTCATGCAACATAAGTGCTTATAAGTATCTCAATGAGCTTTGTAAAAGTTTGACGAATTGTGAAACATCTAACAACATGTTTCTAGGACTCTAAAACAGTTTTCATGCAACATGAGTGCTTATGAGTGTTGCAATGAGCTTTGTAGAAGTTTTAAGAACATATGAAACATCTAACAACGCGTTTCTAGGACTCTAAACCAAGTTTCATGCAACATTAGTGCTTATAAGTGTCTCAATGAGCTTTGTACAAGTTTTACAAACTTATGAAACATCTAACAACGCTTTTCTAGGACTCTAAACCAAGTTTCATGCTACATGAGTGCTTATAAGTGTCTCAATGAGTTTGTAAAAGTTTGACGAACTTATTAAACATCTAAGAACGCGTTTTTAGAACTCTAAACCAAGTTTCATGCAACATGCGTACTTATAAGTGTCTCAATGAGCTTTGTACAAGTTTGACAAACTTATGAAACATCTAACAACGCGTTTCTCGGACTCTAAACCATGTTTCATGCAACATGAGTGCTTGTAAGTATCTCAACGAGCTTTGTACAAGTTTGACAAAATTATGAAACATCTAACAACGCATTTCTAGGACTCTAAACCAAGTTTCATGCAACATGAGTGCTTATAAGTGTCTCAATGAGCTTTGTACAAGTTTGAAGAACTTATGAAACATGCGTTTCTAGGACTCTATACCAAGTTTCATGCAACATGACTGCTTATAAGTGTCTCAATGAGCTTTGTACAAGTTTGACGAACTTATTAAACATCTAAGAACGCGTTTTTAGAACTCTAAACAGAGTTTCAGGCAACATGAGTGCATATAAGGGTCTCAATGAGCTTTGTACAATTTTGACGAACTTATGAAATATCTAACAACACATTTTCTAGGACTCTAAACCAAGTTTCATGCAACATGAGTGCTTATAAGTATCTCAATGAATTTTGTACAAGTTTGACGAACTTATGAAATATCTAACAACACGTTTTCTAGGACTCTAAACCAAGTTTCATGCAACATGAGTGCTTATAAGTATCTCAATGAGCTTTGTAAAAGTTTGACGAATTGTGAACCATCTAACAACATGTTTCTAGGACTCTAAAACAGGTTTCATGCAACATGAGTGCTTATGAGTGTCGCAATGAGCTTTGTAGAAGTTTTAAGAACATATGAAACATCTAACAACACGTTTCTAGGACTCTAAAACAAGTTTCATGCAACATTAGTGCTTATAAGTGTCTCAATGAGCTTTGCACAAGTTTTACAAACTTATGAAACATCTAACAACGCTTTTCTAGGACTCTAAACCAAGTTTCATGCTACATGAGTGTTTATAAGTGCCTCAATGAGCTTTGTAAAAGTTTGACGAACTTATTAAACATCGAAGAACGCGTTTTTAGAAGTCTAAACCAAGTTTCATGCAACATGAGTGCTTATAAGTGTCTCAATGAGCTTTGTACAATTTTGACGAACTTATGAATTATCTAACAACGCGTTTTCTAGGACTCTAAACCAAGTTTCATGCAACATGAGTGCTTATAAGTGTCTCAATGAGCTTTGTACAAGTTTGACGAACTTATGAAACACCTAACAACGCGTTTCTAGGACTCTAAACCATGTTTCATGCAACATGTGTGTTTGTAAGTATCTCAATGAGCTTTGTACAAGTTTGACAAAATTATGAAACATCTAACAACGCATTTCTAGAACTCTAAACCAAGTTTCATGCAACATGAGTGCTTATAAGTGTCTCAATGAGCTTTGTACAAGTTTGAAGAACTTATTAAACATGCGTTTCTAGGACTCTATAACAAGTTTCATGCAACATGACTGCTTATAAGTGTCTCAATGAGCTTTTTACAACTTTGACGAACTTATTAAACATCTAAGAACGCGTTTTAGAACTCTAAACAGAGTTTCATGCAACATGAGTGCTTATAAGGGTCTCAACGAGCTTTGTACAAGTTTGACAAAATTATGAAACATCTAACAACGCATTTCTAGGACTCTAAACCAAGTTTCATGCAACATGAGTGCTTATAAGTGTCTCAATGAGCTTTGTACAAGTTTGAAGAACTTATGAAACATGCGTTTCTAGGACTCTATACCAAGTTTCATGCAACATGACTGCTTATAAGTGTCTCAATGAGCTTTGTACAAGTTTGACGAACTTATTAAACATCTAAGAACGCGTTTTTAGAACTCTAAACAGAGTTTCAGGCAACATGAGTGCATATAAGGGTCTCAATGAGCTTTGTACAATTTTGACGAACTTATGAAATATCTAACAACGCATTTTCTAGGACTCTAAACCAAGTTTCATGCAACATGAGTGCTTATAAGTATCTCAATGAATTTTGTACAAGTTTGACGAACTTATGAAATATCTAACAACACGTTTTCTAGGACTCTAAACCAAGTTTCATGCAACATGAGTGCTTATAAGTATCTCAATGAGCTTTGTAAAAGTTTGACGAATTGTCAACCATCTAACAACATGTTTCTAGGACTCTAAAACAGTTTTCATGCAACATGAGTGCTTATGAGTGTTGCAATGAGCTTTGTAGAAGTTTTAAGAACATATGAAACATCTAACAACGCTTTTCTAGGACTCTAAACCAAGTTTCATGCAATATTAGTGCTTATAAGTGTCTCAATGAGCTTTGTACAAGTTTTACAAACTTATGAAACATCTAACAACGCTTTTCTAGGACTCTAAACCAAGTTTCATGCTACATGAGTGCTTATAAGTGTCTCAATGAGCTTTGTAAAAGTTTGACGAACTTATTAAACATCTAAGAACGCGTTTTTTAGAACTCTAAACCAAGTTTCATGCAACATGAGTGCTTATAAGTGTCTCAATGAGCTTTGTACAATTTTTACGAACTTATGAAATATCTAACAACGCGTTTTCTAAGACTCTAAACCAAGTTTCATGCAACATGAGTGCTTATAAGTGTCTCAATGAGCTTTGTACAAGTTTGACGAACTTATGAAACATCTAACAACGCGTTTCTAGGACTCTAAACCAAGTTTCATGCAACATGATTGCTTATAAGTATCTCAATGAGCTTTGTACAAGTTTGACGAACTTATGAAACATCTAACAACACATTTCTAGGACTCTAAACCAAGTTTCATGAAACATGAGTGCTTATAAGTGTCTCAATGAGATTTGTACAAGTTTGAAGAACTTATGAAACATCTAACAACGCGTTTCTAGGACTCTATACCAAGTTTCATGCAACATGACTGCTTATAAGTGTCTCAATGAGCTTTGTACAAGTTTGACGAACTTATTAAACATCTAAGAACGCGTATTTAGAACTCTACACCAAGTTTCAAGCAACATGAGTACTTATAAGGGTCTCAATGAGCTTTGTACAATTTTGACGAACTTATGAAATATCTAACAACGCGTTTTCTAGGACTCTAAACCAAGTTTCATGCAACATGAGTGCTTATAAGTATCTCAATGAGTTTTGTACAAGTTTGAAGAACTTATGAAACATCTAACAACACGTTTTTAGGACTCTAAGCCAATTTTCATGCAACATGAGTGCTTATAAGTATCTCAATGAGCTTTGTACAAGTTTGACGAACTTATGAAACATCTAACAACGCGTTTATAGGACTCTAAAACAAGTTTCATGCAACATGAGTGCTTATAAGTGTCTCAATGAGCTTTGTAGAAGTTCTAAGAACGTATGAAACATCTAACAACGTGTTTCTAGGATTCTAAACCAATTTTCATGCAACATTAGTGCTTATAAGTGTCTCAATGAGCATTGTACAAGTTTTACAAACTTATGAAACATCTAACAACGCGTTTCTAGGGCTCTAAACCAAGTTTCATGCTACATGAGTGCTTATAAGTGTCTCAATGAGCTTTTTACAAGTTTGACGAACTTATTAAACATCTTAGAACGCGTTTTTAGAACTTTAAACCAAGTTTCATTCAACATGAGTGCTTATAATTGTCTCAATGAGCTTTGTACAATTTTGACGAACTTATGAAATATCTAACAACGCGTTTTCTAGGACTCTAACCATGTTTCATGCAACATGAGTGCTTATAAGTGTCTCAATAAGCTTTGTACAAGTTTCACGAACTTATGAAATATCTAACAACGTGGTTGCTAGGACTCTAAACCAAGTTTCATGCAACATGAGTGCTTTTAGTGTCTCAATGAGCTTTGTACAATTTGACGAACATATGAAACATCTAACAACACAATTCTAGGACTCTAAACCAAGTTTCATGCAACATGAGTGCTTATAAGTGTCTCAATGAGCTTTGTACAAGTTTGACGAACTTATGAAACATCTAACAACGCGTCTAACAACGCGTTTCTAGGACTCTAAACCAAGTTTCATGAAAAATTAGTGCTTATAAGTATCTCAATGAGCTTTTACAAGTTTTAAGAACCTATGAAACATCTAACAACGCGTTTCTGGGATTCTAAACCAAGTTTCATGCTACATTAGTGCTTATAAGTGTCTCAATGAGCTTTGTACAAAATTGACGAACTTATGTAACATCTAACAACGCGTTTCTAAAACTCTATACCAAGTTTCATGCAACATGACTGCTTATAAGTGTCTCAATGAGCTTTATATAAGTTTGACGAACTTATGAAACATCGAAGAACGCGTTTTTAGAACTCTAAACCAACTTTCATGCAACATGAGTGCTTATAAGTGTCTCAATGAGCTTTGTACAATTTTGACGAACTTATGAAATATCGAACAACGCGTTTTCTAGGACTCTAAACAAAGTTTCATTCAACATGAGTGCTTATAACTGTCTCAATGAGCTTTGTACAAGTTTGACGAACTTATGAAACATCTAACAACGCGTTTCTAGGACTCTAAACCATGTTTCATGCAACATGAGTGCTTATAAGTATCGCAATGAGCTTTGTACAAGTTTGACAAAATTATGAAACATCTAACAACGCATTTCTAGGACTCTAAACCAAGTTTCATGCAACATGAGTGCTTATAAGTGTCTCAATGAGCTTTGTACAAGTTTGAAGAACTTATGAAACATGCGTTTCTAGGACTCTATACCAAGTTTCATGAAACATGACTGCTTATAAGTGTCTCAATGAGCTTTGTACAAGTTTGACGAACTTATTAAACATCTAAGAACGCGTTTTTAGAACTCTAAACAGAGTTTCATGCAACATGAGTGCTTATAAGGGTCTCAATGAGCTTTGTACAATTTTGAAGAATTTATGAAATATCTAACAACGCATTTTCTAGGACTCTAAACCAAGTTTCATGCAACATGAGTGTTTATAAGTATCTCAATGAGTTTTGTACAAGTTTGACGAACTTATGAAATATCTAACAACACGTTTTCTAGGACTCTAAACCAAGTTTCATGCAACATGAGTGCTTATAAGTATCTCAATGAGCTTTGTAAAAGTTTGACGAATTGTGAACCATCTAACAACATGTTTCTAGGACTCTAAAACAGGTTTCATGCAACATGAGTGCTTATGAGTGTCGCAATGAGCTTTGTAGAAGTTTTAAGAACATATGAAACATCTAACAACACGTTTCTAGGACTCTAAACCAAGTTTCATGCAACATTAGTGCTTATAAGTGTCTCAATGAGCTTTGCACAAGTTTTACAAACTTATGAAACATCTAACAACGCTTTTCTAGGACTCTAAACCAAGTTTCATGCTACATGAGTGCTTATAAGTGTCTCAATGAGCTTTGTAAAAGTTTGACGAACTTATTAAACATCTAAGAACGCGTTTTTAGAACTCTAAACCAAGTTTCATGCAACATGAGTGCTTATAAGTGTCTCAATGAGCTTTGTACAATTTTTACGAACTTATGAAATATCTAACAACGCGATTTCTAGGACTCTAACCAAGTTTCATGCAACATGAGTGCTTATAAGTGTCTCAATGAGCTTTGTACAAGTTTCACGAACTTATGAAATATCTAACAAAGTGGTTGATAGGACTCTAAACCAAGTTTCATGCAACATGAGTGCTTATAAGTGTCTCAATGAGCTTTGTACAAGTTTGATGAATATATGAAACTTCTAACACCGCAATTCTAGGACTCTAAACCAAGTTTCATGCAACATGAGTGCTTATGAGTGTCTCAATGAGATTAGTACAAGTTTGACGAACTTATAAAACATCTAACAATGCGTTTCTAGGACTCTAAACCAAGTTTCCTGAAAAATTAGTGCTTATAAGTGTCTCAATGAGCTTTGTACAAGTTTTAAGAACTTATGAAACATCTAACAACGCGTTTCTAGGATTCTAAACCAAGTTTCATGCAACATTAGTTCTTATAAGTGTCTCAATGAGCTTTGTACAAGTTTGACGAACTTATGAAACATCTAACAACGCGTTTCTAGGACTCTATACCAAGTTTCATGCAATATGACTGCTTATAAATGTCTCAATGAGCTTTATACAATTTTGACGAACTTATGAAACATCGAAGAACGCGTTTTTAGAACTCTAAACCAAGTTTCATGCAACATGAGTGCTTATAAGTGTCACAATGAGCTTTGTACAATTTTGACGAACTTCTGAAATATCTAACAACGCGTTTTCTAGGACTCTAAACCAAGTTTCATGCAACATGAGTGCTTATAAGTGTCTCAATGAGCTTTGTACAAGTTTTACGAACTTATGAAACATCTAACAACGCGTTTCTAGGACTCTAAACCAAGTTTCATGCAACATGAGTGCTTATAAGTATCTCAATGAGCTTTGTACAAGTTTGACAAACTTATGAAACAACAAACAACGCATTTCTAGGACTCTAAACCAAGTTTCATAGAACATGAGTGCTTATAAGTGTCTCAATGAGCTTTGTACAAGTTTGAAGAACTTATGAAGCATCTTACAACGCGTTTCTAGGACTCTATACCAAGTTTCATGCAACATGACTGCTTATAAGTGTCTTAATGAGCTTTGTATAAATTTGACGAATTATTAAACATCTAAGAACGCATTTTTAGAACTCTAAACCAAGTTTCATGCAACATGAGTTCTTATAATGGTTTCAATGAGATTTGTACAATTTTGACGAACTTATGAAATATTTAACAACGCGTTTTCTAAGACTCTAAAAAAAGTTTCATGCAACATGAGTGCTTATAAGTGTCTTAATGAACTTTGCACAAGTTTGAAGAACTTATGAAACATCTAACAACGCGTTTCTAGGACTCTAAACCAATTTTCATGCAACATGAGTTCTTATAAGTATCTCAATGAGATTTGTACATGTTTTACGAACTTATGAAATATCTAACAACGCGATTTCTAGGACTCTAACCAAGTTTCATGCAACATGAGTGCTTATAAGTGTCTCAATGAGCTTTGTACAAGTTTCACGAACTTATGAAATATCTAACAAAGTGGTTGATAGGACTCTAAACCAAGTTTCATGCAACATGAGTGCTTATAAGTGTCTCAATGAGCTTAGTACAATTTTGACGAACTTATGAAATATCTAACAACGCGTTTTCTAGGACTCTAAACCAAGTTTCATGCAACATGAGTGCTTAATAGTGTCTCAATGAGCTTTGTAAAAGTTTGAAGAACTTATGAAACATCTAACAACGCGTTTCTAGGACTCTATACCAAGTTACATGCAACATGACTGCTTATAAGTGTCTCAATGAGGTTTGTACAAGTTTGACGAACTTATGAAGTATCTAACAACTCATTTCTAAGACTCTAAACCAAGTTTCATGCAACATGAGTTCTTATAAGTGTCTCAATGAGCTTTGTACAAGTTTGAAGAACTTATGAAACATCTAACAATGTGTTTCTAGGACTCTATACCAAGTTTCATGCAACATAACTGCTTATAAATGTCTCAATGAGCTTTATACAAGTTTGACGAACTTATGAAACATCGAAGAACGCGTTTTTAGAACTCTAAACCAAGTTTCATGCAACATGAGTGATTATAAGTGTCTCAATGAGCTTTGTACAATTTTGACGAACTTATGAAATATCTAACAACGCGTTTTCTAGGAATCTAAACCAAGTTTCATGCAACATGAGTGTTTATAAGTGTCTCAATGAGCTTTGTATAAGTTTGACGAACTTATGAAACATCTAACAACGCGTTTCTAGGACTCTAAACCAAGTTTCATGCAACATGAGTGCTTATAAGTATCTCAATGAGGTTTGTACAAGTTTGACAAACTTATGAAACATCTAACAACGCATTTCTAGGACTCTAAACCAAGTTTCATGCAACATGAGTGATTATAAGTGTCTCAATGAGCTTTGTACAAGTTTGAAGAACTTATGAAACATCTTACAACGCGTTTCTAGGACTCTATATCAAGTTTCATGCAACATGACTGCTTTTAAGTGTCTTAATGAGCTTTGTACAAATTTGACGAACTTATTAAACATCTAAGAACGCGTTTTTAGAACTCTAAACCAAGTTTCATGCAACATGAGTTCTTATAAGTGTCTCAATGAACTTTTTAAAATTTTGACGAACTTATGAAATATCTAACAACGCGTTTTCTAGGACTTTAAACCAAGTTTCATGCAACATGAGTGCTTTTAAGTGTCTCAATGAGCTTTGTTCAAGTTTGACGAACTTATCAAACATCTAACAACGCGTTTCTAGGACTCTAAACCAAGTTTCATGCAACATAAGTGCTTATAAGTGTCTCAATGAGCTTTGTAGTAGTTTTAAGAACTTATGAAACATCTAACAACGCGTTTCTAGGACTCTAAACCAAGTTTCATGCAACATGAGTGCTTATAAGTGTCTCAATGAGCTTTGTAGTAGTTTTAAGAACTTATGAAACATCTAACAACGCGTTTCTAGGACTCTTTTCCAAGTTTCATGCAACATTAGTGCTTATAAGTATCTCATTGAACTTTGTACAAGTTTTCCAAAATTATGAAACATCTAACAATGCGTTTCTAGGACTCTAAACCAAGTTTTGTGCTACATGAATGCTTATAAGTGTCTCAATGAGCTTTGTACAATTTTTACGAACTTATGAAATATCTAACAACGCGATTTCTAGGACTCTAACCAAGTTTCATGCAACATGAGTGCTTATAAGTGTCTCAATGAGCTTTGTACAAGTTTCACGAACTTATGAAATATCTAACAACGTGGTTGATAGGACTCTAAACCAAGTTTCATGCAACATGAGTGCTTATAAGTGTCTCAATGAGCTTTGTACAATTTGACGAACTAATGATACATCTAACAACGTGTTTCTAGGACTCTAAACCAAGTTTCATGCAACGTGAGTGCTTATAAGTTTCTCAATGAGCTTTGTACAAGTTCGACGAACTTATGAAACATCTAACAACATATTTCTAGGACTCTAAACCAAATTTCATGCAACATGAGTGCTTATAAGTGTCTCAATGAGCTTTGTACAAGTTTGACGAACTTATTAAACATCTAACAACGCGTTTCTAGGACTACAAACCAAGTTTCATGCTACATGAGTGATTATAAGTGTCTCAATGAGCTTTGTAAAAGTTTGACGAACTTATTAAACATCTAAGAACGAGTTTTTATAACTCTAAACCAAGTTTCATGCAACATTAGTGCGTATAAGTGTATCAATGAGCTTTGTAAAATTTTGACGAACTTATGAAATATCTAACAATGCGTTTTCTATGACTTAAAACTAAGTTTCATGCAACATGAGTGCTTATAAGTGTCTCAATGATCTTTATGCAAGTTTGACGAACTTATGAAACATCGAAGAACGCGTTTTTAGAACTCTAAACCAAGTTTCATGCAACATGAGTGCTTATAAGTGTCACAATGAGCTTTGTACAATTTTGACGAACTTATGAAATATCTAACAACGCGTTTTCTAGGACTCTAAACCAAGTTTCATGCAACATGAGTGCTTATAAGTGTCTCAATGAGCTTTGTACAAATTTTACGAACTTATGAAACATCTAACAACGCGTTTCTAGGACTCTAAACCAAGTTTCATGCAACATGAGTGCTAATAAGTATCTCAATGAGCTTTGTACAAGTTTGACAAACTTATGAAACAACTAACAACGCATTTCTAGGACTCTAAACCAAGTTTCATGCAACATGAGTGCTTATAAGTGTCTCAATGAGCTTTGTACAAGTTTGAAGAACTTATGAAACATCTTACAACGAGTTTCTAGGACTCTATACCAAGTTTCATGCAACATGACTGCTTATAAGTGTCTTAATGAGCTTTGTATAAATTTGACGAATTATTAAACATCTAAGAACGCATTTTTAGAACTCTAAACCAAGTTTCATGCAACACGAGTTCTTATAATGGTTTCAATGAGCTTTGTACAATTTTGACGAACTTATGAACTTTTTAACAACGCGTTTTCTAGGACTCTAAACAAAGTTTCATGCAACATGAGTGCTTATAAGTGTCTCAATGAACTTTGTACAAGTTTGAAGAACTTATGAAACATCTAACAACGCGTTTCTAGGACTCTAAACCAAGTTTCATGCAACATGAGTTCTTATAAGTATCTCAATGAGATTTGTACAAGTTTGACGAACTTATGAAACATCTAACAACACATTTCTAGGACTCTAAACCAAGTTTCATGCAACATGAGTGCTTATAAGTGTCTCAATGAGCATTGTAGAAGTTATAAGAACTTATGAAACATCTAACAACGCGTTTCTAGGACTCTAAACCAAGTTTCATGCAACATTATTGCTTAATTATAAGGGTTTCAATGAGCTTTGTACAAGTTTTACAAACTTATGAAACATCTAACAACGCGTTTCTAGTACTCTAAACCAAGTTTCATGCTACATGAGTGCTTATAAGTGTCTCAATGAGCTTTGTACAAGTTTGACAAACTTATTAAACATCTAAGAACGCGTTTTTAGAACTCTAAACCAAGTTTCATGCAACATGAGTGCTTATAAGTGTCTCAATGAGCTTTGTACAATTTTGACGAACTTATGAAATATCTAACAACGCGTTTTCTAGGACTCTAAACCAAGTTTCATGCAACATGAGTGCTTATTAGTGTCTCAATGAGCTTTGTAGTAGTTTTAAGAACTTATGAAACATCTAACAACGCGTTTCTAGGACTCTAAACCAAGTTTCATGCAACATGAGTGCTTATAAGTGTCTCAATGAGCTTTGTAGTAGTTTTAAGAACTTATGAAACATCTAACAACGCGTTTCTAGGACTCTACTCCAAGTTTCATGCAACATTAGTGCTTATAAGTATCTCATTGAGCTTTGTACAAGTTTTCCAAAATTATGAAACATCTAACAATCCGTTTCTAGGACTCTAAACCAAGTTTTGTGCTACATGAATGCTTATAAGTGTCTCAATGAGCTTTGTACAATTTGACGAACTAATGATACATCTAACAACGTGTTTCTAGGACTCTAAACCAATTTTCATGCAACGTGAGTGCTTATAAGTGTCTCAATGAGCTTTGTACAAGTTTGACGAACTTATGAAACATCTAACAACATGTTTCTAGGACTCTAAACCAAATTTCATGCAACATGAGTGCTTATAAGTGTCTCAATGAGCTTTGTACAAGTTTGACGAACTTATTAAACATCTAACAACGCGTTTCTAGGACTACAAACCAAGTTTCATTCTACATGAGTGATTATAAGTGTCTCAATGAGATTTGTAAAAGTTTGACGAACTTATTAAACATCTAAGAACGAGTTTTTAGAACTCTAAACCAAGTTTCATGCAACATTAGTGCGTATAAGTGTCTCAATAAGCTTTGTACAATTTTGACGAACTTATGAAATATCTAACAACGCGTTTTCTATGACTTAAAACTAAGTTTCATGCAACATGAGTGCTTATAAGTGTCTCAATGATCTTTATGCAAATTTGACGAACTTATGAAACATCAAAGAACGAGTTTTTAGAACTCTAAACCAAGTTTCATGCAACATGAGTGCTTATAAGTGTCACAATGAGCTTTGTACAATTTTGACGAACTTATGAAATATCTAACAACGCGTTTTCTAGGACTCTAAACCAAGTTTCATGCAACATGAGTGCTTATAAGTGTCTCAATGAGCTTTGTACAAATTTTACGAACTTATGAAACATCTAACAACGCGTTTCTAGGACTCAATGAACTTTGTACAATTATGACAAACTTATGAAATAACTAACAACGCGTTTTCTAGTACTCTAAACCAAGTTTCATGCAACATGAGTGCTTATAAGTGTCTCAATGAGCTTTGTACAAGTTTGACGATCTTATGAAACATCTAACAACAGGTTTCTAGGACTTTAAACCAAGTTTCATGCAACATGAGTGCTTATAAGTGTCTCAATGAGCTTTGTACAAGTTTGACGAACTTATCAAACATCTAACAACGCGTTTCTAGGACTCTTAAACCAAGTTTCATGCAACATGAGTGCTTATAAGTGTCTCAATGAGCTTTGTAGTAGTTTTAAGAACTTATGAAACATCTAACAACGCGTTTCTAGGACTATAAACCAAGTTTCTTGCAACATGAGTGCTTATAAGTGTCTCAATGAGCTTTGTAGTAGTTTTAAGAACTTATGAAACATCTAACAACGCGTTTCTAGGACTCTAAACCAAGTTTCATGCAACATTAGTGCTTATAAGTATCTCATTGAGCTTTGTACAAGTTTTCCAAACTTATGAAACATCTAACAATGCGTTTCTAGGACTCTAAACCAAGTTTCGTGCTACATGAATGCTTATAAGTGTCTCAATGAGCTTTGTACAATTTGATGAACTAATGATACATCTAACAACGGGTTTCTAGGACTCTAAACCAAGTTTCATGCAACATGAGTGCTTATAAGTGTCTCAATGAGCTTTGTACAAGTTTGAAGAACATATGAAACATCTAACAACGTGTATCTAGGACTCTAAACTAAGTTTCATGCAACGTGAGTGCTTATAAGTGTCTCAATGAGCTTTGTACAAGTTTGACGAACTTATGAAACTTCTAACAACATGTTTCTAGGACTCTAAACCAAATTTCATGCAACATGAGTTCTTATAAGTGTCTCAATGAGCTTTGTACAAGTTTGACGAACTTATTAAACATCTAACAACGCGTTTCTAGGACTCCAAACCAAGTTTCATGCTACATGAGTGATTATAAGTGTCTCAATGAGCTTTGTAAAAGTTTGACGAACTTATTAAACATCTAACAACGCATTTCTAGGACTCTTAATCAAGTTTCATGCAACATGAGTGCTTATAAGTCTCTCAATGAGCTTTGTACAAGTATGAAGAACTTATGAAACATATAACAACGCATTTCTAGGACTCTAAACCAAGTTTCATGCAACATGAGTTCTTATAAGTATCTCAATGAGATTTGTACAAGTTTGACAAACTTATGAAACATCTAACAACACATTTCTAGGACTCTAAACCAAGTTTCATGCAAAATGAGTGTCTCAATGAGCATTGTAGAAGTTTTAAGAACTTATGAAACATCTAGCAACGCGTTTCTAGGACTCTAAACCAAGTTTCATGCAACATTATTGCTTAATTATAAGGGTTTCAATGAGCTTTGTACAAGTTTTACAAACTTATGAAACATCTAACAACGCGTTTCTAGGACTCTAAACCAAGTTTCATGCTACATGAGTGCTTATAAGTGTCTCAATGAGCTTTGTACAAGTTTGACAAACTTATTAAACATCTAAGAACGCGTTTTTAGAACTCTAAACCAAGTTTCATGCAACATGAGTGCTTATAAGTGTCTCAATGAGCTTTGTACAATTTTGACGAACTTATGAAATATCTACCAACGCGTTTTCTAGGACTCTAAACCAAGTTTCATGCAACATGAGTGCTTAATAGTGTCTCAATGAGATTTGTAAAATTTTGAAGAACTTATGAAACATCTAACAACGCGTTTCTAGGACTTTATACCAAGTTTCATGCAACATGACTGCCTATAAGTTTCTCAATGAGCTTTTTACAAGTTTGACGAACTTATGAAACATCTAACAACGCATTTCTAAGACTCTAAACCAAGTTTCATGCAACATGAGTGCTTATAAGTGTTTCAGTGAGCTTTGTACAAGTTTGAAGAACTTATGAAACATCTAACAACGCGTTTCTAGGACTCTAAACCAAGTTTCATGCAACATGAGTGCTTATAAGTATCTCAATGAGGTTTGTACAAATTTGACAAACTTATGAAACATCTAATAACGCATTTCTAGGACTCTAAACCAAGTTTCATGCAACATGAGTGCTTATAAGTGTCTCAATGAGCTTTGTACAAGTTTGAAGAACTTATGAAACATCTTACAACGCGTTTCTAGTACTCTATACCAAGTTTCATGCAACATGACTGCTTATAAGTGTCTTAATGAGCTTTGTACAAATTTGACGAACTTATTAAACATCTAAGAACGCGTTTTTAGAACTCTAAACCAAGTTTCATGCAACATGAGTGCCTATAAGTGTCTCAATGAACTTTGTACAATTATGACAAACTTATGAAATATCTAACAACGCGTTTTCTAGTACTCTAAACCAAGTTTCATGCAACATGAGTGCTTATAAGTGTCTCAATGAGCTTTGTACAAGTTTGACGATCTTATGAAACATCTAACAACAGGTTTCTAGGACTTTAAACCAAGTTTCATGCAACATGAGTGCTTATAAGTGTCTCAATGAGCTTTGTACAAGTTTGACGAACTTATCAAACATCTAACAACGCGTTTCTAGGACTCTTAAACCAAGTTTCATGCAACATGAGTGCTTATAAGTGTCTCAATGAGCTTTGTAGTAGTTTTAAGAACTTATGAAACATCTAACAACGCGTTTCTAGGACTATAAACCAAGTTTCTTGCAACATGAGTGCTTATAAGTGTCTCAATGAGCTTTGTAGTAGTTTTAAGAACTTATGAAACATCTAACAATGCGTTTCTAGGACTCTAAACCAAGTTTCATGCAACATTAGTGCTTATAAGTATCTCATTGAGCTTTGTACAAGTTTTCCAAACTTATGAAACATCTAACAATGCGTTTCTAGGACTCTAAACCAAGTTTCGTGCTAAATGAATGCTTATAAGTGTCTCAATGAGCTTTGTTCAATTTGACGAACTAATGATACATCTAACAACGTGTTTCTAGGACTCTAAACCAAGTTTCATGCAACATGAGTGCTTATAAGTGTCTCAATGAGCTTTGTACAAGTCTGAAGAACTTATGTAACATCTAACAACGTGTATCTAGGACTCTAAACTAAGTTTCATGCAACGTGAGTGCTTATAAGTGTCTCAATGAGCTTTGTACAAGTTTGACGAACTTATAAAACATCTAACAACATGTTTCTAGGACTCTAAACCAAATTTCATGCAACATGAGTGCTTATAAGTGTCTCAATGAGCTTTGTACAAGTTTGACGAACTTATTAAACATCTAACAACGCGTTTCTAGGACTCCAAACCAAGTTTCATGCTACATGAGTGATTATAAGTGTCTCAATGAGCTTTGTACAAGTTTGACGAACATATGAAACATCTAACAACGCATTTCTAGGACTCTAAACCAAGTTTCATGCAACATGAGTGCTTATAAGTGTCTCAATGAGCTTTCTACAAGTTTGACGAACTTATTAAACATCTAAGAACGCGGTTTTAGGACTCTATACCAAGTTTCATGCAACATGAGTGCTTATAAGTGTCTCAATGAACTTTGTACAAGTTTGAAGAACTTATGAAACATCTAACAACGCGTTTCTAGGACTCTAAACCAAGTTTCATGAAACATGAGTGCTTATAAGTGTCTCAATGAGCTTTGTACAATTTTGACGAACTTATGAAATATCTAACAACGCGTTTTCTAAGAATCTAAACCAAGTTTCATGCAACATGAGTGTTTATAAGTGTCTCAATGAGCTTTGTATAAGTTTGAAGAACTTATGAAACATCTAACAATGCGTTTCTAGGACTCTAAACCAAGTTTCATGCAACATGAGTGCTTATAAGTATCTCAATGAGGTTTGTACAAGTTTGACAAACTTATGAAACATCTAACAACGCATTTCTAGGACTCTAAACCAAGTTTCATGCAACATGAGTGTTTATAAGTGTCTCAATGAGCTTTGTACAAGTTTGAAGAACTTATGCAACATCTTACGACGCGTTTCTAGGACTCTATACCCAGTTTCATGCAACATGACTGCTTATAAGTGTCTTAATGAGCTTTGTACAAATTTGACGAACTTATTAAACATCTAAGAACGCGTTTTTAGAACTCTAAACTAAGTTTCATGCAACATGAGTGCTTATAAGTGTCTCAATGAACTTTGTACAATTTTGACGAACTTATGAAATATCTAACAACGCGTTTTCTAGGACTCTAAACCAAGTTTCATGCAACATGAGTGCTTATAAGTGTCTCAATGAGCTTTGTACAAGTTTGACGATCTTATGAAACATCTAACAACAGGTTTCTAGGACTTTAAACCAAGTTTCATCCAACATGAGTGCTTTTAAGTGTCTCAATGAGCTTTGTACAAGTTTGACGAACTTATCAAACATCTAACAACGCGTTTCTAGGACTCTAAACCAAGTTTCATGCAACATGAGTGCTTATAAGTGTCTCAATGAAGTGTCTCAATGAGCTTTGTATTAGTTTTAAGAATTTATGAAACATCTAACAACGCGTTTCTAGGACTCTAAACCAAGTTTCATGCAACATGAGTGCTTATAAGTGTCTCAATGAGCTTTGTAGTAGTTTTAAGAACTTATGAAACATCTAACAACGCGTTTCTAGGACTCTAAACCAAGTTTCATGCAACATTAGTGCTTATAAGTATCTCATTGAGCTTTGTACAAGTTTTCCAAACTTATGAAACATCTAACAATGCGTTTCTAGGACTCTAAACCAAGTTTCGTGCTACATGAATGCTTATAAGTGTCTCAATGAGCTTTGTACAATTTGACGAAATAATGATACATCTAACAACGTGTTTCTAGGACTCTAAACCAAGTTTCATGCAACATGAGTGCTTATAAGTGTCTCAATGAGCTTTGTACAAGTTTGAAGAACTTATGAAACATCTAACAACGTGTAAACTAAGTTTCATGCAACGTGAGTGCTTATAAGTGTCTCAATGAGCTTTGTACAAGTTTGACGAACTTATGAAACATCTAACAACATGTTTCTAGGACTCTAAACCAAATTTCATGCAACATGAGTGCTTATAAGTGTCTCAATGAGCTTTGTACAAGTTTGACGAACTTATTAAACATCTAACAACGCGTTTCTAGGACTCCAAACCAAGTTTCATGCTACATGAGTGATTATAAGTGTCTCAATGAGCTTTGTAAAAGTTTGACGAACTTATTAAACATCTAAGAACGCGTTTTTAGAACTCTAAACGAATTTTCATGCAACATTAAGTGTCTCAATAAGCTTTTTACAATTTTGACGAACTTATGAAATATCTAACAACGCGTTTTCTAGGACTTTAAACCAAGTTTCATGCAACATGAGTGCTTATAAGTGTCTCAATGATCTTTATGCAAGTTTGACGAACTTATGAAACATCGAAGAACGCGTTTTTAGAACTCTAAACAAAGTTTTATGCAACATGAGTGCTTATAAGTGTCACAATGAGCTTTGTACAATTTTGACGAACTTATGAAATATTTAATAACGCGTTTTCTAGGACTCTAAACAAAGTTTCATGCAACATGAGTGCTTACAAGTGTCTCAATGAACTTTGTACAAGTTTGAAGAACTTATGAAACATCTAACAACGCATTTCTAGGACTCTAAACCAAGTTTCATGCAACATGAGTTCTTATAAGTATCTCAATGAGATTTGTACAAGTTTGACGAATTTATGAAACATCTAACAACACATTTCTAGGACTCTAAACCAAGTTTCATGCAACATGAGTGCTTATAAGTGTCTCAATGAGCATTGTTGAAATTTTAAGAACTTATGAAACATCTAACAACGCGTTTCTAGGACTCTAAATCAAGTTTCATGCAACATTATTGCTTAATTATAAGGGTTTCAATGAGCTTTGTACAAGTTTTACAAACTTATGAAACATCTAACAACGCGTTTCTAGGACTCTAAACCAAGTTTCATGCTACATGAGTGCTTATAAGTGTCTCAATGAGCTTTGTACAATTTTGACAAACTTATTAAACATCTAAGAACGCGTTTTTAGAACTCTAAACCAAGTTTCATGCAACATGAGTGCTTATAAGTGTCTCAATGAGCTTAGTACAATTTTGACGAACTTATGAAATATCTACCAACGCGTTTTCTAGGACTCTAAACCAAGTTTCATGCAACATGAGTGCTTAATAGTGTCTCAATGAGCTTTGTAAAATTTTGAAGAACTTATGAAACATCTAACAACGCGTTTCTAGGACTCTATACCAAGTTTCATGCAACATGACTGCTTATAAGTTTCTCAATGAGCTTTTTACAAGTTTGACGAACTTATGAAACATCTAACAACGCATTTCTAAGACTCTAAACCAAGTTTCATGCAACATGAGTGCTTATAAGTGTCTCAATGAGCTTTGTACAAGTTTGAAGAACTTATGAAACATCTAACAACGCGTTTCTAGGACTCTATACCAAGTTTCATGCAACATGACTGCTTATAAATGTCTCAATGAGCTTTGTACAAGTTTGACGAACTTATTAAACATCTAAGAACGCGTTTTTAGGACTCTATACCAAGTTTCATGCAACATGACTGCTTATAAGTGTCTCAATGAACTTTGTACAAGTTTGAAGAACTTATGAAACATCTAACAACGCGTTTCCAGGACTCTAAACCAAGTTTCATGCAACATGAGTGCTTATAAGTGTCTCAATGAGCTTTGTACAATTTTGACGAACTTATGAAATATCTAACAACGCGTTTTCTAGGAATCTAAACCAAGTTCCATGCAACATGAGTGCTTATAAGTGTCTCAATGAGCTTTGTATAAGTTTTACGAACTTATGAAACATCTAACAACGCGTTTCTAGGATTCTAAACCAAGTTTCATGCAACATGAGTGCTTATAAGTATCTCAATGAGGTTTGTACAAGTTTGACAAACTTATGAAACATCTAACAACGCATTTCTAGGACTCTAAACCAAGTTTCATGCAACATGAGTGCTTATAAGTGTCTCAATGAGCTTTGTACAAGTTTGAAGAACTTATGCAACATCTTACGACGCGTTTCTAGGTCTCTATACCAAGTTTCATGCAACATGACTGCTTATAAGTGTCTTAATGAGCTTTGTACAAATTTGACGAACTTATTAAACATCTAAGAACGCGTTTTTAGAACTCTAAACCAAGTTTCATGCAACATGAGTGCCTATAAGTCTCTCAATGAACTTTGTACAATTTTGACGAACTTATGAAATATCTAACAACGCGTTTTCTAGGACTCTAAACCAAGTTTCATGCAACATGAGTGCTTATAAGTGTCTCAATGAGCTTTGTACAAGTTTGACGATCTTATGAAACATCTAACAATAGGTTTCTAGGACTTTAAACCAAGTTTCATGCAACATGAGTGCTTATAAGTGTCTCAATGAGCTTTGTACAAGTTTGACGAACTTATCAAACATCTAACAACTCGTTTCTAGGACTCTAAACCAAGTTTCATGCAACACTAGTGCTTATAAGTGTCTCAATGAGCTTTGTAGTAGTTTTAAGAACTTATGAAACATCTAACAACGCGTTTCTAGGTCTCTAAACCAAGTTTCATGCAACATGAGTGCTTATAAGTTTCTCAATGAGCTTTGTAGTAGTTTTAAGAACTTATGAAACATCTAACAACGCGTTTCTAGGACTCTAAACCAAGTTTCATGCAACATTAGTGTTTATAAGTATCTCATTGAGCTTTGTACAAGTTTTCCAAACTTATGAAACATCTAACAATGCGTTTCTAGGACTCTAAACCAAGTTTCGTGCTAAATGAATGCTTATAAGTGTCTCAATGAGCTTTGTTCAATTTGACGAACTAATGATACATCTAACAACGTGTTTCTAGGACTCTAAACCAAGTTTCATGCAACATGAGTGCTTATAAGTGTCTCAATGAGCTTTGTACAAGTCTGAAGAACTTATGAAACATCTAACAACGTGTATCTAGGACTTTAAACTAAGTTTCATGCAACGTGAGTGCTTATAAGTGTCTCAATGAGCTTTGTACAAGTTTGACGAACTTATGAAACTTCTAACAACATGTTTCTAGGACTCTAAACCAAATTTCATGCAACATGAGTGCTTATAAGTGTCTCAATGAGCTTTGTACAAGTTTGACGAACTTATTAAACATCTAACAACGCGTTTCTAGGACTCCAAACCAAGTTTCATGCTACATGAGTGATTATAAGTGTCTCAATGAGCTTTGTACAAGTTTGACGAACTTATGAAACATCTAACAACGCGTTTCTAGGAATCTAAACCAAGTTTCATGCAAAATGAGTGCTTATAAGTATCTCAATGAGGTTTGTACAAGTTTGACAAACTTATGAAACATCTAACAACGCATTTTCTAGGACTCTAAACCAAGTTTCATGCAACATGAGTGCTTATAAGTGTCTCAATGAGCTTTGTACAAGTTTGAAGAACTTATGAAACATCTTACAACGCGTTTCTAGGACTCTATACCAAGTTTCATGCAACATGACTGCTTATAAGTGTCTTAATGAGCTTTGTACAAATTTGACGGACTTATTAAACATCTAAGAACGCGTTTTTAGAACTCTAAACCAAGTTTCATGCAACATGAGTGCTTATAAGTGTCTCAATGAACTTTGTACAATTTTGATGAACTTATGAAATATCTAACAACGTGTATCTAGGACTCTAAACTAAGTTTCATGCAACGTGAGTGCTTATAAGTGTCTCAATGAGCTTTGTACAAGTTTGACGAACTTATGAAACATCTAACAACATGTTTCTAGGACTCTAAACCAAATTTCATGCAACATGAGTGCTTATAAGTGTCTCAATGAGCTTTGTACAAGTTTGACGAACTTATTAAACATCTAACAACGCGTTTCTAGGACTCCAAACCAAGTTTCATGCTACATGAGTGATTATAAGTGTCTCAATGAGCTTTGTACAAGTTTGACGAACTTATGAAACATCTAACAACGCATTTCTAGGACTCTAAACCAAGTTTCATGCAACATGAGTGCTTATAAGTGTCTCAATGAGCTTTGTACAAGTTTGAAGAACTTATGAAACATCTAACAACGCGTTTCTAGGACTCTATACCAAGTTTTATGCAACATGACTGCTTATAAATGTCTCAATGAGCTTTGTACAAGTTTGACGAACTTATTAAACATCTAAGAACGCGTTTTTAGGACTCTATACCAAGTTTCATGCAACATGACTGCTTATAAATGTCTCAATGAGCTTTATACAAGTTTGACGAACTTATGAAACATCGAAGAACGCGTTTTTAGAACTCTAAACCAAGTTTCATGCAATATTAGTGCGTATAAGTGTCTCTATGAGCTTTGTACAATTTTGACGAACTTATGAAATATCTAACAACGCGTTTTCTAGGACTTTAAACCAAGTTTCATGCAACATGAGTGCTTATAAGTGTCTCAATGAGCTTTGTACAAGTTTGACGAACTTATGAAACATCTAACAACGCGTTTCTAACACTCTATACCAAGTTTCATGCAACATGACTGCTTATAAGTGTCTCAACGAGCTTTATACAAGTTTGACGAACTTATGAAACATCGAAGAACGTGTTTTTGGAATTCTAAACCAAGTGCCATGCAACATGAGTGCTTATAAGTGTCTCAATGAGCTTTGTACAAGTTTGACAAACTTATCAAACATCTAACAACGCGTTTCTAGGACTCTAAACCAAGTTTCATGCAACATGAGTGCTTATAAGTGTCTCAATGAGCTTTGTAGTAGTTTTAAGAACTTATGAAACATCTAACAACGCGTTTCTAGGACTCTAAACCAAGTTTCATGCAACATGAGTGCTTATAAGTGTCTCAATGAGCTTTGTAGTAGTTTTAAGAACTTATGAAACATCTAACAACGCGTTTCTAGGACTCTAAACCAAGTTTCATGCAACATTAGTGCTTATAAGTATCTCATTGAGCTTTGTACAAGTTTTCCAAACTTATGAAACATCTAACAATGCGTTTCTAGGACTCTAAACCAAGTTTCGTGCTAAATGAATGCTTATAAGTGTCTCAATGAGCTTTATTCAATTTGTCAAACTAATGATACATCTAACAACGTGTTTCTAGGACTCTAAACCAAGGTTCATGCAACATGAGTGCTTATAAGTGTCTCAATGAGCTTTGTACAAGTCTGAAGAAATTATGAAACATCTAACAACGTGTATCTAGGACTCTAAACTAAGTTTCATGCAACGTGAGTGCTTATAAGTGTCTCAATGAGCTTTGTACAAGTTTGACGAACTTATGAAACATCTAACAACATGTTTCTAGGACTCTAACCCAAATTTCATGCAACATGAGTGCTTATAATTGTCTCAATGAGCTTTGTACAATTTTGACGAACTTATTAAACATCTAACAACGCGTTTCTAGGACTCCAAACCAAGTTTCATGCTACATGAGTGATTATAAGTGTCTCAATGAGCTTTGTACAAGTTTGACGAACTTATGAAACATCTAACAACGCATTTCTAGGACTCTAAACCAAGTTCCATGCAACATGAGTGCTTATAACTGTCTCAATGAGCTTTGTACAATTTTGACGAACTTATGAAATATCTAACAACGCGTTTTCTAGGAATCTAAACCAAGTTTCATGCAACATGAGTGTTTATAAGTGTCTCAATGAGCTTTGTATAAGTTTGAAGAACTTATGAAACATCTAACAACGCGTTTCTAGGACTCTAAACCAAGTTTCATGCAACATGAGTGCTTATAAGTATCTCAATGAGGTTTGTACAAGTTTGACAAACTTATGAACATATAACAACGCATTTCTAGGACTCTAAACCAAGTTTCATGCAACATGAGTGCTTATAAGTGTCTCAATGAACTTTGTACAAGTTTGAAGAACTTATGAAACATCTTACAACGCGTTTCTAGGACTCTATACCAAGTTTCATGCAACATGACTGCTTATAAGTGTCTTAATGAGCTTTGTACAAATTTGACGAACTTATTTAACATCTAAGAACGTGTTTTTAGAACTCTAAACCAAGTTTCATGCAACATGAGTGCCTATAAGTGTCTCAATGAACTTTGTACAATTTTGACGAACTTATGAAATATCTAACAACGCGTTTTCTAGGACTCTAAACCAAGTTTCATGCAACATGAGTGCTTATAAGTGTCTCAATGAGCTTTGTACAAGTTTGACGATCTTATGAAACATCTAACAATAGGTTTCTAGGACTTTAAACCAAGTTTCATGCAACATGAATGCTTATAAGTGTCTCAATGAGCTTTGTACAAGTTTGACGAACTTATCAAACATCTAACAACTCGTTTCTAGGACTCTAAACCAAGTTTCATGCAACACTAGTGCTTATAAGTGTCTCAATGAGCTTTGTAGTAGTTTTAAGAACTTATGAAACATCTAACAACGCGTTTCTAGGTCTCTAAACCAAGTTTCATGCAACATGAGTGCTTATAAGTGTCTCAATGAGCTTTGTAGTAGTTTTAAGAACTTATGAAACATCTAACAACGCGTTTCTAGGACTCTAAACCAAGTTTCATGCAACATTAGTGTAAGTATCTCATTGAGCTTTGTACAAGTTTTCCAAACTTATGAAACATCTAACAATGCGTTTCTAGGACTCTAAACCAAGTTTCGTGCTAAATGAATGCTTATAAGTGTCTCAATGAGCTTTGTTCAATTTGACGAACTAATGATACATCTAACAACGTGTTTCTAGGACTCTAAACCAAGTTTCATGCAACATGAGTGCTTATAAGTGTCTCAATGAGCTTTGTACAAGTCTGAAGAACTTATGAAACATCTAACAACGTGTATCTAGGACTTTAAACTAAGTTTCATGCAACGTGAGTGCTTATAAGTGTCTCAATGAGCTTTGTACAAGTTTGACGAACTTATGAAACTTCTAACAACATGTTTCTAGGACTCTAAACCAAATTTCATGCAACATGAGTGCTTATAAGTGTCTCAATGAGCTTTGTACAAGTTTGACGAACTTATTAAACATCTAACAACGCGTTTCTAGGACTCCAAACCAAGTTTCATGCTACATGAGTGATTATAAGTGTCTCAATGAGCTTTGTACAAGTTTGACGAACTTATGAAACATCTAACAACGCGTTTCTAGGAATCTAAACCAAGTTTCATGCAAAATGAGTGCTTATAAGTATCTCAATGAGGTTTGTACAAGTTTGACAAACTTATGAAACATCTAACAACGCATTTTCTAGGACTCTAAACCAAGTTTCATGCAACATGAGTGCTTATAAGTGTCTCAATGAGCTTTGTACAAGTTTGAAGAACTTATGAAACATCTTACAACGCGTTTCTAGGACTCTATACCAAGTTTCATGCAACATGACTGCTTATAAGTGTCTTAATGAGCTTTGTACAAATTTGACGAACTTATTAAACATCTAAGAACGCGTTTTTAGAACTCTAAACCAAGTTTCATGCAACATGAGTGCTTATAAGTGTCTCAATGAACTTTGTACAATTTTGATGAACTTATGAAATATCTAACAACGTGTATCTAGGACTCTAAACTAAGTTTCATGCAACGTGAGTGCTTATAAGTGTCTCAATGAGCTTTGTACAAGTTTGACGAACTTATGAAACATCTAACAACATGTTTCTAGGACTCTAAACCAAATTTCATGCAACATGAGTGCTTATAAGTGTCTCAATGAGCTTTGTACAAGTTTGACGAACTTATTAAACATCTAACAACGCGTTTCTAGGACTCCAAACCAAGTTTCATGCTACATGAGTGATTATAAGTGTCTCAATGAGCTTTGTACAAGTTTGACGAACTTATGAAACATCTAACAACGCATTTCTAGGACTCTAAACCAAGTTTCATGCAACATGAGTGCTTATAAGTGTCTCAATGAGCTTTGTACAAGTTTGAAGAACTTATGAAACATCTAACAACGCGTTTCTAGGACTCTATACCAAGTTTTATGCAACATGACTGCTTATAAATGTCTCAATGAGCTTTGTACAAGTTTGACGAACTTATTAAACATCTAAGAACGCGTTTTTAGGACTCTATACCAAGTTTCATGCAACATGACTGCTTATAAATGTCTCAATGAGCTTTATACAAGTTTGACGAACTTATGAAACATCGAAGAACGCGTTTTTAGAACTCTAAACCAAGTTTCATGCAATATTAGTGCGTATAAGTGTCTCAATGAGCTTTGTACAATTTTGACGAACTTATGAAATATCTAACAACGCGTTTTCTAGGACTTTAAACCAAGTTTCATGCAACATGAGTGCTTATAAGTGTCTCAATGAGCTTTGTACAAGTTTGACGAACTTATGAAACATCTAACAACGCGTTTCTAACACTCTATACCAAGTTTCATGCAACATGACTGCTTATAAGTGTCAACGAGCTTTATACAAGTTTGACGAACTTATGAAACATCGAAGAACGTGTTTTTAGAATTCTAAACCAAGTGCCATGCAACATGAGTGCTTATAAGTGTCTTAATGAGCTTTGTACAATTTTGACGAACTTATGAAATATCTAACAACGCGTTTTCTAGGACTCTAAACCAAGTTTCATGCAACATGAGTGCTTATAAGTGTTTCAATGAGCTTTCTACAAGTTTGACGAACTTATGAAACATCTAACAACGCGTTTCTAGGACTCTAAACCAAGTTTCATGCAACATGAGTGCTTATAAGTATGTCAATGAGCTTTGTAAAAGTTTGACAAACTTATGAAACATCTAACAACGCGTTTCTAGGACTCTAAACCAAGTTTCATGCAACATGAGTGCTTATAAGTGTCTCAATAAGCTTTGTACAAGTTTGACGAACTTACGAAACATCTAACAACGGGTTTCTAGGACTTTAAACCAAGTTTCATGCAACATGAGTGCTTATAAGTGTCTCAATGAGCTTTGTACAAGTTTGACGAACTTATCAAACATCTAACAACGCGTTTCTAGGACTCTAAACCAAGTTTCATGCAACATGAGTGCTTATAAGTGTCTCAATGAGCTTTGTATTAGTTTTAAGAACTTATGAAACATCTAACAACGCCTTTCTAGGACTCTAAACCAAGTTTCATGCAACCTTAGTGCTTATAAGTGTCTCATTGAGCTTTGTACAAGTTTTCCAAACTTATGAAACATCTAACAATGCGTTTCTAGGACTCTAAACCAAGTTTCGTGCTACATGAATGCTTATAAGTGTGTCAATGAGCTTTGTACAATTTGACGAACTAATGATACATCTAACAACGTGTTTCTAGGACTCTAAACCAAGTTTCATGCAACATGAGTGCTTATAAGTGTCTCAATGAGCTTTGTAAAAGTTTGAAGAACTTATGAAACATCTAACAACGTGTATCTAGGACTCTAAACTAAGTTTCATGCAACGTGAGTGCTTATAAGTGTCTCAATGAGCTTTGTACAAGATTGACGAACTTATGAAACATCTAACAACATTTTTCTAGGACTCTAAACCAAATTTCATGCAACATGAGTGCTTATAAGTGTCTCAATGAGCTTTGTACAAGTTTGACGAACTTATTAAACATCTAACAACGGGTTTCTAGGACTCCAAACCAAGTTTCATGCTACATGAGTGATTATAAGTGTCTCAATGAGCTTTGTAAAAGTTTGACGAACTTATTAAACATCTAAGAACGCGTTTTTAGAACTCTAAACCAAGTTTCATGCAACATTAGTGAGTATAAGTGTCTCAATGAGCTTTGTACAATTTTGACGAACTTATGAAATATCTAACAACGCGTTTTCTAGTACTTTAAACCAAGTTTCATGCAACATGAGTGCTTATAAGTGTCTCAATGAGCTTTATACAAGTTTGACGAACTTATGAAACATCTATCAACGCGTTTCCAGGACTCTAAACCAAGTTTCATGCAACATGAGTTCTTATAAGTGTCTCAATGAGCTTTGTACTAATTTGACGAACTTACGAAATATTTAACAACGGGTTTCTAGGACTTTAAACCAAGTTTCATGCAACATGAGTGTTTATAAGTGTCTCAATGAGCTTTGTACAAGTTTGACGAACTTATCAAACATCTAACAACGCATTTCTAGGACTCTAAACCAAGTTTCATGCAACATGAGTGCTTATAAGTGTCTCAATGAGCTTTGTAGTAGTTTTAAGAACTTATGAAACATCTAACAACGCGTTTCTAGGACTCTAAACCAAGTTTCATGCAACATTAGTGCTTATGTCTCAATGAGCTTTGTAAAAGTCTGACGAACTTATTAAAACATCTAAGAATGCGTTTTTAGAACTCTAAACCAAGTTTCATGCAACATTAGTGCGTATAAGTGTCTCAATGAGCTTTGTACAATTTTGACGAACTTATGAAATATCTAACAACGCGTTTTCTAGGACTTTAAATCAAGTTTCATGCAACATGAGTGCTTATAAGTGTCTCAATGAGCTTTATACAAGTTTGACGAACTTATGAAACATCTAACAACGCGTTTCTAGGACTCTAAACCAAGTTTCATGCAACATGAGTTCTTATAAGTATCTCAATGAGCTTTGTTCAAGTTTGACAAACTTATGAAACATCTAGCAACGCATTTTTAGGACTCTAAACCAAGTTTCATGCAACATGAGTGCTTATAAGTGTCTCAATGAGCTTTGTACAAGTTTGAAGAACTTATGAAACATCTAACAACGCGTTTCTAGGACTCTATACCAAGTTTCATGCAACATGACTACTTATAAGTGTCTCAATGAGCTTTGTACAAGTTTGACGAACTTATTAAACATCTAAGAACGCGTTTTTAGAACTCTAAAACAAGTTTCATTCAACATGAATGCTTATAAGTGTCTCAATGAGCTTTGTACAATTTTGAAAAACTTATGAAATATCTAACAACGCATTTTCTAGGGCTCTAAACCAAGTTTCATGCAACATGACTGCTTATAAGTATCTGAATGAGCTTTGTACAAGTTTCACGAACTTATGAAACATCTAACAACGCGTTTCTAGGACTCTAAACCAAGTTTCATGCAACATGAGTGCTTATAAATGTCTCAATGAGCTTTGTACAAGTTTGACGAACTTATGAAACATCTAACAACGCGTTTCTAGGACTCAAGACCAAGTTTCATCCAACATGAGTGCTTATAAGTGTCTCAATGAGCTTTGTAGAAGTTTTAAGAACTTATGAAACATCTAACAACGCATTTCAAGGACTCTAAACCAAGTTTCATGCAACATTAGTGCTTATAAGTGTCTCAATGAGCTTTTTACAAATTTTCCAAACTTATGAAACATCTAACAACGTGTTTCTAGGACTCTAAACCAATTTTCATGCAACATGAGTGCTTATAAGTGTCTCAATGAGCTTTGTACAAGTTTGAAGATCTTATGAAACATCTAACAACGCGTATCTAGGACTCTAAACCAAGTTTCATGCAACATGAGTGCTTATAAGTGTCTCAATGAGCTTTGTATAAGTTTGACGAACTTATTAAACATCTAACAACGCGTTTCTAGGACTCTAAACCAAGTTTCATGCTACATGAGTGATTATGAGTGTCTGAATGAGCTTTGTACAAGTTTGACGAACTTATGAAACATCTAACAACGCTTTTCTAGGACTCTACACCAAGTTTCATGCAACATGAGGGGTTATAGGTGTCTCAATGAGCTTTGTACAAGTGTGACGAACTTATGAAACATCTAACAATGCGTTTCTAAGACTCTAAACTAATTTTCATGCAAAATGAGTGCTTACAAGTGTCTCAATGAGCTTTGTACAATTTTGACGAACTTATGAAACATCTAACAACGCGTTTCAAGGACTAGAAACCAAGTTTCATGCAACATGAGTGCTTATAAGTGTCTTAATTAGCTTTGTACAAATTTGACAAAGTTATGAAACATCTAACAACGCGTTTCTAGGACTCTAAACCAAGTTTCATGCAAGATGAGTGCTTATAAGTGTCTCAATGAACTTTGTACAAGTTTGACGAACTTATGAAACATCTAACAACGCGTTTCTACGACTCTAAACCAAGTTTCATGCAAAATGAGTGCTTATAAGTGTCTCAATGAGCTTTGTACTAGTTTCACGAACTTATGAAACATCTAACAACATGGTTTCTAGGAATCTAAACCAAGTTTCATGCAACATGAGTGACTATAAGTGTCTCAATGAGCTTTGTGCAAGTTTGACGAACTTATGAAACATCTAACGAAGCGGTTTCTAGGACTCTAAACCAAGTTTCTTGTTACATGAGTGCTTATAAGTGTCTCAATGAGCTTTGTACAAGTTTCACGAACTTATGAAACATCTAAAAACCCGTTTCTAGGACTCTAAACCAAGTTTCATCTAGGACTCTAAACCAAGTTTCATGCAACATGAGTGCTTATAAGTGTCTCAATGAGCTTTGTACTAGTTTGACGAACTTATGAAACATCTAACAAGGTGGTTTCTAGGACTCTAAACCAAGTTTCATGCAACATGAGTACTTAAAAGTGTCTCACTGACCTTTGTACAAGTTTAACGAACTTATGAAACATCTAACAACGCGTTTCTAGGACACTAAACTAAGTTTCATGCAACAATGAGCGCTTATAAGTTTCTCAATGATGTTTTTACAAGTTTGACGAACTTATGAGAATCTAACAATGCGTTTCTAGGACTCTAAACCAAGTTTCATGCAACATGAATGATTATAAGTGCCTCAATGGGCTTTGTACAAGTTTCAAGAACTTATGAAATATCTAACAACGTGGTTGCTACGACTCTAAACCAAGTTTCATGCAACATGAGTGCTTATAAGTGTCTCAATGAGATTTGTACAATTTTGACGAACTTATGAAATATCTAACAACGCGTTTTCTAGGACTCTAAACCAAGTTTCATGCAACATGAGTGCTTATTAGTGTCTCAATGAGCTTTGTACAAGTTTGACGAACTTATGAAACATCTAACAACGCGTTTTCTAGGACTCTAAACCAAGTTTCATGCAACATGAGTGCTTATTAGTGTCTCAATGAGCTTTGTACAAGTTTGACGAACTTATGAAATATCTAACAACGCGTTTTCTAGGACTCTAAACCAAGTTTCATGCAACATGAGTGCTTATTAGTGTCTCAATGAGCTTTGTACAATTTTGACGAACTTATGAAATATCTAACAACGCGTTTTCTAGGACTCTAAACCAAGTTTCATGCAACATGAGTGCTTATTAGTGTCTCAATGAGCTTTGTACAAGTTTGACGAACTTATGATTGCTTATAAGTGTCTCAATGAGCTTTGTACAACTTTGACAAACTTATGAAACATCTAACAACGCATTTCTAGGACTCTAAACCAAGTTTCATGCAACATGAGTGCTTATAAGTGTCTCAATGAGCTTTGTAATAGTTTGAAGAACTTATGAAACATCTAACAATGCGTTTTTAGGACTCTATATCAAGTTTCATGCAACATGACTGCTTATAAATGTCTCAATGAGCTTTGTACAAGTTTGACGAATTTATTAAACATCTAAGAACGCGTGTTTAGGACTCTATACCAAGTTTCATGCAATATGACTGCTTATAAATGTCTCAATGAGGTTTATACAACTTTGACGAACTTATGAAACATCGAAGAACGCGTTTTTAGAACTCTAAACCAAGTTTAATGCAACATGAGTGCTATAAGTGTCTCTATGAGATTTGTACAATTTTGACGAACTTATGAAATATCTAACAACGCGTTTTCTACGACTCTAAACCAAGTTTCATGCAACATGAGTGCTTATAAGTGTGTCAATGAGCTTTGTACAAGTTTTACGAACTTATGAAACATCCAACAACGCATTTCTAGGACTCTAAACCAAGTTTCATGCAACATGAGTGATTATAAGTGTCTCTATGAGCTTTGTACAAGTTTGAAGAACTTATGAAACATCTTACAACGCGTTTCTAGGACTCTATCCCAAGTTTCATGCAACATGACTGCTTATAAGTGTCTTAATGAGCTTTGTACAAATTTGACGAACTTATTAAACATCTAAGAACGTGTTTTTAGAACTCTAAACCAAGTTTCATGAACCATGAGTGCTTATAAGTGTCTCAATGAACTTTGTACAATTTTGACGAACTTATGAAATATCTAACAACACGTTTTCTAGGACTCTAAACCAATTTTCATGCAACACGAGTGCTTATAAGTGTCTCAATGAGCTTTGTACAAGTTTGACGAACTTATTAAACATATAACAACAGGTTTTTAGGACTTTAAACCAAGTTTCATGCAACATGAGTGCTTATAAGTGTCTCAATGAGCTTTGTACAAGTTTGACGAACTTATCAAACATCTAACAACGCGTTTCTAGGACTCGAAACCAAGTTTCATGCAACATGAGTGCTTATAAGTGTCTCAATGAGCTTTGTAGTAGTTTTAAGAACTTATGAAACATCTAACAACGCGTTTCTAGGACTCTACACCAAGTTTCATGCAACATTAGTGCTTATAAGTGTCTCATTGAGCTTTGTACAAGTTTTCAAAACTTATGAAACATCTAACAATGCGTTTCTAGGACTCTAAACCAAGTTTCATGCTACATGAATGCTTATAAGTGTCTTAATGAGCTTTGTACAATTTGACGAACTAATGATATATCTAACAACGTGTTTCTAGGACTCTAAACCAAGTTTCATGCAACATGAGTGCTTATAAGTGTCTCAATGAGCTTTGTACAAGTTTGAAGAACTTATGAAACATCTAACAACGTGTATCTAGGACTCTAAACTATGTTTCATGCAACATGAGTGCTTATAAGTGTCTCAATGAGCTTTGTACAAGTTTTACGAACTTATGAAACATCTAACAACACGTTTCTAGGACTCTAAACCAAATTTCATGCAACATGAGTGATTATAAGTGTCTCAATGAGCTTTGTACAAGTTTTACATACTTATGAAACATCTAACAACACTTTTCTAGGACTCTAAACCAAGTTTCATGCTACATGAGTATTATAAGTGTCTCAATGAGGTTTGTACAAGTTTGACTAACTTATTAAACATCTAAGAACGCGTTTTTAGAACTCTAAACCAAGTTTCATGCAACATTAGTGCGTATAAGTGTCTCAATGAGCTTTGTACAATTTTGACGAACTTATGAAATATCTAACAACGCGTTTTCTAGGACTCTATACCAAGTTTCATGCAACATGATTTCTTATAACTGTCTCAATGAGCTTTATACAAGTTTGACGAACTTATGAAACATCGAAGAACGCGTTTCTAGAACTCTAAACCAAGTTTCATGCAACATCAGTGCTTATAAGTGTCTCAATGAGCTTTGTACAATTTTGACGAACTTATGAAATATCTAACAACGCGTTTTCTAGGACTCTAAACCAAGTTTCATGCAACATGAGTGCTTATAAGTGTCTCAATGAGCTTTGTACAAGTTTGACGAACTTATGAAACATCTAACAACGCGTTTCTAGGACTCTAAACCTAGTTTCATTCAATATGAGTGCTTATAAGTATCTCAATGAGCTTTGTACAAGTTTGACAAACTTATGAAACATCTAACAACGCATTTCTAGGACTCTAAACCAAGTTTCATGCAACATGAGTGCTTATAAGTGTCTCAATGAGCTTTGTGCAAGTTTGACGAACTTATGAAACATCTAATAACGGATTTCTAGGACTTTACACCAAGTTTCATGCAACATGAGTGGTTATAAGTGTCTCAATGAGCTTTGTACAAGTTTGACGAACTTATCAAACATCTAACAACGCGTTTCTAGGACTCTAAACCAAGTTTCATGCAACATGAGTGCTTATAAAGGTCTCAATGAGCTTTGTAGTAGTTTTAAGAACTTATGAAACATCTAACAACGTGTTTCTAGGACTCTAAACCAAGTTTCATGCAACATTAGTGCTTATAAGTGTCTCATTGAGCTTTGTACAAGTTTTCCAAACTTATGAAACATCTAACAATGCGTTTCTAGGACTCTAAACCAAGTTTCATGCTACATGAATGCTTATAAGTGTCTCAATAAGCTTTGTACAATTTGACGAACTAATGATACATCTAACAACGTGTTTCTAGGACTCTAAACCAAGTTTCATGCAACATGAGTGCTTATAAGTGTCTCAATGAGCTTTGTACAAGTTTGAAGAACTTATGAAACATCTAACAACGTGTATCTAGGACTCTAAACTAATTTTCATGCAACATGAGTGCTTATAAGTGTCTCAATGAGCTTTGTACAAGTTTGAAGAACTTATGAAACATCTAACAACATGTTTCTAGGACTCTAAACCAAATTTCATGCAACATGAGTGCTTATAAGTGTCTCAATGAGCTTTGTACAAGTTTGACGAACTTATTAAACATCTAACAACGCGTTTCTAGGACTCCAAACCAAGTTTCATGCTACATGAGTGATTATAAGTGTCTCAATGAGCTTTGTAAAAGTTTGACGAACTTATTAAACATCTAAGAACGCGTTTTTAGAACTCTAAACCAAGTTTCATGCAACATTAGTGCGTATAAGTGTCTCAAAGAGCTTTGTAAAATTTTGACGAACTTATGAAATATCTAACAACAAGTTTTCTAGGACTTTATACCAAGTTTCAAACAGCATGGGTGCTTATAAGTGTCTCAATGAGCTTTGTACAAGTTTGACGAACTTATGAAACATTGAACAACGCGTTTCTAGGACTCTAAACCAAATTTCATGCAACATGAGTGCTTATAAGTATCTCAATGAGCTTTATACAAGTTTGACGAACTTATGAAACATCTAGCAACACATTTTTAGGACTCTAAACCAAGTTTCATGCAGCATAAGTGCTTATAAGTATCTCAATCAGCTTTGTACAAGTTTGAAGAACTTATGAAACATCTAACAACGCGTTTCTAGTACTCTAAACCAAGTTTCTTGCAACATGACTGCTTATAAGTGTCTCACTGAGCTTTGTACAAGTTTGACGAACTTATTAAACATCTAAGAACGCGTTTTTAGAACTCTAAACCAAGTTTCATTAAACATGAGTGCTTATAAGTGTCTCAATGAGCTTTGTACAATTTTGACGAACTTATGAAATATCTAACAACGCGTTTTCTAGGACTCTAAACCAAGTTTCATGCAACATGAGTGCTTATAAATGTCTCAATGAGCTTTGAATAAGATTGACGAACTTATGAAACATCTAACAACGCGTTTCTAGGACTCTAAACCAAGGTTCATGCAACATGAGTGCTTATAAGTGTCTCAATGAGCTTTGTACAATTTTGACTAACTTATGAAATATCTAACAACGCGTTTTCTAGGACTCTAAACCAAGTTTCATGCAACATGAGTTCTTATAAGTGTCTCAATGAACTTTTTACAAGTTTTACGAACTTATGAAACATCTAACAACGCGTTTCTAGGACTCTAAACCAAGTTTCATGCAACATGAGTGCTTATAAGTTTCTCAATGAGCTTTGTACAAGTTTGACAAACTTATGAAACATCTAACAACGCATTTCTAGGACTCTAAACCAAGTTTCACGCAACATGAGGGATTATAAGTGTCTCAATGAGCTTTGTACAAGTTTGAAGAAGTTATGAAACATCTTACAACGCGTTTCTAGGACTCTATACCAAGTTTCATGCAACATGACTTCTTATAAGTGTCTTAATGAGCTTTGTACAAATTTGACGAACTTATTAAACATCTAAGAACGCGTTTTTAGAACTCTAAACCAAGTTTCATGCAACATGAGTGCTTCTAGGTGTCTCAATGAACTTTGTACAATTTTGACGAACTTATGAAATATCTAACAACGCGTTTTCTAGGACTCTAAACCAAGTTTCACGCAACACGAGTGCTTATAAGTGTCTCAATGAGCTTTGTACAAGTTTGACGAACTTATGAAACATCTAACAACAGGTTTCTAGGACTTTAAACCAAGTTTCATGCAACATGAGTGCTTATAAGTGTCTTAATGAGCTTTGTACAAGTTTGACGAACTTATCAAACATCAAACAACGCGTTTCTAGGACTCTAAACCAATTTTTATGCAACATGAGTGCTTATAAGTGTCTCAATGAGCTTTGTAGTAGTTTTAAGAACTTATGAAACATCTAACAAAGCGTTTCTAGGACTCTACACCAAGTTTCATGCAACATTAGTGCTTATAAGTGTCTCATTGAGCTTTCTACAAGTTTTCCAAACTTATGAAACATCTAACAATGCGTTTCTAGGACTCTAAACCAAGTTTCATGCTACATGAATGCTTATAAGTGTCTTAATGATCTTTGTACAATTTGACGAACTAATGATATATCTAACAACGTGTTTCTAGGACATTAAACCAAGTTTCATGCAACATGAGTGCTTATCAATGTCTCAATGAGCTTTGTACAAGTTTGAAGAAATTATGAAACATCTAACAACTTGTATCTAGGACTCTAAACCTAATTTCATGCAACATGAGTGCTTATAAGTGTCTCAATGAGCTTTGTACAAGTTTGACGAACTTATTAAACATCTAACAACGCGTTTCTAGGTCTCCAAACCAAGTTTCATGCTGCATGAGTATTATAAGTGTCTCAATGAGCTTTGTACAAGTTTGACGAACTTATTAAACATCTAAGAACATGTTTCTAGAACTCTAAACCAAGTTTCATGCAACATTACTGCGTATAAGTGTCTCAATGAGCTTTGTACAATTTTGACGAACGTATGAAACATCGAAGAACACGTTTTTAGGACTCTATACCAAGTTTCATGCAACATGAATGCTTATAACTGTCTCAATGAGCTTTATACAAGTTTAACGAACTTATGAAACATCGAAGAACACGTTTTTAGAACTCTAAACCAAGTTTCATGCAACATCAGTGCTTATAAGTGTCTCAATGAGCTTTGTACAATTTTGACGAACTTATGAAATATCTAACAACGCGTTTTCTAGGACTCTAAACCAAGTTTCATGCAACATGAGTGCTTATAAGTGTCTCAATGAGCTTTGTACAAGTTTGACGAACTTATGAAACATCTAACAACGCGTTTCTAGGACTCTAAACCAAGTTTCATGCAACATGAGTGCTTATAAGTATCTCAATGAGCTTTGTACAAGTTTGACAAACTTATGAAACATCTAACAACGCATTTCTAGGACTCTAAACCAAGTTTCATGCAACATGAGTGCTTATAAGTGTCTCAATGAGCTTTGTGAAAGTTTGACGAACTTATGAAACATCTAACAACGGGTTTCTAGGACTTTAAACCAAGTTTCATGCAACATGAGTGCTTATAAGTGTCTCAATGAGCTTTGTACAAGATTGACGAACTTATCAAACATCTAACAATGCGTTTCTAGGACTCTAAACCAAGTTTCATGCAACATGAGTGCTTATAAGTGTCTCAATGAGCTTTGTAGTAGTTTTAAGAACTTATGAAACAGCTAACAACGCGTTTCTAGGACTCTAAACCAAGTTTCAAGCAACATGAGTGCTTATAAGTGTCTCAATGAGCTATGTACAAGTTTCACGAACTTATGAAACATCTAACAACACATTTCTAGGACTCTTAACCAAGTTTCATGCATAATGAGTGCTTATAAGTGTCTCAATGAGCTTTGTACAAGTTTCACGAACTTATGAAATATCTAACAACGTGGTTGCTAGGACTCTAAACCAAGTTTCATCTAACATGAGTGCTTATAAGTGTCTCAATTAGCTTTGTACAAGTTTAACGAACTTATGAAACATTTAACAACGCGTTTCTAGGACTCTAAACCAAGTTTCATGAAAAATTAGTGCTTATAAGTGTCTTAATGAGCTTTATACAAGTTTCACGAACTTATGAAATATCTAACAACGCGTTTCTAGGATTCTAAAACAAGTTTCACGCAACATTAGTTTTTATAAGTGTCTCAATGAGCTTTGTAAAAGTTTTCCAAAATTATGAAACATCTAACAACGCGTTTCTAGGACTCTAAACCAAGTTTCATGCAACATGAGTGCTTATAAGTGTCTCAATGAGCTTTGTACAAGTTTGACGAACTTATGAAACATCTAACAACGCGTTTCTAGGACTCGAAACCAAGTTTCATGAAACATGAGTGCTTATAAGTGTCTTAATTAGCTTTGTACAAATTTGACGATTTTATGAAACATCTAAACACGCGTTTCTAGGACTCTAAACCAAGTTTCATGCAACATGAGTGTTTATAAGTGTCTCAATGAGCTTTGTACAAGTTTGACAAACTTATGAAACATCTAACAACGCGTTTTTAGGACTCTAAACCAAGTTTCATGCAAAATTAGTGCTTATAAGTGTCTCAATGAGGTTTGTACTAGTTTCACGAACTTATGAAACATCTAACAACGTGGTTTCTAGGACTCTAAACCAAGTTTCATGCAACATGAGTGACTATAAGTCTCTCAATGAGCTTTATACAAGTTTGACGAGTTTATGAAACATCTAACGAAGCGGTTTCTAGGACTCTAAACCAAGTGTCTTGTTACATGAGTGCTTATAAGTTTCTCAATGAGCTTTGTACAACTTTCAAGAACTTATGAAACATCTAACAACCCGTTTCTAGGACTCTAAACCAAGTTTCATGCAACATGAGTGGTTATAAGTGTCTCAATGAGCTTTGTACAAACTTGACGAACTTATGAAACATCTAACAACACGTTTCTAGGACTCTAAACCAAATTACATGCAACATGAGTTCTTATAAATGTCTCAATGAATTTTGTACAAGTTTGACGAACTTATGAAACATCTAACAACGCGTTTCTAGGACTCTAAACCAAGTTTCATGCTACATGAGTGCTTATAAGTTCCTCAAAGGGGTTTTTACAAGTTTCACGAACTTATGAAACACCCAACAACGCGTTTCTAGGACTTTAAACCAAGTTTGATGAAACATGAATGATTATAAGTGTCTCAATGAGCTTTGTACAAGTTTGACGAACTTATGAAACATCTGACAACGTGATTGCTAGGACTCTAAACAAAGTTTCATGCAACATGAGTGCTTATAATTGTCTCAATGAGCTTTGTACATGTTTAAAAAACGTATGAAACATCTAACAGAGCCTTTCTAGAACTCTACACCAATGAGTTTTGTACAAGTTTGACGAACTTATGAAACATCTAACGACGCGTTTCTAGGACTTTAAACCATGTTTCATGCAACAAGAGTGATTATAAGTGTCTCAATAAGCTTTGTACAAGTTTTACGAACTTATGAAACATCTAACAACGCGGTTTCTAGGACTCTAAATCAAGTTTCATGTTACATGAGTGCTTATAAGTGCCTCAATGAGGCTTGTACAAGTTTGACGAACTTATGAAACATCTAACAACGTGTTTCTAGGACTCTATACCAAGTTTCATGCAACAAGACTGCTTATAAGTGTCTCAATGGGCTTTGTACAAGTTTGACGAACTTATGAAACATCTAAGAATACGTTTTTAGAACTCTAAACCAAGTTTCATGCAACATGAGTGCTTATAAGTGTCGCATTGAGCTTTGTACAATTTTAACGAACTTATGAAATATCTAACAACGCATTTTCTAGGAATCTAAACAAAGATTCATGCAACATGAGTGCTTATAAGTGTCTCAATGAGCTTTGTACAAGTTTGACGAACTTATGAAACATCTAACAACGCGTTTCTAGGACTCTAAACCAAGTTTCATGCAACATGAGTGCTTATAAGTGTCTCAATGAGCTTTGTACAAGTTTGATGAACTTATGAAACATCTAACAACGAGTTTCTAGGACTCTACACCAAGTTTCATGTAACATGAGTGGTTATAAGTGTCTCAATGAGCTTTGTACAAGTTTGACGAACTTATGAAACATCTAACAATGCGTTTCAAGGACTCGAAACCAAATTTCATGCGACATGAGTGCTTATAAGTGTCTTAATTAGCTTTGTACAAATTTGACAAACTTATGAAACATCTAACAACGCATTTCTAGGACTCTAAACCAAGTTTCATGCAACATGAGTGCTTATAAGTTTCTCAATGAGCTTTGTACAAGTCTCACGAATTTATGGAACATCTAACGACACAATTTCTAGGACTCTAAACCAAGTTTAATGCTACATAAGCGTTTATTAGTGTCTCAATGAGCTTTGTACAAGTTTCACGGAGTTATGAAACATCTAACGACGCGGTTTCTAGGACTCTTAAGCAAGTTTCATGCTACATGAGTTCTTATAAGTATATCAATGAGCTTTGTACAAGTTTCACGAACTTATTAAACATCTAACAACACATTTCTAGGACTTTAAAGCAAGTTTCATGCAACATGAGTGCTTATAACTGTCTCAATGAGCTTTTTACTAGTTTCACGAACTTATGAGACATCTAACGACGCGGTTTCTAGGACTCTAAACCAAGTTTCATGCTACATGAGTGCTTATAAGTGTTTCATTGAGCTTTGTACAATTTGGCGAACTTATGATACATCTAACAACGTGTTTCTAGGACTCTAAACCAAGTTTCATGCAACATGGGTGCTTATAAGTGTCTCAATGAGCTTTGTACAAGTTTGAAGAACATATGAAACATCTAACAACGCGTATCTAGGACTCTAAACCAAGTTTCATGCAACATGAGTGCTTATAAGTGTCTCAATGAGCTTTGTACAAGTTTTACGAACTTATGAAACATCTAACAACACGTTTCTAGGACTCTAAACCAAATTTCATGCAATATGAGTGCTTTTAAGTGTCTCAATGAGCTTTGTACAAGTTTGACGAACTTATGAAACATCTAAAACCGTGTTTCTAGGACTCTAAACAAAGTTTCATGCTATGTGAGTGCTTATAAGTTCCTCAATGAGCTTTGTACAAGTTTCACGAACTTATAAAACATCTAACAACGAGTTTCTAGGACTTTAAACCAAGTTTGATGAAACGTGAGTGATTATAAGTGTCTCAATGAGCTTTGTACAAGTTTTACGAACTTATGAAACATCTAACAACGTGGTTGCTAGGACTCGAAAACAAGTTTCATTCAACATGAGTGCTTATAAGTGTCTCAATGAGCTTTGTACAAGTTTGACGAACTTATGAAACATCTAACAACGCGTTTCTAGGACTCTACACCAAGTTTCATGCAACATCAGTGGTTATAAGTGTCTCATTGAGCTTTGTACAAGTTTGACGAACTTATGAAACATTTAACAACGCGTTTCTAAGATTTTAAACCAAGTTTCATGCAACATGAGTGCTTACAAGTGTCTCAATGAGCTTTGTAACTTATAAAACATCTAACAACGCGTTTCTAGAACTCATGTTGCATGATACTTGGTTTAGAGTCCTAGAATATGGGTTGTTAAAAGTTTTGTAAGTTCATGACATTTGTACAAAGATCATTGAGGCACTAGTAAGCAATCATGTTGAATGAAACTTGGTTTAGAGTCCTAGATTATGCGTTGTGAGATGTTTCGTAAGTTCGTGAAACTTGTACAACGATCATTGAGGCACTTATAAGAACTCATATTGCATGAAACTTGGTATAGAGTCCTAGAATATGCGTTGTTGGATGATCCATAAGTTTGTGAAACTTGTACAACGATCATTGAGACACTAATAAGCACTTATGTTGCATGAAACTTGGATTAGATTCCTAGAACATGCGTTGTTAGATGTTTCATAGGTTCAAGAAACTTGTACAAAGATCATGGAGGCACTAATAAGCACTCATTTTGCATAAAACTTGGTTTAGAGTCCTAGAATATGCATTGTTAGATGTTTTGTAAGTTTGTGAAACTTGTACAACGATCATTGAGACACTTATAAGAACTCATGTTGCATGAAACTTGGTTTAGAGTCCTAGAATATGCGTTTTTAGATGTTTCGTAAGTTCGTGAAACTTGTTAAACGATCATTGAGGCACTTAAAAGAACTCATGTTTTATGAAACTTGGTTTAAAATCCTTCATTATGCGTTGTTAGATGTTTCCCAAGTTCATGAAACTTGTACAAATATCGTTGAGGCATTTCTAAGAACTCATATTGCATAAAACTTGGTTTAGTTTTCTAGAATATGCGTTGTTAGATGTTTCGTAAGTTTGTGAAACTTGTACAAAGATCATTGAGGCACTTAAAAGAACTCATATTGCATGAAACTTGGATTAGAATCCTACAATATGCATTGTTAGAAGTTTTGTAATTTCGTGAGATTTGTACAAAGATCATTACGACACTAGTAAGCACTAATGTTGCATGCAACTTGGTTTAGAGTCCTAGAATATGCGTTCTTAGATGTTTCGTAAGTTCGTGAAACTTGTACAACGATCATTGAGGCACTTATAAGAACTCATATTGCATGAAACTTTGTTTAGAGTCCTAGAATCACGTTGTTAGATGTTTCGTAAGTTTGTAAAACTTTTACAAAGTTCATTGAGGAACTAATGAGCACTCATGTTGCATGAAACTTGGTTTAGAGTGCTAGAATATGCGTTGTTAGATGTTTCATAAGTTCGTGAAACTTGTACAAAGATCATTGAAGCAATAATAAGAACTCAAGTTGCATGAAACATGGTTTAGAATGCTAGAATATCTTTTGATAGATGTTTCATAAGTTCATGAAATTTGTACAAAGATCATTGAGGCACTAATAAGCACTCATGTTACATGAAACTTGGATTAAGGTCCTATAATAAGCGTTGCTAGTTGTTTCGTAATTTCGTTAAACTTATACAACGATCATTGAAGAACTTATAAGAACTCATGTTGAATGGAACTTGGTTTAGAGTCCAAGAACCACGTTGTTAGATGTTTCATAAGTTCATGAAACTTGTACGAAGATCGTTGAGGCACTTATAAGAACTCATGTTTTATGAAACTTGGTTGACTGTCCTAGAAAATGCGTTGTTAGATGTTTCGTAAGGTTTTGAAACTTATACAAAGATTAGTGAGACACTTATAAGAAGTCATGTTGCATGAAACTTGGTTTAGAGTCCTAGAATATGCGTTCTTAGATGTTTCGTAAGTTTGTGAAACTTGTACAACGATCATTGAGGAACTAATAAGCACTCATGTTGCATGAAACTTGGTTTAGAGTCCTAGAATATGCGTTGTTAGATGTTTTATAAGTTCGTGAAACTTGTACAAAGATCATTGAGGCACAGAACTCAAGTTGCATGAAACATGATTTAGAGTGCTAGAATATCTTTTGATAGAGTTTCACAAGTTCATGAAATTTGTACAAAGATCATTGAGACACTAATAAGCACTCATGTAACATGAAACTTGGATTAGGGTCCAATAATAAGCGTTGTTAGTTGTTTCTTAATTTCGTTAAACTTATACAACGATCATTGAGGCACTTACAAGAACTCATGTTGTATGGAACTTGGTTTAGAGTCCTAGAACCACGTTGTTAGATGTTTCATAAGTTCATGAAACTTGTACAAAGATTGTTGATGCACTTATAAGAACAAATGTTTTATGAAACTTGGATGAGTGTCCTAGAAAATGCGTTGTCAGATGTTTCGTAAGTTATTGAAACTTATACAAAGATCAGTGAGACACTTATAAGAAGTCATGTTGCATGAAACGTGGTCTAAAGATCAATGCTTATTAGTATCTCGATGAGCTTTGTACAAGTTTGACGAACTTATGAAACATCTAACAACGCATTTCTAGGACTCTAAACCAAGTTTCATGCAACATGAGTGCTTATAAGTGTCTCAATGAGCTTTGAACAAGTTTGAGGAACTTATGAATCATCTAACAACGCGTATCTAGGACTCTAAACCAAGTTTCATGCAACATGAGTGCTTATAAATGTCTCAATGAGCTTTATAAAATTTTGCCGAACATATGAAACATCTAACAACGTTTTTGCTAGGACTCTAAACCAAGTTTTATTCAACAGGAGTGCTTATAAGTGTCTCAATGAGCTTTGTACAAGTTTGACGAACTTATGAAACATCTAACAACACGTTTCTAGGACTCTAAACCAAGTTTCATGCTACATGAGTGCTTATAAGTTCCTCAATGAGCTTTGTACAAGTTTCACAAACTTATGAAACATCTAACAACGCGTTTCTAGAACTTTAAACCAAGTTTGATGAAACATGAGTGATTATAAGTGTCTTAATGAGCTTTTTACAAGTTCGACAAACTTATGAAACATCTAACAACGTGGTTGCTAGGACTCGAAACAAAGTTTCATTCAACATGAGTGCTTATAAGTGTCTCAATGAGTTTTGTACAAGTTTGACTAACTTATGAAACATCTAACAGCGCATGTATAGGACTCTACACCAAGTTTCAAGCAACATGAGTGGTTATAAGTGTCTCAATGAGCTTTGTACAAGTTTGACGAACTTATGAAACATCTAACAACAGGTTTCTAGGACTGTAAACCAAGTTTCATGCAACATGAGTGCCTATAAGTGTCTTAATGAGCTTTGTACAAGTTTGACGAACTTATGAAACATCCAACAACGCGTTTCTAGGACTCTAAACTAAGTTTCATGCTACATGAGTGCTTATAAGTTCCTCAATGAGCTTTTTACAAGTTTCACGAACTTATGAAACACCTAACAACGCGTTTCTAGGACTTTAAACCAAGTTTGATGAAACATGAGTGATTATAAGTGTCTCAATGTGCTTTGTACAAGTTTGAAGAACTTATGAAACATCTAACAACGCGTTTCTAGGACTCTAAACCAAGTTTCATGCTACATGAGTGCTTATAAGTTCCTCAATGAGCTTTGTACAAGTTTCACAAACTTATGAAACATCTAACAACGCGTTTCTAGAACTTTAAACCAAGTTTTATGAAACATGAGTGATTATAAGTGTCTTAATGAGCTTTTTACAAGTTTGACGAACTTATGAAATATCTAACAACGTGGTTGCTAGGACTCGAAACAAAGTTTCATTCAACATGAGTGCTTATAAGTGTCTCAATGAGCTTTGTACAAGTTTGACGAACTTATGAAACATCTAACAACATGTTTCTAGGACTCTAAACCAAATTTCATGCAACATGAGTGCTTATAAGTGTCTCAATGAGCTTTGTACAAGTTTGACGAACTTATTAAACATCTAACAACGCGTTTCTAGGACTCCAAACCAAGTTTCATGCAACATGAGTGCTTACATGTGTCTCAATGAGCTTTTTACAAGTTTGACGAACTTATGAAACATCTAACAACGCGTTCCTAGGACTCGAAACCAAGTTTCATGAAACATGAGTTCTTATAAGTGTCTTAATTAGCTTTGTACAAATTTGACGAACTTATGAAACATCTAACAACGCGTTTCTAGGACTCTAAACCAAGTTTCATGCATTATCAATGCTTATAAGTGTCTCAATGAGCTTTGTACAAGTTTGACGAACTTATGAAACATATAACAACGAGTTTTCAGGACTCTAAACCAAGTTTCATGCAAAATGAGTGTTTATAAGTGTCTCAATGAGCTTTGTACTAGTTTCACGAACTTATAATCATCTAACAACGTGTTTCAGTGACTCTAAACCAAGTTTCATGCAACATGAGTGTTTATAAGTGTCTCAATGAGCTTTGTACAAGTTTGACGAACTTATGAAATATCCAACATCGCATTTCTAGAACTCTACACCAAGTTTCATGCCATATAAGTGGTTATAAGTGTTTCAATGAGCTTTGTACAAAGTTTACGAACTTATGAAACATCTACCAACAGGTTTCTAGGACTCTAAACAAAATTACATGCAACATGAGTGCTCATAAGTGTCTCAATGAGCTTTGTACAAGTTTGACGAACTTATGAAACATCCAACAACGCGTTTCTAGGACTCTAAACTAAGTTTCATGCTACATGAGTGCTTATAAGTTCCTCAATGAGTTTTGTACAAGTTTCACGAACTTATGAAACACCTAACAACGCGTTTCTAGGACTTTAAACCAAGTTTGATGAAACATGAGTGATTATAAGTGTCTCAATGTGCTTTGTACAAGTTTGACAAACTTATGAAAATCTAACAACGTGGTTCCTAGGACTCTAAAAAAAGTTTCATGCAACATGAATGCTTATAAGTGTCTCAATGAGCTTTGTACAAGTTTGACAAACTTATGAAACATCTAACAGAGCGTTTCTAGGACTCTACACCAAGTTTCATGCAACATGAGTGCTTATAAGTGTCTCAATGAGTTTTGTACAAGTTTGACGAACTTATGAAACATCTAACGATGCGGTTTCTAGGACTCTAAATCAAGTTTCATGCTACATGAGTCCTTATAAGTGCCTCAATGAGCTTTGTACAAATTTTACGAACTTATGAAACATCTAACAACGCGTTTCTAGGACTCTATACCAAGTTTCATGCAACATGAGTACTTATATGTGTGTCAATGACCTTTGTACAAGTTTGACAAACTTCTGAAACATCTAAAACACGTTTCTAGGATTCTAAACTAAGTTTCATGCAACATGAGTGCTTATAAGTTTCTCAATGAACTTTTTACAAGATGGAAGAACTTATGAGAATCTAACAACGCGTTTCTATGACTCTAAACCAAGTTTCATGCAACATGAGTGTTTATAAGTGTCTTAATGACCTTTGTAAAAGTTTGACAAACTTCTGAAACATCTAAAAACACGTTTCTAGGATTCTAAACTAAGTTTCATGCAACATGAGTGCTTATAAGTTTCTCAATGAGCTTTTTACAAGTTGGATGAATTTATGAGAATCTAACAACGCGTTTCTATGACTCTAAACCAAGTTTCATGCAACATGAGTGCTTATAAGTGTCTTAATGAGCTTTGTACAATTTTGACAAACTTATGAAATATCTAACAACGCGTTTTCTAGGACTCTAAACAAAGTTTCATGCAACATAAGTGGTTATAAGTGTCTCAATGAGCTTTGTACAAGTTTGACGAACTTATGAAACATCTAACAACACGTTTCTAGGACTCTAAACCAAATTTCATTCAATATGAGTGCTTATAAGTGTGTCAATGAGCTTTGTACGATTTTGAAGAACTTATGAAACATCTAACAACGCGTTTCTAGTACTCTAAACCAAGTTTCACGCTACATGAGCTTTGTACAAGTTTCACGAACATATGAAACATCTAACAACGCGGTTGCTAGGACTTTAAACCAAGTTTGATGAAACATGAGTGATTATAAGTGTCTTAAAAAGCTTTGTACAAGTTTGACGAACTTATGAAACATCTAACAACGTGGTTGCTAGGACTCGAAACCAAGTTTCATTCAACATTAGTGCTTATAAGTGTCTCAATGAGCTTTGTACAAGTTTGACGAACTTATGAAACATCTAACAGCGCGTGTCTAGGACTCTACACCAAGTTTCATGCAACATGAGTTGTTATAAGTGTCTCAATAAGCTTTGTACAAGTTTGACGAACTTATGAAACATCTAACAACGTTTTTGCTAGGACTCTAAACCAATTTTCATGCAACAGGAGTGCTTAGAAGTGTCTCAATGAGCTTTGTACAAGTTTGACGAACTTATGAAACATCTAACAAAGCGTTTCTAGGACTCTAAACCAAGTTTCATGCAAGACGAGTGCTTATTAGTATCTCAATGAGCTTTGTACAAGTTTGACGAACTTATGAAACATCTAACAACACATTTCTAGGACTCTAACCAAGTTTCATGCAACATGAGTGCTTATAAGTGTCTCAATGAGCTTTGTACAAATTTGAAGAACTTATGAATCATCTAACAACGCGTATCTAGGACTCTAACCCAAGTTTCATGCAACATGAGTGCTTATAAGTGTCTCAATGAGCTTTATAAAAGTTTGTCGAACTTATGAAACATCTAACAACGTTTTGGCTAGGACTCTAAACCAAGTTTCATGCAATAGGAGTGCTTAAAAGTGTCTCAATGAGCTTTGTACAAGTTTGACGAACTTATGAAACATCTAACAACACGTTTCTAGGACTCTAAACCAAATTTTATGCAATATGAGTGCTTATAAGTGTCTCAATGAGTTTTGTACAAGTTTGAAGAACTTATGAAACATATAAGTTCCTCAATGAGCTTTGTACAAGTTTCACAAACTTATGAAACATCTAACAATGCGTTTCTAGAACTTTAAACCATGTTTGATGAAACATGAGTGATTATCAGTGTCTTAATGAGCTTTGTACAAGTTTGACGAACTTATGAAACATCTAACAACGTGGTTGCTAGGACTCGAAACCAAGTTTCATTCAACATGAGTGCTTATAAGTGTCTCAATGAGCTTTGTACAAGTTTGACGAACTTATGAAACATCTTACAGCGCGTGTCTGGGACTCTACACCAAGTTTCATGCAACATTAGTGGTTATAAGTGCCTCAATGAGCTTTGTACAAATTTGACGAACTTATGAAACATCTAACAACGCGTTTCTAAGACTGTAAACCAAGTTTCATGCAGCATGAGAGATTACATATGTCCCAATGAGCTTTGTACAAGTTTCGCGAACTTATGAAACATCTGACAACGCGTTTCTAGGACTCGAAACCAAGTTTCATGAAACAAGAGTGCTTATAAGTGTCTTAATTAGCTTTGTACAAATTTGACGAACTTATGAAACATCTAAACACGCGTTTCTAGGACTCTAAACCAAGTTTCATGCAACATGAGTGCTTATAAGTGTCTCAATGAGCTTTGTACAAGTTTGACAAACTTATGAAACATCTAACAACGCGTTTTTAGGACTCTAAACCAAGTTTCATGCAAAATTAGTGCTTATAAGTGTCTCAATGAGGTTTGTACTAGTTTCACGAACTTATGAAACATCTAACAACGTGGTTTCTTGGACTCTAAACCAAGTTTCATGCAACATGAGTGACTATAAGTGTCTCAATGAGCTTTGTACAAGTTTGACGAACTTATGAAACATCTAACGAAGCGGTTTCTAGGACTCTAAACCAAGTGTCTTGCTACATGAGTGATAACTTGCATATTTTACACATTTTACCTTAGTTTATACATTAGAATTAACTCATTTAGGTTGCATTTAGTATCATATAGGTTGCATTTGCATGTTCTTTCATGGTTTTCAGGTTTAAGAGTGCAATTATAGAAAAAACAGAGAATTGTGACGAAAAGCGTCAAAAAGACACTCGTTTAAAACGTTTCCGCCGTTGGATCTTTATGAAATTGTACCACAAGATAGCCACAGATGTTAGCTTTCATTTGGAGGTGGTTTGAGATGATTTCAACGGTTAGATCTAAAGTTATTCCAATTGTACTTCGTATCGGTTTGTTATATCGGTTTGGAGTGGCCGATACAAGAGAAAAAGAACCCGAAGACGCGTATCGACATGTTGTATCGGCTTGGCCTGGCCGATACGAAGGAAAATAAGCTGAAGCAAGGCTACCGACCAACACGTATCGACCAGACTCTATCGGTTTGCTATGACCGATACAAGCTGCGAAAATTATAAGGAAATCGGTTTTATGTTGTAAAAAAGGAAAACCAATTCCTAAACCAAATTGGTTTCCTTTATTTTTCTTTGGTTTTGATATTATATTAGGGTTTTGGATGTTTTAGAACGAACCGATCTTTGTTTTTAGTTTTTCTCTTCATCGTTTGTTTTTGTTCTTGACTTGAGAGATTTTCTTGGTGAACCTTGCTTGGCCACCTTTTGTGATCTTCATCCTCAATAAGATTTTCTTGAACCCTATTTCTCTTTGCTTTTGTTTATGTTTATGATTTCCTTAAACTTAATTGCTATGAATTTCAATATGATTTGTGAGTAGTTCCAAATAGACAATTGGGGTAGGGCAAAAGGGGTTTGATTGAATCTAGGATAGATGTTTGTCTAAAACTTAATTGATTAAAAAACTTTAGTCTTTGGTAACAACCTTAAAGCTTTAATCGAGTTGGCCATTCGATTATCGAACCCAGGAAACTTTATGAATCGAGAGATTATAAAGGTTCCTGAACAATTACCTTAGAACCAAGCCTAGCTTAACCGAGAGATCTGTGTTAATAAGCTTGGTGGTTAGAATTGATTTGTGCTTAAAGTTTCTCGACGATTAAACTATCCAAGACATTGTTTTAGTTTAATTGTTGAGAAAAGGATCATTGCCACGAGAGTGGATTGATCTAAAATCGTTTTCAAAACCTTAAAGTTATTTTTTTAAAAGACAATTTAAAATCTGAAAGTTTAATCACCCTTAAAACACCTTAACCTGATTGTTTAGCTTTTAATTAATCTTATCAAAACTCTTAATTCGCGTTTTCGTTTTATTTAATTTTCAGTTACAAAATCACACAAACAACAATCTTTGATCACGCTTAAACTAAGTCCGTTTCTTGTAAATTCAAATAAATTGTTTGCTCCTGATTCGGATTGACACCTTATATACTACAATAAGGCATTCGACTTAACGAGTGTAAAATCTCGTTTATCAATGAGTGCTTATAAGTTTCTCAATGAGCTTTGTACAAGTTTCAAGAACTTATGCAACATTATTGCTTATAAGTGTCTAAATGAGCTTTGTACTAGTTTGACGAACTTATGAAACATCTAACAACGTGGTTTGTAGGACTCTAAACCAAGTTTCATGCAACATGAGTACTTATAAGTGTGTCAATGACCTTTGTACAAGTTTGACAAACTTCTGAAAAATCTAAAAACATGTTTCTAGGATTCTAACCTAAGTTTCATGCAACATGAGTGCTTATAAATTTCTCAATGAGCTTTTCACAAGTTTCACGAACTTATGAGAATCTAACAACGCGTTTCTAGGACTCTAAACCAAGTTTCATGCAACATGAGTGTTTATAAGTGTCCTAATGAGCTTTGTACAAGTTTAACAAACTTATGAAACATCCAACAACGCGTTTCTAGAACTCTATACCAAGTTTCATGAAACATGAGTGGTTATAAGTGTCTCAATGAGCTTTGTACAAAGTTGACGAACTTATGAAACATCTAACAACACGTTTCTAGGACTCTAAACCAAATTACATGCAACATGAGTGTTTATAAGTGTCTCAATGAATTTTGTACAAGTTTGACGAACTTATGAAACATCTAACAACGCGTTTCTAGGACTCTAAACCAAGTTTCATGCTACATGAGTGCTTATAAGTTCCTCAAAGGGGTTTTTACAAGTTTCACGAACTTATGGAACACCTAACATTGCGTTTCTAGGACTTTAAACCAAGTTTGATGAAACATGAATAATTATAAGTGTCTCAATGAGCTTTGTACAAGTTTGACGAACTTATGAAACATCTAACAACGTGATTGCTAGGACTCTAAACAAAGTTTCATGCAACATGAGTGCTTATAAGTGTCTCAATGAGCTTTGTACAAGTTTGACAAACTTATGAAACATCCAACAGAGCCTTTCTAGGACTCTACACCAAGTTTCATGCAACATGAGTGCTTACAAGTGTCTCAATGAGTTTTGTACAAGTTTGACGAACTTATGAAACATCTAACGACGCGTTTCGAGGACTTTAAACCATGTTTCATGCAACAAGAGTGATTATAAGTGTCTCAATAAGCTTTGTACAAGTTTTACGAACTTATGAAACAACTAACAACGCGGTTTCTAGTACTCTAAATCAAGTTTCATGCTACATGAGTGCTTATAAGTGCCTCAATGAGCTTTGTACAAGTTTGACGAACTTATGAAACATCTAACAACGCGTTTTTAGGATTCTATACCAAGTTTCATGCAACATGACTGCTTATAAGTGTCTAAATGGGCTTTGTACAAGTTTGACGAACTTATGAAACATCTAACAACGCGTTTCTAGGACTCTAAACCAATTTTCATGCAACATGAGTGCTTATAAGTGTCTCAATGAGCTTTGTAACTTATGAAACATCTAACAACGCGTTTCTAGAACTCCTGTTGCATGATACTTGGTTTAGAGTCCTAGAATATGTGTTGTTAAAAGTTTTGTAAGTTCAAGACATTTGTACAAAGATCATTGAGGCACTAGTAAGCAATCATGTTGAATGAAACTTGGTTTAGAGTCCTAGATTATGCGTTCGTGAAACTTGTACAACGATCATTGAGGCACTTATAAGAACTCATGTTGCGTCGAACTTGGTTTAAAGTCCTAGAATTACGTTGTTAGATGTTTCATAAGCTCGCTAAACTTGTAAAACGATCATTGAGACACTTATAAGAACTCATATTGCATGAAACTTGGTATATAGTCCTAGAATATGCGTTGTTGGATGTTTCATAAGTTTGTAGAACTTGTACAATGATCATTGAGACACTAATAAGCACTTATGTTGCATGAAACTTGGATTAGATTCCTAGAACATGCGTTGTTAGATGTTTCATAGGTTCAAGAAACTTGTACAAAGATCATGGAGGCACTAATAAGCACTCATTTTGCATGAAACTTGGTTTAGAGTCCTAGAATATGTTGTGTTAGATGTTTTGTAAGTTTGTGAAACTTGTACAACGATCATTGAGACACTTATAAGAATCATGTTGCATGAAACTTGTTGTAGAGTCCTAGAATATGCGTTTTGAGATGTTTCGTAAGTTCGTGAAACTTGTAAAACGATCATTGAGGCACTTAAAAGAATCCTTCATTATGCGTTGTTAGATGTTTCCCAAGTTCATGAAACTTGTACAAATATCGTTGAGGCATTTCTAAGAACTCATATTGCATAAAACTTGGTTTAGTTTTTGAGAATATGCGTTGTTAGATGTTTCGTAAGTTTGTGAAACTTGTACAAAGATCATTGAGGCACTTAAAAGAACTCATATTGCATGAAACTTGGATTAGAATCCTACAATATGCATTGTTAGAAGTTTTGTAATTTCGTGAGATTTGTATAAAGATCATTACGACACTAGTAAGCACTCATGTTGCATGCAACTTGGTTTAGAGTCCTAGAATATGCGTTCTTAGATGTTTCGTAAGTTCGTGAAACTTGTACAACGATCATTGAGGCACTTATAAGAACTCATGTTGCATGAAACTTTGTTTAGAGTCCTAGAATCACGTTGTTAGATGTTTCGTAAATTTGTAAAACTTTTACAAAGTTCATTGAGGAACTAATGAGCACTCATGTTGCATGAAACTTGGTTTAGAGTGCTAGAATATGCGTTGTTAGATGTTTCATAAGTTCGTGAAACCTGTACAAAGATCATTGAAGCAATAATAAGAACTCAAGTTGCATGAAACATGGTTTAGAGTGCTAGAATATCTTTTGATAGATGTTTCATAAGTTCATGAAATTTGTACAAAGATTATTGAGGCACTAATAAGCACTCATGTTACATGAAACTTGGATTAGGGTCCTATAATAAGCGTTGCTAGTTGTTTCGTAATTTCGTTAAACTTATACAACGATCATTGAGGAACTTATAAGAACTCATGTTGAATGGAACTTGGTTTAGAGTCCAAGAACCACGTGGTTAGATGTTTCATAAGTTCATGAAACTTGTACGAAGATCGTTGAGGCACTTATAAGAACTCATGTTTTATGAAACTTGGTTGAGTGTCCTAGAAAATGCGTTGTTAGATGTTTCGTAAGTTTTTGAAACTTATACAAAGATTAGTGAGACACTTATAAGAAGTCATGTTGCATGAAACTTGGTTTAGAGTCCTAGAATATGTGTTCTTAGATGTTTCGTAAGTTTGTGAAACTTGTACAACGATCATTGAGGAACTAATAAGCGCTCATGTTGCATGAAACTTGGTTTAGAGTCCTAGAATATGCGTTGTTAGATGTTTCTTAAGTTCGTGAAACTTGTACAAAGATCATTGAGGCACATAACTCAAGTTGCATGAAACATGATTTAGAGTGCTAGAATATCTTTTGATAGAGTTTCATAAGTTCATGAAATTTGTACAAAGATCATTGAAACACTAATAAGCACTCATGTAACATGAAACTTTGATTAGGGTCCAATAATAAGCGTTGTTAGTTGTTTCGTAATTTCGTTAAACTTATACAACGATCATTGAGGCACTTATAAGAACTCATGTTGTATGGAACTTGGTTTAGAGTCCTAGAACGACGTTGTTAGATGTTTCATAAGTTCATGAAACTTGTACAAAGATTGTTGATGCACTTATAAGAACTCATGTTTTATGAAACTTGGTTGAGTGTCCTAGAAAATGCGTTGTTAGATGTTTCGTAAGTTATTGAAACTTATACAAAGATCAGTGAGACACTTATAAGAAGTCATGTTGCATGAAACTTGGTCTAGAGTCCTAGAATATGTGTTGTTAGATGTTTCATAAGTTTATGAAACTTGTACAAATATTATTGAGGCACTTATAAGATTAGATTCCTACAACATGCGTTGTTAGAAGTTTCGTAAGTTTGTGAAATTAGTACAAAGATCATTGAGGCAGTAGTAAGCAATCATGTTTCTTGAAACTTGGTTTAAAGTCGTAGAATATGCGTTCTTAGATGTTTCGTAAGTTCGTGAAACTTATACAACGATCATTGAGGAACTTATAAGAAGTTATGTTTCATGAAACTTGATTTAGAGTCATAGAATATGTGTTGTTAGATGTTTTATAAGTTTGTGAAATTTGTACAACGTTTATTGAGGCACTAATAAGAAATCATGTGGCATAAAACTTGGTTTAGATTCTTAGAATATGCGTTGTAGATGTTTCATAAGTTCGTGAAACTTGTACAAAAATTATTGAGGCACTAATAAGCACTCATGTTGCATGAAACTTGGTTTAGAGTCCTAGAATATGCGTTGTTAAATATTTTATAAGTTTGTGAAACATGTACAATGATCATTGAGACACTTATAAGAAATAATGTTTCATGATCCTTGGTTTAGAGTCCTAGAATATGCGTTGTTAGATGTTTCATAAGTTTGTAAAGCTTGTACAACGATCATTGAGGCACTAATAAGAACTCATGTTGCATGAATTTTTGTTTAGAGTCCTAGAATATGTGTTGTTAGATGATTCATAAGTTCGTGAAACTTGTACAACAATCATTGAGGCATTTATAAGAACTCATGTTGCATGAAACTTGGTTTAGATTCCTAGAATCACAATGTTAGATGTTTCGTAAGTTTGTGAAACTTGTACAAAGATCATTGAGGCCCTAATAAGCACTCATGGTGCATGACACTTGGTTTAGAGTTGTACAATATGCGTTGTTAGATGTTTCATAACTTTGTGAAAATTGTACAACGATCATTGATGCACTAATAAGAACTCATGTTGCATGAAACTTGGTTTAGAGTCCTAGAATCACGTAATCAAATGTTTCATGATTTCATGAAACTTGTATAAAGATCATTGATGCACTAATAAGCACTCATGTTACATGAAACTTGGTTTAGAGTCCAAGAATATGCATTGTTAGATGTTTCATAAGTTCATGAAACTTTTAAAAAGATCATTGAGGCACTATTAAGCACTCATGTTGCATGCATCTTGGATTACAGTACTAGAATATGCGTTGTTAGATATTTCATAGGTTCATGATACTTGTACAAAGATCATTGAGGCACTAATAAGCACTCATGTTGCATGAAACTTGGTTTAGAGTCCTAGAATTTGTGTTGTTAGATGTTTCGTAAGTTCCTGAAACTTGTACGAAGATCGTTTAGGCACTTATAAGAACTCATGTTGCATAAAACTTGGTTTAGTGTACTAGAATATGCGTTGTTAGATGTTTCATAAGTTTGTGAAACTTGTACAACGATCATTGAGAAACTTATAAGAACTTATGTTGCATGAAACTTGGTTTAGAGTCCTAGAATATGCGTTGTTAGATGTTTCTTAAGTTTGGGAAACTTGTACAAAGATCATCGAGGCACTTATAAGAAATCATATTGCATGAAACTTGGATTAGAGTCCTAAAATATGCGTTGCTAGAAGTTTCGTAAATTCGTGAAATTTATACAAAGATCTTTGATGGACTAGTAAGCACTCATGTTGCATGAAACTTATTTTAGAGTCCTCGAATATGCTTTCTTAGATGTTTTGTAAGTTTGTGAAACTTGTACAAAGATACTTGAGGCACTAATAAGACCTAATATTGCATGAAACACGGTTTAGAGTCCTAGAATATGTGTTCTTAGATGTTTCATAGGTTCATGAAACTTGTACAAAGATCATTGAGCCACTAATAAGCACTCATGTTGCATGAAACTTGGATTAAAGTCCTTGAATATGCGTTTTTAGATGTTTCGTAAGTTCGTGAAACTTGTACGAAGATCGTTTAGGCACTTATAAGAACTCATGTTGCATGAAACTTATAAGAACTCATGTTGCATGAAACTTGGTTGAGTGTCCTAGAATATAAGTTGTTAGATGTTTCGTAAGTTTGTGAAATTTCTACAAAGATCATTGAGTGACTAGTAAGGACTGATGTTGCATGAAACTTGGTTTAGAGACCTAGAATATGCGTTGTTAGATGTTTCGTAAGTTCGTGAAACTTGTACGAAGATCGTTTAGGCACTTATAAGATCTCATGTTTCATGAAACTTGGTTGAATGCCCTACAATATGCGTTGTTAGATGTTTCATAAGTTCATGCACTAATAAGAACGCATGTTGAATGAAACTTGGTTTAGAGTCGTAAAATATGCGTTGTTAGATGTTTCATAAGTTCGTGAAACTTGTACAAAGATCATTGAGGCACTAATAAGTACTCATGTTGGATGTAACTTGGTTTAGAGTCCTAGAATATGCGTTGCTAGATGTTTCATAAGTTCGTGAAACTTGTAAAAAGATCTGCGAGGCACTAATAAGACCTCATGTTTCATAGGTTTTTGAAACTTGTACAACGATCATTGAGACACTTATAAGAACTCATGTTGCATGAAACTTGGGTTAGAGTCCTAGAATATGCGTTGTTAGATGTTTCATAAGTTTGTGAAACTTGTAAAACGATCATTGAGGCACTTATAAGAACTCATGTTGCATGAAACTTGGTTTAGAGACCTAGAATCACGTTGTTAGATGTTTCATAAGTTCATGAAACTTGTACAAAGATCATTTCGGCAATAATAAGCACTCATGTTGCATGTAACTTGATTTAGAATCCTAGAATATGTGTTGTTAGATGTTTCATAAGTTCTTGAAACTTGTACAAAGAGCTTTGAGGCACTAATAAAACCTCATTTTGCATGAAACATGGTTAAGAGTCCTAGAATATGTGTTGTTAGATGTTTTGTAAATTTATGAAACTTGTACATCGATCATTCAGATACTTATAAGAACTCATGTTGCATGAAAGTTGGTTTAGAGTCCTAGAATATGCATTGTTAAATGTTTGATAAGTTTGTGAAACTTGTACAAGGATCATTGAGGCACTTATAAGAAACCATATTGCAATAAACTTGGATTAGACACTACAAGAAAAACAGATATATCCACGACAAAGCCACAGAATAATCGTGGCTAAACGAAATATAGCCACAAATTTGTCACGGAAAAGCCACAAAAAAAATAATAAAAGTTTCGTGGCTAAATCGTGGCTTTCCGTGGTAAGTTAGCCACGATTTTGACACGGAAAAAAGTCGTGACAAAATTTTGACTTGAAATAGCTTTGAATGGATCATTAAAAGATTGCCATGGAACCTGTCGTGGCAATATGTGGCTAATGGTAGCCACGAAATATATTCGTGGCTATTCCGTGGCAACGTTGATGTCGGCAAGCCAAGTTGGTCTCCGCGATACGTCCAGTCACTTTAAAAACTGTCAGTATAATAATTTGAATTAGCCACGGATTATATCTGTGGCTAATCCGTGGCTTCTTGTAAAGATATCTTATGGTTCTTCTTCCCTCTCCCTTGGTAAAACACAAGGTAAATCGATTTTTCCTCTTCTTTTCGTTTTCTTCACTTAATTTGGCGATTTTGAAGAGTTCAAAATGTCAGATTTCTTTTGTTCTAGAGAGTGGATGGATCGCCATATTGATCCTATGAGAGATTGTGTTTCTGAAGAATTTCGAGAGGGTATTAATATGTTCATTGCTTTTGCTTCCAACCAACAATCATATCAAGAGCGTGGTACTATGCCATGTCCGTGTTCTTGGTGCCGAAATTTGAAGCAACGTGATGCATATACAATTTTAAAACACGTTTATAGAGTCGGTTTCAAGAAAAATTACTACGTTTGGACAAGCCACGGTGAAAATTGTTACGATGTAGGGGAGTCTTCGATGCCGAGTCACTATCTACCCGGAGAAGAAGCTTGGAATGTTCATGGCAATACTTATGGTCATCTTAATATGGGAGAAGAACAAGGAGTTCCAACAGAACACATTATCCATGATAATATTGAGGAAGAGCCAAACCACGATAATATTTATAGAGCCTTTGAAGCAGCTAGTGAACAACTCTATGATGGTTGTGTTGAAGGAATTTCACAGTTGTCTTTGGCGTCTGAAGTAATGGGCATAAAGACGAAGCACAATTTGGCTGAGAGTTGTGTAGATGACATAACACAAGCATTTAAGCGGATTCTTCCACAACCTAATAAAGCTTTGGGGTCATACTATGAGACGAAGAAGCTAACGCGTTCGTTAGGAATGCCAATTCATAAGATTGATGTTTGTGAGGACAACTGCATGATTTTCTGGAAGGGCGAAGATCGCAACCTTTTACAATATCGTTTTTGTAACAAGAATCAATATCACACCAACAGAGGGAAGGGAAAGAACATAACAAAGCAGAGAATGTTCTATCTCCCTATTGCGGATCGACTGAAGTGATTATACCAAGTGGAGGGCACAGCTTCGCATATGCGTTGGCACGCAGAGCACGAGTCTCTTGAAGGAGAAATGCATCACCCATCAGACGAAGAGGCGTGGAAGCATTTTTGATAAGGTATATCCTGATTTTAGTTCAGAAAGTCGGAATATCTATTTAGGCTTAGCAACTGATGGATTTAATCCTATTGGAATGAATGGTGTGGCACACTCGGTTTGGCCTGTTATAGTAACCCCTTACAATTTACCTCCTGGTATGTGCATGAAGAGGGAGTTTTTCTTTTTGGCGGTTTTGGTGCCTGGACCAAAATATCCGAAGAAAAGTCTAGATATTTATCTTCAACCATTGATTGAAGAGTTGCAACTCTTATGGAGGGAAGGTGTGGGTGCTTATGATGTTTCTAGGAACCAGAATTTTACAATGCGAGTTGCATTGATGTGGACGATAAGTGATTTTCCAGAATATGGAATGGTTTCTGGGTGAACGACGCATGGTCGACTATCATGTCCATATTTTCAAGAAGAAACAGAATCGTTTTGGTTACCACATGGAAGAAAACATAGTTGGTACGATTGTCACCGCAAATTTTTACCTCATGATCATTCATATCGGCGTAATAACAAAGCTTTCGGGAAAGGTAAGACATTTCGAGGTAACCCTCCACCATGGTTGACGGGTTACGAAGTTCGGCGAAAGAATAAACACCATTGGTGGATTGGAGAAAACAGCCGATTGTGGAGGAAAAGGACATGATAACCCGAGTCGAACAATCGATGGATATGGTGAGTACCATAATTGCCACAAGAAGAGTATATTTTGGGACTTGCCTTATTGGGAAAATCTCATTCTCAGACACAACCTCGACTTCATGCACATCGAGAAAAACTTTTTCGACAATCTCATCCACACTCTTCTGAATACGAAGGGGAAGACGAAGGAACATAGAAAATCAAGGTTGGATCTTCCAGACATATGCACAAGACCTGATTTACAAATAGGAGCTGATGGAACAGTTCCCATTCCAAGGTTCAGATTGGCGAACGTAGCAAAACGGAAGTTTCTCTCGTGGTTGAGAAATGACATCAGATTTCTGGATGGATATGCATCTAATTTAACTAGATGTGTTGATGAGAGTTGTGGGAAACTATCGGGGCTGAAAAGTCATGATTCTCATATGATCAATTTCAGGTATGTGCACATTTTTTTCTTAACACATGTTTCATGCATGTAACACTAGGATGTTTCTAATTATAAGGTTTTTGAACAATTGCAGAGATTGCCATTTTTTTTCGTGATATCTCTACCAAAATGTTGCGCGTTGAGGATGTGAGCGTAATGAAGAATAACATTGCAATAAAATTGTGCAATTTGGAGAAGATATTTCCACCTTCGTTCTTTGATGTCAGGGAACATATACCCGTGCATCTCCCTGATGAAGCTGCCTTAGGTGGTCCGGTGCAGTACCGATGGATGTATCCATTTGAGCGCTACATGTATCACCTGAAAAAGAAGGTCAAGAACAAGGCGCGTATTGGAGGTTCCATTGTCGCGCAATGTGTCCAAGAAGAGATTTCTTATGCAGCAAGCAATTATTACGTGAATACGGAAGATGGAATCAATGATGGGCCTGGGGAAATTCGATTTGCATATGATGATTACCCAAGTGTCCCGAGCATATTTCATCACATCGGACGTGTAAGCGGAAGAAGGGTAGATGGGTGGCTAGAAGATCCAGATTACAACATCATCCAAACATTCATGTTGCTTAATTCTGAAGAATTTGCGCCTTATGAAACGTAAGCGATTAAATGGTAAATTTTGTTTACTTTAAAGACTCAAATTCTAATAAAATGAGTATTGCATTTTCGTTACAGGATGTTTGAGGAAGCAATGAGAGTGAGTATGCCAGGTATTACAGAAGATGAAATGGGCAAAGCTAAAGACGCTCATTACACGAAATGGTGTCGGAACTACGTGGGTACTATATATGCTAATGATGTCTCTATATATCAAGTTCTCGACAATAAATTAATTGTGTACTTTTGTAGATAAATGAAGCGAGTAAGAATTATGAATTTCCATTATGGATGTTGGAATTTATACAAGGTCCGAGAAACAATTACACGTCATGGCCTATGTATTTCACTCGTGGATACCATTTCCACAATCACAGACACGGTCAGGATAAAAGAACTCAAAACTATGGAGTTTTTGTACGAGGTACAATAGAAACTACTTATTACGGTCTTATAGAAGAGATAATGAAGATCGAGTATCGCGGTGGAGTTGGTCTTAAAGCGATGATTTTCATATGCTCTTAGTTCGACAATACAGACGGTATCGGATTGCGTAGACACCCATTTGGTTTAGTTGATGTGGCCCCGCGTAGACGATACGAGAAATATGACTCTTTCGTTCTAGCTGGTCAATGTGACCAAGTGTGTTTCATTCCGTATCCACGCGTATCAGTCTCAGCGAGAGACGATTGGTGGGCATGTGCAGAAGTTATACCGAGGGGTTATCGCGAAAATGACGTAATTTCTTTGACAGCCCTTCAGGATGATACAGTCGACAACGTCGTTGTTCCTAGTTCAATGATTCGAGTAACAACACATGTTGTTGATGAAAATGCTTCTGATTATGATGATTTGGCAGATGTGGAGCCTTTGGATTACGAAAATGTCGAAGAAGATGGTTCTGGACAGTCTTCAGGGGATTCGGATTCATATTCGTCAACATATTTTGAAATTTAGTTAATAAGAGTGTTTAATCATGTATTATATAATGAAACTTGTTGTATTATTTCTGAAACTTTTTGTACCATATTCTGAAACTTTTTGTACTATATTCTGAAACTTTTTGATGTAATATATTGTGAAACTTGTGTTGATTTATGGTTTTTTGGTTATGAAATTTGTAGTATAAAACTTATTGTCTAATTATAATTTATGATTTTATACTTTTGTAATATATGTATATGGACACCTTATAGTCTACATACATTCAACAACAAAACAGTAGCCACAGATTGCCACGGACTATTCCGTGGCTAGTTGATGAAAAACTCGCGAGTACATGGTCACTGTCAGGTCCAAATCTGATGATAATAAAACGGCGAGTCACGACATTAATCGTAGCTACTCGAATATATTCATGGCTACATTAGCCACGGTTATATTCGTGACTATAAAGAAAATATCAAAATTATATGAAATTTATGCGTTTCAAATCGAATTTCTCATACATATATTCACATTTTTGCATATATAATGCAATGCAACAAAGAAAATTAAAATTTTCAAAATATATAACTCTAAAATGCATAATAAGAGTATTTGATGACTTCATATGAATGTTCTTCATAAACTTATATATAATACTACTTAGTGTTTAATTTATATTAATGTTTTGAATTTTTTTTTTCAAAAAACATTCTATTTACTATTTTTTGTTGTAATACTTTCAATTGAGTCATGTTTTAAGGTTTTAGAACATGTAAAGTCTAAACCCTAAACAATCCCTAAATATATACTTCCTAGCCACGGAATATCCGTGGCTTAACCGTAGCTATAGCGGTAAATACCCACGGATTGGTCACGTTTTTTTCTGTGGCTGAATAACCACTAAATAAATTATGTACTTGAAACTAGCTGCCACGACAGTCTTGTGGCTAATCCGTAGCTATATCGTCGTTTAGCCACAGTTTGGCCACGTTTCATTTCGTAGCTAATTAAACTCCAAATAAATTTTAAACTTCGATAATTTGACAAGGTATAGCCACGAAAAATTCGTGGCTACATCGTAGCTATATGCTAATTTAGCCACGGTTTGGCCACGTTTCATTCAATAGCTTACTAACCCCTAAATCAATTTTAAACTTCGATAATTTGGCAAGGCACATCCACGGAAAATTCGTGGCTACATCGTAGCTATATGCTACTTTAGCCACGTTTTCCACGTTTCCATCCGTTGCTAAGTAACCACCAAAAAAAATTTAAACTTAGATAATTCGACAAGGCACATCCACGAAAGAGTCATGGCTAATTCGTTGCTTTATTTAATATAGCCACGATTTAGTCACGATTGTTTCGTGGCTACTTAATTTATTGGACTATTGGGCCAAATTTTTTAGTCATGGTCCAATGCGTAGCTACGGATGGCCACGGAATATCCGTGGCTATGATTAAATTAACCTAATTTTTCGCGAAAGTAGATCTCACTTTCTCCATCCGCCTCCATCGTCTCCATCGTTGCTCTCGCCTTCTTCTCCGGCGATTCACCGAGAAATTCGTCAAATCTGAAGGTAATCATCTTATTTCTTCGATTTCTTCTTCTCCTTCCCTTCATTTCCCTTCGTACTCATCTATAACCGTTTGTTTTTGTTTACAGGTTCTTCCTTTTCTCTCTTGAGTTCTTCGTCGGCGATTCATCGCAAAACTCATCCAAAAGGTTAGTATTCTTCATTTCTTCATGATTTCTTCCTTTTCGCATCTTTACTTCACTTTGATTTCATCGTATTGTTTGTGTTTTGTTGCGGTGTATAAGAGTTTGATTTAGGGTTTGTTTAAGGGTTTGTTTAAGGGTTTCGTTTAAGGGTTTGCTTTAGGGTTTCGTTAAGGGTTTGCTTTAGGGTTTTCTTTAGGGTTTAGTTTAGGGTGTCGTTTAGGGTTTTCTTTAGGGTTCTATTTAGGGTTTCATTGAGAATGAACATGCTGTTTTGATTCAGTATATAGTTATGATTGATTTTGTTTTCAGTTTTTGCCTTCTGTTTTTGATTTAACTTCTGTTTTTGATTTTGTTTTCTGTTTTTAACTTTTGATTTTGTTATATGTTTTTAACTTATGTTTTTGACTTTTGTTAAGTATTGTTTTGATTCATTATATAGTTAAGTTCTTTTTTAAGTCTTATTGTATTGTTGTAATTGTAGTAATGGCTCCAAGAGGGAGAGGAAGACCAAGAGGACGTGGTCATCCAGCCCGGACGATGGAGATGACTCCTCATATGCCTCCTGTACGTAGAATTCAGACAACCTTAACACCGAACCGTCCGCCTCAAGTTCTCACTCCCCTGGTTCAACCGGAGAAAGGCAACCAAGTCAAGGTGCCTCTACTTCAAATGCAGTCGCTCCACTCAGTTTAGAAGCTCTTCTAAACGCTCCATCAAGAAAAAGCCAACCTGTCCTCCATCCAAAGAAGGTGGATGGAGCTCTCTGGTAAGTAAATCTCTGTCTCTTTTTGTTTCCATAGGTATAGTTGATTATGATGATTTGCATTGCTTGCTCACATATATGTTCATCACTTTTCAGGTTTGGGATTGATCCTGAAGTTAACAGGACTGTCAGACAGACTTGGCAGTCCAATTATATGGGAGCATGGTGGAACTTGTCTATGGTTCGAGATGAGAAAGTGGAGGAATGGTGGCAAGACTTTGTGGTAAGTGTTACTTTATAAGTTAAGTCTTATTGTTTTTTCTTTTCAGATCTGTTTATTAATAACTTACTTGTGTAATGTTTCTTCTTTCCTTTTCAGCAAGCGTACTACTGGTCTCCTTCTCACCATGACCAGGTGTACTTCATGTGGAAGAAAGAATGCATGGAGTCAATCCGGGACACAGTCAGCAAAAAAAAGAGAAAGAACAAGAAACCTGATTACGTTTCAGACAATGCGTGGCTGGAGATGCAAGAGCAATGGGATACAGAGCCATGCCAAAAGAAGTCGGACACAAACTCCAAGAACATAATGTCTAATCCCGATGGTCTTGGTCCTCACAAGCATAGTGCTGGACCTGTGGGGTTTGCGAAGATCGGCTATGACATGGTAACACGTACTATCTTTAGATTTGTAAAAAAGGTTATGTTTTGTTATTGTTGCAGCTTTGGTTATACTTAGCGTTTAGTTCTTGTTAAATTTGTGGCTTGGTGAACTATTCCTTTGTTGTTTACTTGTTGTTGTTCTGTTTATGTTTATGTTTATGTTTAGTTGTTTATGTTTTGATTAGTTGTTGTTTACTTGCTGTGTTGTTTTGTTGTTGTGCAGACGCAAAAGGCTGGTGGTGTTGAACCATCCTTCACTGGCCTCGTGGGTAAGACTCACACTCGCAGAGATGGAAGCTTCGTCGACCGTCGGACGGAGTCGATAGTCTTGGACGTAGACTCGGTAGCTTCTCAGGTCACCCAAGATGATGAGACTCCTTCACCACTACTGATTAACAAGGCGTATCTAGAGGTTAGACTCCTTCACCATTATTGTTGTTTTGGTTAGGTTTGCTTGTTTTATGTTGTTTTTGCTAAATGTGAACAAATGTGTTTGTATTTCCAGCGGGTCAAGCCAAACAGAGGCCGTATATACGCCCTCGGAAGCAAGCAATTCGAAGTTTTCGAACCGTCCGAAGTTGTGGCGGATTCTCTTGCGCGTAATGTCCGCACGGAGATGCGTGTGGGAACTCTCGAGACAACGGTTTCAGCCATACTCGAGTCGCAGAAGGTCATGATAGAGTCGCATAAGGTGATTCTCGCTAGTCTTGGGATCGATCCAGAGACAAACCAGCCATTTGCGACCCCTTCTCCACATGCTGCAGCCCTCGAACTCAACTCAACGCCTCAACCCGGTGGCAACTTCGCTTCTCAAAGCGTTAATCGCGAGCAAGATAACCGCGAGGAAGGAGTTGTCCGTGGGAAAGAAGCTGATATGGAGGCTGGTGTTGGTGTTATGGCTGACCGTGACCGTGACCGTGACCGTGAGGGTGAGGGTGAGGGTGAGGGTGAGGATGATGGTGATGGTGATGGTGATGGTGATGGTGATGGTGATGGTGATGGTGATGGTGATGGTGATGGTGATGGTGATGGTGATGGTGATGATGATGATGATGAGGAGGAGGAGGGTGATCGTTTGGTTCGCAAAACATTGTTTTGATTAGTAAAAAACTTGTAATTAGTTTTTATAACTTTGTTTTTTTTTGTTGAATATTGAATACCTGATCAAAAACATAATCAGGTTTTGTTTTAATACAATGGGTTTTAATTATATTTTGATTATATAATTAATCAGGTTTAGGTTAAATACTAATTATTATTTTTTATAATTAAAACAAGGGAGCCACGGTCTATTCCGTGGCTAATTAGGTGTAGCCACGAATTGCTACGGAATGTATCGTGCCAGCGTAGCCACGACCAGCTACGTATTAATCCGTAGCTAAGACAGCCACAACAAAAGCTACGTATTAAACCGTAGGTGCGTAGCTACGAAATAGCCACAGATATTTCTGTGGCAAATTAGCCACTATAAGCCACGATTATAATCGTGGCTACGTAGCCACGGAAAAACCACGAATATTGTTGTGGCAAATGAGCCACGAATAGTCACGAAATACACCGTGGTTAAATAGCCGCGACTAGCTACGTTTTTGTTCGTGGCAAATATAGCCACGAAACAACTACAAATTTTATCGTGGCTAACCTTGCCACGATAAATCCATGGTAAATCTGTGGCTAACTATTCCGTGACAGTCCGTGGCTATATCGTGGTTACGTAGCTACGAATAGCCACGAATACTGCACTTCTACGACGCTATAGCCACGTATTTTTGCCGTGGCTATCCGTGGTTGTGGACCCATATAGCCGCGGAAATCTGTTCATAGCCACGGTATCTGTCGTGGCTATACCGTGTTTTTCTTGTAGTGAGAGTCCTTTAAGATGCGTTGTTAGAAGTTTCGTAAGTTCGTAAAAAATATACAAAGATCATTGAGGCACTAGTAAGCACTCATGTTGCATGAAACTTGGTTTAGAGACCTAGAATCTTGTTGTTAGATGTTTTGTAAATTTGTGAAACTTCTACAAAGATAATTGAGACACTAATAAGAACTCATTTTGCATGTAACTTGGTTTAAATTCTTAGAATATGCGTTGTTAGATGTTTCATAAGTTCGTGAAACTTGTACAAAGATCATTCATGGACTAATAAGACCTCATGTTGCATTAAACATGGTTTAGAGTCCTATAATATGTGTTGTTAAACGTTTCATAGGTTCATGAAAGTTTTAAAAATATCATTGAGGCACTAATAAGTACTCATGGTGCATGATACTTGGTTTAGAGTTCTAGAATATGCATTCTTAGAAGTTTCGTAAGTTAATAAAACTTGTACAACGAGTAATGAGGCACTTATAAGAACTCATGTTTCATAAAACCAGGTATTAGAGTCCTAGAATCATGTTATTAGATGTTACGTAAGTTTATGAATCTTGTACAAAGATCATTGAAGCACTAATAACAACTCATGTTGCATGAAACTTGGTTAGAGTCCTAGAATATGCGTTGTTAGATGTTTCATAAGTTTGTGAAACTTGTACAACGATCATCGAGGCACTTATAAGAAATCATGTTGCATGAAACTTATTTTAGAGTCCTAGCATCACGTTGTTAGATGTTTCGTAATTTTGGGAAACTTGTACAAAGATCATTGAGGTACTAATAAGTACTCATGTTGCATGTAACTTGGTTTAGAGGCCTAGAATATGCGTTGTTACATGTTTCATAAGTTCGTGAAATGTACAAAGATCATTGAGTCACTAATAAGAACTCATGTAGCATGAAACTTGGTTTAGATTCCTAGAATATGCGTTGTTAGATGTGTCATAAGTTCTTGATACTTGTACAACGATCATTGAGGCACTTATAAGAACACATGTTGCATGAAACTTGGTTTAGAGTGCTAGAATCAAGTTGTTAGATGTTTCGTAATTTTGTGAAACTTGTACAAAGATCATTGAGGGACTAATAGGCACTCATGTTGCATGTGACTTGGTTTAGGGTCCTAGAATATGCGTTGTTAGATGTTTCATAAGTTCGTCAAACTTGTACAAAGATGATTCATGCACTAATAAGAACTCATGCTGCATGAAACATGGTTTAGAGTCTTAGAATATGTGTTGTTAGATGTTTCGTAGGTTCATGAAACTTGTACAAATATCATTGAGGCACTAATAAGCACTCATGTTGCATGAAACTTGGTTAAGAGTTCTAGAATATGTGTTGTTAGATGTTTCGTAAGTTCGTGAAACCTGTACAACGAGCATTGAGGCACTTATAGCCACTCACGTTGCATGAAACTGTTTAGAGTCCTAGAATCATGTTGTTAGATTTTTCATAAGTTTGTGAAACTTGTACAAATATCATTGAATCACTAATAACCACTCATGTTGCATGAAACTTGGTTTAGAGTCCTAGAATATGTGTTGTTAGATGTTTAATAAGTTCGTGAAACTTGTACAACGATCATTGAGGCACTTATAAGAACTAATGTTGCATGAAAATTGATATAGAGTCCTAGAATATGTGTTGTTAGATGTTTCATAATTTTGTGAAACTTTTACAACGATCATTGATGCACTTATAAGAACTCATGTTGCATGAAACTTGGTTTAGAGTCCTAGAATCACGTTGTTAGATGTTTCGTAAGTTTTTAAAACTTGTACAAAGATCATTAATATACTAATAAGCTCTCATGTTGCATGTAACTTGGTTTAGAGTCCTAGAATATGAGTTGTTAGATGTTTCATAAGTTCGTGAAACTTGTAAAATGATCATTGAGGCACTAATAAGAACTCATATTTCATGAAACTTGATTTAGAGTCCTAGAATATGCGTTGTTAGATGTTTTATAAGTTTGTGGAACTTGTACAAATAACATTGACGCACTAATAAAACCTCAGTTTGCATGAAACATGGTTAAGAGTCCTAGAATATGTGTTGTTAGATGTTTTGTAAGTTTCTGAAACTTGTTCATCGATCATTGAGACACTTATAAGAAGTCATGTTGCATGAAACTTGGTTTAGATTCCTAGAATATGCGTTGTTAAATGTTTGATAAGTTTGTGAAACTTGTACAAAGATCATTGAGGCACTTATAAGAAACCATATTGCATGTAACTTGGTTTAGGGTCCTAGAATATGCGTTATTAGATGTTTCATATGTTTGTCAAACTTGTACGAAGATCTTTCATGCACTAATAAGAACTCATGTTGCATGAAAGATGGTTTAGAGTCTTAGAATATGCGTTGTTAGATGTTTCATAGGTTCATGAAACTTGTACAAATATCATTGAGGCACTAATAAGCACTCATGTTGCATGAAGCTTGGTTTAGAGTTCTAGAATATTAATATGCGTTGTTAGATGTTTCAAAAGTTCGTGAAACATGTACAACGAGCATTGAGGCACTTATAGCCACTCACGTTGCATGAAACTTGGTTTAGAGTCCTCGAATAATGTTGTTAGATGTTTCATAAGTTTGTGAAATTTGTACAAAGATCATCGAGTCACTAATAACCACTCATGTTGCATGAAAATTGGTTTAGAGTCCTATAATATGTGTTGTTAGATGTTTAATAAGTTCGTTAAACTTGTACAACGATCATTGAGGCACATAAAAGAACTAATGTTTCATGAAACTTGGTATAGAGTCCTAGAATATGTGTTGTTAGATGTTTCATAATTTTGTGAAACTTGTACAACGATCATTGATGCACTTATAAGAACACATGTTGCATGAAACTTGGTTTAGAGTCCTAGAATCACGTTGTTAGATGTTTCGTAAGTTTGTGAAACTTGTACAAAGATCATCGAGGCACTTATAAGAACTCATGTTGCATGTAACTTGGTTTAGAGTCCTAGAATATGCGTTGTTAGATGTTTCATAAGTTCGTGAAACTTGTAAAAAGATCATTGAGGAACTAATAAGAACTCATATTTAATGAAACTTGGTTTAGAGTCCTAGAATATGCGTTGTGAGATGTTTTATAAGTTTGTGAAACTTGTACAACGATCATTGAGATACTTATAAGAACTCATGTTTCATAAAACATGGTTAAGAGTCCTAACAAGTGGCGTTAGATGTTCCATAAGTTCGTGAAACTTGTACAAAGATCATTGAGGCACTAATAAGATCTCATGTTTCATAAAACATGGTTAAGAGTCCTAGAATATGTGCTGTTAGATGTTTCATAGGTTCATGAAACGTGTACAAAGATCATTGAGGCACTAATAAGCACTTATGTTGCATGAAACTTGGTTTAGAGTCATAGAATATGCGTTGTTAGATGTTTCGTAAGTTCATGAAACTTGTACAACGATCATTGAGGCACTATTAAGCACTCATGTTGCATGCATCTTGGAATAGAGTACTAGAATATGCGTTGTTAGATATTTCATAGGTTCATGAAACTTGTACAAAGATCATTAAGGCACTAATAAGCACTCATGTTGCATGAAAGTTTGTTTAGAGTCCTAGAATATGCGTTGTTAGATGTTTCGTAAATTCGTGAAACTAGTACAACGATCATTGCGACACTTATTAGAACTCATGTTGCTTGAAACTTAGTTTAGAGTCCTAGAATCACGTTGTTAAATGTTTTGTGAGTTTGTAAAACTTGTACAAAGATCATTGAGGCACTAATAAGCACTCATGTTGCATGAAACTTGGTTTAGAGTCATAGAATATGCATTGTTAGATGTTTCATAATTTCGTGAAACTTGTACAAAGATCATCGAGGCAATAATAAGAACTCAAGTTATATGAAACATGGTTTAGAATGCTAGAATATGCGTTGATAGATGTTTCATAAGTTCATGAAATTTGTATAAAGATCATTGAGGCACTAATAAACAGTCATGTTGCATGAAACTTGGATTAGGGTCCTATAATATGATTTGTTAGATGTTTCATAATTTCATTAAACTTATACAACGATCATTGAGACACATATAAGACACATATTAGTGTCTCAATGATCTTTGTACAATTTTCACAAACTTACGAAACATCTAACAACGTTATTCTAGGCCTCTAAACTAAGTTTCATGCAACATGATTTCTTATAAGTTCCGCAATGATCTTTGTACAAGTTTCACGAATTTATGAAACATCTAACAACGCATAATGAAGTATTCTAAACCAAGTTTCATGAAACATGAGTTCTTATAAGTATCTCAACGATCTTCGTACAAGTTTCATGAAATTTTGAAACATCTAACAACGTGATTCTAGTACTCTAAACCAAGTTTCATGCAACATGAGTTCTTATTAGCGCTTCAATGATCGTTTTACAAGTTTCATAAACTTATGGAACATCTCAAAACGCATATTCTAGGACTCTATACCAAGTTACATGCAACATGAGTTCTTATAAGTGTCTCAAATATATTTGTACAAGTTTCATGAAATTATTAAACATCTAACAACGCATATTCTAGGACTCTAAACCAAGTATCATGCAACACGAGTGCTTATTAGTAGGGATGTTAATAAGGGATCACTATTAAAGGGCCGACCCTAACTAAAACCCTAACCCTTTTTGTTGTTCTTTGAAACTTTAAGGCCAATTTAGGATTGGGTATATAAGAAAAAGGGTTTATCTTGGCGGAAAAATGTAAAATCCCGATTTTGGCGGAAAAACGTAAAATCGGGACTGTGGCGGAAAAACGTTGAATAGCGATTTTGGCGGGAAATTTTAAACTGCGATTTTGGCGGGAAATTTTAAATTTCGATTTTGGCGAAAAAACCTTGAATCACGATTTTTGCGGAAAAATTAAAATCAGTACTTTTAAAATCGGAATATTAGCGAAAAAAGTAGATTCGCGATTTTGACAGAAAACGTAAAATCTAGACTTTGACAGGACTATTGACAAATTAGATGATAAAATTAATATATTGAAAGGGCTCAAAATGGGTTAAGGGTTATCAAGGGTTAAACCATATTTAATTGTATTTGAAGGGCTCAAAATTATTACTGCTAAAAAATGTTAGGGCTCATTTAGGGCTGAGCTTTAAACAAATAGGGCCGGGTTGGGCCGAAAAACCCTATTTAATATCCCTACTTATTAGTACCTCAATGATCTTTGTACAAGTTTCACAAACTTATGAAACATCTTACAATGCATATTCTAGGACTCTAAACCAAGTTTCATGCAACATGAGTTCTTATAAGTGTCTCAAATGATCTTTGTATAAGTTTCGTAAAATTACGAAACATCACACAACGCATATTCTAGGACTCTAAACCAAGTTTCATGCAACATGAGTTCTTATAAGTGTCTCAACGATCTTCGTACAAGTTTCATGAAGTTATGAAACATCTAACAACTTGATTCTAGTACTCTAAACCAAGTTTCATGCAACATGAGTTCTTATTAGTGCCTCAATGATCGTTTTACAAGTTTCACAAACTTATGAAACATCTCAAAACGCATATTCTAGGACTCTATACCAAGTTACATGCAACATGAGTTCTTATAAGTGTCTCAAATATCTTTGTACAAGTTTCATGAAATTATTAAACATCTAACAACGCATATTCTAGGACTCTAAACCAAGTATCATGCAACATGAGTGCTTATTAATAGGGATGTTAATAAGGGATCACCATTAAAGGGCCGACCCTAACTAAAACCCTAACCCTTTTTGTTGTTCTTTGAAACTTTATGGCCAATTTAGGATTGGGTATATAAGAAAAAGGGTTTATCTTGGCGGAAAAATGTAAAATCGCGATTTTGGCGGAAAAACGTAAAATCGCGATTGTGGCGGAAAAACGTTGTATAGCGATTTTGGTGGGAAAATTTAAACTGCGATTTTAGCTGGAAATTTTAAATCGCGATTTTGGCGGAAAAACCTTGAATCACGATTTTTGCGGAAAAATTAAAATCAGTACTTTTAAAATCGGAATATTAGCGAAAAAAGTAGATTCGCGATTTTGACGGAAAACGTAAAATCTAGACTTTGACAGGACTATTGACAAATTAGATGATAAAATTTATATATTGAAAGGGCTCAAAATGGGTTAAGGGTTATCAAGGGTTAAACCATATTTAATTACTAGGAAAGAACTCGCGTTGCGCGGAATATTCGTTATTTATTATAGTAATTTAAAATAATTTTACATTGAATTTACTGGTGTTTTGGTTTTTTTATGAAGTTTATTATTTTTGTAATAGATATATGGTTTAACTTTAGATATTTTCCATCTATTTTATATTTTAAACTAATGAAAATGATTTTGTTTACGAACAACTTCTGTTTGCATGTTTTAGTTTATTCTCAAACGTATGTTGTTTTAACTCGTCAATTAATTTAGATCATATTTGTTTTGTATTCTCTATAACGTTATTGAATTATTTGTATATGTAATTGTTTGTTTTGCATGTGGTTTTGTTTTCTCCGTAATTTTTTTAAGTTTATTTCATATATTTATTTGGTACAAACATTTAGATTTAGAAAGTATGTATATATGGAGTTTTTTCATCCCAAATTATAGTTATTTAAACTTTTATAAATTTATATTTATTTTATTTTTAAAATATTCTCTCTCTCACCCATTTTGTAAATGTTTTAGGTCTTTTGATTTGTTCTATTTTATTTGATTTTCACAATTTTCTATGGGTATTTTTTATTTATTAACTATAGTATGACCACTTATATTATGTAGTCTTAATTTTTAATTGTTTTGAATAAATGTTAAACATCATTTATAACTTTTAAATTTTGTGCTTTTAGATAGAAAATTTTAGATAATGGGACATATGTAATATATTCCAAAAAATTAGTATAAGAGATAAAAAAAATTATATTTTCATTTTAGAAAGTTGATATACATGTTTTTTATTAGTGTTAAATATTATATTGAATGTTTTTTATTTGTTTATTAATATTGAATGAGTTTTATAAATATTGAATGAGTTTTATAAATATTGAATGAGTTTCATTAAATGATTTTTTAATTGAATTATTTTAATTATTTATGTTGATGATGTGGATGCCTTAGATTGAGAGAGTATTGTGCTATTATATAATAGATTTTCTTCAGTTGATGGGGCAAAAAAGCTCATACTCACATCTAAACTAAAACTTTAGATTTAAAGTTGAAAATTAGGCTTTAAAAAGTAGACAAATTTTAATCAAAACAAAAAAAAATCATAATAAAATTTAGAGGAGTTTAACCTTTTGACACGTGTGAAGCATGAGACAATCAGAAACAAAGAGTAAGATCCACTATTTATTTTCTTCTCTACTATGAATAATTGTCATGTTCATTACAATTTTAAACCCTTAATCCAAAATTCTTCGTGAAGACCTTGAAAATAGTGGATCATTAAAAAAAAGATATATGGTGAGTTGCATAGCCACGGAGAAACCGATAAAAAGAAAAAAGATAAAAGTAGATAGGGATGAAATGAGAAGATTAGGATTTACCGTTTTTGATTTACATGGTGGAAATTTGGAATTAAGGTGTGAACCACATACATTTTTTCTATCACATGTAAGAAGAAGGTAATTTTTATAACATTCTCAAACATAAAATATAAAGATTAAAAATAACAGAGAATTAGGGGGTGAAAAATTACCTTATTCTTTGAAATTGACAATTGGTGACGATGATAATAGTGTGAATGAGATTTTATATATAAAAGATGAAAATGGGAGAGAAGTTCACGAAATAGAAGAGTAGAAGTTGTTGAAATCATCCTAAAAAAATGGAATAGTGGGGTAGATATTTATTTTGTTGTGTCAAGTTAATGGTTGCTTATTTTTACGTTTGTAACTATTTTTTAACAAAAAAAGTTGATTTAAAAATAATATTGAAAGCACAAGCCACTTGGCAGAATTTGATTGGCCAAGTGACTTGTGCTTTATAATATAAAGGATATTTGAAGGGCTCTAAATCAAAACATCACACAACGCATATTCTAGGACTCTAAATCAAGTTTTATGCAACATGATTTCTTATAAGTGTCTCAAATGATCTTTGTAAAGGTTTCATAAACTTACGAAACATATAACAACGCATATTCTAGGACTCTAAACCAAGTTTCATGCAACATGAGTTCTTATAAGTGTCTCGATGATCTTTGTACAAGTTTCACAAACTTACGAAACATCTAACAACGCATATTCTAGGACTCTAAACCAAGTTTCATGCAACATGAACTATAATAAGTGTCTCAATGATCTTTCTACAAGTTTCACGAACTTACGAAAAATCTAACAATGCATATTCTAGGACTCAAAACCAAGTTTCATGCAACATGAGTGCTTATTAGTGTCTCAATGATATTTGTAAAAGTGTCACGAACTTAAGAAAAATTTAACCACGCATATTCTCGGACTCTATACACAGTTTCATGCAACATGAGTTCTTAAAAGTGACTCAATGATTATTGTACAAGTTTCAAGAACTTACGAAACATCTAACAACGCATATTCTAGGACTATAAACAAAGTTTCATGCAACAAGAGTGCTTATTAGTGCCTCAATGATCTTTGTACAATTTTCATGAACTTATGAAACATCTAACAACGCATAATCTAGGACTCTAAACCAAATTTCATGCAATATTAGTGCTTATTAGTGCCTCGATGATCTTTGTACAAGTTTCACGAATTTATAAAACATCTAACAACGCATATTCTAGGACTCTAAACTAAGTTTTATACACCATGAGTTCTTATAAGTGTCTCAATGATCTATGTACAAGTATCACAAACTTACGAAACATCTAACAACACATATTCTAGGACTATAAACCTAGTTTCATGCAACATGAGTTCTTATAAGTGCCTCAACGATCTTTGTACATGTTTCACAAACTTATGAAACATCTAACAACACATATTTTACAACTATCTACCATGTTTCATGCAACATGAGTGCTTGTAAGTGCCTCCATGATCTTTCTACAAGTTTAACGAACTTACAAAACATCTAACAACGCATATTCTAGGACTCTAAACCAAGTTTCATGCATCATGAGTGCTTATTAGTGCCTCAATGATATTTGTAAAAGTTTTACGAACTTATGAAAAATTTAACAACGCATATTCTCGGACTCTAAACCAAGTTTCATGCAACATGAGTTCTTAAAAGAGACTCAATGACCGTTGAACAAGTTACACGAACTAACTAAACATCTAACAACGCATATTCTACGACTCTAAACCAAGTTTCATGCAACATGAGTTCGTATTTGTGCCTCAATAATCTTTGTACAATTTTCATGAACTTATGAAACATTTAACAACACATAATTTAGGACTTTAAACCAAGTTTCATGCAATATTAGTTCTTATTAGTGCCTCAATGATCTTTGTACAAGTTTCACGAATTTATGAAACATCTAACAATGCATATTCTAGGACTCTAAACTAAGTTTTATACACCATGAGTTCTTGTAAGTGTCTCAATGATCTATGTACAAGTTTCAAAAACTTACGGAAACATCTAACAACGCATATTCTAGTACTTTAAACCAAGTTTCATGCAACATGAGTTCTTATAAGTGCATGAACGATTTTTGTACATGTTTCACAAACTTATGAAACATCCAACCACATATATTCTACAACTCTCTACCTTGTTTCATGCAACATGAGTGCTTGTAAGTGCCTCCATGATCTTTCTACAAGTTTCACGAACTTACGAAACATCTAACAACGCATATTCTAGGACTCTAAACCAAGTTTAATGCAACATGAGTTCTTATTAGTGCCTCAATAATATTTGTAAAAGTTTCACGAACTTATGAAAAATTTAACAACGCATATTCTCGGACTCTAAACCAAGTTTCATGCAACATGAGTTCTTAAAAGTGACTCAATGATCGTTGAAAAAGTTTCACGAAATTGTGAAACATCTAAAAACACAAATTCTAGGACTCTAAACCAAGTTTCATGCAACATGAGTGCTTATTAGTGCCTAAATGATATTTGTACAAGTTTCATGAATTTATGAAACATCTAACAACGCATATTCTAGGACTCTAAACCAAGTTTCATACACCATGAGTTCTTATAAGTGTCTCAATGATCTTTGTACAAGTTTACCAAACTTACGAAACATCTAACAACGCATATTCTAGGACTTTAAACCAAGTTCCATGGAACATGAGTTCTTATAAGTGTCTCAATGATATCTCTACAAGTTTACCAAACTTACGAAACATCTAACAATGCATATTCTAGGACTCTAAAACAAGATTCATGGAACATGAGTTCTTATAAGTGACCCAAATATCATTGTACATGTTTCACAAACTTATGAAACATCAAACAACGCATATTCTAGAACTCTCTACCAAGTTTCATGCAACATGAGTGCTTATCAGTGCCTCAATGTTCTTTGTACAAGTTTCATGAACTGATGAAACATCTAACAACGCATATTTTTGGACTCTAAACCAAGTTTCATACAATATTAGTTCTTATTAATGCCTCAATGATCTTTGTACAAGTTTCACGAACTTATGAAACATCTAACAACATATATTTTAGGACTCTAAACCAAGTTTCATGAAACATGAGTTCTTATAAGTGCCTAAATGATCTTTGTACATGTTTCACGAACTTATTAAACATTTAACATCGCATATTCTAGGAGTCTAAACCAATTTCCATGCAACATGAGTGCTTATTAGTGCCTCAATGATATTTGTACAAGTTTGATGAAGTTATGAAACATCTAACAACGCATATTATAGGACTCTAAACCAAGTTTCATGCAACATGAGTGCTTGTTAGTGCCTCAATGATCTTTGTACAAGTTTCATGAATTCATGAAACATCTACCAACGCATATTCTAGGACTCTAAACCAAGTTTCATGCAACATGATTTCTTATTAGTGCCTCAATGATCTTTCTAAAATTTTCACGAACTTATGAAACATCTAACAACTCATTTTTTAGGACTCTAAACCATGTTTGATACACCATGAGTTCTTATAATTGTCTCATTGATCTTTGTACAAGTTTGAAACCCTTACGAAACATCTAACAACGCATATTGTAGGACTCTAAACAAGTGTTTCATGCAACATAAGTTTTTATAAGTGCCTCAACGATCTTTGTACATGTTTCACAAACTTATGAAACATCTAACAACGCATATTCTAGAACTCTCTAACAAGTTTCATGCTCTCTAACAAGTTTCATGCAACATGATTGCTTGTAAGTGCCTCAATGATATTTCTACAAGTTTCACAAACTTACGAAACATATAACAACACATATTATAGGACTCTAAACCAAGTTTCATCCAACATGAGTGCTTATTAGTGCATCAATGGTATTTGTACAAGTTTCATGAACTTGTGAAACATCTAACAACGTGATTCTAGGACTATAATCCAAGTTTCATGCAACATGAGTTCTTGTAAGTGTCTCAATGATCTTTGTACAAGTTTCACAAACTTCCGAAACATCTAAAAACGCATATTTTAGGACTCTAAACCTGGTTTTAAGCAAGATGAGTGTGTATAAGTGTCTCAATTATATTTGTACAAGTTTAACAACTTATGAAACATCTAACAACGCATGTTGTAGGTCTCTAAGCCAAGTTTCATGCAACATGAGTGCTTATTAGTGACTAAATGATCTTTGTACAAGTTTCACAAACTTATGAAACATCTAACAACACATATTATAGAACTCTCTACCAAGTTTCGTACAATATGAGTACTTGTAAGTGCCTCAATGATCTTTCTACAAGTTTCAAGAACTTACGAATAATATAAGAACGCATATTCTACGACTCTAAACTAAGTTTCATGCAACGCGAGTGCTTATAAGTGCATCAATGATCTTTGTACAAGTTTCAAAAACTTATAAAACATCTAACAAAGCCTATTCTAGGACTCAAAATCAAGTTTCATGCAACATAAGTTCTTATAAGTGCCTCAATGATCGTTGTACAAGTTTCATGTACTTAGGAAACATCTAACAACTCATATTCTAGGACTCTAAACCAAGTTTCATGCAACTTGAGTTCTTACTAGTGCCTCTATGATATTTGTACAAGTTTGACGAACTCAAAAAACTTCTAACAACGCATATCGTAGGACTCTAATCCAATTTTCATGCAACATGAGTTCTTATAAGTGCCTCAACGATCTTCGTACAAGTTTCATGAACTTATGAAACATTCAACAACGGATATTCTAGGACTCTTAACCAAGGTTCATGCAACATGAGTTCTTATAAATGCCTCAATGATCGTTGTACACGTTTCACGGACTTATGAAACATCTAACAACGCATAATGTAGGACTCTAAACGATGTTTTATGCAACATGAGTTCTTATTAGTGCCTCAATGATCTTTCTACAAGTTTCACGAACTTACGAAACATCTAACAACGCATATTCTATGACTCTAAAACAAGTTTTATGAAGTTATGAAACATCTAACAACGTGATTCTAGGACTCTAAACCAAGTTTCATGCAACATGAGTTCTTATAAGTTCTTCAATGATCGTTGTACAAGTTTCAAGAATTTATGAAACATCTAACAACGAATAATGTAGGATTCTAAACAAAGTTTCATGCAACACGAGTTCGTATTAATGTCTAAATGATCTTTCTACAAATTTTACGAAGTTATGAAACATCTAACAACGCATATTGCAGGACTCTAAACCAAATTTCATGCAACATAAGTTCTTATTAATGCCTCAATGATCGTTTTACAAGTTTCACAAACTTACGAAACATCTTACAACACATATTCTAGGACTCTAAACAAAGTTTCATGCAACATGAGTTCTTATAAGTGTGTCAACGATCTTTGTACAAGTTTCATGAACTTATGAAACATCGAACAACGCATATTGCAGGACTCTAAACCAAATTTCATGCAACATGAGTTCTTATTAGTGCCTCAATGATCATTGTACAAGTTTCACAAAATTATGAACAACACATATTCTAGGACTCTATACAAGTTTCACGAATTTATGAAACATCTAACAACACATATTGTAGGACTCTAAACCAAGTTTCATTTAACATGAGGTATTATTAGTGTCTCAATGATCTTTGTACAAGTTTCACGAACTTACGAAAAAACATCTAACAACGTTATTCTAGGACTCTAAACCAAGTGTCATGCAACATAAGTTCTTATAAATGCCTCAATGATCGTTGTAAAAGTTACATGAACTTACAAAACATCTAAAAACGCATATTGTAGGACTTTCAAAAAGAGTTAATGCACCATGAGGGCTTATTAGTTCCTCAATGATATTTGTATAAGTTTCACAAACTTACAAAACATCTAACAAAGTGATTCTAGGACTCTAAACCAATTTTCATGCAACATGAGTTCTTATAAGTGTCTCAATGATCTTTGTACAAGTTTCACAAACTTACGAAACATCTAACAATGCATATTCCAGAAGTCTAAACCAAGTTTCATGCAACATGAGTTCTTATTAGTGCCACAACGATATTTGTACATGTTTCATGAACTTATGAAATATCTAACAACGCATATTCTAGGTCTCTAAACCAAGTTTCATGCAATATTAGTTTTTATTAGTTGCTTAATGATCTTTGTACAAGTTTGATGAACTTACGAAACATCTAACAATGTATATTCTAGGAATCTAAACTAAGTTTCATGCAACTTTAATGCTTATTATTGCCTCAATGATCTTTGTAAAAGTTTCACGAACTTATGAAACATCTAACAATGCATATTGTAGGACTCTAAACTAAGTTCATACAACTTGAGTTCTTATAAGTGCCTCAATGATTGTCGTACAAGTTTCACGAACTTATGAAACATCTAACAACACATATTTTAGGAATCGAAACAAAGTTTCATGCAACATGATTGCTTATTAGTACCTGAATGATCTTAGTACAAATTTCACATACTTACGAAATATCTAACAACGTGATTCTAGGACTCTAAACTAAGTTTCATGCAACATGAGTTCTTATAAGTGCCACAATGATCAATGTACAAGTTTCACAAACTTACTAAACATCTAAAAAAGCATATTGTAGGACTCTAAACCAAGTTTCATGCAACTTGAGTTCTTATAAGTGTCTCAATGATCTTTGTACAAGTTTCCCAGACTTACGAAACATCTATCAACGCATATTCTAGGACTCTAAACCATGTTTCATGAAACATGAGTTCTTAAAAGTGACTCAACGATCTTCGTACATGTTTTATGAACTTATGAAACATCTATCAACGTGATTCTAGGACTCCAAACCAAGGTTCATGCAACATGAGTTCTTCTAAGTGTCTCAAGGATCTTTGTACAAGTTTCAAAAACTTATGAACCATCTAAAACGCTTATTCTAGGATTCTAAACCTAGTTTTAAGCAAAATGAGTGTGTATAAGTGCCTCAATGATCTTTTACAAGTTTCACTAACTTATGAAACATCTAACAACACATTATCTAGGACTCTAAACCAAGTTTCATGCAACATGAGTGCTTATTAGTTCTTCTATGATCTTTGTACAAGTTTCACAAACTTATGAAACATCTAACAACGCACATTCTAGAACTCCCTAAAAAGTTTCATGCAACATGAGTGCTTGTAAGTGCCTCAATGATCTTTCTACAAGTTTCACGAACTTACGAAACATCTAACAACGCATATTCTAGGACTCTAAACAAAGTTTCATGCAACATGATTTCTTATTAGTGCTTCTATAATCGTTGTACAAGTTTCGCAAACTTATGAAACATCTAACAACGCATATTGTAGGACTCTAAACCAAGTTTCATGCACCAAGATTTCCTATTAGTGCCTCAATGAACTTTGTATGCCATACCACATTCATCCCAATTGGCCATACTAGATAGATATCATATTTATGGAATATGATTTACTTTGTAGATGCCTTGGTGGTTTAATGGTAGACACAAGTTTCACAAATTTACCAAAACACTAAAAACGCATATTCAAGGACTCTATACCAAGTTTCATGCAACATGAGTTGATATAAGTGCCTCAATGATTGGTGTACAAGTTTCACGAACTTATGAAACATCTAATAACACATATTGTAGGTCTCTAAACAAAGTTTAATGCAGCATGAGTGTTTATTAATGTCTCAATGATCTTTGTACAAGTTTCACAAACTTACGAAATATCTAACAACGTGATTCTAGGATTCTAAACCAAGTTTCATGCAACATAAGTTCTTATAAGTGCCTTAATGACCGTTTTACAAGTTTCATGAACTTATGAAACATCTAACAACGCATATTCTAGGACACTAAACAAGTTTCATGCAACATGAATTCTTACTAGTGCCTCTATTATCTTTCTACAAGTTTAACGAACTTACGAAACTTCTAACAACGCATATTGTAGGACTATAGTCCAAGTTTCATGCAACATGAGTTCCTATATGTGCCTCGACGATCTTCGTATAAGTTTCATGAACTTACGGAATATCTAACAACGCATATTCTAGGACTCTAAACCTAGGTTCATGCAACATGAGTTCTTATAAGTGCCTCAATGATCATTGTACAAGTTTCTCGAACTTAAAAAACTTCTAAAAACGCATATTGTAGGACTCTAATCCAAGTTTCATGAAACATGAGTTCTTATAAGTGCCTCAACGATCTTCGTAAAAGTTTGATGAAGTTATGAAACATCTAACAACGCATATGCTAGGACTCTTAACCAAGTTTCATGCAACATGAGTTCTTATAAGTGCCTCAACGATATTCGTACAAGTTTCATGAACTTATGAAACATCTAACAACATCATTCTACCACTCTAAACCAAGGTTCATTCAACATCATTTCTTATAAGTGCCTCAATGATCGTTGTTCAAGTTTCACGAACTTATGAAACATCTAACAACGCATAATGCACGACTCTAAACCAAGCTTCATGCAACATGAGTTCTTGTAAGTGTCTAAATGATCTTTGTATAAGTTTCAAAAACTTACAAAACATCTAGAAACGCATATTCTAGGACACTAAACCTAGTTTTAAGCAAGATGAGTGTGTACAAGTTTCAAAAACTTATGAAACATCTAACAACTCATATTCTAGGACTCTAAACAAGGTTTCATGCAACATGAGTTCTTATTAGTGCCTCAATGATCGTTTTAAAAGTTTCACAAACTTACGAAACATCTTACAACACATATTCTAGGACTCTAAAAAAAGTTTCGTGGAACATGAGTTCTTATAAGTGTCTCAATGATCTTTGTACAAGTTTCACGAAATTATGAAACATCTAAAAACGCATATTCTAGGACTCTAAAACAAGTTTCATGCAACATGAGTGCTTATTAGTACCTCAATGATCGTTGTACAAGTTTCACAAACTTAAGAAACATCTAACAATGCATATTCTAGGACTCTTTACCAAGTTTCATGCAACTTGAGTACTTATAAATGTCTCAAAGATCATTATAAAAGTTTCACAAACTTACGAAACATCTAAAAACGCATATTCTAGAACTCTAAACATAATTTTAAGCAAGATGAGTGCGTATAACTTCGTCAATGATATTTGTACAAGTTTTAAAAATTATGAAACATCTAACAACGCATATTCTAGGACTCTAAACCAAGTTTCATGCAACATGAGTGCTTATTAGTGCCTCAATGATCTTTTTAAAAGTTTCACAAACTTATAAAACATCTAACACTGCATATTCTAGGAATCTAAACCAAGTTTCATGCAACATAAGTTCTTATAAGCGCCTCAATGATCGTTGTACAAGTTTCATGAACTTATGAAACATCTACCAACGCATATTATAGGACTCTAAAACAAGTTTCATGCAACATGAAGTCTTACAAGTGCCTCTATGATCTTTGTACAAGTTCCACGAACTTACAACAACATAATGTAGGACTCTAATCGAAGTTTCATGCAACATGAGTTCTTATAAGTGTCTCAACGATCTTCGTACAAGTTTCATGAACTAATGAAAAATTTACCAAACGCATATTCTAAGACTCTAACCTAGTTACAACAATCTCCATGTTCTGTTTACATGTTTCACGAACTTATAAAACATCTAACAACGCATATTCTAGGACTCTAAAACAAGTTTCATGCAACATGAGTGCTTATTAGTGCCTCAAGGATTGTTGAACAAGTTTCACGAACTTATGAAACATCTAACAACGCATATTGTAGAACTCTAAACCAAGTTTCATTCAACATGAAAGCTTAATAGTGCCTCAATGATCTTTGTACAAGTTTAACAAACTTACAAAACATCTAACAACGTGATTCTAGGACTCTAAACCAAGTTTAATGCAACATGAGTCCTTGTAAGTGTCTCAATGATCTTTTTAAAAGTTTCACGAACTTATGAAACAACTAACAACGTGTTTCTAGGACTCTAAAAAACTTTCATGCAACAATGAGGGCTTATTAGTTCCTCAATGATCTTTGTACGAGTTTCACGAACTTATGAGACTCTAAACCAAGTTTCATGCAATATGAGTTTTTATTAGTTCCTCAATGAACTTATGTGTCTTCATGATCTTTTTACAAGTTTCACGAACCTATGAAACATCTAACAACCCATAATGAAGGACTTCATTCAACATGAGTTCTTATAAGTGTCTCAATGATCTTTTTACACGTTTCACAAACTTACGAAACAGCTAACGACGTGATTCTAGGACTCTAAATCAAGTTTCATGAAACATGAGTTTTTAAAAGTGCCTCCATGTTCTTTTTACAAGTTTCACAAACTTATGAAACATCTAACAACGCATATTCTAGGAATCTAAAACAAGTTTCATGAAACATGAGTGCTTATTAGTCCTTCAAGGATTGTTGTACAAGTGTCGCGAACTTATGAAACATCGAACAACGCATATTGTAAAACTCTAAACCATGTTTCGTTCAACATGTGTGCTTATTAGTGCCTCAATGATCTTTGTATAAGTTTCACAAACTTACAAAACATCTAACAACGTGATTCTGGGACTCTAAACAAAGTTTCATGCAACATGAGCTTTTAAAAGTGTCTCAATGATCTTTTTACAAGTTTCACGAAATTATGAAAAATCTAACAACGCATAATGAAGACTCTAAACCAAGTTTCATGCAACATGAGTTCTTATAAGTGTATCAATGATATTTGTACAAGTTTCACGAACTTACGAAACATCGAATAACGTTATTATAGGACTCTATACTCCATGTTTCATGCAACAGGAGTTCTTAAAAGTGCTTCCATGTTTTTTGTACAAGTTTCACGAACTTATGAAACATCTAACAACACATATTCTAGGACATTAAACCAAGTTTCATGCAACATGAGTTCTTAGAAGTGCCTTAATTATCTTTGTACAAGTTTCATGAACTTTTGAATCATCGAACAACGAAAAATGTAGGACTCTAAACCAAGTTTCATGCAACATGAGTTCTTATAAGTGCCTGAATAATCGTTGTACAAGTTTCACTAACTTATGAAACATCTAACAACGCGTTTCTAGGAATATAAACCAAGTTTCATGCAACATGAGTGCTTATACGTGTCTCAATGAGCTTTGTACAAGTTTGACGAACTTATGAAACATCCAACAACGCGTTTCTAGGACTCTAAACCAAGTTTCATGCAACATTAGTGCTTATAAGTGTCTCAATGAGCTTTGTGCAACTTTTACGAACTTATGAAACATCTAAGAACGTGTTTCTAGGACTCTAAACCAAGTTTCGTGCAACATTAGTGCTTATAAGTTTCTCAATGAGCTTTGTACAAGTTTTACGAACTTATGAAACATCTAACAACGCGTTTCTAGGACTCTAAACCAAGTTTCATGCTACATGATTGCTTATAAGTGTCTCAATGAGATTTGTACAAATTTGACGAACTTATGAAACATCTAACAACGAGTTTCTAGGACTTTAAACCAAGTTTCATGCAAAATGAGTGCTTGTAATTGTCTCAATAAGCGTTTTAAAATTTTGACGAACTTATGAAACATCTAACAACGCATTTCTAGGACTGTAAACATAATTTCATTCAACATGAATTCTTTTAAGTGTCTCAATGAGTGTTGTACAAGTTTGACGAACTTATGAAACATCTAACAACGAGTGCTTACAAGTTTCTCAATGAGCTTTGTACAAGTTTGACGAACTTATGAAATATCTAACAAAGCGTTTCTGGGATTCTAAACCAAGTTTCATGCAACATAAGTGCTTATTAGTGTCTCAATTGGCTTTGTACAAATTTGATGAACTTATAAAACATGAGTGATTATAAGTGTCTCAATGAGCTTTGTACAAGTTTCACGAACTTATGAAATATCTAATAACGTGGTTGCTAGGAATCTAAACCAAGTTTCATGCAACATGAGTGGTTATATGTATCTCAGTGAGCTTTGTACAAGTTTGACGAACTTATGAAACATCCAACAACGCGTTTCTAGGACTCTAAACCAAGTTTCATGCAACATTAGTGCTTATAAGTGTCTCAATGAGCTTTGTACAAGTTTTACGAACTTATGAAACATCTAACAACGCGTTTCTAGGACTATAAACCAAGTTTCATGCAAAATGAGTGCTTAAAAGTGTCTCAATGAGCTTTTTACAAGTTTGACGAACTTATGAAACATCTAACAACGTGTTTCTAGGACTCTAAACCAAGTTTCATGTAACATGAGTTCTTAAAAGTGTCTCAATGAGCTTTTTACAAGTTTGACGAACTTATGAAACATCTAACAACGCGTTTCTAGGACTCTGAAGCAGGTTCTATGCAACATGAGTGCCTATAAGTGTCTCAATGAGCTTTTTTCAAGATTGATGAAGTTATGAAACATCTAACAACGTGTTTATAGGAATCTAAACAAAGTTTCATGCAACATGAGTGCTTATAAGTGTCTCAATGAGCGTTGTACAAGTTTGACGAAATTATGAAACATCTAACAACGAGTTTCTAGGACTCTAAACCAAGTTTCATGCAACATGAATGCTTATAAGTGTCTCAATGAGCTTTGTACAAGTTAGACGAAATTATGAAACATCTACCAACACGTTTCGAGGACTCTAAACCATTTTTCATGCAACTTAAGTGTTTATAAGTGTGTCAATGAACTTTGTACAATTTTGACGAACTTATGAAACATCTAAATACGCAGTTTCTAGGAATCAAACCAAGTTTCAAGCAACATGAGTGCTTATATGTGTCTCAATGAGCTTTCTACAAGTTTGACGAACTTATGAAACATCTAAAAATGTGGTTGATAGGACTCTAAACCAAGTTTCATGCAACATGAGTGCTTATAAGTGTCTCAATGAACTTTGTAAAAGTTTCACAAACTTATGAAACATCTAATAACGCGTTTCTAGGACTTTAAATCAAGTTTAATGAAACATGAGTGATTATAAGTTTCTCAATGAGCTTTGTACAATATTTACGAACTTATGAAACATCTAACAATGTGGTTGCTAGGACCCTAAACCAAGTTTTATGCAAAATGAGTGCTTATAAGTGCCTTAATGAGCTTTGTACAAGTTTGACGAATTTATGAAACATCTAACAACACGTTTATAGGACTCTAAACCAAGTTTCATGCAACATGAGTGCTTACAATTGTCTCAATGAGCTTTGTACTAGTTTTACGAACTTATGAAACATCTAACAACGTGGTTGCTAGGACTGTAAACAAAGTTTCATGCAACAAGAGTACTTATAAGTGTCTCAATGAGCTTTGTACAAGTTTGACGAACTTATGAAACATTTAACAACGGGTTTCTAGGACTCTAAATTAAATTTCATGCAACCTGAGTGCTTATAAGTGTCTCAATGAGTTTTGTACAAGTTTGACGAACTTATGAAACATCTGTCAACGCGTTTCTAGGACTCTAAACCAAGTTTCATGCAACATGAGTGCTTATAAGTGTCTCAATGAGCTTTGTACAAGTTTGACAAACTTATGAAACATCTAACAACGCGTTTCTAGGACTCTAAACCAAGTTTCATGTAACAATAGTGCTTATAAGTGTCTCAGTGAGCTTTGTACAAGTTTGACGAACTTATGAAACATCTAACAACGCGTTTCTAGGACTCCAAACCAAGTTTCATGCAACATGAGTGCTTATAAGTGTATCAGTGAGCTTTGTACAAGTTTGAAGAACTTATGAAACATCTAACCACGCAATTCTAGGACTCTAAACCAAGTTTCTTGCAACATTAGTGCTTATAAGTTTCTCAATGAGCTTTGTACAAGTTTGACTAACTTATGAAACATCTAACAACGCGTTTCTAGGACTCTAAACCAAGTTTCATGCAAAATGAGTGCTTACACTAGTAAAATATCTGCGTATAGCCACGATTGAACCACGGTAAACTGTGGTTTTTTCATTAAAAAGCCACGAATCAGACACTGTCAGCCAACCTTGACTAAAAAAAGCCACGATCTGGTCACGCTCCTGTAAACGTGGTAAATATAAGCCACGATTTTTCCACTATCACATTAGGTTGCTAAAAAGGCCACGACAGTGCCACTGTTTGGTCGTGGCAAAACAAAGTTTTATGCTGTGTCAGAGTTGTGTCGGAGATATTTTTGAACGAAGCCACGATTTAGCCACGTTTTTAAAAGAGTTGCAAAAAAATACCACGAAATAGCCATTGTTTTTGCGTGGCAAAGTCATTTTTTCTGTTGTGCCAGATATGTGTCGGAGATATATTGCCAAAAGTACATAGCCACGGTTTTTTTGTCGCTTTACCGTGGCTATTCCGCAAAAAAATCCACGGCATTCAAGAGTTTCTTCAATTTGCTTGTAATCAACCATATTTCCAAGAGCTAAGTACCATATTGTGTCCTTGTGCTCGGTGTAAGAATGAAAAAGATCATGATCCAAAAATGGTGTCAAGACATCTATTTCGATATGGATTCAAAAGAAATTATTATGCGTGGTTCAACCATGGAGAAAATGCTTATGAAGAAATTGGTGAATCTTCAAGAAGAAGTCATTTCACCGGTGTTGAAGAAACAATATGGCCTCAAAATCCTACAAATTTCCAAGTTCCAATGGATGCATTCGAATATCCTCTTTACACAACATCTCCACATATGGGAATAAGCGCCAATGAAGAGCCTTATCAAGATAGTGTATTTGAAGATTTTGAAGCATCTACGAAACCTCTCTACGAAGGTTGTCCTAAAGGTATTACTCGATTGTATTTGGCCTCGAGGATTTTTAAAGCTAAAACGGATTACAATTTAGCTGAGGCGTGTGTTGATGAGATATCAAAAACATTCAAAGATGTTCTCCCTAAACCAAACAACGCTCCTGCATCTTACTACGAAATAAAGAAGACTTGCACGCTCGCTTGGACTACCAGTACAAAAGTTCGATGTTTGCGAGGATAATTTTATGCTCTTTTGGAAGGAAGATAAAGATTTGTTAAGTTGTCGCTTTTGTGGTAAAGAAAGATATCATCCGAACAAAGGAAAAGGGAAAAATCGGGCTAAACAAAGGATGTTTTATATGCCGATAACTGATCGATTAAAGCGACTATACCAATTAGAGGCGACTGCATCTCATATGCGATGGCATGCAGAGAATATTTCTTTAGAAGGAGAAATGCATCATCCTTCTGACGGAGCTGCGTGGAAACACTTCAATCAGGGATTTAATCCTATTGGTATGAATGGGGAAGCCCAATCTGTTTGGCCTGTGATACTCACACCGTACAATCTACCACCAGGGATGTGTATGAAAAGAGAATTCTTCTTTTTGTTGGTACTTATACCATGTCCAAAACATCCGAAAAAGCCTTGATATCTACCTCCAACCATTGATCGAGGAGTTGCAAAGTTTGTGGAACCATGGGGTGGAAGCTTTCGATGTATCTAGAAAAGAAAGATTCACGATGCGAGCTGCGTTGATGTGGACAATTAGCGACTTCCCAGCGTAAGGCATGCTCTCTGGATGGATGACTCATGGGCGTTTATCGTGTCCATAATGTATGTATGAGTTCGAGTCGTTTTGGTTACAAAATGGAAGGAAGCATAGCTGGTTTGATTGCCACTGAAAATTTTTACCACTTGAGCATCCTTATAGACGCAACGTGAAAGCGTTTAGAAAAGGGAGAAAAGTGACTGAACATCCTCCGTCGTGGTTAAGTGGTGAAGAAGTACTTCATGAAAGAATTGAGAGCATTAGGGGGGTAAAAAACATTGGATTGTGGTGGAAATGGACACGATAAGGCGTCACGTACAATTAAAGATTATGGAGTTCATCATAATTGGGTGAAAAAGAGTATATTTTGGGATCTGCCTTATTGGGAAAACCAACTACTTCGTCATAATTTGGACTTTATGCACATTGAGAAGTACTTCTTCGATAATGTGATCAACAATGTGTTGAATGTTACTGGTAAATCAAAAGACAACCTCAAATCGAGGTTAGATCTCCCTGGAATATGTAACAGGCCGGAAGCTCATATTACAAACAATGGTCAGATGATCGCACCCATATTCAGGTTGTCCAATCAGAGGAAGAAGATTTTCCTTCAGTGGATGAAGAACGAGATTAAATTTCCCGATGGGTATTCATCAACGTTTGGTCGTTGTGTAGATGACAATCATTCCAAGATATCGGGTTTGAAAAGTCATGACTGCCACGTCATAATGCAACGAATTCTACCATTTGCATTTTCAAAACTTCTTCCAAAACCCGTTCATGTTGTTATTTCAGGTAAACTCTTACATTACACAATTTGTCAAATGAATGCAATGAAAAGGAAACTCTAACATATGTTTTTTGTCAAATATTTTCAGAAATTGCATTGTTTTTTCGGGACCTGACTTCGAAGAGCTTACGAAACGAAGATGTTGCTATATTGAAATCAAATATTGCTTTGAAGATTTCCAATTTGGAAAAGCTATTCCCACCTTCGTTCTTCGATGTTATGGAACATCTACCTGTGCATTTACCCGATGAAGCTGCTTTAGGCGGACCGGTCCAATATCGATGGATGTATCCTTTCGAGAGATACATGTATCACTTGAAGAAAAAAGTTAAGAACAAGGCACACGTTGGCCGGAGGCTCGATTATTGCTCAATGTATAATGGAGGAAATTGCTCATGCAGATTCAAGTTATTTTGGAAATCCAGAAGTGGTGCAAGAGTCTCTAACCGGGGAAATTCGATTTACTTATTGAGATCCAGAAGTCCCGGTCTTGTTTCACCATGAAGGTCGAGTAAGTGGAAAAGCAAAAGATGGTTGGTTTACAGACGATGACTACATCGTTCTCCAAACGTTTATGTTGCTAAACTATGATCAGTTTGAGCCTTATGAAAGGTACAATTCTCATTAAACTATATGAATCGTTTTTAATTTTACGCACTTTATTATAACATTATATCTTAAAAAAAAATTCAGGATGTTTGAACGATTCATGATGGAATCCAACCCTGAAATTAGCAGTAACATCATGCAAAATGCAAAAGACCAACACTTTGCCCAATGGTGTAAAGATTATGTAAGTATAACATTTATAAATTAAAATCATTAGTAATCATAGTACACTAATTGTTTATTATGTGGATTATTTTGTAGATTAATCAAGCCTCTTCTTTTTATACGTTTCCTTTTTGGATGTTGGATTTCGTACAAGGTCCTAAACGTAGTTACACAGCTTGGCCTATGTATCGATCACGAGGTTATTCTTTCCACACCGAAAGACATGGGAAAGATACTGATTATTATGGTGTATGCGTTAAAGGAACCTCTGATACTGATTATTATGGGTTAATAGAGGAGATAATGATGATCGAGTACCCTGGTTCTGTTGGTCTCAAAGCATTGGTTTTCCGATGCAAGTGGTTTGACACAACTTTAGGTCGAGGTATTCGCAAACACCCATCAGGTATTATCGATATCGCACCTAATAGAAGATACGAGAAATATGATCCTTTTATACTATCTGATAATTGCGATCAAGTTTGTTTCGTTCCTTATCCTCGTGAGACTCGATCTGTGGCAAATGAATGGTGGGTTTGTACTAAAGTTATGCCTCGTGGGGTTCGTGAAACATCTGAAGATTCTCAGACTGCTTTACAAGATTACACACATAATCAGAATGTCGTTCCAAATGGCATTATTCGTGTCGAATCATATGTCGTGGAAGATGCTTCAGATTTCGATTAATTGTTTGTGGAGCCTCCTAATGATGAATACATAACAGAAGACGAGTTTGAAGATTCAAGTGAAGATTCATATTCAGAGTAACAATTTTAGGGGTTGTCATGAATTTGTAATATATTTAATCATTTTCTTTGATAAATAATGACTATTTCATATGTTTATTTAATTAGTATGGTATTTAATGACTTTTTAATGTTTTAATACATTTTGTATGATATGTGGTGATTTTTAAAATTTATATGTATGTTATTGTGATAAATTTGAAAATATGTATGTTAATTGTGATATTTAAGAAATTAAAACCTAAACTAAAGATATAACTCTTTAATGAAAACCTAAACCCTAAACTAAAACTAAAAATCTAAACCCTAAACTAAAAACCTAAACCCTAATCTAAAATTAAAATCTAAACTAAAAATCTAAACCCTAAACAAATACCTAAACCATAAACTAAAACCAAACCCTAAACTAATACCTAAACCATAAACTAAAACAAAACACTAAACACTAAACCCTAAACCTAAGCTCTAAACACCATTTGAGTTCACGAGAAAGCCACATAATAGCCAGAGTTATGAACTGTGGCTTTATCTATATAGCCACGGTTTGTAGATATATGGCCACAGTTTAGTAAACTACAAAGCCACGATAAAGCCACAGTTCTAAACCGTGGCATCCTTTTAGGGCTTTTATCAAAAACATTTCTCCTTCGACTTGGAAACATTTCCACAAATCGCAACACATCTCTTTCGCCAAATCGCTGTCTCCGATAAACCATGCCGCCGTCGCGCCGTCTCCGATACACCATGTCGTCGCCTCGCCGTCGACGATAAACAAAGTTGTTGCCTCGCCTTCTCCGATTCAACCTCTTCGCTGTATCCTCAGATCCCCAAATCCCCAAACCCTTAAATCCCCAAATAGCCTCGCCTTCTCCGATTGAATCGGCTCGCTGATTCAACCACCAATGTCTCCGATTTCGGTACTCTTCTTCGTCTCTCTCTCTCCACAACAAATCTACTCAGTTATTCAATGAGTTCCGGAGGAAGTCGCGGCCGTCCTTATCCTCAAGGTTTGTGTTTGTGTGTCTGTGTGTGTATCTCATTGCCTGAGTTTGATCCAAGTTAAAAGATTTGTTTGTGTTTAACTTTCTGTTGTGCTTCTTTCTCTTTGCTTATCTTACTTCTTTGTCCTTCTCTTGTCTTATCAGAGAGGCCACCAGGAACCACTGGATCAGCAGGCTCAGCGTCAGCAGGCTCAGCGTCAACTGCTAAAAACCAGTTCAATCAAGTAACAGAGGGGCAAATATACAAACAAAAGCAAATGGGGCTCTATGGTATGTTCTCTTCTCTGAGTTACTCAAGCACTTCTTCTCTGAGTTAATTAAACCTTTATTTTTTGTTTCAGGTTTGGTGTGGACCCTTCTGTCAACAGATTTGTTAGGAAGATATGGCAAGACTACTTCTTTGAACCATGGAGAAGCTGGAATAAAGTTCCTAAGGAAATAAAAACCACTTGGTGGCACACTTTTGTGGTAAAGTCTATATTTCTGTTTTGTTTTTCTTTGATGCATTTTTAATTTCCTTTTGTTTTCTTGTAGCAAAACTATTACTGGGAACTAAGGTTTCGTGCTGCTACTCGACTGAAAGGAAAGGCAAGCTTGAACTTCCCTTCCAATAGTCAATAGCACTAAATAACATATTCCCAATGGAATGTTGAGACGAGGACAACCATTTGTGAACGTAATAGCAAGAAGTACATAAACAACAAGAAGCCAAAGTACATTGGTGATGAAGATTGGACACTTATGTTAGAGTATTGGGCCACTGAAGAAGTTGCAGCGAGGAGCAAGAAAGCTGCAAATTCTAGGACATATGATCCAGATGGAATAGGGATGCACAAATATAGTGGAGGTCCCAAGTCTTTCCTGAAACATGAGTATGATATGGTAAGCGCTTCTTCTCTATCTCTGAGCTTATATGTTTTGATTCTTCCTTTAACAAATTTTACGTTTTTGCAAATGGTTGAGGGTGGTACTAATGAACCACCATCTTTGACTCAGCTTGTCTGCAAGACTCACACACGCAAAGATGGAACTTTCATCGATTCAAGGGCGGAGGCAATTGTTTTGGAAGTGGAGCAAGCAGCATCTGAATTCATCGACGAGGAAGGATCTCCCAATGGCCTCAGTCAAACTGCCTCTTCTGGTCCTTCACGCCATCTTCTCAACAAGGAGTATATAAATGTTCTGTAACTTATGTTTCTTCTTTGATACTTAACATTATAAATTATGAGATTGCAATGTTGATTATGTTTGCTTCTTTGTTATGTTTGTATGTGTGTATGTATCTGCTTTTGTGTGTGTGCTTAGGTAAGTGTATGTGTATATCTATGTGTTTTGGTGTATGTCTGCGTGTGTGTGAGTGTTTGCTTCTGTCTATATGTGTGTGTCTTTGCTTCTGTCTGTATGTGTGTGTTCATGTGTTTCTCATTATGTCTCCGTCTATGTGCTTATGTAAGTGTATTTAATTATGTTTGTCTTTGTGTTAATGTTAGTGTATGTGTCTTTGTGCGTGTGCTTGTTTGTTGCTTCTTGTCTATGTATCTTTGTGTGTGATTATGTCTCTTAGTCTTTGTTTATTGTTTTACAACGTGGTAAGAGACACAAAGGCAATATATATGGGTTAGGGAGTGTTCAGTATCGAGAGAAGACGCTATTGGAGTGCGCTGAATCCAGTCTTGTGCGAAACGTCGATATAGAAGAACGGATAGACGGCCTCGAGGGCAAGTTCAATACAGTGAATGACAATGTCGATGTTGTGAGGAAGGAGGTGACAAAGTTAAAGGACGAAGTGGGAGACATAAAGAGCTCTCTCAATGCATTGCTAAGGCATCTCAGAATTCCTTGCTCGACCACTTCTTCCGTTGGATCGCAACATGTCGTCAATAAGGTACATTGTGATCCTCCTGTGCCTCAGCCTGATCCTCCTGTCGTGACGTCTCCAGCAGTGGTACCAGCTTCTTCTCCTCCAAACCAAAATAAATATTTCAGTAGGTGGTGTACTAATCTAGGACTTTAGATTAGTTTTGTTTAAGACATTTTGTTGCCTTTTGTATAAGGCTTGTTGTGTACTTCAAAACACTTTTAAATTTTGTGAATGATTCTTTTATGTTTCATCAATACCATGTTTTTAGGTTTCTGTTTCGGATTAGTGCAATTCTAGAAATGGTTTTAATATGAAAAATCAGTATTTTTCATGGAACACTAAAAAACCGTGGCTATGCGCAGTAAATTCACTAGTGTTATAAATGTCTAAGTGAGCTTTGTACAAGTTTGACGAACTTATCAAAAATCTAACAACGTGTTTCTAGGACTATAAACCAAGTTTCATGGAACATGAGAGCTTATAAGTGTCTCAATGAGCTTTGTACAAGTTTGACGAACTTATGAAACATCTAACAACGCGTTTTTAGGACTCTAAACCAAGTTTCATGCAACATGAGTGCTTATAAGTGTCTCAATGAGCTTTGTACAAGTTTGACGAATTTATGAAACATCTAACAACGCGTTTATAGGACTATAAACCAAGTTACATGCAACATGAGTGCTTATAAGTGTCTCAGTGAGCTTTGCACAAGTTTGACGAACTTATAAAACATCTAACAACGCGTTTCTAACAACTCCAAAATCATTCTTTCTTTTTTATGTTGAGGCACACATGACCAGTTGTAAAAGGGACCATGAAATTTGTTTTTTTAAATTTTAGTGATCTTTCGAACCAGTTGTGATTTCTTGTCACGAGTAAACCTGCAAGTTAAAAAACAATACAAACAACAAGCATCACTAGTTTACTTATCTCAGTTCATTCCTAAACAAGCTTGATCTATAAAGCCAACAAAAACTGAAAAAGAAACAAGGAAAATAAGATAGTTAAGCTTAAGCTTATTGGTTCTTTAAACTTATTAAGCTTAAGCTTATTGGTTCTTCAACATTAGTTCAGCACATTAATTCAAAATTTTGATAAACAAATACCATCTCTTTCGGAAAAACATCATTATTTAACATCCAACAAAAATCTAATCCTAGTAATACTAATCTATTTGCATAACAAGAAACAAAAAGCTATAGAGGAAGAGTCATACCATTTTGAATTAGGCGTTGGTGAGGGAGACAGAAGCGTAACAAATTTCTCACGGCCTGGCATGGACAATAAAGCATTAAGATCCCTTAGTGAGTCATCTTGAAGTTCCGGCAACACCGCATCAGAATCCTCTTGGAAGTTGTTCCTTGAAGGTTATGACTTGGAGTTGATTGATGAGGTGGGTTGTCTGTTCCTGTGAATGAGCGTCTTCACGCTGGTGAGTAGAAGAGCCCTGGAAGAGTGCTTGTGGGGGTACATAGTCTCGGAAGTTTGGTCTTGGCGTTGATTGTTGGGGTAAAATTGGGACCACCTCTTGCGCTGACTGAATCGGAGGAATTGGAGCCGCTGGTGTAAAATTGTATTGAACTGGTAGAGTTCTTGGTCGCTTCCCTGCTACTTGTCTCTGAGAAACGTTGGGTACATATGCTCGCTTTCGACGTTGCTTTTCTCCAGCCATTGGTGATGAAGACGAGGCGACGACAAGAGATGGCTTCGGCGATGGTGGCGACGAGAGAAGATGGTGTCGGCGATGGTGGCGAAGATGGCTTCGGATGGCTTCGTCGATGGTGGCTTCGGCGATGGTGGCGACAAGAGAAGAAGAAGAAGAGGAGGCGGCGACGAATATTAGGTTTATGAAAGAAGAAGAAGAATTAGGAAGCTTACTTCAATTGATTAGGTTTATGAGTTTTTTATAGGTTAATGGGCTTACAAAATTAATGGGCTTAATTAATTTGTAAATTGAGAAATTGAAATTATAATGTACAAAATTTATTAAATTGTAAAATTAAAATTACATAAAATTATTAAATTGAGAAATTGAAATTTTATAAACTTACAATAATTAACACATAAACTCAGAAGATGAGAAATTACACCGAAATTCATCCTCCGGGTCTGCGTCTCTGATATCGTGATCGAGATCTATGGGGTTTGCTCTCTCTCCCAAATTTTCGAAGACAAGATCTTCAATTATAGTCACCAATACACCATCATCTTTTTATGTCTGCAAAAGCGGCTTTTGGGTATTCGCATTTCCGACTTCTATATTTCTCCTCGGATTTACTTTTACGACATTGAGCCATGCTTTCTTCAGTTTCTTTACGTATGAATACGAAATATAGCAAACTTAATTGGCTTGAGAGGCTTTTTTCAATAGAAACATGTAGAAGTTATACCTCCAACTTAAATATTTATTAATATGTATAAATATGATCAGTACGTACCTAAAACGAATGTTTCATATTTATTGTATTGTCTCGATGAAAGAACATCTACAACGCCACCATGGCCCCTCCGAGTACCTCTACCCATAACAGGATCATACATCTGACACTTAAAAATTTTAATTCTCAAATTGGCTATCCCCTCATACTAAAGTTCAATGATATCAGTTAAGGTTCCATAGAAATCAGAAGCATCTGATGCATCCGCGTAATTTTCACCTTTAACAGAGATCCCATAATTACATGTTTTTCGTCCAGCGCCATGATTTTAACTCTTGTAAAATATTTTGACCATGTTTTGACCTCGTTGAAAGGCGCCTGCACTATCTCTTGAACCCAAGTAGGAAATGGTTTTGTGGTTTTTCATTAAGTCACCTAAATAAAATTTAACAATATCAAATGACAATAAAATATAATATTAACATAGGTATTAATAAATATTTTTGCTTACATAATCTCTAACCCATGAATGATATTCATTAGCCCTTTTTGCGGAGAGTTCTTTTTCGGTAAGTCCTGAATAATTGGCTAGTATATATTCTTCGAACAAACTATGCCCACAACCCCACCAACAACACAAATAAATGAGAAATTATGATTCAATAGAAATGTAATAGGAATTGAGATGAGAACTTATATACCTCTCAGTTGGCTGAAAATAATCACAATTTCTTAACACATATGAATGTGCGCATTGATAGTCTCTCTCTGAAAGCCATATTTCACGCATTTCTCCACTTGGACGAACGACTTGAGTAAATATAGAAGGCACTCCGGGGACATGATATACATGGAATTCACCTTCATCAAATCTTGTTAACCTGACAAATAAGTTTTAAGTAATTCACATTACTGAAAAATAATTTATAGCATTATATATTATACACACATTTACCTTGACTTTGTTTGTATATTTGCGGCAAAGTAGTGTTTTGAGAAATATGCAATCTCATCATTGATATATGATTCAACAATTGATCCTGCTGCATACCTTTTGTTATTTTCTTTTCCTTTAAGCTTTTTGAAAAATCTTTCAAAAGGATACATCCACCTATATTGGACACGACCTCCTAATTCAGCTTCACAGGGGAGATGTACAGGCAAGTGCTCCATCACATCGATAAATGATGGTGGAAATATCTTCTCCAAATTGCATAGGATTAAAATTATGTTCTGTTTCAGAATTTGGACATGACTTGTATGCAAAATGCATCAATTCCATAAGTCTCGAAATAATGCATCAATTCCTACCATATATATATTTTAAAAGAAATTAGTAAAAGTATACAGAATTAAAATTAAAAATATATGAAGAATTAAAAGTAATTATTATTACCTGATAAAGCGAGGTGGACATTTCGGGGTAAGAGTTTTGCAAAGATAAATGGTAGTAGTCGATCCATAAAAACATGACAATCATGACTTTTCATGCATGAAAAGTTTCCATTCTCCATATCAATACAACTGACTAAATCTGATGCATAACCATCTGGGAATTTGACCGCGTGTTTCACACATTCTAATAAACTTGTTTTTGCATCTCCGGTCAATTTTTAAGCTGGGAAAGGAGCTTGACCCCCACTGTCAACATGTAAGTTTGGCCGAGAACAAAATCGTTCTATATCCCATCTTGACATGATGTTGTCTTTTGATTTTCCCTTCACATTCATTAGAGTATTCATGATGTTGTCAAAAAAGAATTTCTCTGTATGCATCACATAGATATTATGACGAAGATTAAGGTCTCGCCAATACGGCAACTCCCAAAATATGATTTTCTTGTGCCAGTTATGTTCCTTACCATAACCACGCATCTTCTTCTCGTGACCATTTCCACCGACGTCTTTAGTTGCCGGAGGATTTATAACAGCCAACTGCTCACAATAAACTTGATCACCGGTTAAAGATAGAGGTGGGTACTCTCTAGAAGCGTCTTTTCCCTTGAGAAAGTCTTTTTTATTCCTCCTAAATGGATGATGATGAGGAAGAAATCTTCGATGACAATCAAACCAACACGTATTCCTTCCATTAGGTAGATAAAAAGACTTCGTATCTTCCATGTATACTGGAAAAGACAATTTTCCATGGGTTGTCCATCCTGATAACATGTCATACGCTGGAAAATCGTTTATCGTCCACAAAAGCACTGCCTTTAGATTAAAATTTTGATTCAAGGACACATCGTATGCATCGACTCCAATGGACCACAACTCTTTTAAAAGAGGTTGGAGAAAGACATCAAGACTAGCTCGCGAATGATTAGGCCCTGAATTCAGAATTGTAAGAAACAAAAATTTTTCATTCATGCACATACCAGGGGGTAGATTATATGGAGTCAAGATCACATGCCACAGAGAATGATTACGAGACATGCCAAATGGATTGAACCCATCAGTACATAATCCCATATATACGTTTCGGGGTTCTTCAACAAACCGAAGATTTTGTTCTCGAAAATATCTCCATTCCGCCGCATCTGAAGGATGAGTCATTTCTCCCTCGTTTGCTTGGTGCTCGACATGCCATCTCATTGACGCCGCAGTCTTGTGGCTCTGATACATTCCCTTCAATCTGTCTGCGTTAGGTAGATACCACATCCGACTATATGACACTTTCGTTCTCCGTCGGTCTTGTTTAGGCTTCCATCGTTGTGCACCAAAAAAGTGACATTTCTCCTCCTTTTCGTCTTCTTTCCAGAAGAGCATACAATTGTTAATACAAACATCAATTGTATAATATGGGAGGCCTAAATTTCGCATTAACTTTTATGTCTCGTAATTTGAATTAGTAGACTTGTTTCCTTCTGGTAAATAATTTGTTGGTAATTCGCAAACGGAATCCACTAACTTTTCACTCATGTTATAATCAACCTTATTTTGCAGGACTCGAGCAGCTAATGATAACTGCGAGTGACCTTCACGGTAACCATCGTATAATGGATCTTTTGCACTTTCTAACAAGTCGTAGAATTTTTTTGAATTGTTAAATATCGGTTCTTCTACATTTTGATAACTATCTTGATGATAATTATCATCAACATTGACGTTGTAACGAAATGCATCATTTACCATATCTACATACCTATCTTCTACTACATTTTCCACTTCCTCATTCCCACTAATATACGTCGGATCAATATGACTCGTTCCTAACCCCATATTGATCTCCTCTCCATGCATATACCAAATATAATAATCTGGCATAAATCCTTTGCTAAACAAAAGATTCCAAATTCTATTCCCCGGGATAAATTTATTGTTTTTGCAAAACAGTACAAGGACAATAAAACTTACCGCCAGTATCCTGTGTTAGAGGTTGACTATTTGCAAATTTCATGAACTGCTTCACCCTCGATTTGAACTCTTATGAAAAATTTCCCGTACCTTCATCAATCCTCTTATACATCCACTCACAGGAAGTACTATAATTATAATTCTCCGACATTTTATTGGTAACGAAAACTTTTTCTAATGAAAACTCTCCTTATGTAGTATGTTTTCAAAGAAAATATTTTTTTAAACATGTTTTTCTTACAATTAAAGGAGATAGTGAATGGGAGAAATATGTGTGAGTGATATCGAGTGAAATGGTGGAGTATATATAAGCCGTTTTAGCGACTAATTTACAACTAAAACTCGTAGTCGCAAAAAACCAGTACAACTACCTACCCACCCACCGATTATAAAACGTGTTTTTGTGCCTATATTTGACGACAAATTGACGACTATATTACGACACGCCGAACTAGTCGTAATTTAGTCGCTATTTTGGGACTACATTACGACTCGCCTCTACAATCGCCTCTTAGTCGCATTTTAGTCACAAATTTATCAACTAATTTCAACATAAGTTATATAGTCATCAGTTAGTCGCTATTATACGACCATTTATCCGACTACATTATTAGTCGCAATTTAACGACTACCATAAGACAATTCTGACGGAGTCGTAAAACAATCGCATAATAATCGGTACTTAGTCGTCCATTGTGCGACTACTCATTTAGTCGCTGATTGTAGTCGCCAAATCCTAGTTTTCTTGTACTGTCTAAACCAAGTTTAATGCAACATGAGTGCTTATAAGTGTCTCAGTGAGCTTTGTACAAGTTTAACGAACTTATGAAACATCTAACCACGCAATTCTAGGACTCTAAAACAAGTTTCTTGCAACATTACTGCTTATTACTGTCTCAATCATCTTTGTACAAGTTTGACGAACTTATGAAACATCTAACAACGCGTTTGTAGGACTCTAAACCAAGTTCATGCAACATGAGTGCTTATAAGTGTCTCAATGAGCTTTGTGCAAGTTTCACGAACTTATGAAATATCTAACAACGTGGTTGCTATGACTCTAAACCAAGTTTCATGCAACATGAGTTCTTATAAGTGTCTCAATGAGCGTTGTAAAAGTTTGACGAAATTATGAAACATTTAACAACGAGTTTCTAGGACTTTAAACCAGGTTTCATGCAACATGAGTGCTTATAAGTGTCTCAATGAGCTTTGTACAAGTTTGACAAACTTATGAAACATCTAACAACACGTTTCGAGGACTCCAAACCATGTTTCATGCAACTTAAGTGTTTATAAATAAGTGTGTCAATGAACTTTGTACAAGTTTGAAGAACTTATGAAACGTCTAACAACTTGGTTGCTAGGACTCTAAACCAAGTTTCATGCAACACGAGTGCTTATAAGTGTCTCAATGAACTTTGTAAAAGTTTCACAAACTTATGATACATCTAACAACACCTTTCTAGGACTTTAAACCAAGTTTCATGCAATATGAGTGATTATAAGTGTCTCAATGAGCTTTGTACAAGATTTACGAACTTATGAAACATCTAACAATGTGGTTGCTAGGACTCTAAACCAAGTTTTATGCAAAATGAGTGCTTATAAGTGCCTCAATGAGCTTTGTACAAGTTTGACGAACTTATGAAACATCTAACAACGCGTTTCTAGGACTCTAAACCAAGTTTCATGCAACATGAGTTCTTACAATTGTCTCAATGAGCTTTGTACTAGTTTTACGAACTTATGAAACATCTAAAAACGTGGTTGCTAGGACTCTAAACAAAGTTTCATGCAACATGAGTGCTTATAAGCGTCTCAATGAGCTTTGTACAAGTTTGACGAACTTATGAAACATCTAACAACGCGTTTCTAGGACTCTAAATTACGTTTCATGCAACCTGAGTGCTTATTAGTGTCTCAATGAGCTTTGTACAAGTTTGATGAAGTTATGAAACATCTAACAACGTGTTTCTAGGACTCTAAAACAAGTTTCATGCAACATGAGTGCTTATAAGTATATCAATGAGCTTTGTACAAGTTTGACGAACTTATGAAACATCTAACAATGCGTTTCTAGGACTCTAAATAAAGTTTCATGCAACATGAGTGCTTATAAGTGTCTCAGTGAGCTTTGTACAAGTTTGACGAACTTATAAAACATCTAACAACGCGTTTCTAGGACTCGAAACCAAGTTTCATGCAACATGAGTTCTTATAAGAGTCTCATTGAGCTTTATACATGTTTGACGAACTTATGAAACATCTAACAACGCGTTTCTAGGACTCGAAACCAAGTTTCATGCAACATAAGTGCTTATAAGTCTCTCAGTGAGCTTTGTACAAGTTTGACGAAGTTATAAAACATCTGACAAAGTGTTTCTAGGACTCTAAACCAAGTTTCATGCTACATGACTGCTTATAAGTATCTTTGTGAGCTTTATACAAGTTTGACGAACTTATAAAACATCTAACTACGCAATTCTAGGACTCTAAACAAGGTTTCTTGCAACATTAGTGTTTTTAAGTGTCTAAGTGAGCTTTGTACAAGTTTGACGAACTTATGAAACATCTAACAACGCGTTTGTAGGACTCTAAACCAAGTTTCATGCAACATGAGAGCTTATAAGTGTCTAAGTGAGCTTTGTACAATTTTGACGAACTTATGAAACATCTAACAACGCATTTGTAGGACTCTAAACCAAGTTTCATGGAACATGAGAGCTTATAAGTGTCTCAATGAGCTTTGTACAAGTTTGACGAACTTATGAAACATCTAACAACGCGTTTCTAGGACTCTAAACCAAGTTTCATGCAACATGAGTTCTTACAATTGTCTCAATGAGCTTTGTACTAGTTTTACGAACTTATGAAACATCTAAAAACGTGGTTGCTAGGACTCTAAACAAAGTTTCATGCAACATGAGTGCTTATAAGCGTCTCAATGAGCTTTGTACAAGTTTGACGAACTTATGAAACATCTAACAACCGCGTTTCTAGGACTCTAAATTAAGTTTCACGCAACCTGAGTGCTTATAAGTGTCTCAATGAGCTTTGTACAAGTTTGATGAAGTTATGAAACATCTAACAACGTGTTTCTAGGACTCTAAAACAAGTTTCATGCAACATGAGTGCTTATAAGTATATCAATGAGCTTTGTACAAGTTTGACGAACTTATGAAACATCTAACAATGCGTTTCTAGGACTCTAAACCAAGTTTCATGCAACACGAGTGCTTATAAGTGTCTCAGTGAGCTTTGTACAAGTTTGAAGACCTTTTGAAACATCTAACAACACGTTTCTAGGACTCGAAACCAAGTTCATGCAACATGAGTGCTTATAAGTGTCTCAATGAGCTTTGTGCAAGTTTCACGAACTTATGAAATATCTAACAACGTGGTTGCTAGGACTCTAAACCAAGTTTCATGCAACATGAGTTCTTATAAGTGTCTCAATGAGCGTTGTAAAAGTTTGACGAAATTATGAAACATCTAACAACGAGTTTCTAGGACTTTAAACCAGGTTTCATGCAACATGAGTGCTTATAAGTGTCTCAATGAGCTTTGTACAAGTTTGACAAACTTATGAAACATCTAACAACACGTTTCGAGGACTCCAAACCATGTTTCATGCAACTTAAGTGTTTATAAATAAGTGTGTCAATGAACTTTGTACAAGTTTGAAGAACTTATGAAACGTCTAACAACTTGTTTGCTAGGACTCTAAACCAAGTTTCATGCAACACGAGTGCTTATAAGTGTCTCAATGAACTTTGTAAAAGTTTCACAAACTTATGATACATCTAACAACACCTTTCTAGGACTTTAAACCAAGTTTCATGCAACATGCGTGATTATAAGTGTCTCAATGAGCTTTGTACAAGATTTACGAACTTATGAAACATCTAACAATGTGGTTGCTAGGACTCTAAACCAAGTTTTATGCAAAATGAGTGCTTATAAGTGCCTCAATGAGCTTTGTACAAGTTTGACGAACTTATGAAACATCTAACAACGCGTTTCTAGGACTCTAAACCAAGTTTCATGCAACATGAGTTCTTACAATTGTCTCAATGAGCTTTGTACTAGTTTTACGAACTTATGAAACATCTAAAAACGTGGTTGCTAGGACTCTAAACAAAGTTTCATGCAACATGAGTGCTTATAAGCGTCTCAATGAGCTTTGTACAAGTTTGACGAACTTATGAAACATCTAACAACGCGTTTCTAGGACTCTAAATTACGTTTCATGCAACTTTGAGTGCTTATTAGTGTCTCAATGAGCTTTGTACAAGTTTGATGAAGTTATGAAACATCTAACAACGTGTTTCTAGGACTCTAAAACAAGTTTCATGCAACATGAGTGCTTATAAGTATATCAATGAGCTTTGTACAAGTTTGACGAACTTATGAAACATCTAACAATGCGTTTCTAGGACTCTAAACCAAGTTTCATGCAACATGAGTGCTTATAAGTGTCTCAGTGAGCTTTGTCCAAGTTTGACGAACTTATAAAACATCTAACAACGCGTTTCTAGGACTCGAAACCAAGTTTCATGCAACATGAGTTCTTATAAGAGTCTCATTGAGCTTTATACATGTTTGACGAACTTATGAAACATCTAACAACGCGTTTCTAGGACTCGAAACCAAGTTTCATGCAACATAAGTGCTTATAAGTCTCTCAGTGAGCTTTGTACAAGTTTGACGAAGTTATAAAACATCTGACAAAGTGTTTCTAGGACTCTCAACCAAGTTTCATGCTACATGACTGCTTATAAGTATCTTTGTGAGCTTTATACAAGTTTGACGAACTTATAAAACATCTAACTACGCAATTCTAGGACTCTAAACCAAGTTTCTTGCAACATTAGTGTTTTTAAGTGTCTAAGTGAGCTTTGTACAAGTTTGACGAACTTATGAAACATCTAACAACGCGTTTGTAGGACTCTAAACCAAGTTTCATGCAACATGAGAGCTTATAAGTGTCTAAGTGAGCTTTGTACAATTTTGACGAACTTATGAAACATCTAACAACGCATTTGTAGGACTCTAAACCAAGTTTTATGGAACATGAGAGCTTATAAGTGTCTCAATGAGCTTTGTACAAGTTTGACGAACTTATGAAACATCTAACAACGCATTTCTAGGACTCTAAACCAAGTTTCATGCAACATGAGTTCTTACAATTGTCTCAATGAGCTTTGTACTAGTTTTACGAACTTATGAAACATCTAAAAACGTGGTTGCTAGGACTCTAAACAAAGTTTCATGCAACATGAGTGCTTATAAGCGTCTCAATGAGCTTTGTACAAGTTTGACGAACTTATGAAACATCTAACAACCGCGTTTCTAGGACTCTAAATTAAGTTTCATGCAACTTTGAGTGCTTATAAGTGTCTCAATGAGCTTTGTACAAGTTTGATGAAGTTATGAAACATCTAACAACGTGTTTCTAGGACTCTAAAACAAGTTTCATGCAACATGAGTGCTTATAAGTATATCAATGAGCTTTGTACAAGTTTGACGAACTTATGAAACATCTAACAATGCGTTTCTAGGACTCTAAACCAAGTTTCATGCAACACGAGTGCTTATAAGTATCTCAGTGAGCTTTGTACAAGTTTGACGAACTTTTGAAACATCTAACAACGCGTTTCTAGGACTCGAAACCAAGTTTCATGCAACATGAGTGCTTATAAGTGTCTCATTAAGCTTTATACATGTTTGACGAACTTATGAAACATCTAACAACGCATTTATAGGACTCGAAACCAAGTTTCATGCAACATGAGTGCTTATAAGTCTCTCAGTGAGCTTTGTACAAGTTTGACGAAGTTATAAAACATCTAACAAAGTGTTTCTAGGACTCTAAACCGAGTTTCATGCTACATGAGTGCTTATAAGTATCTTAGTGAGCTTTATACAAGTTTGACGAACTTATCAAACATCTAACTACGCAATTCTAGGACTCTAAACCAAGTTTCTTGCAACATTAGTGTTTATAAGTGTCTAAGTGAGCTTTGTATAAGTTTGACGAACTTATGAAACATCTAACAACGCGTTTGTAGGACTCGAAACCAAGTTTCATGCAACATGAGAGCTTATAAGTGTCTAAGTGAGCTTTGTACAATTTTGACGAACTTATGAAACATCTAACAACACATTTGTAGAACTCTAAACCAAGTTTCATGGAACATGAGAGCTTATAAGTGTCTCAATGAGCTTTGTACAAGTTTGACGAACTTATGAAACATCTAACAACGCATTTCTAGCACTCTAAACCAAGTTTCATGCAACATGAGTGCTTGTAAGTATCTCAATGAGCTTTGTACAATTTTGACGAACTTATGAAACATCTAACCACGCAATTATTGGACTCTAAACCAATTTTATTGCAACATTAGTGCTTATAACTGTCTTAATGAGCTTTGTACAAGTTTGACGAACTTATGAAACATCTAACAACGCGTTTCTAGGACTCTAAACCAAGTTCATGCAACATGAGTGCTTATAAGCGTCTCAATGAGCTTTGTACAAGTTTGACGACCTTATGAAACATCTAACAACCGCGTTTCTAGGACTCTAAATTAAGTTTCATGCAACCTGAGTGCTTATAAGTGTCTCAATGAGCTTTGTACAAGTTTGACGAACTTATGAAACATCTAACAATGCGTTTCTAGGACTCTAAACCAAGTTTCATGCAACATGAGTGCTTATAAGTGTCTCAGTGAGCTTTGTACAAGTTTGACGAACTTATAAAACATCTAACAACGCGTTTCTAGGACTCGAAACAAAGTTTCATGCAACAAGAGTTCTTATAAGAGTCTCATTGAGCTTTATACATGTTTGACGAACTTATGAAACATCTAACAACGCGTTTCTAGGAGTCGAAACCAAGTTTCATGCAACATAAGTGCTTATAAGTCTCTCAGTGAGCTTTGTACAAGTTTGACGAAGTTATAAAACATCTGACAAAGTGTTTCTAGGACTCTCAACCAAGTTTCATGCTACATGACTGCTTATAAGTATCTTTGTGAGCTTTATACAAGTTTGACGAACTTATAAAACATCTAACTACGCAATTCTAGGACTCTAAACCAAGTTTCTTGCAACATTAGTGTTTTTAAGTGTCTAAGTGAGCTTTGTACAAGTTTGACGAACTTATGAAACATCTAACAACGCGTTTGTAGGACTCTAAACCAAGTTTCATGCAACATGAGAGCTTATAAGTGTCTAAATGAGCTTTGTATAATTTTGACGAACTTATGAAACATCTAACAACGCATTTGTAGGACTCTAAACCAAGTTTCATGGAACATGAGAGCTTATAAGTGTCTCAATGAGCTTTGTACAAGTTTGACGAACTTATGAAACATCTAACAACGCGTTTCTAGGACTCTAAACCAAGTTTCATGCAACATGAGTTCTTACAATTGTCTCAATGAGCTTTGTACTAGTTTTACGAACTTATGAAACATCTAAAAAGGTGGTTGCTAGGACTCTAAACAAAGTTTCATGCAACATGAGTGCTTATAAGCGTCTCAATGAGCTTTGTACAAGTTTGACGAACTTATGAAACATCTAACAACCGCGTTTCTAGGACTCTAAATTAAGTTTCATGCAACCTGAGTGCTTATAAGTGTCTCAATGAGCTTTGTACAAGTTTGATGAAGTTATGAAACATCTAACAACGTGTTTCTAGGACTCTAAAACAAGTTTCATGCAACATGAGTGCTTATAAGTATATCAATGAGCTTTGTACAAGTTTGACGAACTTATGAAACATCTAACAATGCGTTTCTACGACTCTAAACCAAGTTTCATGCAACACGAGTGCTTATAAGTGTCTCAGTGAGCTTTGTACAAGTTTGACGAACTTTTGAAACATCTAACAACGCGTTTCTAGGACTCGAAACCAAGTTTCATGCAACATGAGTGCTTATAAGTGTCTCATTAAGCTTTATACATGTTTGACGAACTTATGAAACATCTAACAACGCATTTCTAGGACTCGAAACCAAGTTTCATGCAACATGAGTGCTTATAAGTCTCTCAGTGAGCTTTGTACAAGTTTGACGAAGTTATAAAACATCTAACAAAGTGTTTCTAGGACTCTAAACCGAGTTTCATGCTACATGAGTGCTTATAAGTATCTTAGTGAGCTTTATACAAGTTTGACGAACTTATCAAACATCTAACTACGCAATTCTAGGACTCTAAACCAAGTTTCTTGCAACATTAGTGTTTATAAGTGTCTAAGTGAGCTTTGTATAAGTTTGACGAACTTATGAAACATCTAACAACGTGTTTGTAGGACTCGAAACCAAGTTTCATGCAACATGAGAGCTTATAAGTGTCTAAGTGAGCTTTGTACAATTTTGACGAACTTATGAAACATCTAACAACACATTTGTAGAACTCTAAACCAAGTTTCATGGAACATGAGAGCTTATAAGTGTCTCAATGAGCTTTGTACAAGTTTGACGAACTTATGAAACATCTAACAACGCATTTCTAGCACTCTAAACCAAGTTTCATGCAACATGAGTGCTTGTAACTATCTCAATGAGCTTTGTACAATTTTGACGAACTTATGAAACATCTAACCACGCAATTATTGGACTCTAAACCAATTTTATTGCAACATTAGTGCTTATAACTGTCTTAATGAGCTTTGTACAAGTTTGACGAACTTATGAAACATCTAACAACGCGTTTCTAGGACTCTAAACCAAGTTCATGCAACATGAGTGCTTATAAGCGTCTCAATGAGCTTTGTACAAGTTTGACGACCTTATGAAACATCTAACAACCGCGTTTCTAGGACTCTAAATTAAGTTTCATGCAACTTTGAGTGCTTATAAGTGTCTCAATGAGCTTTGTACAAGTTTGACGAACTTATGAAACATCTAACAATGCGTTTCTAGGACTCTAAACCAAGTTTCATGCAACATGAGTGCTTATAAGTGTCTCAGTGAGCTTTGTACAAGTTTGACGAACTTATAAAACATCTAACAACGCGTTTCTAGGACTCGAAACCAAGTTTCATGCAACAAGAGTTCTTATAAGAGTCTCATTGAGCTTTATACATGTTTGACGAACTTATGAAACATCTAACAACGCGTTTCTAGGAGTCGAAACCAAGTTTCATGCAACATAAGTGCTTATAAGTCTCTCAGTGAGCTTTGTACAAGTTTGACGAAGTTATAAAACATCTGACAAAGTGTTTCTAGGACTCTCAACCAAGTTTCATGCTACATGACTGCTTATAAGTATCTTTGTGAGCTTTATACAAGTTTGACGAACTTATAAAACATCTAACTACGCAATTCTAGGACTCTAAACCAAGTTTCTTGCAACATTAGTGTTTTTAAGTGTCTAAGTGAGCTTTGTACAAGTTTGACGAACTTATGAAACATCTAACAACGCGTTTGTATGACTCTAAACCAAGTTTCATGCAACATGAGAGCTTATAAGTGTCTAAATGAGCTTTGTATAATTTTGACGAACTTATGAAACATCTAACAACGCATTTGTAGGACTCTAAACCAAGTTTCATGGAACATGAGAGCTTATAAGTGTCTCAATGAGCTTTGTACAAGTTTGACGAACTTATGAAACATCTAACAACGCGTTTCTAGGACTCTAAACCAAGTTTCATGCAACATGAGTTCTTACAATTGTCTCAATGAGCTTTGTACTAGTTTTACGAACTTATGAAACATCTAAAAAGGTGGTTGCTAGGACTCTAAACAAAGTTTCATGCAACATGAGTGCTTATAAGCGTCTCAATGAGCTTTGTACAAGTTTGACGAACTTATGAAACATCTAACAACCGCGTTTCTAGGACTCTAAATTAAGTTTCATGCAACCTGAGTGCTTATAAGTGTCTCAATGAGCTTTGTACAAGTTTGATGAAGTTATGAAACATCTAACAACGTGTTTCTAGGACTCTAAAACAAGTTTCATGCAACATGAGTGCTTATAAGTATATCAATGAGCTTTGTACAAGTTTGACGAACTTATGAAACATCTAACAATGCGTTTCTAGGACTCTAAACCAAGTTTCATGCAACACGAGTGCTTATAAGTGTCTCAGTGAGCTTTGTACAAGTTTGACGAACTTTTGAAACATCTAACAACGCGTTTCTAGGACTCTAAACCAAGTTTCATGCAACATGAGTGCTTATAAGTGTCTCATTAAGCTTTATACATGTTTGACGAACTTATGAAACATCTAACAACGCATTTCTAGGACTCGAAACCAAGTTTCATGCAACATGAGTGCTTATAAGTCTCTCAGTGAGCTTTGTACAAGTTTGACGAAGTTATAAAACATCTAACAAAGTGTTTCTAGGACTCTAAACCGAGTTTCATGCTACATGAGTGCTTATAAGTATCTTAGTGAGCTTTATACAAGTTTGACGAACTTATAAAACATCTAACTACGCAATTCTAGGACTCTAAACCAAGTTTCTTGCAACATTAGTGTTTATAAGTGTCTAAGTGAGCTTTGTACAAGTTTGACGAACTTATGAAACATCTAACAACGCGTTTGTAGGACTCGCAACCAAGTTTCATGCAACATGAGAGCATAGAAGTGTCTAAGTGAGCTTTGTACAATTTTGACGAACTTATGAAACATCTAACAACGCATTTGTAGGACTCTAAACCAAGTTTCATGGAACATGAGTGCTTATAAGTGTCTCAATGAGCTTTGTACAAGTTTGACGAACTTATGAAACATCTAACAACGCGTTTCTAGCACTCTAAACCAAGTTTCATGCAACATGAGTGCTTGTAAGTGTCTCAATGAGCTTTGTACAATTTTGACGAACTTATGAAACATCTAACCACGCAATTCTAGGACTCTAAACCAATTTTATTGCAACATTAGTGCTTATAACTGTCTTAATGAGCTTTGTACAAGTTTGACGAACTTATGAAACATCTAACAACGCGTTTCTAGGACTCTAAACCAAGTTCATGCAACATGAGTGCTTATAATTTTCTCAATGAGCTTTGTACAAGTTTCACGAACTTATGAAATATCTAGCAACGTGGTTGCTAGGACTCTAAAACAAGTTTCATGCAACATGAGTGCTTATAAGTGTCTCAGTGAGCTTTGTACAAGTTTGACGAAATTATGAAACATCTAACAACGCAATTCTAGGAGTCTAAACCAAGTTTCATGCAACATTAGTTCTTATAAATGTCTCAATGAGCTTTTTACAATTTTGACAGACTTATGAAACATCTAACAATGCGTTTCTAGGACTCTAAACCAAGTTTCATGCAACATTAGTGCTTATAAGTGTCTCAATGAGCTTTGTATAAGTTTCACGAATTTATGAAATATCTAACAACGTGGTTGCTAGGACTCTAAACCAAGTTTCATGCAACATGAGTGCTTATAAGTGTCTCAATGAGCTTTGTACAAGTTTGACGAACTTATGAAACATCTAACAACGCGTTTCTATGACTCTAAACCAAGTTTCATGCAACATGAGTGCTTATAAATGTCTCAATGAGCTTTGTACAAGTTTGACGAACTTATGAAACATCTAACAACGCAATTCTAGGACTCTAAACCAAGTTTCATGCAACATTAGTTCTTATAAGTGTCTCAATGAGCTTTTTACAATTTTGACAGACTTATGAAACATCTAACAACGCGTTTCTAGGACTCTAAACCAAGTTCCATGCAACATTAGTGCTTTTAAGTGTCTCAATGAGCTTTGTACAAGTTTCACGAATTTATGATTTATCTAACAACGTGGTTGCTAGGACTCTAAACCAAGTTTCATGCAACATGAGTGCTTATAAATGTCTCAATGACCTTTGTACAAGTTTGACGAACTTATGAAACATCAAACAACGCATTTCTAAGACTCTAAACCAAGTTTCATGCCACATGAGTGCTTATAAGTGTCCCAATGAGCTTTGTACAAGTTTTACGAACTGATGAAACATCTAACAACGCGTTTCTAGGACTCTAAATCAAGTTTCCTGCAACATGAGTGCTTATAAGTGTCTCAATGAGCTTTGTACAACTTTGACGAACTTATGAAACATCTAACAACGCGTTTCTAGGACTCTAAACCAAGTTTCATGCAACATGAGTGCTTATAAGTCTCTCAATGAGCTTTGTACAAGTTTGACGAACTTATGAAACTTCTAACAACGCGTTTCTAGGACTCTAAGCCAAGTATCATGCAACATGAGTGGTTATAAGTGTCTCAATGAGCTTTGTACAAGTTTGACGAACTTATGAAACATCTAACAACGCGTTTTTAGGACTCTAAACCAAGTTTCATGCAACATGAGTGCTTATAAATGTCTCAATGAGTTTTGTACAAGTTTGACGAACTTATGAAACATCTAACAACGCGTTTATAGGACTATAAACCAAGTTATATGCAACATGAGTGCTTGTAATGGTCTCAATGAGCTTTGTACAAGTTTTACGAACTTATGAAAAATCTAACAATGCGTTTCTAGGACTCTAAACAAAGTTTCATGCAACATTAGTTCTTTTAAGTGTCTCAATGAGCTTTGTACAAGTTTTACGAATTTATGAAACATCTAACAACGCGTTTCTAGGACTCTAAACCAAGTTCAATGGAACATGAGAGCTTATAAGTGTCTCAATGAGCTTTGTACAAGTTTGACGAACTTATGAAACATCTAAAAACACATTTTTAGGACTCTAAACCAAGTTTCATGCAACATGAGTGCTTATAAGTGTCTCAATGAGCTTTGTACAAGTTTGACGAACTTATGAAACATCTAACAACGCAATTCTAGGAGTCTAAATCAAGTTTCATGAAACATTAATTCTTATAAGTGTCTCAATGAGCTTTATAAAATTATGACAGACTTATTAAACATCTAACAACGCGTTTCTCGGACTCTAAACCAAGTTTCATGCAACATTAGTGCTTATAAGTGTCTCAATGAGCTTTGTACATGTTTCACGAATTTATGATTTATCTAACAACGTGGTTGCTAGGACTCTAAGCCAAGTTTCATGCAACATGAGTGCTTATAAATGTCTCAATGAGCTTTGTACAAGTTTGACGAACTTATGAAACATCTAACAACGCATTTCTAGGACTCTAAACCAAGTTTCATGCAACATGAGTGCTTATAAGTGTCTTAATGAGCTTTGTACAAATTTGACGAACTTATGAAACATCTAACAACGCAGTTCTAGGAGTCTAAACCAAGTTTCATGCAACATTAGTTCTTATAAGTGTCTCAATGAGGTTTTTACAATTTTGAAAGACTTATGAAACATCTAACAACGCGTTTCTAGGACTCTAAACCAAGTTCCATGCAACATTAGTGCTTATAAGTGTCTCAATGAGCTTTGTACAAGTTTCACGAATTTGTGATTTATCTAACAACGTGGTTGCTAGGACTCTAAACCAAGTTTCATGCAACATGAGTGCTTATAAATGTCTCAATGAGCGTTGTACAAGTTTGACGAGCTTATGAAACATCTAACAACGCATTTCTAGGACTCTAAACCAAGTTTCATGCAACATGAGTGCTTATAAGTGTCTCAATGAGCTTTGTACAAATTTGACGAACTTATGAAACATCTAACAACGCAGTTCTAGGAGTCTAAACCAAGTTTCATGCAACATTAGTTCTTATAAGTGTCTCAATGAGGTTTTTACAATTTTGACAGACTTATGAAACATCTAACAACGCGTTTCTAGGACTTTAAACCAAGTTCCATGCAACATTATTGCTTATAATTGTCTCAATGAGCTTTTTACAAGTTTCACGAATTTATGATTTATCTAACAACGTGGTTGCTAGGACTCTAAACCAAGTTTCATGCAACATGAGGGCTTATAAATGTCTCAATGAGCTTTGTACAAGTTTGACAACTTATGAAACATCTAACAACGCATTTCTAGGACTCTAAACCAAGTTTCATGCAACATGAGTGCTTATAAGTGTCTCAATGAGCCATGTACAAGTTTTACGAACATATGAAACATCTAACAATGTGTTTCTAGGACTCTAAACCAAGTTTCATGCAACATTAGTGCTTTTAAGTGTCTCAATGAGCTTTGTACAAGTTTTACGAACTGATGAAACATCTAACAACGCGTTTCTAGGACTCTAAATCAAGTTTCATGCAACATGAGTGCTTATAAGTGTCTCAATGAGCTTTGTACAACTTTGACGAACTTATGAAACATCTAACAACGCGTTTCTAGGACTCTAAACCAAGTTTCATGCAACATGAGTGCTTATAAGTCTCTCAATGAGCTTTGTACAAGTTTGACGAACTTATGAAACATCTAATAACGCGTTTCTAGGACTCTAAACCAAGTTTCATGCAACATGAGTGCTTATAAATGTCTCAATTATCTTTGTACAAGTTTAAAGAACTTATGAAATATCTAACAACGTGGTTTCTAGGACTCTAAACCAAGTTTCATGAAACATGAGTGCTTATAAGTGTCTCAATGAGCTTTATACAAGTTTGACGAACTTATGAAACATGTAACAACGCGTTTCTAGGACTCTAAACCAAGTTTCATGCAACATTAGTGCTTATAAGTGTCTCAATGAGATTTATACAAGTTTTAGGAACTTATGAAACATCTAACAACGCGTTTCTAGGACTCTGAACAAAGTTTCATACAACATGAGTGCTTATAAGTCTCTCAATGAGCTTTGTACCAGTTTGACGAACTTATGAATCATCTAACAACGCGTTTCTAGGACTTTAAACCAAGTTTCATGCAACATTAGTGATTATAAGTGTCTCAATGAGCTTTGTACAAGTTTTACTAACTTATGAAACATCTAACAACGTGGTTGCTAGGATTCTAAACCAATTTTCATGCAACACGAGTGCTTATAAGTGCCTCAATGAGCTTTGTACAAGTTTGACGAACTTATGAAACATCTAACAACACCTTTCTAGGACTCCGAACCAAGTTTCATGCAACATGAATGCTTATTAGTGTTTCAATGAGCTTTGTACTAGTTTGACGAACTTATGAAACATCTAACAACGTTGTTGCTAGGACTTTAAACCAAGTTTCATGCAACTTGAGTGATTATAAGTGTCTAAATTAGCTTTGTACAAGTTTGGCGAAATTATGAAACATTTAATAACACGTCTCTAGGACTCTAAACCAAGTTTCATGCAACATGAGTTCTTATAAGTGTCTCAATGAGCGTTGTACAAGTTTGACGAACTTATGAAACTTCTAACAAAGCGATTCTAGGATTCTAAAACAAGTTTCATGCAACACGAGTGCTTATAAGTGTCTCAGTGAGCTTTGTACAACTTTGAGAGAACTTATGAAACATCTAAGAATGCGTGTCTAGGACTCTAAACCAAATTTCATGCAACATAAGTTCTTATAAGTGTCTCAATGAGCTTTGTACAAGTTTGATGAACTTATGAAACATATAACAACGTGTTTCTAGGACTCTAAACCAAGTTTAATGCAACATGAATGCTTATAAGTGTCTTAATGAGATTTGTACAAGTTTGACGAACTTATGAAACATATAACAACACGTTTCCTAGGACTTTTAACCAAGTTTCATGCAACATGAGTGCTTATAAGTGTCTCAGTGAGCTTTGTAAAAGTTTGACGAACTTATGTAACATCTAACAACGTGTATCGTCTAGGACTCCAAACCAAGATTCGTGCAACATGAGTGCTTATAAGTGTCTCAATGAGCTTTGTACAAGTTTGACGAACTTAGGAAACATCTAACAACGCATTTCTAGGACTCTAAACCAAGTTTCATGCAACATGAGTGCTTATAAGTTTCTCAATGAGCTTTGTACAAGTTTCACAAACTTATGAAACATCTAACAACGCGTTTCTAGGACTCTAAATCAAGTTTCATACAACATGAGTGCTTATAAGTGTCTCAATGAGCTTTTTACAAGTTTGACGAACTTATCAAACATCTAACAACACTTTTTTAGGACTCTAAATCAAGTTTCATGCAACATGAGTGCTTATAAGTGTCTAAATGAGTTTTGTACTAGTTTCACGAACTTATGAAACATCTAACAACGTGGTTTCTAGGACTCTAAACCAAGTTTCATGCAACATGAGTGATTATAAGTGTCTCAATGAGCTTTGTACAAGTTTGAAGTGTTAGATTTTAAGAGATTAGACTAGAGTATTTGAGATTTAGGTTCTATGTTCTTCATGTTCTTGAAGAACATAGAGAGAGAATAGAGAATAAACATGTTTTTGATTTGATATAAAGGAGAAAAGCGCATATGACCGTTAGAGGATAAGGTTGTACAGTCAAGGCTTTGGCCGAGAGAAGTCGCGCCGTCCGCGGGGATTGTGTCCTACTATCGGGCGCCGAGTATACCGGACAAACCAACTATCGAGCGCCTTCTTCCACCGCACGGTATTGCCATTTTCTCAATGGCTAGATTCGGATATGACCTTAAAACACATTTGAGGCCATATCCGATTCTCCTCCAAGCTTACCCGACTTAATCGCCATACCTTAATGATCCCTTAAGTCTCTATGTTGATGCTTGTACTCAACGTTATCTCTTCAAAGTGTACTAATGCCTTAGTGGTATTAGGCATTAGTTCCAATACTCCCCCTCAAGTTTAGTCTAATGAAATGGCCAAGCTTGGAACCGCACACTTCACCTCATTAAAACCTTCAAAGAGAAAACCACTTGGGATAAAACTCATGAAAGAAAAAGAGTATGAAGCATACGGTTAGGGTCTTCTAGTTCTTGATCGAGTTGGTGAGTCCTAGTTTTGGTAACACGTACTCACACACCTTTAGACTTGCAGATTTGGTAAAGACATCGGCTTGTTGGTCTTGGCTTTTTTTATAGCAAGGAAGTATAGTCCCCTTCACCATTTGTTCTCGGACTTTGTAGCAATCCATCTCTATATGCTTGGTCCTCTCATGGAATACAGAATTGGAGGCAATGTGAATGGCTGCCTTGTTGTCACAATGCATGGTGATGGGCTTCTTGATGTCTATGCCAAGGTCCCCAAGTAGATTCTTCAACCACATCAGCTTTTGGGTGAGTTTCTCTCATGGCTCTATATTCGGACTCCGCACTTGAACAAGATACTATTTTCTGCTTCTTGGTCTTCCATGAAACTAGATTCCCCCAATGAAGGTGCAATACCCTATGGTGGACCTTCTATCATCAACATCTCCGGCATAGTCTGCATCACAATAGCCTACCACTTCCGTGTTCTTGTTCCTTCCCATCCATATGCCTTGACTTGATGTCCCTTTGAGATACTTGTGTATCCTTTGCACCATGTTCCAATGATGAATATTTTGCCTTTGCATAGGTTGGCTCACCTGGTTCATAGCAAAACATATGTCAGATCTGGTTATAGTCAAGTAGATGAACTTACCCACAATACGCCTATAGAGTTTCTGGTCTTTGAAAGGTTGGTCTTCAAGCTCCCCCTCTCTTATGGCTTTGTAGCCATCCTCCAATGGTGTTCTTGCAGCCTTGGAATCCATGTGACATGTTTCATTAAGAAGATCCAAGGTATACTTCCTTTGAAAGAGAAAGAGGCCCTCTTCGGATCTTCTTATCTCAATTCCAAGGAAGTATTTCATTTTCCCCAAATCTTTAATGTCAAACATAGATTTTAAGTAATCTTTAGTTTCAGCAATACCTACCTTGTTATCCCCAGAGATGACTATGTCATCCACGTAGATGAGGATAACAACAATACCTTCCTTGGATTGTAAGGTGAAAATAGTGTGTTCGGCTTGGCTCATCTTGAATCCTCTTGAAACTAGGGTGGTACTTAGCTTGTGATCGATACCACACCCTTGGAGATTGCTTAAGTCCATAGATAGCCTTTCTCAATCTTAATACCTTTCCCGGAGTTATGGAGTCTTCTAGGCCCGGAGGTGGAGTCATTTAGACTTCTTCCTCTAATTCTCCTTGAATAAATGCATTCTTGACATCCATTTGCCACAATTTCCAATCCAAGTTTACAGCTAGAGACAAGATTACTCTCACCGTATGTAACTTAGCCACCAGAGCAAAGGTCTCAAAATAATCCTCACCGTAGGTTTGAGTAAATCTTCTTGCCACGAGTCCGGCCTTATGTCTTTCCACATCACCATTGCTCATGTATTTGATAGTGAGCACATATCTTGAGCTTATTGCCTTCTTGCCCTTAGGCAGATCAGCTTCATCCCATGTATTGTTACGTTCCATTGCTTTGTTTTCAGTCTTTACCGCATTAACCCATACCTCATGTTCAATGGCCTCCTCATAGGTCCTTGGAATCCAATGTTTGTCAATCTTAGCAATGAACACTTGGTGTTCTGGAGGAAATGTAGCAAGAGAACACACGACTTTAATAGGGTGAGCCACAACCTTGCTATTGAAATATACCCTAGTGTTTTTCCAATTAGAGTCGGGCTTCTTAATCCGAGTACTCCTTCTTAGAGTAATAGGAGCAGCTTGATCATGTAGCTCTTGATGAACTACTTCTTGAGTGGCATGAGTCTCTTATGGTTCTCCTTGACACTCCTCTTCAGTTTCAGGTTCTTTCCTTTGATCCTCGTTAGTTTCATGACTTTCTTGAGTATCATCATTGTTCCCCCCCCCCTTCATGATCAAGGTGGGAGTCTTGATGAGGAGGTTCTGCACTTGCTTCTTCATTGATGTCCATCCCCAAATTTCTCATCAGTTTCTTGAGACTAGTGGCTCTATCCATGACAGATTCTAGTATGTCTTTGACACTCTCCCAAGTATGGTCTTTATAGTAGCTATGTCCTTCAATGAACTTGACATCTCTTGAGACAAGGACCCTTCTTGTTTCAGGGACATAGCATTTGTACCCCTTCTGTGTGCTTGAGTAGCCCATGAACATTGCCTTTGTGCTCTTTGCATCAAGCTTGTTCCTTTGCTCTCCTGGCACAAAGACAAAACACACACAACCAAACACTCTTAGGTGATTTATAAAAGGTTTAGCTTTATTCGATACCTGATAAGGAGATTGGTTCTCCAAGATCTGTGTTGGTGTTTTATTTATAAGATAACAAGTTGTTGATACAACATCTGCCCAAAATCTTCTAGGTACATTCATGTGGAACATCATGGATTTTGTTACTTCCATTAAGTGCCTATTCTTCCCCTCGACCACTCCATTTTTTAGGACTGTAAGGGCAACTTGTCTAGTGTAGAATCCCATGTTTTGTCATATGTAAGCATTGCTTGTGTATTCTCCACCATTATCTGATTTGAAACACTTAATCTTTGCATTGTATTGATTAGTAATATAGTTTTGAAAATTTTTGAACGCATCTAACACCCTATCTTTGGAAGGAAGTAAGGTTAGCCAAGTATATTTTGATTTTTCATCTATAAAAGTCATAAAATATGCTTGGTATTCTCTAGATTTTCAGGGTGAAGACCACACATCAGAATGAACAAGATCAAAACAATTTTCATAATGCATTTTAGAGTTTGAAACACACAGATTTATGGTGCTTCCCTAAAATGCAAGACTCACAAGTATTATGATCAAAAGAAACATTCGGCAAAAGTGTTTTCAAAGCTCTAACATGCGGATGACCTAGTCTATAATGCCATAAAACATTGTTAGCCTGAGCCAAAACAGAATTAAAAGCAGAATGGTGATTAGAGCTTGACACTTCTTTGTCAAGAATGTAGAGATCTCCCCTTGCGATTCCTTTCCCAATAACTTCTTTACTTTCAATATCCTGAAATATGACTTCATTAGGACTAAAAATGACATTGCAATTTAAATCACAAGCAATCCTTAACCGAAATGAGATTAGATGTAAAGCTAGGCATGTATAAGGCTTGTGATTCTCTATTGAACAACCTAAGATTACCTAGTCCTTTCACGGGAATTCTACTACCATTTGCAATGATAACATTACATCGGGCCGATTTAACATTATTAATCAAGTTCTTATTGCTAATCATGTGATGAGAGGCTCATAAGTCAATAATGATAGGTTTCATAGGTTTTTCAATGACTTGAGCACTAAGGGAGTAAAGAGAATCAATACCGCAGCCCTTAAGGGCTTTGATGAGTGCCTCCAAGTCGAATTTCCTCACGTATTCATCGGTATAAGGCACCATCGCCGTGGATTCCTCTTCCTTTTCCTTGGAACTCATTGTACTTGTGTTAGGCCCGGTTGCATCTTCATTAGAGATGTTGGCTTTGGCATCCTTGAATTTGCCCGGCTTAAGATGCGGGTTTAGTATCCAGCACTTTTCCTTGGAGTTCCCTTTCTTCTTGCAATGATCACAAAGGATATCTCTTCTCTCCTCATAGGTCTTGGAGCTTGGCTTGTACGCTACCTTGTTGGTGGTGACTAGCTCCTTCTTATTTCCAAATAACTGAATGGAGCCTTGCTCTCTTTGCAACTGAGCACACACTTCCTCAAGGTTGGGCAGAGTATCCGAACGGAGTAGGTGCTTGTTCACATCTTTGTAGCTACCGTTGAGAGTGATAAGAAGACCAAAGACCATGTCTTGTTCTCTTCTCTCATTAAGGATCTTTGGATCAATGGTGCTTGGACGTAGCATTTCTAATTATGCCCATAGACTTCTAAACCTTCCAAAATGCTTAGTAAACTCCATATCTTATTGATTTAGATCATTAATCGCCTTCTTTACCTCATAGACCCGACTAAGATTAGAAATGTTGCCATAGACCATTTGGAGAGTATCCCAAAGATCCTTAGCACTCTCAAAGTATGAGTAGGCTTCAAGGATTAACGAATCAAAAGATCCTTGTATGATTCCTAGCACCTTTTCGTCCTCTTGAAACCACTTGTTTTCTTCGGTGAGAGAGTCACTTTCCGTGAGAGGTAGTTAATCCCCTTGAGAGTTACCGGACACGAGATCTTCTTATGTTCCTTGTCCTCCATGAAGATAGTTGATAACTTTAACCGGGTAAAGTTTGTGCCTTTAGAGGTGTCCGAGACAAAACCGAAGAAGGTTCAAGACTTTTATGAGAAAAACAGAGTTTAGACTAGAAAAGTTTTGAAGAGGAAAGTTTGTGTTTTTTTTTAATAGAAACCGAGAAGGGAAGCGATAAAGCTTGAAGCTTTATATGTTTCCTAGTTTCAAAGGCACAAAGCTAGAGGTTTTTTAAATAGATCTGGGAAAAACAGAGCTTTATGGCTCCAAAGTTCAGATCTTGAAGAAACCGAGCTCTTTTAGTGGAAAAGTTTTGTGTTTAGGCTAGAATCAAACGTCACAAAGGGAAACGTTTGAATCTTTAGAGACAAAACATGAAGAACAAAGATAAAGTTTGGATCTTTATGAAAACAGAGATTTTAGAACAGAGAATTTAAAGATGCGGAAGCTAGATTTATGGTTCAAGAGCAAGTTTGATCTGATACCATGATAGATTTTAAGAGATTAGACCGAAAGTATTTGAGATTTAGGTTCGGTGTTCTTCATGTTCTTGAAGAACATAGAGAGAGAATAGAGAATAAACATGTTTTTGATTTCATAAAGATAACTTTTACAATATGTTTTTGTTTTACATATAAAGGAGAAAAGCTCATATGACCGTTAGAGGATAAGGTTGTACGGTCAAGGTTTTGGCTGAGAGAAGTCGTGCCGTCTGCGGGGAGCGCGTCCTGCTATCGGGCCCCGAGTGTAACGGACAACCCAACTATCGAGCGCCTTCTTCCACCGCACTGTATAACCATTTTCTCAACGGCTAGATTCAGATATGACCATAAAACACATTTTAGGCCATATCCGATTCTCCTCAAGCTTACCCGACTTAATGTCCATACCTTAATGATCCTTAAGTCTCCATGTTGATGCTTGTACTCCAAGTTATCTCTTCAATGTGTACTAATGCCTTAGTGGTATTAGGCATTAGTTCATATATGAAGAACCTATGAAATATCTAACAACGCGTTTCTAGGAATCTAAACCAAGTTTCATGCAACATGAGTGCTTACAAGTGTCTCAATGAGGTTTGTACTAGTTTCACGAACTTATGAAACATCTAACAACGTGGTTTCTAGGACTCTAAACAAATTTTCATGTAACATGAGTAATTATAAGTGTCTCAATGAGCTTTATCCAAGTTTGAAGAACCTATGAAACATCTAACAACGCGTTTCGAGGAATCTAAACCAAGTTTCATGCAAAATGAGTGCTTATAAGTGTCTCAATGAGATTTGTATATGTTTGACGAACTTATGAAACATCTAACAACGCATTTCTAGGACTTTAAACCAAGTTTCATGCAATATGAGTGATTATAAGTGTCTCAATGAACTTTGTACAAGTTTGACGAACTTAGGAAACATCTAACAACGAGTTTCTAGGACACTAAACCAAGTTTTATGCAACATGAGTGGCTATAAGTGTCTCGATGAGCTTTGTAAAAGTTTGAAGAACCTATGAAACATCTGACAACGCGTTTCAAGGAATCTAAACCAAGTTTCATGCAACATGAGTGCTTATAAGTGTCTCAATGAGCTTTGTACATGTTTTACGAACTTATAAAACATCTAACAACGCGTTTCTAGGACTCTAAACCAAGTTTCATGCAACAGAAGTGCTTATAAGTGTCTCAATGGGCTTTGTACTAGTTTGGTGAACTTATGAAACATCTAACAACACGTTTCTAGGACTCTAAACCAAGTTTCATGCAACATGAGTGCTTATAAGTGTCTCAGTGAGCTTTGTACAAATTTGACGAACTTATGAAACATCTAAAAACGCGTTTCTAGGACTCTAAAGAAAGTTTAATGCAACATAAGTTCTGATAAGTGTCTTAATGAGCTTTGTACAAGTTTGGCGAACATATGAAACATCTAACAACGCGTTTCTCGGACTCTAAACCAAGTTTCAAGCAACATGAGTGCTTATAAGTGTCTCATTGAGCTTTGTACAAATTTGATGAACTTATGAAACATCTAACAACACGTTTTCTAGGACTCAAAACCAAGTTTCATTCAACATGAGTGTTTATAATTGTCTCAATGATTTTTGTACAATTTTGACGAACTTATAAAACATCTAACAACGTTGTTTCTAGGACTATAAACCAAGTTTCATGCAATATGATTTATTATAAGGGTCTCAATGAGCCTTGTACAGGTTTTACGAACTTATGAAACAACTAACAACGTTGTTTCTAGGACTCTAAACAAATTTTCATGCAACATGAGTGCTTATAAGTATCTCAATGAGCTTTGTACAAGTTTGACGAACTTATGAAACATCTAACCACGCGTTTCTAGGACTCTACACCAAGTTTCATGCAACATAAGTGCTTATAAGTGTCTCAATGTGCTTTGTACAAGTTTGACGAACTTATGAAACATCTAAGAACACGTTTCTAGAACTCTAAACCTAGTTTCTTGCAACATGAGTGCTTATTAGTGTCTCAATGAGCTTTGTACAATTTTGACGAACTTATGAAACATCTAAAAACGTGTTTTTTAGGACTCTAAACCAAGTTTCATGCAACATGAGTGCTTATAAGTGTCTCAATGAGCTTTGTACAAGTTTGACGAACTTATGAAACATCTAACAACACGTTTCTAGGACACTAAACTAAGTTTCATGCAACATGAGTGCTTATAAGTGTCTCAATGAGCTTTGTACAAGTTTCACAAACTTATGAAACATCTAACAACGCGTATCTAGGACTCTAAACCAAGTTTCATGCTACATGAGTGCTTATAAGTGTCTCAATGAGATTTGTACAATTTGACGAACATATGATACATATAAAACACGTTTCTAGGACTCTAAACCAAGTTTCATGCAATATGAGTGCTTATAAGTTTCTCAATGAGGTTTGTACAAGATTGACGAACTTATGAAACATCTAACCACGCAATTCTACAACTCTAAACCAAGTTTCTTGCAACATTAGTGCTAATAAGTGTCTCAATGAACTTTGTACAAGTTTGACGAACTTATGAAACATCTAACAACACATTTCTATGACTCTAAACAAAGTTCATGCAACATGAGTGCTTATAAATGTCTCAATTAGCTTTGTACAAATTTCACGAACTTATGAAATATCTAACAACGTTGTTGCTAGGACTCTAAACTATGTTTCATGCAACATGAGTGCTTATAAGTGTCTCAATGAGCTTTGTACAAGTTTGACGAACTTATGAAACATCTAACAAGCAATTCTAGGACTCTAAACCAATATTCATGCAACACGAGTTCTTATAAGTGTCTCAATGAGCTTTGTACAAGTTTGACGAACTTATGAAACATCTAAAAACGTGTTTCTAGGACTCTAAAACAATTTTCATGCAACATAAGTGCTTATAAGTGTCTTAATGAGCTTTGTACAAGTTTGACGAACTTATGAAGCATCTAACAACGCGTTTCTAGGAATCTAAACAAAGTTTCATGCAACATGAGTGCTTATAAGTGTCTCAATGACGTTTGTACTAGTTTCACGAACTTATGAAACATCTAACAACGTGGTTTCTAGGATTCTAAACCAAGTTTCATGTAACATGAGTAATTATAAGTGTCTCAATGAGCTTTGTACAAGTTTTAAGAACCTATGAAACATTTAACAACGCGTTTCTAGGAATCTAAACCAAGTTTCATGCAACATGAGTGCTTATAGGTGTCTCAATGAGCTTTGTACATGTTTGACGAATTTAAGAAACATCTAACAACGCGTTTCTAGGACTTTAAACCAAGTTTCATGGAACATGAGTGATTATAAGTGTCTCAATGATCTTTGTACAAGTTTGACGAACTTATGAAACATCTAACAACGCGTTTCTAGGACTCTAAACCAAGTTTTATGCAACATGAGTGTTATAAGTGTCTCAATGAGCTTTGTACAAGTTTGACGAACTTATGAAACATCTAACAACGCGTTTCTAGGACTCTAAACCAAGTTTCATGCAACATAAGTGCTTATAAGTTTCTCAATGGGCTTTGTACAAGTTTGGTGAACTTATGAAACATCTAACAACACGTTTCTAGGACTCTAAACCAAGTTTCATGCAACATGAGTGCTTATAAGTGTCTCAGTGAGCTTTGTACAAGTTTGACGAACTTATGAAACATCTAAAAACGCGTTTCTAGGACTCTAAAGAAAGTTTCATGCAACATAAGTTCTTATAAGTGTCTTAATGAGCTTTGTACAAGTTTGGCGAACATATGAAACATCTAACAACGCGTTTCTCGAACTCTAAACCAAGTTTCAAGCAACATGAGTGATTATAAGTGTCTCAATGAGCTTTGTACAAGTTTGATGAACTTATGAAACATCTAACAACGCATTTTCTTGGACTCTAAACCAAGTTTCATGCAACATGAGTGTTTATAATTGTCTCAATGATTTTTGTACAATTTTCACGAACATATGAAACATCTAACAACGCGTTTCTAGGACTATAAACCAAGTTTCATGCAATATGATTTATTATAAGTGTCTCAATGAGCCTTGTACAAGTTTTACGAACTTATGAAACATCTAACAACGTTTTTTCTAGGACTCTAAACAAATTTTCATGCAACATGAGTGCTTATAAGTATCTCAATGAGCTTTGTACAAGTTTGACGAACTTATGAAACATCTAAGAACGCGTTTCTAGAACTCTAAACCTAGTTTCTTGCAACATGAGTGCTTATAAGTGTCTCAATGAGCTTTGTACAATTTTGACGAACTTATGAAACATCTAAAAACGCATTTTCTAGGACTCTACACCAAGTTTCATGCAACATGAGTGCTTATAAGTGTCTCAATGAGCTTTGTACAAGTTTTACGAACTTATGAAACATCTAACAACACGTTTCTAGGACTCTAAACTAAGTTTCATGCAACATGAGTGCTTATAAGTGTCTCAATGAGCTTTGTACAAGTTTCACAAACTTATGAAACATCTAACAACGTGTATCTAGGACTCTAAACCAAGTTTCATGCAACATGAGTGCTTATAAGTGTCTCAATGAGCTTTGTACAATTTGACGAACTTATGATACATATAAAAACACGTTTCTAGGACTCTAAACCAAGTTTCATGCAACATGAGTGCTTATAAGTTTCTCAATGAGGTTTGTACAAGATGGACGAACTTATGAAACATCTAACCACGCAATTCTAGGACTCTAAACCAAGTTTCTTGCAACATTAGTGCTTATAAGTGTCTCAATGAGTTTTGTACAAGTTTGACAAACTTATGAAACATCTAACAACGCATTTCTATGACTCTAAACAAAGTTCATGCAACATGAGTGCTTATAAGTGTCTCAATTAGCTTTGTACAAGTTTCACGAACTTATGAAATATCTAACAACGTTGTTGCTAGGACTCTAAACCATGATTCATGCAACATGAGTGCTTATAAGTGTCTCAATGAGCTTTGTACAAGTTTGACGAACTTATGAAACATCTAACAACGCAATTCTAGGATTCTAAACCAAGATTCATGCAACACGAGTGCTTATAAGTGTCTCAATGAGCTTCGTACAAGTTTGACAAACTTATGAAACATCTAACAACGCGTTTTTAGGACTCTAAACCAAGTTTCATGAAATATAGTGCTTATACGTGTCTCAATGAGCTTTGTACAAGTTTTAAGAACTTATGAAACATTTAACAACGCGTTTCTAGGATTCAAAAACAAGTTTCATGCAACATTAGTGCTTATAGGTGTCTCAATGAGCTTTGTACAAGTTTTACAAACTTATGAAACATCTAACAACGCGTTTCTAGGACTCTAAACCAAGTTTCATGCAACATGAGTGCTTATAAGTATCTCAATGAGCTTTGTACAAGTTTTACGAAGTTATGAAACATCTAACAACGCGTTTCTAGGACTCTATACCAAGTTTCATTCACATGACTGCTTATAAGTGTCTCAATGAGATTTGTACAAGTTTGACGAACTTATGAAACATCTAAGAACGCATTTTAGAACTCTAAACCAAGTTTCATGCAACATGAGTGCTTATAAGTGTTTCAATGAGGTTTGTACAATTTTGACGAACTTATGAAATATCTAACAACGCGTTTTCTAGGACTCTAAACCAAGTTTTATGCAACATGAGTGCTTATAAGTTCCTCAATGAGCTTTGAACAAGTTTTACGAACTTATGAAACATCTAATAATGCGTTTTACGATTCTAAACCAAGTTTCATGCCACATGAGTGATTATAAGTGTCTCAATGAGTTGTGTAAAAGTTTCACGAACTTATGAAACATATAAGAACGCGTTTCTTGGACTCGAAACCAAGTTTCTTGCAACATGAGTGCTTATAAGTTCATCAATGAGCTTTGTTAAAGTTTGACGAACTTATAAGATATCTAACAATGTGGTTACTAGGATTAAACCAAGCTTCATTCAAAATAAGTGCTTATAAGTGTCTGAACGAACTTATGAAACATCTCACAACGTGGTTTCTAGGACTATTAATCAAGTTTCATGCAACAATAGTGCTTATAAGTGTCTCAATTAGCTTTTTACAAGTTTGACGAACTTATAAAACATATAACAACGCGTTTCTAGGACTCTAAACCAAGTTTCATGCAACATTTGTGGTTATAAGTTCCTCAATGAGTTTTGTACAAGTTTGACGCACTTATGAAACATCTAACAACACGTTTCTAGGATTCTTAACCAAGGTTCATGCAACATAAGTGGTTATAAGTGTCTCGATGAGTTTTGTATAAGTTTGACAAACTTATGAAACATCTAACAACCCGTTTCTAGGACTTTAAACCAAGTTTCATGAAACATGAGTGATTAAAAGTGTCTCACTGAGCTTTGTTGTTAAAGTTTGACAAAATTATGAATCATTTAACAACATGGTTTCTAGAACTCTAAACCAAATTTCATGCAACATGAGTGCTTATAAAATCCTCAAAGAGTTTTGTACAAGTTTCACGAACTAATGAAATATCTAACAACGCAATTCTAGGACTCAAAACCAAGTTTCATGCAACATGAATGCTTATAAGTGTCTCAATGAGCTTTGTACAAGTTTGACAAACTTATGTAATATCTAACAACTTGTTTCTACGACTCTAAACCAAGTTTCATGCAACATGAGTGATTATAATTGTCTACGTGAGCTTTATACAAGTTTGACGAACTTATGAAACATCTATCAACGCGTTTCTAAGACTCTTAACCAAGTTTCATGCAACATGGGTGCTTATAAATTCTCAATGAGCTTTGTACAAGTTTGACGAACATATGAAACAACTAACAACGCGTTTCTAGGAATCTAAACCAAGTTTCGTGCAACAAAAGTTCTTATAAGTTCCTCAATGATCTTTGTACAAGTTTGACAAACTTATGAAACATCTAGCAGCGCGTTTCTAGGACTTTAAACCAAGTTTTATGCAACATGCGTTCTTAAAAGTTCCTCAATGAGCTTTGTACAAGATCCACGAACTTATGAAACATGAAACAACGTGTTTCTAGGACTCTAAGCCAAGTTTCATGCAACATGAGTGCTTATAATTTCTTCAATCAGATTTGTACAAAATTCACGAACTTATGAAACATCTCACAAAGCGTTTCAAGAACTCTAAACCAAGTTTCATGCAACATGAGTGCTTATAAGTGTCTCAATGAGCTTTGTACAAGTTTTACGAACTTATGAAACATCAAACAACGAGTTTCTAGGACTCTAAAACAAGTTTCATGCAACATGAGTGCTTATAAGTATCTCAATGAGCTTTGTACAAGTTTGACAAACTTATGAAACATCTAACAACGCGTTTCTAGGACTCTAAACCAAGTTTCAGGCAACATGAGTTCTTATAAGTGTCTCAATGAGCTTTGTAAAAGTTTTAAGAACTTATGAAACATCAAACAACGCGTTTCTAGGACTCTAAACCAAGTTTCATGCAACATGAGTGCTTATAAGTGTCTCAATGAGCTTTTTACAAGTTTGTCGAACTTATGAAACATCTAACAACGCAATTCTAGAACTAAACCAAGTTTCATGCAACATGACTGCTTATAAGTTCCTCAATGATCTTTGTAAAAGTTTCACAAATTTATGAAACATATAACAACACAATTCTAGGACTCTAAACCAAGTTTCATGCATCATGAGTGATTATAAGTGTCTCAATGAGCTTTTTACAAGTTTGACGAACTTATGAAACATGTAACAACGCGTTTCTAGGACTCTAAACCAAGTTTCATGCAACATGAGTGCTTATAAGTTCCTCAATGAGTTTTATACAAGTTTCACGAACTTATGAAACATCTAATAATGCGTTTCTACGATTCTAAACCAAGTTTCATGCCACATGAGTGATTATAAGTGTCTCAATGAGTTGTGTAAAAGTTTCACGAACTTATGAAAAATATTACAACGCGTTTCTTGGACTCGAAACCAAGTTTCTTGCAACATGAGTGCTTATAAGTTCCTGAATGAGCTTTGTTAAAGTTTCACGAACTTATGAAACATATAAAAACGTGTTTCTTGGACTCTAAACAAGTTTCATGCAACATGAGTGATTATAAGTTTCTCAATTACCTTTGTACAAGTTTGACGAACGTATGAAACATCTATAAATGCGTTTCTAGGACACTAAACCAAGTTTCATACAACATGAGTGCTTATAAGTGTCTGAATGAGCTTTGTACAAGTTTGACGAACTTATGAAACAAGTTCCACAAACTAATGACACATCTAACAATGCGTTTCTAGGACTATCAAACAAGTTTCATGCAACATGAGGTATTATAAGTTCCTCAAAGAGCTTTGTATAAGTTTCACAAACTTATGAAACATATAACAACGCGTTTCTAGGACTCTAAACAATTTTTCACGTAACATAAGTGCTTATAAGTTTCTCAATGTGCTTTGTTAAAGTTTGACGAACTTATGAAACATATAACAATGTGGTTTCTAGGACCCTAAACAAAGCTTCATTCAAAATTAGTGCTTATAAGTGTCTGACTGAGCTTTGTACAAGTTTGAAGAACTTATGTAACATCTAACAACGAGTTTCTACAACTCTAAACCACGTGTCATGCGACATGAGTGCTTATAAGTGTCTTAATGAGCTTTGTACAAGTTTGACGAACTGATGAAACATCTAACAACACAATTCTAGGACTCTAAACCAAGTTTTATGAAACATTAGTGCTTATAAGATCCTCAATGGGCTTTGTAAAAGTTTCACGAATTTATGAAACATCGAACAACGCGTTTCTAGGACTTTTAAAGAGGTTTCATGCAACATGAGTGCTTATAAGTATCTCTATGAGCTTCGTACAAGTTTGACGAACTTATGAAACATCTAACAACTTCTTTCTAGGACTCTAAACCAAGTTTCATGCAACATGAGTGCTTATAAGTGTTTGAATCAGATTTGTACAAGTTTCACGAACTTATGAAACATCTAACAACGCGTTTCTGGGACTCTAAACCAAGTTTCATGCAACATGAGGTCTTATAAGTGTCTCAATTACCTTTGTACAAGTTTGACGAACTTATGAAACATATAACAACGCGTTTCTAGGACTCTAAACCAAGTTTCTTGCAACATTTGTGCTTATAAGTGTCTCCATGAGCTTTTTAAAAGTTCGACGAATTTATGAAACATATAACAACGCGTATCTAAGACTCTAAACCAAGTTTCATCCGACATGAGTGCTTATAAATTCCTCAATGAGCTTTGTAAAACTATAAAGAACTAATGAAATATCTAACATGCAAAATGAGTGTTTATAAGTGTCTCAATGAGGTTTGTACAAGTTTGACGAACTTATGAAACATCTAACAAAGTGTTTCTACGACTCTAAACCAAGTTTCATGGAACATGAGTGATTATAAGTGTCTCAATGAACTTTGTACATGTTTCACGAACTTATCAAACATACAACAACGCGTTTCTACGACTCTAAACCAAGTTTCATGCAACATGAGTGCTTATAAGTGTCTCAATGAGCTTTGTAGAAGTTTCACGAACTTTTGAAACATCTAACAACGCGTTTCTAGGAATCTAAACCAAGTTTCATGCAACATGAGTGAGTATAAGTGTCTCAATGAGCTTTGTACAAGTTTGACGAACTTATGAAACATCTAACAACACGTTTCTGGAACTCTAAACCAAGTTTCATGCAACATGAATGCTTATAAGTTCCTCAATGAGCTTTGTACAAGTTTCACGAATTTATGAAACATCTAACAACGCGTTTCTAAGACTCTAAACCAAGTTTCATGCAACCTGAGTGATTATAAGTGTCTCAATGAGCATTTTACAAGTTTGGCGAACTTATGAAACATCAAACAACGCGTTTCTAGGATTCTAAACCAAGTTTCATGCAACATGAGTGCTTATAAGTGTCTCAATGAGCTTTTTACAAGTTTGGCAAACTTATGAAACATCTAACAACGTAATTCTAGGACTCTAACCCAAGTTTCATGCAACATGAGTGCTTATAAGTTTGATATGAGCGTGGAACCGGATGGCCAAGCAAAACCGGAACCGGATGCCCGAGCAAAACCGGAGCCCGAGCATCGAGCAAAACCGGAACCCGATCATCGAGCAAAACCGGAGCCCGATCATCGAGCAAAACCGGAGCCGGATCATCGAGCAAAACCTGAGCCGGATTCCGAGCAACCAGAAGGAGCGATCACACGATCGAAAGCCAAGGAACTAGCTAAGGAAGCTCAAGCCATGATCATGAAGGAAGAACGGAGAGGACAAGCTGGGAGCCTCTTCAACGTGCACACAATGGCCTAGAGACAAGACCAAGGTAATTAGGCTAAGCGACTCGGTGATTCAACTTAGTTTGCTTAGCCACGTCGGTTGCTTAGCCACATTACCTTGAAGAGTGTAAGAGACGAGGCACTATACACGCTACTCGTCGTTTAAGTCGCACATCATGCCGTTTTACATTTTTCCGTAAAAGACTTGTCGTTTTATTTGTTTCCTTATTTGGATTATGCGCATAAAACCTAGGGAAGAGAACGAGTTGTGTTGTCTCTTCCCCTATATAATGGTTGCGCCGCTTTGGTGCAAAAGTTAGTCAACTTTTTACCTAAAATCTTCTAGTGGACTCCTCTCGGTTCCTTTGCGAACTTGAGCCGCTTACAAGCATAGTTGCTTCCAAGCGTCTCTTCTATCCATTAAGGCGGTTGCTTCATAGCTTCCTTGAGACGTTCCCCTTCCATCTATCGCTTCCACCTCTCCATCTCCACTTCCTAACCCGAAGTTATCCACCGTTTCCCCTCCGAATCCGCTACGGTTTCTCTCCATCGTATTACTCGCCTTATCACGTAGTTTCGGTCCGAACTAAGGACGTATCACGTGGTATCATATCCAAACTCTGTACCAAAGGCTGAGTCGTTTCTTTCCCCTTTAACTATTACAACTTCGAATCTGCTTGCTAGAACCTATCGTGTGTTGCATCTGTTGTTGTTAGTATTGAAGTTGTGATAGTTTCCTGTTCTTGTTGATTGATTAGTGTGCGGCGGCGAAATAGGGTTTAGATCTTTAAAACATAGTCGCGTATTTTGAAAACGAGTTGTAACAAATTTCCTTTTTGCCCAAAACTCGCGTTTTATTAAACTTGTCCGAATTTCCTTTTTGTTAAACGCGCAACTCGTCTTGCCTTTTTTTTCAAAACGTTTGCTCCGACTTCCTTTTTGGTTTTCTTGCTTGTCACGCGTGTCCGTGTCTTGTGGTGTGAAGTTATTTGTTTATTCCATTCTGTGAACTACTTACTGCGAGCTACGTTTCCGTGTAACAAGTACCATGTCCCTATCACCGGAAGCACTCGATGATCTCAAGAAGCTCATCGCAGCGCAGGTGGCTGAAGTCGTGTCCCTGCTACTTCCTCAACAAATTGCCCAGCAACTTACTCTGGAACGTGAGAGGCAAACTAAGGAAACTTCGGACTCTGAGGGTGGGTCAACGCCAACTCCATCCGATGCCATGCAGATTTGCAAAGGTAAGGGCGTTGCCGGTACATCTAGATTCCAGGCAATCCGCAACCTCCGTCCAACCAACGCAAAAGAGCAGAGGGTACCACGGCAACGGGTACACGCTGAGCTGAGGGAGCCAGAGGACAGAGCTCCCGGGCGTAGGCCACACGCTGCTCCACGCCGTCCTACACAGACCATAGCCGGGCAACGTGTCTACATCGGCTCTAGCGACGAGTATTATGGCGTCAACGCCTCTGACAGTAGTAGGCGTAGCCGGAGACGTGAGAGGCGTGACAGAGATGACCCAAGAGACCCGGAGAGCCAGCAACTAAAGCATATCAAGGCCAAGTTCCCACCATTTCTCGGCAAGAATGATCCGGAAGCCTATCTTGACTAGGAAAAGAAGATGGAGTCCAGCTTCTTATGCCATGATACATATGCCATGATACATATGCCTCAAACAAGGTAAAGATAGTCGTCTCAGAATTCAGTGAGTATGCACTTTTGTGGTGGGATCAGCTTTGCACCACACGGAACCGCCATAATGAGCTGCCCATCACCACTTGGCACCAACTCACTACCCACTTGAGAAAAAGGTTTGTGCCGAGCCATTACCACCGGGAAGTTCTCAACAAGCTGAGAAAGCTCACCCAAGGGTCCACCGCAGTCCGAGACTACTTCCAAGAGATGGAAACCCTTCTCATCAGAGCCGGACTAAAGGAAGATGAGGAAGTAACCATGGCGCGGTTCATTGGTGGACTCAGCCGAGACATCCAGGACAAGATGGAGCTCCACATTTATATGGACCTTGAGGAACTCGTGCACAAGGCAGAACTAGTGGAGAGTCAGAACAAGAGAAGATACGCCAAGCCGAGCTTCTCCTCCACGACCAACAAACCCAAGGAATTCATACCTTCTCGACCACCTTTCTCCAAGGATGCCAAGCCTACTTCCACGACAAAAGAAGAGGTCACGTTTGATACCAAGGGCAGAACCAACACCTCCTCCAGCAACGTTAGGTGTTTTAGATGCCAAGGGATGGGACACTACTCGAGAGACTGCCCCAACAAGAAAGTCTTCATGATTCTGGACAACGGAGAGGTAGTTCCACAAGCTTCTAATTCAGATCCAGAAGATGGAGAGGAGGAGGAGGAAGCCGCAGCTGTTGGAGAGATGATGGTAGTCAGGAGGACGTTGAGTGTCCAGAACCAACCGGAGGAGCTAGTGCAGAGAAACCACCTCTTCCACACACGCTGCCTGGTCAAAGGAAAGGTATGCAGCCGAATCATAGATGGGGTTAGCTGCACCAATGTCGCCAGTGAGCTAATGGTCCAGAAACTGAGCCTAGAGACCATCACCCATCCCCGGCCATACAAGTTGCAGTGGCTCAACGATAGTGGTGCTCTCACCGTCACACAACAGGTCCGTTTCACTCTGTCCATAGGAAAGTATGAAGACGAGTTCCTTTGTGATGTCATACCCATGAAATATAGTGCTTATACGTGTCTCAATGAGCTTTGTACAAGTTTTAAGAACTTATGAAACATTTAACAACGCGTTTCTAGGATTCTAAAACAAGTTTCATGCAACATTAGTACTTATAGGTGTCTCAATGAGCTTTGTACAAGTTTTACAAACTTATGAAACATCTAACAACGCGTTTCTAGGACTCTAAACCAAGTTTCATGCAACATGAGTGCTTATAAGTGTCTCAATGAGCTTTGTACAAGTTTTAAGAACTTATGAAACATTTAACAACGTGTTTCTAGGACTCTAAACCAAGTTTCAAGCAACATTAGTGCTTATAGGTGTCTCAATGAGCTTTGTACAAGTTTTACAAACTTATGAAACATCTAACAACGCGTTTCTAGGACTCTAAACCAAGTTTCATCAACATGAGTGCTTATAAGTATCTCAATGAGCTTTGTACAAGTTTTACGAACTTATGAAACATCTAACAACGCGTTTCTAGGACTCTATACCAAGTTTCATTCAACATGACTGCTTATAAGTGTCTCAATGAGATTTGTACAAGTTTGACGAACTTATGAAACATCTAAGAACGCATTTTAGAACTCTAAACCAAGTTTCATGCAACATGAGTGCTTATAAGTGTCTTAATGAGGTTTGTACAATTTTGACGAACTTATGAAATATCTAACAACGCGTTTTCTAGGACTCTAAACCAAGTTTCATGCAACATGAGTGCTTATAAGTGTCTCAATGAGCTTTGTACAAGTTTGACGAACTTATGAAACATCTAACAACGCGTTTCTAGGACTCTAAACCTAGTTTCATGCAACATGAGTGTTTATAAGTTTCTCAAAGAGCTTTGTACAAGTTTCACGAATTTATGAAACATTTAACGCCGCGTTTCTAGGACTCTAAACCAAGTTTCATGCAACATAAGTGTTTATAAGTGTCTCAACGGGCTTTGTACAAGTTTAACTAATTATGAAACATTAGTGATTATAAGTGTCTCAATGTGCTTTGTACAAGTTTCACGAACTTATGAAACATCTAACAACGTGGTTGATAGGACTCTAAACCAAGTTTCATGCAACATGAGTGCTTATAGGTGTCTCAATGAGCTTTGTAATAGTTTTACGAACTTATGAAACATCTAACAACGCGTTTCTTGGACTCTATACCAAGTTTCATGCAATATGAGTGCTTAGAAGTGTCTCAATGGGCTTTGTAAAAGTTTGACGAACTTATGAAACATCTAACAACACGTTTCTAGGACTCTAAACCAAGTTTCATGGAACATGAGTGCTTATATGTGTCTCAGTGAGCTTTGTACAAGTTTGACGAACTTATGAAACATCTAAAAACGCGTTTCTAGGACTCTAAAACAATTTTCATGCAACAGAAGTTCTTATAAGTGTCTTAATGAGCTTTGTACAAGTTTGACGAACTTATGAAACATCTAACAACGTGTTTCTAGGAATCTAAACCAAGTTTCATGCAACATGAGTGCTTATAAGTGTCTCAATGACGTTTGTACTAGTTTCACGAACTTATGAAACATCTAACAACGTGGTTTCTAGGACTCTAATCAAGTTTCATGTAACATGAGTAATTATAAGTGTCTCAATGAGCTTTGTACAAGTTTTAAGAACCTATGAAACATTTAACAACACGTTTCTAGGAATCTAAACCAAGTTTCATGCAACATGAGTGCTTATAAGTGTCTCAATGAGCTTTGTTCATGTTTGACGAATTTAAGAACCATCTAACAACGCGTTTCTAGGACTTTAAACCAAGTTTCATGCAACATGAGTGATTATAAGTGTCTCAATGAGCTTTGTCCACGTTTGACGAACTTATCAAACATCTAACAACGCGTTTCTAGGACTCTAAACCAAGTTTTATGCAACATGAGTGGTTATAAGTGTCTCAATGAGCTTTGTACAAGTTTGGCGAACTTATGAAACATCTAACAACGCGTTTCTGGGACTCTAAACCAAGTTTCATGAAACATGAGTGCTTATAAGTGTCTCAGTGAGCTTTGTACAAGTTTGACAAACTTGTCTTAATGAGCTTTGTACAAGTTTGGCGAACATATGAAACATCTAACAACGCGTTTCTCGGACTCTAAACCAAGTTTCAAGCAACATGAGTGCTTATAAGTGTCTCAATGAGCTTTGTACAAGTTTGTTGAACTTATGAAACATCTAACAACGCGTTTTCTAGGACTCTAAACCAAGTTTCATACAACATGAGTGTTTATAATTGTCTCAATGATTTTTGTACAATTTTCACGAACTTATGAAACATCTAACAACGCGTTTCTAGAAATATAAACGAAGTTTCATGCAAAATGATTTATTATAAGTGTCTCAATGAGCCTTGTACAAGTTTTACAAACTTATGAAACATCTAACAACGTTGTTTCTAGGACTCTAAACAAATTTTCATGCAACATGAGTGCTTATAAGTATCTCAATGAGCTTTGTACAAGTTTGACGAACTTATGAAACATCTAACCATGCGTTTCTAGGACTCTACACCAAGTTTCATGCAACATAAGTGCTTATAAGTGTCTCAATGTGCTTTGTACAAGTTTGACGAACTTATGAAACATCTAAGAACGCGTTTCTAGAACTCTAAACCTAGTTTCTTGCAACATGAGTGCTTATAAGTGTCTCAATGAGCTTTGTGATACATATAAAAACATATAAAAACACGTTTCTAGGACTCTAAACAAAGTTTCATGCAACATGAGTGCTTATAAGTTTATCAATGAGGTTTGTACAAGATTGACGAACTTATGAAACATCTAACCACGGAATTCTAGGACTCTAAACCAAGTTTCATGCAACATTAGTGCTTATCGGTGTCTCAATGAGCTTTGTACAAGTTTTACAAACTTATGAAACATCTAACAACGCGTTTCTAGGACTCTAAACCAAGTTTCATGCAACATGAGTGCTTATAAGTATCTCAAATAACTTTGTACAAGTTTTACGAACTTATGAAACATCTAACAATGCGTTTCTAGGACTCTATACCAAGTTTCATGCAACCTGACTGCTTATAAGTATCTCAATGAGATTTGTACAAGTTTGACGAACTTATGAAACATCTAAGAACACATTTTAGAACTCTAAACCGAGTTTCATGCAACATGAGTGCTTATAAGTGTCTCAATGAGGTTTGTACAATTTTGACGAACTTATGAAATATCTAACAACGCGTTTTCTAGGACTCTAAACCAAGTTTCATGCAGCATGAGTGCTTATAAATGTCTCAATGAGCTTTGTACAAGTTTGACGAACTTATGAAACATCTAACAACGCGTTTCTAGGATTCTAAACCTAGTTTCATGCAACATGAGTGTTTATAAGTTTCTCAATGAGCTTTGTACAAGGTTCACGAATTTATGAAACATTTAACGACGCAGTTTCTAGAACTCTAAACCAAGTTTAATGCTACATAAGCGATTATTAGTGTCTCAATAAGATTTGTACGAGTTTCACGAACTTATGAAACATCTAAAGACACGGTTTCTAGGACTCTTAACCAAGTTTCATGCTACAGGAGTGCTTATAAGTGTCTCAATGAGCTTTGTACAAGTTTCACGAACTTATTAAACATCTAACAACACATTTCTAGGACTCTAAACCAAGTTTTATGCAACATGAGTGCTTATAAGTGTCTCAATGAGCTTTGTACTAGTTTCACGAACTTATGAGACAGCTAACAAAACGTTTCTAGGACTCTAAACCAAGTTTCATGCAACATGAGTGCTTATAAGTGTCTCAATTAGCTTTGTACAAGTTTGACTAACATATGAAACATCTAACAACGTGGTCTTTAGGACTCTAAACCAAGTTTCATGCAACATGAGTGACTATAAGTGTCTCAATGAGCTTTGTACAAGTTTGACGAACTTATGAAACATCTAACAACGCGTTTTCTAGGACTCTAAACCAAGTTTCTTGCTACATGAGTGTTTATAAGTGTCTCAATGAGATTTGTACAATTTGACGAACTTATGAAACGTCTGACAACGCGTTTCTAGGACTCTAAACCAAGTTTCATGCAACATGAGTGCTTATAAGTTTCTCAATGAGCTTTGTACAAGTTTCATGAATTTATGAAACATCTAACGACACAGTTTCTCGGACTCTAAACCAAGTTTAATGCTACATAAGCTTTTATTAGTGTCTCAATGAGCTTTGTACAAGTTTCACGAACTTATGAAACATCTAACGACGCGGTTTCTAGGACTCTTAACCAAGTTTCATGCTACATGAGTGCTTATAAGTGTCTCAATGAGCTTTGTACAAGTTTCACGGACTTATTAAACATCTAAAAATGCATTTCGAGGACTCTAAACCAAGTTTCATGCAACATGAGTGCTTATAAGTGTCTCAATGAGCTTTTTACTAGTTTCACGAACTTATGAGACATTTAACAACGCGTTTCTAGGACTCTAAACCAAGTTTCATGCAACATGAGTGCTTATAAAGGTCTCAATGAGCTTTGTACAAGTTTGACGAATTTATGAAACATCTAACGACGCGGATTCTAGGACTCTAAACCAAGTTTCATGCTACATGAGTGCGTATAAGTATCTCAATAAGCTTTGTACAAGTTTTAATAAACTTATGAAACATGTAACAACGCGTTTCTAGGACTATAAACCAAGTTTCATGCAACATGAGTGCGTATAAGTATCTCAATAAGCTTTGTACAAGTTTTACGAACTTATGAAACATCTAACAACGCGTTTCTAGGACTTTATACCAAGTTTCATGCAACATGAGTGCTTATAAGTGTCTCAATGAGGTTTGTACAATTTTGATGAACTTATGAAATATCTAACAACGCGTTTTCTAGGACTCTAAACCAAGTTTCATGCAACATGAGTGCTTATAAGTGTCTCAATGAACTTTGTACAAGTTTGACGAACTTATGAAACATCTAACAACGCGTTTCTAGGACTCTAAACCTAGTTTAATGAAACATGAGTGTTTATAAGTTTCTCAATGAGCTTTGTACAAGTTTCACGAATTTATGAAACATATAACGACGCAGTTTCTAGAACTCTAAACCAAGTTTAATGCTACATAAGCGAGTATTAGTGTCTCAATAAGATTTGTACAAGTTTGACGACCTTATGAAACATCTAACGACGCGGATTCTAGGACTCTAAACCAAGTTTCATGCTACATGAGTGATTATAAGTGTCTCAATGAGCTTTGTACAAGTTTGACGAACTTATGAAACATCTAACAACGCGTTTCTAGGACTCTAAACCAAGTTTCACGCAACATGAGTGCTTATTAGTGTCTCAATGAGCTTTGTACAAGTTTGACGAACTTGTGAAACATCTAACGACGCAGATTCTAGGACTCTAAACCAAGTTTCATGCAAAATGAGTGCTTATAAAGGTCTCAATGAGCTTTGTACAAGTTTGACGAACTTATGAAACATCTAACGACGCGGATTCTAGGACTCTAAACGAAGTATCATGCTACATGAGTGCTTATAAGTGTCTCAATGAGATTTGTACAAGTTTTACAAACTTATGAAACATGTAACAACGCGTTTCTAGGACTCTAAACCAAGTTTCATGCAACATGAGTGCTTATAAGTATCTCAATGAGAACCCTGCACTTCATTTTTATCTTCAAAGAGCTGATGTTTGCTTGTGGACACGCGTCCACTTTCCTGGAGATAGATACAATCTCACTACGAGTAACATTGCGGAGTCCCTGTATAAGGTTATATCACAGGCACGGAGCTTGCCAATTGTGCATTTACTTGAAGTAGTGCGATCTATGATGACGAGATGGTTTTCGAAAAGGAGAAACGATGCAAAGAAAATGTCTACATCACTAACTCGTGGAGTGGAGAAGTTGTTGGAGGTTTTTTCCCCTTTTTGTAGATTTTTTATATTGTGAAATAAATGCGAGAGTGTGCTTGTAGGTTAACTTGTTTTGTTCTTTTAGGGTCGAGTAGAGCGGCGAGACGTATACTTGTACAAGAAATTGATGAGCAACAAATGCACGTCTCAAGCCGACCTCATCATATGTAGTGAACTTGAGAGAGAGAATTTGTTCTTGTCGTAGGTTTGATTTGGAGAAATTGCCTGTTCTCATGCCATAGGCTGCAGCGAGAGAGTTTAAATCTCTCTCGGATATCTTGTTGTCATCCCTATTATTTCAGCAAAAACTTGTACCGGGGATACGCGGACATAATTATGCCGAGAGATATAACATTACCAATTCCAGAGGTAGTTGATTCAAAGGTCTGTTTACCACCTCTGGTTCGGAACCAACCAGGAAGGCCAAAAAAGAGTAGAATCAAATCAGCAATGGAGAAGGCATTGGCCAAGAAAAGGCCAAGGAAACAACACAAATGCAACAGCTGTGGAGAAGAAGGGCATAATCGAAAGACTTGCAACACATAAGTTTATCTATTTCAAATGTAACAGAATTCATAAATTTTCATATTTTTATGGTTTCTTTGCATAATAAATGTACGACTTTCATGGATTACAAATACATCTGCACACACTATAACAAATCTGCGAACCTCTATAATAAATCTGCAATACTATATAAAAACTCTACAATACATAATATAAACTATACAACACTGTTTTCATGTTTAGGGTTCATGTTTCAACCATTTTTGGGGCTTAGGGTTCTTGTTTCAACCATTTTTAGGGTTTAGGATTCATGTTTCATTTCAACCATTTTTGTCTTCGAAAAACTCTACATAATAACTCTGCATTACCATTTAGACAAATCTACAAGACTATAAAAATAAATCTGCAATATTTTACAGAAAATACATAATTGCTAGTTTGCTACAACCAATTTTACATGTTTCATACATTACTTGAACAAAGAAACGACAACAACAGCTACAACCAATGTAATGACAACAACGAACAGCTTGTTCATCAAATTCTTGAGCTCAACCATGTCGGTTTTTGTTTTCTTCGCCATGTCATCAACGCTTTCAAATTTTTCGAACTGTTCTTTTATGTCTTCCATCATAACCTCGTCCCACCACTCCCGCATATGTGCTCCTCCATCCTACATAACTATGTAACTCACTTATGCACATTTACAATAAATTAAGAAAGAACAAAAACCTGAGAACAAACTTACGTTTCGAGAAGTACAAGTGTAGTATAACCTTACCGGGTATCTTTTCGAGGACGACGCCTCTAGGATAACATCCTCGCCACAAAAACAGATCTTTTGATGATCAAAATGAACTGGATCTGCATCATGGTTGTAACTACGTACCTCGTCATCGTCGTCGTATACGTATTCAGGAGCTTTGGTTGGATCGCTAAGACTGTAACTGAATGTTCTTCCCATCGTCGTTTTTCTTCTATTCTCACCGCCGTCGATGAGAGTGAATGCATGTGAAAAAAAACCCTAATTTTTATCTTAATTAGGGAAATAAATGTAAAACGTTGCGTTTTGAGAAAGTGGGAAACAAATCTACAAAACAGTTAAATAAATCTGCAACATTCAGTTAAAAATCTGCAACATAGAAATTTATAATCTGCAACACGTGAACTAAAAATCTGCAATACTAATAACATTAAAAGTTGCTGAAAAAGATGAAGAGTTCTACATAAGGAAAAAAATTAAAACAACAAAAACAACAATAACGACAGAGAAATTAAAACATTGTTTCATTTCATGAAGTAAAGACCATGCGTAAGCCAGTCAATTGGTTCCGGAGTGCTCTCATCAATCTCCTTCTTAACATTTTCTTTCTTGGCTTCAAGGATCGCATCTTAGTTTTCAAACGAGAGATCGGGGTTATCAATCATGGCTTCAATCATCGCCATCTTTCCAGTGATCATAGCCCACTTGAACTCCAACTTATTCTTCTTCGCGATTTGTTCCTTCTCTGCCTTTGCTAATCGCAAGAGAGCATGGTAGCGCTGTTTCGCCTCTTTATTTGCCATCCTGACCTCGTGTTCAACAATTTCATCCATCGTTGCATCGGATTTCCTTTTCAAACCAGTGATGTTTCTGTTAGAACTTCCTTCTCCTTCCATTTCTACAACAACAAAGCGATTTACGTTGAACTATAACAAGAAGAGATTGTATTTATACAAAGATTTTGGGCGATTGGATACAAGAAAGTGGAGAATTGGAGAAGAGAGTGGGCGATTGGATATAAGAAAGTGGAGAAGTGGAATACGTAGGAAGTGGAGAAGTGGAAGAGCGAAGTAGAGAAGTGGAAGAGTCGAAGTAGAGAAGTGGAAGAGTCAAAAGGACACGAATTTTAGTTATTTTTTCATAATACTAAACAAATCAGCAGAAATAGAAAACACATCTGCAACGCATATTAATATACTCTCCAACACGTGATAATATAAATCTGCGAACCCCTAAACAAATCATAATTTCACTATTGTACATTGTCTCATCCACTAAAAACACCTAAACACTAGACTCTTTATGTTGTTTTACCGTCTTCCTACCATCAATTGTACCCGCCCCGTTTCTAATAATGTTATTGTGATATTTCATGTTAATTTTGATTTTTATTGAGCTACCTTTCAAATAAACAAACCATGCATAGATTAACTCAAAATTAACAAAAAATAGAGTAACCCTAAACAAACCCTAAACAAATCTACTAAACCTAAATAAGTCTTCAAAACTGTGAATTAAGTCTACACCACATAAAAGTATAACTCTACGAACCCCTAATTTGACCGTAAACAAATCTGCTAACCCCTAATTTGATCGTAAACAAATCTGCTAACAAATCTGAAATAAACATGCAATACATAAACTTGTTTACAAATAAGTACACAAAGGATAAAAGTTCCCATGATTAACCTCCAAATAAGTTTAACACAAATGATTAAAGTTTCATCTTGAAGACACAAATAAGTTTAACACATAAAATACAGAACCATGATAACGAAATCAATCGATTCATCTTTTAGGCGGGAATTGATATCTCAACACGTTGAGTCGGCGGGCCGACCGGTCCAAGGTGGGATATGGTTCCACCCGATGCCTCTGGAACTTCATGGTAGATATCAGTCGCATATCTCTCTCGGATTTCTTGAATGGTTGCATCACTCAGACCGTCGAAATTCGTCCCCAACGCTAGGCACTCAATGTATTTTACAGCGAAGACACCACAATCACCAGCTTTATAGTTCCTCGGAACCCCGTTCACTTTTCTAAACACTTCGAACATCTCGGTAGAAGGTTCACGGTCTTCTGGCAGTATATAATGGTTAAGAATTATCGGGATTAACTTCCTCAGGAACATGCATTCTTCAACCATCTTCTCATCCTTGCAGTGATTTGGAATGAAGTCGTAGATATAAATCTTAGACTTCTTCAAATTAACATCAAGAGCAACCCAGTGATCCTTCGTAACATTAAGGACCATGTAGACATTGTCAATGTCATACCACCATCTTTTGTGTGTTTTGGAATCTTCAGGAAGAAGACCATTGAAAACCTCCTCGTAGACCTTATCAAGTGTCCAGGTGATTTTGTTGCGTACGTTTGCAAGCGCCATATAATCATTTTTCCACGTTGACATAATGATAGGACACAAGAATGCAACACGTGGTCTGTAAGGTGAATTAGGAAGCATAGATCTCCTACGGAACAATGTCATAATTATATCCATATGCTGCAAGTTTGAAAACATAAACGTCAAACAAATCTTTAAACAACTCTGCAAATCACTAAACAACTCTACTTCACCATTAAACAACTCTGCAAATTATTAAACAACTCTACAACACCTACAAAAAATCTACAAGACTAAAAACAACTCTGATTCACCTTTGAACAACTCTGCAAATCATTAAACAACTCTACACCTACTGAGACAATCTACTAGACTAAAAAACAACTCTACTTCACAATTAAACAACTCCGCAACACCATTAAACAAATTTTCAAACCATTAAAACAAATCTACCACACCTACTGAGACAATCTACAAGACTAAAAACAACTCTACCACACAATCAAACAAATCTACAACACTTATAGAACAAATCTGCAAATCACATGATATAAGTCTACGAAATGCTTACCGTATCAGCAAGCCATCCGTAATAACGTTCAGGCCATTCCTCCCTGGTATAACTTAGCTCCGTAAAAAACCTCACATCACGGTTGATGGTTGGGCCAGACCCATTCCTAAAAACAAAGCATATGTTAATTACCTTGCATATGTTAACTATCTTGCATTTAAGATTTTCGTACATACTATATGATCCAATCAGAAAGTATCTGCCATTTCCTCTTGTCCTTTGGTTCAAAAGGATCATAACCATGGACGGATGCCATGATCCGTTTCACTGTAGAGTTTCCCTCGTAAGGGAATTTCGGGATGCTTGATAGATGTGAGCTTCTTTTAGGACGTACGGGAGATTCGGCTTCCTTAATTATGAGTTCTACAAGAGTATCCAACCCAGCCGTACCTTCAACTTCGTCTTCATCATCAGAAGGAGGAGCCATTTGAAGTTCTTTCTTCCTTGTTTCCTCGGTTACGTCTTCAACTTCACATTCTTTTTCTTCTTTTCTTTCTTCTTCCTTTTTTTCTTCTGCTTGTTCTTCTTCTTTTTTTTCTTCAGCTTTCTGTTCTTTTTCTTCAACAATTTTAGGCAGAGGATATCTTGAACGAACATGACCTTTTCTTGTCTTGTACACTCTAAGAGCAGGAGGTATTTTATCTGGTTTTTCTTTTTTCACGGTTTTTAAACCGACTCCTTCCCTCTGCCTTGCCAACCTGGTTTTGACACCTTCTTTTGTTTCTTTCTTGTCATTTAGTTTTTCTCAGCTTCGGGTTTTGAAACCCTCTTTTTAGCTGAGGGTTTTGACACATTCTTTTCAGTTTGGGGTTTTGGCCCCTTCTTTTCAGCTTCATGTTTTGAAACCCTCTTTTCAGCTGAGGGTTTTGATACATTCTTTTCAATTTGGGGTTTTGGCCCCTTCTTTTCAACCTTCTTTTCGTTCTCTTTCTTCTCAGTTTCCATCCAGGACTGCAAAAAATACATAAAAATACAACTATAAAACAAATCAACAATGCACAAAATAACTCTACAACACTAGCGAAGAAATCTACAAAGCATATGAAATAAATCTACAAGACAATTGAAACAAATCTACAAAGTGTCTAAAAACTCTACAATATATAGACTAAATCTACAAGGATCTACGTAAATCTACAATTCTATCACACAAATCTACAAGACCATAATCAAAATCTAAATTAGCATGAAATGTATGTTACTAACCAGATCATCACTGGTATTGTCCTCCTCGCGTTTTCTACTAGACTTGGGGATAACATTACCAACGTCTGCACTGTCCTTCTTGAAAAATTGACGTTTACCTGTCAATTCTTCCTCAACTTTATCAATTCTCCCATCAACTTTTTGAACCACATCAACAAAAGCCTCTCTCACTGCAACAGAGACTGCATCAGAGATCATCTTCTGCACTGCTGACATGGAAAACATTGGCTCTTCATTCTTTCTTCCACTCTTTTTTTTTTAGAAGCTTTACCTTCAGCTTCAGCTACTCTCTCACTCTTCCTCTTCTTAGATTTACCTTCACTTCCACCTTCATCTTCTTCTTTTTCTTCTTGGGATTTTCTCTTCTTAGAAGCATGACCCTTTCTCTTCTTCTTTTTCTCCACTTTTGGCCAAAGCTTAGGATCAAATTGTTATTTAATGATGTCCTCCAACAACTTGTCTAGACTATCATCTAACTCCTTCTTGTTCTCAGGCCAATCAGGATACTTATCCTCCAAAGAAACAGGGCACATATGCCTCGTTCGAACCTATACATAAACATAAACAAATATGCAAATAAGACAAACAAATCAGCAGAAACAAACAACAAATCTGCAACGCATATAAACAAATCAACAGAACAGATAAACAAATCTACAAACCTCTTTATGCTTGGCTTTCTCATCTTCTAAAAACTTTTTCATGTCTATTCTGTTTCGGCCTCCTCTCCACAGCAAAAGTCGAGGGTCATCTACTCCTTCCCTCTTATTCCCTTGTAATTCTCCAATACCGAGAACAGATTCATAAATCCAAATTAGAAGTGCGTGAACACATCCATGTACCCAATAGGTGTTATTCACAAACGAACCTAATCTAATTGAATTTACCAGAGCAGAAAACCCTTCTCTACCCCATGGATAACTCTCAAACTGCTCTTCATCAAAAACTCTCACAACGGCAGAATATGACATTCTTGATCCTGCATGTAGCCCATATATTCCTACATGCGGGAGAATCAAATTAAGTATGAGCTTCTTCTTCTCCGCGCTCTCTCCAACTCTACCACTTTCCAAAGTTTTTAACAACTCATCATATGAAGGAGCTTGGTTTTCAGCAATACCAATATCATTCCATAGCTCGTTTTAAGAGCCGAGGCGGAGGGTTAGCCACTTTGGGTTGACTGGATCATAGTTTAACCACTGTAATTTCTGCAAACTCGTAGAGAGAAAACCTTAGTGGTAGGCCATCAATAACAGACCAAAATTCATGTTTGTTCTTCACTAGTAGTTGATTTGTCAGGAAATAATGGACCGTCTTTGCACACCACGTGAACGACGTGTCAGTAAGCTTTAGAAACACTCCGAGACAGGAGAATCAAATTAAGTATGAGCTTCTTCTTCTCCGCGCTCTCTCCAACTCTACCACTTTCCAAAGTTTTTAACAACTCATCATATGAAGGAGCTTGGTTTTCAGCAATACCAATATCATTCCATAGCTCTGTTTTAAGAGCTGAGTCAGGAGGGTTAGCCACTGGGTTGACTGGATCATAGTTTAACCCTGTAATTTCTGCAAACTCGTAGAGAGAAAACCTTAGTGGTAGGCCATCAATAACAGACCAAAATTCATGTTTGTTCTTCACTAGTAGTTGATTTGTCAGGAAATAATGGACCGTCTTTGCACACCACGTGAACGACGTGTCAGTAAGCTTTAGAAACACTCCGAGACAGGATTCCTTCATGGATTCCCACACATCAACTTCTATGAACTTTTTAGCGTTTTCTATTCTCTTAAGGTAACAACAATGGCTCATGCTTTTTACTTCAAGGGGAGATAATCCTTCCTCATAACGCCTACGTGGATAAGACGCCATTCCTATTTGCCAAAAAGAAAAAAAATCTACAAATTAGATATAACACAGAACAAGTATGCAAAGCAGATGAAACAAGTATACAACACAAAACAAGTATGCAAAGCAGATAAAATGAAACAAATCTACTAAACAGATGAAACGAAACAAATCTACAAATCATTCGAAAGAACACTACAAGCAGATATAAAACTCTACAAAGCAGATCCAAGCTCTACAAAGCAGATGCAAAAACTCTACACATGAATGAAGTGAAGAAAACCAAATCAACGTTGACATGCAACATCAAACAACGAAACACTAAACACTGAACAACGAAACACTAAAACAAAACAGTCAATAACTTACAAACAACGAAACCCTAAAATAGAGATATAACCTTCGAAGTGAAATAAGATGGAAAAAGGAGAGAATGCGAAGACAATGAAGACGAAGAAGAAGGAGAGACGACAAGAAAGACGAAAAAGAAGCGAAGACGACGACGGCGACGAAGAAGAAGCAGAGACGACGACGACGACGAAGAGAGAACGAAGACGGAGACGAGAACACAGACGAAGACGAAGAAGACGATGGTTGACGGCGACAATGAGGAAGAAGAAGACGACGACGAAGAAGACGACGGTTTCCAAAATCGCACGGGAGAGAGGATGAGAGGAAGTTTTTAACGAATAAAATTAAATGATAAATTTCTGGTTTTTTTTATATATATATAATGGCATTTATTAATTGGGTTGTAGACTTGTTATTTCTGTTTGTTGATATGTTTCACCAGATTTCATCCTTTTGTGTCTTCTTTGTAGATTTCTTTGTGTATGCTTTGTAGATTTATATGCATAAATGGCATTTTCGTAAATGGCACAACCGTAAATATTTTTTTGAAATCTATCCTTCAATGTCCATCTCGTGTTTTTTGGAATAACTAGAATGATCCTCCGTTTTCGGGTTACTCTAGTAATAACCAACTTATTAGGATCATTCTAGTGTATTTTCCCTTATTTTATACTAATTAAAGTAAGTTTGTTTTATTATTTGATATATTAAGTAGGGGGAGTTGGTTATAATCTTCAAATATTATATAGTTTCAAAACTATCCCATGTTCAAAAATACTTGAAAACCAACATTATCAAATAACAAGACAATTATATCTTGATGAATTTTGCTTATTTACTTATACAAATTGAGATACGACTTCGTTTTTATTTCTTTTGAGTAAGAATATATCTTTTGGACATAACAATTTTTTGATATGATGTAATTTTTCGAAATGTGTAGTTTTATATTCTACATTTTTTATTTAAAATAGAGTAACTACTATTTTGATTTCATAGTTTGGAGTGTTGTATTGTTTATAATACTTTAATCTATAGTTCCTTAGTGACAGCGGAGCCGTGTATACCTACTTATATATTGGAGGCGAATAAAAAAATGTGCTCTAATTTATATAAAATTTTTAAAAAATAAGAAAATTGTAAATCCATATATTTTCTGGATATTTAAAAAGCTACATAAAACCACAAATGTCAATAACTTGTATTATAATACAATATTTATAAACCCGTAGAAATTAAAACTGAAAATTAGAAAAACATTCGAAATAATATTTTAACCAATAATGAGAATATTGTTACCAATTTTTTATTGTATGCACTTTATCCCAACGATAAGAGTAACCACTATAAGAATAGATATATTTTCACTATACAGACGGTAAAATCGCCTAAAAATTCCCCAACTTTCCAAAAAATGTCGTTTAATTCCCCAACTCGCGTTTGAGCCATTTTATTCCCATACATTTAACCGCGAAACAATTAAATTCCAACTAACGTTGACGAATCCATTTAATCCCATAAATAAAGTCAAACTTTAACTCTCGGTTAAGTGACGTTAACTCCAAAACGAGTGCATTTTTAATGACTTAAAACCTTTTTCAAATCGACAAAATCCCAAATTCTATCGACCAAGAACCCTAAAAATTAATTTCATCAATTTCTCCTTCCTACTAAAAATCAATTTACGATGAGTTCAAGTTCTAAAAAGGTGGGATTTGCGAATAGTCACCGAGGTTTTCAGGCTAAATGTATGTGTGGAGGGGATGTCCAGATTCTAACCGCAAAAACACAAGAGAATCCGGGTCGACCTTTTTCAGATGTTTTTCAAGAAGAGATGTAAGTACTTACCTTTGATTGATGTTTAGGATGTTTGTTTTCAACCTAATTCGATTTTAATCTCATTATGACCGTTTATTCAAATGGGTTGAGGAGGCAATATTTGAGGAACTTGAAGATGTCATTCCTAAAATTGGAATGACTGAATTTGATGTTATTGAGGGTAAGAGTAAGGTGCTTCAGTTAGAAAACGAGATTAAAGAATTGAAAGATGAATCTAAGTTCCTCAAAGAAGAAGCAAAGAAGTGTGGAGTGTATAAGAAAGGTGTAATAGTGCTTATGTGTGTGATGGGGATCGGCATCGGATATGGATTAGCAAAGTAGTTTGTTTTTACCCTTTGCAATGTATATTTGAATCTCTATCAATGTTTGTTGAATCTCTATCAATGTATCTTTGAATATCTTTCAATGTTATTTATTTGGATTCAAATTAGTTTGTTTTGGTGTGTTTTATCATGTATTGAGGTTGTTGTGTCATGTTTGTTTTGGTGTTTTTTAGCAAATTTTGGTGTGTTTTAGCAAATTTTGGCACTTGGTAAAGCTGTTTTTGGTGTGTTTTGAGCTATTTTTTGTGTGTTTTTGACATGTTTTACGACTTCTCACAAAAAGATTAGCAAAATTAGACTAAATAGGTTCTTAAAATTAAACATACTTCAAAGCATAAATAGGTTTTGAAACACAAGCACAAGCATAAATATGTTTTGAAACAAAAGCACAAACATAAACATAAGTTCATAAAAATAAATAAAAGTAACATAAACATCAAGGTTGTGGTTGTGGTGGAGCTTGAGATTGTGGTTGTGGTGGAGCTTGATATGGTGGCTGGGATGGAGGTTGAGATGAAGACTGGGATGAAGCCTTAGCATTTGATGGTTCTCCCTATAAAAAGAAAGAAAGTGTAAGTAAAATCAAATGCGAGTACATATCATCAACAAATCAAATTTAACATAACATACCTCATAGAGTCTTGGTCTATCCACAGGCCTTTTAGGTCCTTTCTCCGCGGTTGGGTTAGAGCAAGTGATCTTATTGTGTCCTACTTGTTCACAGTTAGAACATGTAATAAGACGCTTCTTCTTACCCAAATGAGTCCTGCTAGTAGACGTAGCCTCATAGGCACTTTTCTTCCTATCATAATTACTCGGTCTACCTCTATTGCCTAACCTATACGGTGGTGGTAACACAGGTAACCTACCCTTCCTAGGCCACAATTTCATTCTCTGCACTGGGTTAATACCTCTACCGCAAGTGATTCTGAACTTGTTTGTCAAGAAGTAATCATTCACAAAGTCCCCAACCCTTTACTTCTTTGCAATGATCACACATGCACTATGGATACAAGGAATGCCTGTTAGCTGCCACTTAATACACCCACAAGTGTTGTTATTCATGTCAACACTATAAGATGTCCCATGATAGTCCACCTCATGCATATTTCCACAAGCCGTGAACTTGTGACAATCTTTGGCATTCTCTTTTGTCAACTCTATCTTAGTATGAGCCCTCTTTGTAAACCCTCTTTGCATTACGGACCATGCATTGTCTCCTAATATCCTCTAACAGGTCTAACAAAGGCTTTTTCCTAGCTTCTCTTATGGTCTTATTGAATGATTCACTCAGATTATTAAGGTTGTCATTACAACAAGATCATATCCTAAAAAATGCCCTAGCCCAGGTTTCAGGTTTTGTTTTTAAGAGTGAGTCATACGCACCTGGACTAAAAGCTCTTAAAGCCTGTAAACCGTCTTCATAATCACCCACTGTGAAAACATTATTTTATAGGGTTTATTAGGTAAATGGACCATTTTACGAAAAATAATACAAAAAATAGACCATGCCACTATTCACAATTGTAAAATAGGCTTGTGGGCCATAGTTGTGTAATAAGGTTTGTGTAATAGAAATTTGATGAGGAATTGTGGACTATTTTAATAAATGACCAATTTACCCTTGTGTATATATGTTTTTGTGTATTTTTTTATTATTTTTTTATTTTTTCTATTTTTCATTTTTCTCACGTTTCTTCATTCTTTCTCTTTCTTTCTTTTTTTATCTTTTCTCTCATATCTTCTCTCTTCTTTCTTTTCTCTTGATTCAAATTCATATTTTATTTTTTTCAAGTTTTCTTTTTCTTTATTCATATTTCTTTCTCTTAATTGCATTCAATTACATCCATTTGCACATTTTAGCGGACGGTGTACAATTGCTGGATATCAGATTCAATTCATCTGTACAATGTACGTAACTCACTTGGTGTATATATATATGAAAGTATTTGTATAGGATAATGGTGTGTGTATATGAGCTTTAAATGTGGTGCATGATATGTTGACTTGTGTAAGTTTTTGTTTGAAAACATTAAATGCGTTTCTCTTTTTATTTTATTTTTCTTTCTTTATATTTATAGGTAAAAATGTAATCTATTTATTAATTTCTCTTTTTATTTTGCATTTTATCATGTTTTTCGCTAGATAGTGTAGTAAAATCGTCAATTATATGGTATAATGGATGTTAGATTATCCACTAGATTGTACAGATGAATTTAATTTGTACGTACAATCAGGTGTACCCTTAAATGCATAGTCGAATCGTCCATTGAACTGTATAGTCAAGAGTATAATCAAATTGTCCACTGGATTATACGAATTTTATTCTCTAGAGAAATATCCACCAGAGAAACATCCACTGGTGGATTGTACAATGAATGTTATCCGCTAGAAAAACATCTACCAGTGGAATATAATTTGTACAATGGATGATATCCATTAGAGAAACATCCACTAGAGAAACATCCACTAAAGAAAACACATTCATTATACGAATGTCAAACGTCTTAATTAACCATAGTAAGTACAAATCGATTTCAGGACATTTGCCAACATAATATATTGTACAATGAATGATATCTATTAGAGAAATATCCGCTAGAGAAACATCCGTTAAAGAAACATCCACTAGAAATAGACAAATGAGAGAAAAATAGATGAAAGAGAAGAGAAAAAAAAGATAGATAACTAAAGGAGAAAATTAGAGAAGAAGAAGAAAGATAAAAAGATAAGAGAGAAAATGAGAGAGGAGAAGAAAAGAGAATGAGGAGAGAAAAAAAGAAATTAGAGAGAGAAGAAAGAGAAAAAGAGAAGAGAGGAAAAAAAGAGAGAGATATGATAGATAATGAGAGAGGAGAAGAAAGAGGAGAGAGAGATGAAAAGGAGGAGAAATGAAAAGAATGAGAGAAATGAAAAGAAAAAAAAGATAAAAAAGAGTAAAATGAATAAAAAAAATAAATATAAAACAAATGGCATAATTGTAATATATGTATGTTATATATCCATATTTGTCAATTACAATTGATGGGAAAGGAATATAAGGTTGGGACCTAAGGACTAATTACCTAATTATGAATAGTACATGGTCTTATTTTTAATTACTTTTGAAAAATGGTTCAATTGACCAAATATCTCTATTTTATAACTCATATATAAACTTAAATATTAAACCGAAATTGATGGTAAGAAAAACACAAAATATATCCAAGTATAGGCTTCATTCTTCCTCGACCCATATAACAAAATTCTTCCTTCATTGACCATAGATCCAAAAATGGTAGTAGCTAGTCATTGTTTTCAGGAAGTAGTATTTAGGTTCTTTACCTCCTACGCCAATTATTTTCTTAGTTAATATATATATATATAACAATATCATATGTTCTCCATAATTTAGCAAAAAAACTTAAAGGTTTGTAGAAACCTTTTTACATATAATATTCTATCTTCAAAAATATTGGTCAAATCAAGTATGTATTCAGAGGGCTGCCCTTTCTTCTTAGAGACCGAGTCAAATAAAGCTCCTCCAAACTGACCTGATCACCATTAACAATCAAATGTTAAGAATGATTATAAAAACTAAAATATTAATTAAATAAATATATTCATCATTCTTAAATGAAAATATAAACTTATGCATTCAAATATTGATCTTGAGAACAAAATAGATTTGTTAGTTTATTTTATTTGAACACATATAAATTATAAATATATTATAAAATTATTATTATTATTTGTGAGATTAGAGGATGCGAAAAATCATGTTGTATATTGGTTTCCAATTATTTTATACTAGTTAAAGTAAGTTTGTTTTATTATTTGATATATTAAGTAGGGGGGGGTTGGTTATAATCTTCAAATATTATATAGTTTCAAAACTATCCCATGTTAAAAAATACTTGGAAACCAACCTTATCAAATAACAAGACAATTATATCTTGATGAATTTTGCTTATTTACTTATACAAATTGAGATATTAACATTGTTTTTATTTCTTTTGAGTAAGAATATATCTTCTCGACATAACAATTTTTTGATATGATGTAATTTTTCGAAATGTGTAGTTTTATAATTCTACCTTTTTATTTAAAATAGAGTAACTACTATTTTTGATTTTATAGTTTGGAGTGTTGTATTGTTTATAATACTTTAATCTATAGTTTCTTAGTGACAGCAAAGCCGTATATACCTACTTATATATTGGAGGCGAATAAAAAATTGTGCTCTAATTTACATAAAATTAAAAAAATAAGAAAATTGTAAATCCATATATTTTCTGGCTATTTGAAAAGCTACATAAAACCACAAATGTTAATAACTTGTATTATAATACAATATTTATAAACCCGTAGAAATTAAAACTGAAAATTAGAAAAATATTCGAAATAATATTTTAACCAATAATTAGAATATTGTTACGAAGATGGTATAATACGTCGATGTGTCGTTGGTTTCGTTAATCAATATATCACAAGAGATGAAAGCGGTAAGTCGGTTAAATACAAAGAAGAGGGATAAGATGAAGAAAAAGCGGAAAACAATCTATGATGAAGAAAAATTAATTGAAAACATGGTTCACATTTAAAACTAGAAATCCCAATTCACATTAAATCTCTCAAAAGTTATCGTATTTTTTCATTTTATGATATGAGGCTGGTTCATACTTAACCATTATTAATTTAGTTGATTTAAATGTATATTTGAATTGATCAGATGTTTTTAGGATTTTTATATTCAGGAAATATAATATCTATATTTTAAAATAAATAATTATAAAATATTTATAATTTAAAAACAAAATTTTAAATATTTAATAAATATTTTTTTTTCAAAGGTATAGTTCTTAACTAAAAATTGGACAAAAAAGTAAAATTAAATATAAAAAGAGTTAGTTTCCAAAAAATAAAAATAAGGTATATTTTTCAAATTTGTAAACTCAAAAGAGTTACTTTTTTCAAAATTCCCCTTAAATTTTTAAGTTAATAGTTTCCTTAGATTCTAGTATATAATATTGGATTAATTATTATTCACTTTTCATTGAAAAAAATTACTATTCAATAAAATTATCCTATAAACAAGCTTTACCTATAATAACATTAATTTACTGAAAATCTCATAAGTCTTTAAAATTCATTGGTTGATTTTTTATTTGAACAAATTCATCTATACATACTTTTGCTCATGGAAAAAAGAATACACTTTTCTATTGTAAACATTTTTAATAAAAATATCGGCAGTAAAAAAAACGTTTTTAATTATTAATGAACATATACTAAAAAAATTGCAACCTTTACTTAGATGAGAAACAAAAAGAATACAAAAACAAAAAAAAATCTACACACTATATAAGATAAGTGAAAAATATGCAAAAATTATAAAATTAAGAATGTAAAAACCAATATTTTTAAATAAAAAATGATAGTAAAAAAACATTTTTTAAATTTTATGTAGAGATTATAGACCAATGGTTACTACTAACTAGTGATGTGATATTAATCTAACTCGGTCAATAAACAAGGGATATCCAACACATAAAAAACGACTTTTTTACACAATATTTATATTTAAGACAAATTATAAACATGTTTTAAAATACAGGACCTATTGTGTAATAATTAAAGGGACTAAAGTGTAATAAGAGGTAAAGAGTTTAACAAAAGTAAAGTTGCAGTAAGAAGTAGAAGAAGACGACGAGTGAAATTTCGAGCGATCGTCTAATATGCCATTTTCTCAGAAAAATTAATCTTGTCTGCCACATTTCGATCAGTTTGCCACTCATAATGTGTTATTTCGAATATACCCTCAGTAATTAATAATTTAATTAATTCAAAATAAAATATACTTTTTCCCAGATCTGAGAATCCTCGACGACGATTTTCTTGAGCTCGTTTTCTTGAGCATTTCAATTTCGAGCTCCGTTTTCTTCCCACGACGTCGAGCATTCAACGCATCCGTCGGAAAGTCATATTCGTCTCCGCCGTGCGAGTTCGAGTTGTTTCCTCCTCGAAAACTTAGTTTCTGATCAACGAATTCGAAAATTTATGGATATGTTTATTCAATCGATTTAAGTTTTTGTAATTACGTTATTGTATAGATTTATCTATCCGTATTATAATTTCGTTCAATGTAGTTGTTTAAACTTGTTGAATTTAGTTCAATTAAGGATCCCCAAATCGATTGAATCTTGATTTGATATATACGATAATAGAACAATTGGTGCAACTGGTTTCACTGTTTTTTTTGTACAATTGGTCCAACTGATGTTACATATATTATCGTACAACTAGTACAAATAGTAGTTGATATCAACGTGGATATTGGCATAGTACAAATAGTAGATGATGACAATGAAGTAGATGATGACAATGAAGCAGAAGAAGAAACAGCAAATACTTAAACATTTTTTGTTTTATGTCTTTGTTGGCCAACTTGGATAATTATGTACAACTACTTATACATTTTCGGTTTTATAAAGTTATGATTTACGGCTCAAAAATTATTAAGTAATAAATATGTTGCCTATAAAACAATGTAACAATACACAAAACATTAAATTTAACAAGATAAACCCAAAACAAATTTTTCTAAAAAAATCCTATAAAATCTTAACAAACCAAAACCCTTATAAGTATAACGAATAACATGTCATTGTTCACTAATTATAAATCAAGAAATGTAAAACTTATGATTACTTGAAAGTTTTATTATGGATACCTCTTAAATGGTAGATAATAGTCGAAAATGAATGGTCCAACTGGAATTTAAATTCTTATAATGAAGTTCAACTACAATTACACAATAATCATGAAAGTACAACTATGGTGATGAAAATACACTTGGATATCTAGGTACAACTCAACTATGGTGATTAAAAACATGTGAGTCCTACTTTGTACTTTAAACTAGACACAAAACCGACAAAAGCTCCAAATTTTATTAATTTCTGAATTTTATTTATTTTTTGTTTATTTAATTAAGTTTATTTGTTTATAAAAGGAGCATTCTTCTCTCTCTTCTTCGATCTTGTTCTTCTTCGATCTTGTTTTTCTTCGATCTTGTTCTTCCAAGTTCTTACAAAATGTTAATCAGTTACACCAACAATTCTTCCTCTGAAGCAAGTTATTCGAGTGGTTGTAATCGCGCAGACATCAATTTTGGCGTATCAATCACGCAATCAACGAACAACTTACAATCCTTAAACTCGAAGATGGTGAGCAAAAAAATTTGATTTACTCTTTGGTGGACGGATTACGAAGAGAAATATCTCGTATGAATGACCGGTTATCCGACCAAGAAGAAGAGATTGCAAGAATGAAGAATTTACTTGCTAAGTAGATTGCAAGGATGAATCTTAGTTGTATGTTTGTGGTATTTGTATGATTTTTTCAATTAAGATGCTCAATAATTCTCTTCTATTTGTATAACTTTTTATCTTTTCTGTGTTTTGTGGAATGCTCTGTTTTCAATTAGTTGTTTGTTTCAATTTTGTTGGTATTTTCATTAGTACAATTTTGCGTACAAATGATACACTTGTTTAACAAGTGTATCAAACTGATACAATTAAACCACAAAAACACATGTACCTAAACACATATGTACCTAATTAAACTCCATTGTTTGGCATACAACAGATGTACGACTTCTTCGTTTTCTTTTCTTCTTCTTCTTCTTCTTCTTCTATTGCGAGTTCATCATTCTTTTCTTTCTCCCTTTCTAGTCGTTTTCTTAATCTTCTCCTTTCTATTTTAGCTTCTTCTTCATTATACAAATTTTCATTTTTGTCTGGGTTTTCTTCTTCTTCTTCGTTCTCTTTTTATCTTCCGTTCTCTTCTTCCTCTTCTGCTCCGCTCTCTTTTTCCCTTTCGTTCTCTTCTTCCTCTTCTTCTGTTCCGTTCTCTTCTTCTCCTCCGTTCTCTTCTTCTTTGTCGTTATCTTATTTTCCGTTCTCTGAACCCTCTTCTTCTTCGTTCACATCTTTTTCCTCTTTGTTTTCTTCATTTTTGTCGGATTCAAACAATTTTTTTTCGCGAATTCAGTTGAGGAATAGTATTTGTACCCAAATTTTATATGAGCCATTGATTTGGAATGATTTTGAAGAAAAATCGAAGAAGTGGAAAGGGGGAAGAAAGGGGAGACTTTGAGCTCTCTGTCGCGAAAGAGGGAAAAAATTAGGGTTCTTGAAGAATGAGAGAGAATTGAGAATTTTAAGATTGATTTTTGATTTTGGGTGGGTATTGGATTTGGGTGCGGGTTTGGACTCGGATTTGGATCGGGTTTTGGGTGTGGACTCGTGTTTTGGGTTTGGGTCGGATCTGGTTGGTTGGGTCGTAATTAAGTGAAATATCCCTATGGTTTTCGTCCTTTTACCCCCAAAATCGAATTAAAAATAAATCAATAAAATAAAAGAAAATAGAGGTGGTAAATTGGATTACTTTGTCCCGGTTTGTGGCCGATTCCGACAAAAACTCGTCGCCGGCGAACAAATCACGATCAGTAAACCCATTTCAATTATGTAACAGATTCTTCGATTTAGCTATTCAATTTCTACAATTTACCCTCAAATTACAAAGAGAGAGAGAGAGAGAGAGGTAGAGAGAGAGCTATTTGCTTTGTAGTGTAATATTGAGCACAAGGGTGTTGTATTCTAGAGAAAAAAGATTTGAACTTTGGGTGTGAAATCAAAGATTGTTTGAGATATAAAGTGAATCCATGAGGTAGATTTTTGGTTTTTAAGTGTCATGGGTATGATATAGTGAATATCTTTGGGTTACAATCTCTTTGTTATTATCTTGAAAAAAATATTATAATCGGTCTCAAGAAAAACACAAGCCAATAAATTGTTTTTTTTATCCTCTTTGACAACAGAGTAGTGAAAGCTTAGTGTATTAGGTACCTTGTTAAGCCTCTCACAAATTCACAATGAATAAGTTGTTTTTTCGTCTTTCATGATTCTTACCTTCTCTCACTATATAATACTCTTTTTAATTCATTTCTTTGCTTGGAATATTATTGGTATTAACAGTTTTATCTTATGATTTATGTTCTCATCAAAGCATGTTTGAAAATTTGATGTATTTTACATGGAAGATTCGTGAAGGCGGAGACTGAGAGTGACGAAAGCGCACTTGTAATCATGTGCAAAAGTAGTTTGAGAGATCCGAACGGAGAAACACGAGAAGAATGAGAAAAATAGTGTGAAAGGTTTAAGAAGCATCTATTTGGAAATTACTTTAGGAATCAATCATCTGGACTTTGAATGTGTTGTGTTTTAATGTCCGTATTTTCATTCAAATAGCTAATAAACTTTTGACTTGTCTGTTTTGGTTCTTCGTAACCTCCCTTTTATGATATAGTATATGTTTAAATATGCGAATTTAAGGTGGGTTCTAACCACAGATTTTCGAGCAGAACACATGTAACTAAGTTTCTAAGACAGAGTATCATAAGTTAACATAGAATATGGAACTAAGTTAAAAACAATATAACTTTTCCTTGACTGTTTTGTTTCAATTCCTTTACTGGGTTAGCTATGCTGCTCAATATAAGGACAAACTTGAGGTAGAGATTCAAGACGAGGTAATGATCCAATATATTGTTTTGTTGTTTGTAAGAGTAACATTATGTGTAGTCCGGTTTTAAACTCATAAACTCGGCTTGTATCAGGTTGCGGTTATCATCAAAGAAGATTTATGGCTAAAACCCAGTCACCTACTTCAACAATGTAAGCTAATTCACGTTTTCATTTTCAAATCTTAACTTTTGTTTAGATTAATTGTTATATGAAACTTTGCAGGAGTTTGTTGTAGAGAATTCGATGAAGAGGAGCTTCGTATATGGGCATCTTACGAGAGGCTAAACTCTGACCAAACTGGTATACAAGTGTCCTCTCTCGATTTTTCATTGAGTGAAAGCGGTGAGGCACATTTAAAGGGACGATTACAATATATATTGATCACACTTTGTTTAAAGAATCACCATTGTTCTCTCTCTCTCTCTCTCTCTCTCTCTCTCTCTCTCTCTCTCTCTCTCTCTCTCTCTTTGCAGGATCTCAAGAAAGCAAAGAAATTACGCTTTGCATTAAGTTGGCTCCAAAGCAGAGAGGGATGGTACTAGTGGAGATATATGCTGAAAGTGGCCTAGGTAACATGAACAATTTACTTTGCTCTTGTCTTCATTGTATTCATGCTAATCTATACTCTTTCCATCTATAGCTTCTTACCAATATTTTCTTATGCAGCTTGGGACTAAAGGGTCGCAGACAAGTCTCGCAACAAAGGAAAATCTTCGTAGACACACAAGCTTTTACCCACATTGGATTCAAATGCTTTTGGATAAAACCTTAGAAACTAGAAAGGTAGTTCAATTTTTTTCCGATAAAATCGCAGATTAGTTTTGTACCACTTGTAACACAAAATATGCTAAAGAAGATTCATTTAGTTTTATAGTGATTAGTACATTGATGTCTAGGAGAAATTAGAGAGAGAGAAGAGAATTGTACTCACGATAAGGAATAATTTTTTTTTCCAGAAATACCACTCTTATTTCTTATCATTTTGTTCTAGTTTTTACATTAGAGACTATATGTTCAAGATTTATCTTTTCATGATCTAAACCTTTCTCTCATAATTTGTTACAGTAACATAGCTTAATAACAATTTGTAACACAACAAGATTTCTGGAAAAGCTTTGTCTTTATTTCGCATTAAAAACGAGAACATAATTCAAATCTCTAATTCGACTTTTGACTCCTAAAAAGATCAAAAACCAACTTTTAAACTAACTTTTAACATAACTAACAAACAGACAAGTCTTCATGAATTATTGTAAGTTTCTAACAAATTTTGAGCTCGCGTCGAATCATGTCTGCTGGTGGCATTGGCAGAACTTTCACCGACATGTCTGTAAAAAAAACGAAAAACATATAAGTACATACATTCTTAAAGAAGAGAGAGATATCAATACTTATTGTTCTTGTTGTTGGTACAACCTTATATCCCTTGTTCTTGTTGATAAATCATTTAACACTTCATCATTGTCCTGCACTGTCCTGCATCGTATCATGCTGCTCTGTTCTTCTCTCATATCGGAGTAGAAATACACATTTGTAAGCGAAGACGATACACACCATACCAATACAGAACAACACTAGTGACTACATCACACTCAGAAAACTAAGAATTGTCATCAAGTCACAAAATTTGTATATATATATGTTAGTATCTTAAACCGTAGAAACTAGATTTGTTGATGTAATAAACACATACCGCGAGTTTGAAAGGAACTCAAGGAATTCTCTATGATTAGGTATACACGAGCAAGCGCGTGTAAAGGTCTCAAAACTCTCTCCAGACAGTACTCAAGATAACATCTATAGTTCCCCATGTCGTTCACTTTCAACGTCAATAGCGCACCTTTCTCTCCCTACACAAAGATTGGCGATGATACTCTTTTACCTGATGCCGAAGCTGTTGCATTAAGCCATTGCATTGCTTAACAGTTCCGATAATCCTGATCCCGCTAGCTTTAACATTCACATTATTATAAATCGTTGCATAGTTTTGAATCGGATGCCACTGGAACATCTCCTTGATCTCTACTGAGTTTATAAGCTCATAAGGCAAGTTTGCAACAAGATTCCCATTAGTAACTTCCATCGAAAACACTAACAAGAAGTCCTTTTCGGCTCCGGGAAAGTTAGCAAGGTCAGGATCTCCAATAGAGATGTTGAGATTTTCTACTCCGTGTCGAAGGAGGAATGACTCATTGCCATTGCTCGGAAGCGCGATGTAACCGGAGCGAGTAATAAACGGTGGATCATTTACCGGTTCAATGAAAACCGGAACATCAATATGATTAGTACCATTCTTGGTCTTTGTGGACAGCCTAAGAGAATCATTACCAGAGAAATTCTCGTTCCTAAGACAGAAAACAAAGCACTAAACGTTACTTTCTTGTGAACTCAAGAATGAGTAATATTTGATTTTCATATATAATTAATTATATAGCAACATTACCCTAGATATTGAATGTGGTTAAGTGCATGATTAATAACTCCTAGTTGTCCTTGTAAGATCAAGATTCTTCCATCTTTGCCGCCATTGCTCACAATAAGTTTTGCACTATCAGGAAGCTTAAACTGCATCTGCATCGGAGATAGCATAAACGATCCGAAACTTGCTTCTAACGTTACTAAAATGTTATCCAATTGGTTTGAGTAGCTTAACTCAAATCCAGAGTAGCCATTGTTAATAACATTCAAGAAAAATATTAATAGTAGCAAATTTATATGTAAACTTATGTAGGCACCGCGAATAGAGTAAACTTGCCCTGATCTAGGACTGATTATATCTTATGTTGCTTGTAATCCGTCGGGGATAGCTACAAACCGAGGAGGAGCAATAAGTACAGAGATGTATACCGTTGCATCGGCAATGTTCCCATCCATATGAATTATTATATAAATAAAAGAGTCCTCTCCCCAAAAATCGTTGAATGGTGTGTATCTAAATAGGTTTCCATCCCTTAGAAGAGAACCATGATGAGGTTATATCAAAAGAAAACAATAGTTTAGTGACAGAGTAAAGATTTTTCAAACCATGAAACCGTTTATAAATTTCAATTTTCATTCCTTACTTCTACGAAACCATTAATGCTTGCATTTTCGCCAACAAAGTAGTCGTTTTCGATTGAATTGAAAGAGATTGACTCATTTTGCCGCACGTTAACTCTATCATCGACTGCTTTTGGAAAGTAATCACCTAAATGATCATGGCATAGTCTTAGAACATAACAAATTAAACCATATATCATAAAGAAAAGAAAGTAATGTACATACTACTATGCACATACACCATACGGGGGCAAGGTTGGATATGTAAATTGTCAAAAGACACACATATTCCATAAGTGCCTTCCTCCTTGGCTTCATATTTACCGATATAAGTCCCATCATTATGGTCAACAAATTCCCAAGTAGTGAATCTTGATGTGTTAACCGGGGTGATGTCCCATTTTAACCTATGTTGCTGCGAAGGCACACGATTGTATAAGTCATCATAGAGGTTGACCCAAATTTCATTATTGGTCTCTTTTGAAACTTTTGCAAGTAATTGTTGCATAGTGCAACCTGACACATTCACTTCACCTGAAATAAGTAAGAATGTACTTATCACAAACATTTTCAAAAACTGATAAAGACTATCTAGTTGTCAAAATTAGGGCATGGATAGGGATGATATAGATGCAAATACTTCTGTAATGAAAGGTTGGCCTCCATTGAGTACAATGTTTCCAGAGGAGATAAAGATTTGATAAATTCCACTATTGTTCGTTAGATATGTCACGTCAAAAATACTCGCTTGAGTCTCAAGGCTCCTAGAACCCTGCAAAAAAAGGAAACCAACCTCCTTTAAGTCTCCATGTCTAATGATGTATGTTTGATTGAACATATGTTAAATTAAACTTCTTACTTTGCCTCCATGTTTATCATCTAATAACGGCGTAGCAACTTGGTGATATAATCCAGTCCCTGTTGATTATTTGATGAGATAAGCCAAGAAATATACTTATCAAATTATGGAAATAAGAGATAGATGTGTACCATTTAACTCTCTAGGGCGAATTGTTGGCAAAATAGACGAAGAATCAGCCTCGTTTGTGATTCAAACCCGAAGTCTATCCACTTGGACCGGTGAGGGATTATCATTAGCATCATTCAAGTAAATTGAGAAGAAACTAGGCTCTCCAACAACATAACCATTTATCCCTGAACCATTTACTATACTTCTTGTTCCATCACAATAGCCTGCATAGACCGTATAAGCATATGGCATACCGGAGATACTCTTGTTGTTTTTCATATCAGAAAGTGTGAGCGTGAAGTTTCCTTGTTCATTCAAGGTGAAAGACAATAACTGGACTCCTGGCTCAACATACTTAAACTTAAAATCTGATATCGGTATAGACAAACCGGTTTCTTTCACCACATGAGTATCAAACTGATCATAAACTCCAGATACTAAGTTTCCGAATCGGTCTCGCTGGTGTATATATCAAGATCTCCATTTTGGAAAATATCTGCCATGTGTTCCATGTGTTTAGCTCGGACTTCCATATGTTCGTGCAACTGAAAACATCTAATGACCTTGAAGTTAAAAGAATCAAACAAAAATAAGCACAAGTTTCTCATCTTAAGAAACTTTATGAAACTAAAACTTTCCATGTAGCAAAACTCAATCACCTGAAATAACCTCTAGAGGTAGTAGGGTACCACCATTCAATTTCTGACCCTCTTTCTCGGCACGAAGTAAGAATTTTCCAGAGGTCACAAGAGCAAACTCAATGGAAACATAACCAGGTGCAAACCATCTTACATATGGTACGAGATTAATGTAGCTATCAATTGTACCATTCTGATTACTTAGTGACAATGAAAACCCTTCTTGCTCCATATTCGTATCGGAAAAGAAAACATTGTTACCAAATGCATCTTTGGGAATAATCGAGATAGATGCATTGTCCCAACTTCAAACTCGTTGTTAAAATACATCCAAGAAACAACACACACATATGGATAAATTAACCCTTCACAACAAGTACACAAAAAATATATTCAAATTTTAGTATCTTTCTAATAATTATTAACAACTTTATTAATATTTCCAACATACAAACTAATCTTAATTAGTCATAACTAAACTATAAAAATAAAATAAAATGAAAATAATATATTTGTGAATCAAAAACCCAAACCTGCTCTGGCTTCAAAATTAAGAGAATAATCTGAAACATTGTAGTTTTTGTCTTCTATAAAGATGTTGAAGAAATCGGTCTTGATAGGTATAAAAGAAATCGTCCCAGTGGAATTATGAAAACTAAATTTCATCGAAACACCAGTTATGTAGCTGATGTTGCCGGTTTTACCGTTCACCGAAAGTGTTGGTTGAAACAAAATGTTGGTTTTGTTTTCGGGAACTCTAATCACCACTATCGCGGTTTCACCGGCCTTGAACTTGTGTTGATTATATAACCAATAGGATGTATACTTGGATTCAACTACACCATTAAAATAATAATACTAAGTAATCAAGAATTAAACATTATGGTTTTGATTGGCAGCAGATTTTACATTAGTTTTAAGTTTTGAAAACCCATTTTTTTATCATACATAAGATATGAACAAAGTCAACTAAACACAAGAAGATAATTAAACAACTTTAAGAAATAATGTTTTGAGTTTCTTTAATCAAGTTACATACTAACCTTTTTGTAAATATATTTATTTAATTGAATAAATTAAAACTAATACCTAGATTTACTCATACATGTCTCACGTTCAAACTAATCCCTAGATCTAACAAAACCTCCTTTAACATATCTCTATATAGGAATATTCAAATATATAATAACAAAAATAAATAAAATTAGTTGTTTACCTTCACAATTGGGCATAGAAACATCAACTTCGCATGCTGCAGGAAGTGATGAAACTTTTGTGATATTCAACGTGAGTTCCAAGTGAATAAAAAGTTCTCGAAACACGACATAGAGACAGTTTGCGTCCAAGTGAGACACAATTGCAACCCCAAAGCAACACATGCCTTTTGGCTTTGCATCGCTTTCGCCCATCATAACAAAAGTTGCACAATCCCTAATACAGTTCACGCTTGTGAATAACATGCAATCACTAGACGGTGATTGTGCATGTGTCGCCGCCACCGTCGTGTGGTGGTCAGAAGCGGCGTGAATTGAGAGAAAGAACAAAAAGAAAAGGAAAGGAGTCATGGGAGAGAAAGAACAAAAAGAAAAGGAAAGGAGTGATTTTAAAATATTAATTATGCCATTGTTGTTGTTTTTATCTTGCTTTTTGGTTTTGTTTGGTGAGAGTATAGAGAGAGAGGTTTTTTTATAGAGAGGTTTAGAGAGAGAGCTAGGTTTAATTTTCCTTTGATCATGGGATTAAGTTGGTTTGTATATTTTGTCAAGGTTAATTTAATCCCATCGGTTTGTATATCTTGAAAGATATGGTTTGAAATAAAAACGAACACTAAATAATATTTTTTTAAAAATTTAAACGTTTGAAGCCCGGACAAATTAATTATGTTAATGTTATTATAAGATAAAGTTTATGTTAATATATACATAATTTAGCATAATTAATATTTTAAAATTTTAAATGTTTGCCTTTATGAATCTTTGGAAAATGGTTGTGATAAAAAAATCATTGGAAAAATCTAAGTGCGATATTCAGAATATCGGGTTTCGGGCTAACCCGAAAAGCCCGAAAATAAATAATATAATATTTTTTATATATTTTATATAATTTGTAAACCTAATATTTTATAGAAGTCGTTTTTTGCCTAGACATGTTGAAGCATTGATTTGCACTCGCACTTGATTGAATGGTTTTACATTTAGTGATCCATGTTACAATATCATTCATATATACTTAATATGTTTTAAATTATTATCTATCGAATTTATAATTTTATATGATTTATTTAGGATAAAATTTGATATTTATTTTTATTTGTAGCTCATGATGGTGAGGAAGATCTAGATGACGTCGAAGAAGATCTGAGTTTGCGTTCTAGTAGTACTACTACCTAGATTTAAAGTGTTTTGATTTTTAATTTTGCTTGTTACTATCTATATTTCAAGTGTTTCTTTTTCAAACTTTTTCTTTGTTTTTTTATTAATCCTATGATTACAAAAACATATGATCGTTTTTATTTCCAGTTTTAATTTTTAAACTTGTTTGGTATTATTTTGTATTCATATTTATCACAATATTAATGCGTAAAAAAATTAATTTTATTGTTTAAAATATAATTAAATTGTGATAATATTGTTAACACGAAAATTCTAAAATATATGTAAAAGCCCGAAAAAACCAGAAAACCCCTAAAGCCCGAAGCGGGTCGGGCCGGACTTTGAAATATAAACCCGGAAAATATCCGGATTGGGTCGAGTCGGGCTCAAATATATACGGGTTTTGCGGGTTCGGGTCGGACCGGGTCGGGTTAGCCTGATTGACACCCCTAGATTTTCTTGTCTATGGTTTACCTTTTACTAAATGAAGTTTGGGTAAATGGTAAATTTGGTGATATGGAGGTTGAAGGAGATAAGATGATTAATAAAGTAAATATTCGAAATAAGAATATCAGATAAAAGCTAATTTTCAAATTTTTTATTTGTAACTATCCTAAAAGAGTGGAGAATGTTAGAGGTTAAAAATAAGTTTTTACAAAAGCTTGACGATTTTTATGAATATGTAAATATTCTAATATATATGAAATTGTAAAAAAGTTAAAAATGAAGAATGACATTTACCATGTTGAACATATAAAAGTGTTTTAACTTAATGTGTGGTTTATATATAGGGGAATTTTGAAAAGAAAATCTTTTGAGTTTACGAATTTGAAAAATATACCTTCTTTTTTATTTTATGGAAACTAACTCTTTTTATTCGTAATTTTACTTTTTTGTCCAATTTTTAGTTAAGAACTGTATTTTTGAAAAATAAATATTTATTAAATATTTAAAATTTCTTTTTTAAATTATAAATATTTTATAATTATTTATTTTAAAATATAGATATTCTATTTCCTGAATATAAAAAATCCTAAAAACATCGGATCAATTCAAAAATATACGTTTAAATCAACCAAATTAATAATGGTTAAGTATGAACCATAATGAAAAAAGACGATAACGTTTTGAGAGATTTAATGTTAAGTATGAACCATCATCATATCAATTAATTTTCTTCTTCATCGAATGTTTTCCGCTTTTCTTCATCTTAATCCTCTTCTTTGTATTGAACCGACTTACCGCTTACATCTCCGGTGACGTATTGATTAACGAAACCAACGACGCATCGACGTATTATACCATCTTCGGAACCCGACGTATTAAACATTATATATAGGATATCGAACATTGGTAGGAAAACTTAAAATATTAATAAATTTATTTATAATCAAATTTTAAATATAAAACAATTATTACAGATTTATCTAAGATACAAAAATAAAGATATTATTATTAAATATATCATTTTGAGATTAGATTTTAAAGATAAAAAATTTCATTATATTTTCTGATTTAAATTTTATTCAATAATAATTAATTATTAATTTAAATGTGGGCAAAAAAGTATGTCATCTAAAAAGAGTTAGTTTTCAAAAAAAAAAAAAAGTCTACTTTTCAAAATACAAAACATATATGAGTCATTTTTCCAAATTTTCTCGTATATATCTTATTATATAAAAGTAAGCGTGTTTAATTATAACTCACCAGATCGTGACACGTGTCACAATTAAAAAAAGAAGAAAAAATGTTAATAAGTTTAGGAAAAATGTTAATAATGTTTAGGAAAAAAATGAAAAAGATAACGTTTATGAAAAAGGCAAAACAAAAAATAAGAAAAAAGTAAGGAAAAAAAAAGTCACATAATTATCAAATAAACTTATTATATAAAATTTAGCGCGTTTAAGAGCTTGACAAACATAATTATAACTCACGAGATCGTAACATTTGTAATGATTAGTTCATATCGTGACATCTGTATTAAAATTGTTACGTAAACATCTTATAAAATGGAAACTTAACAATATTGAGAAACAAACAGAAATAAGAAAAATAATAAAATATAAAAAATTAAACATTAATTATAAATAATTAGAAATAAAATAAATCAATTTGAAATATGGAAAAATAAAATAATCAGAAATAAGAAAAATAACATAGAAAAAAAATTCAAGAATATTTTAAGAAATAATCAATAAAAAAATTAGAAATAAGAAAACATAAAAATGTAAAATTACTTGAAAAAATAACAAAAATCTTTATGATAACTTATTTGTTATCTTCATGGATCCACTATCTAATTATTAATTTAAAACAAATGTTTTTCATGTAAATAACAAAAGCAATGTAATAAAACAAAAATTGTTATTTTTATTTCTTAATAGATGAAAAAGTAAAAGTCACTTATTTACTATTACCATATATTGTTGTGTATCTTTTATATTTATTTGTTGTTTCCGTTTAAATCTAACTATAACTATACAAATTTACTAACAATAATAATATATAATTATAAAATATTCTTATGTAATTTGTCCGCGTATTACGCGGAATTTCATCTAGTACTTTCATAAATACTAACATGTTTTATTATATTCTTATGAAGAGCTTTAGCTTTGTGCTTCATCTCAACCTATTATAAACACAGACAAATTCTTCATTTTCTTGGAGGTATTATTTTCATACAAATTAAGAACCATATCCTTTGTGATATACATAGAATTTAAACGTGTTAAACAACTTACAACAATTACTTAGAAGCCCACTCATCATTTTTTATTTCGAATCTTCTATCTCTTTCTGCGAAGGAAGGAAATGAGGTTTTTAGGTTTTAGGAGGTAAAAACCAAAATCTGTTTTAACGATTCTACTCACATATACAAGAGCACATCATTCTCATAACAATGATACAATCTAAAAATTGAAATTAAAAGTTTTTCTCTTTAAACTTCTTTCGCTCAATGAGTATTAATTAGGGTTTTTCTAGGTACAAACTTATTGCCACCAAACTAAATCTCCTAATCATAACCTTTAACCAAACAAAGCAACTTCGTTGGTAAAGAAAGTATGTTCTTTCTGGTGAAAAAACACAAGTTACTACAAAGAAATAAACTCTCTCGGTACTATAGATTTTATGTATAAATCAAATTAATCGTAAAATTTAATTTGACGAATCATCATTATAAAATAAGCGATAGCCAAAGACGCAAACAACCTTCATGAGCCGAAAGCCAAGAACATGCAACGAGCCTAAAAATCTCCCACACCGTTCAAGAAAATTAGGGTTTAGGGGGATGAGGAATGGTTTCTAAACCTAGTTATAATTTTATAGGTTTTTCAGGTTTCTTATTATTTTTTCTAATGAACAAAAATATTAGTACATTTTGTCATTGCGGAAAGGACCAATATCTCGTAGCTGTTTTTAAATAGTATTCCGTATATTTGACAATAATTATATCCAATTCATCCTAAGTAAATATTATCATCACAATGTGTGTATCGATGGTAACATATGATTTAGGTCATTTATTTATTTAACTCTTCGATAACCAGTTAGTTATATAGGAAAATATTTTTGTTACAATTGCGAAAAAGAAAAGCTAAAACTTACATGATACATGAGAGTTATATATACATTCTCATTCAATTTCTTCTTTATTTAGAGAATTATTTCTTTCTTTTAATTGTTTGATAGAAATACTTCCATTTCCAAAATTAGAAGATACTTTCATTACCAGAATTACAAACCCGGCCGAAAATACAACTTAATTCGTCCAAAAATATAGTTCGAAACATGATAACCATCAAACATTGGTTTAATGATGGCTTTAACCATAACATCTTATAGAGTAAATGACAAGGAGTTTTGCTTATGTGTCGCAAGAATATAATATTAATGATTTTTTATTTTATTTTTTTATTAATATAGTATTTTGTTATTTGTTAATCATTATCTCTTTTATTTTTAATAGTTTATTCATCACATATTATTTATTAACTAATATTTCAAAAATTTCAATTTTATTTCCTAAATTTTAGTAATTTAATATTTCGAGATTTTTTAATAGTTTATTCATTATCTCTTTTATTTTTAATAGTTTATTCATCATCTTATATAGTAAATGACAAGAAGATTTGCTTATGTGTCGCAAAAATAGGAAATTAAGGATTTTTATTTTTTTATTAATATAGTATTTTTGTTATTTGTTAATCATTACCTCTTTTAATATAATTTATTATTATTAGAACTGGTACTAGATGCAACCTCATCTGATTTTTCCTTACATTCGTTATAATTCAAGTTGATCCTTAATTTTCTAATATTTATATAAATATTATAAATTTAATTTCCTTTAAAATGTTAGATAAATATTGATTTATTGTTAAAAATATGTAAATCTAAAACTTTTTATACCATATCATACAATTTTATATGTTCGTAATCCAAAACTATTATAATTATTAGCATCTTCATTAATGAATTTTTCTTAATTTCTTTTAAAACTATTTTTGTTGAATATGTTTTGTTTTTATTAACCAAATTAGTTTGTGAACATATACCTTTTACGTCTCTTTAGATATCAAACTTATTATTTCGTAGAAAACAATATGTAACAAACATATGTTTATGTAGCACGAGAGACTTACATTTTTAAAAATTATTCAATTTATTGGATTATTTTTTATGTTAAATCTTTAATCACGATTATAATTGTTTCAAAAAAGAGAAATATTATAAAAGTCAAACCAATTTTGTATTTTAAATCATATAAGTCCACCATATTTTTTGTTATTTTTCATGTTTTCATTTTTTATGGATAATATATCAAATTATTTGTTTTGTTTTTACCTCATTGTGATGTTAGCTTATAGTTTGAATCATTGTTAATGTAGCACTTGAATTCATTTAAAAATGTCAATATTGATTATTTTCATGTATTTTTGTTCAATTTTTTATGTTTTTGTGTATTTTTTTATTTTTTCTATTTTTCATTTTTCTCACGTTTCTTCATTCTTTCTCTTTCTTTCTTTTTCTTTATCTTTTCTCTCATATCTTCTCTCTTCTTTCTTTTCTTTTCTCTTGATTCAAATTCATATTTTATTTTTTTCAAGTTTTCTTTTTCTTTATTCATGTTTCTTTCTTTTAATTGCATTCAATAACATCCATTTGCACATTTTAGCGGACGATGTACAATTGCTGGATGTCAGATTCAATTCATCTGTACAATGTACGTAACTCACTTGGTGTATATATATATATGAAAGTATTTGTATAGGATAATGGTGTGTGTATATGAGCATTAAATGTGGTGCATGATATGTTGACTTGTGTAAGTTTTTGTTTGAAAACATTAAATGCGTTTCTCTTTTTATTTTATTTTTCTTTCTTTATATTTATAGGTAAAAATGTAATCTATTTATTAATTTCTCTTTTTATTTTGCATTTTATCATGTTTTTCGCTAGATAGTGTAGTAAAATCGTCCATTATATGGTATAATGGATGTTAGATTATCCACTAGATTGTACAGATGAATTTAATTTGTACGTACAATCAGGTGTACCCTTAAATGCATAGTCGAATTGTCTATTGAACTGTATAGTCAAGAGTATAATCAAATTGTCCACTGGATTATACGAATTTTATTCTCTAGAGAAATATCCACCAGAGAAACATCCACTGGTGGATTGTACAATGAATGTTATCCGCTAGAAAATCATCTACCAGTGGAATATAATTTGTACAATAGATGATATCCATTAGAGAAACATCCACTAGAGAAACATCCACTAAAGAAAACACATTCATTATACGAATGTCAAACGTCGTAATTAACCATAGTAAGTACAAATCGATTTCATGACATTTGCCAACATAATATATTGTACAATGAATGATATCTATTAGAGAAATATCCGCTAGAGAAACATCCGTTAAAGAAACATCCACTAGAAATAGACAAATGAGAGAAAAATAGATGCAAGAGAAGAGAAAAAAAGATAGATAACTAAAGGAGAAAATTAGAGAAGAAGAAGAAAGATAAAAAGATAAGAGAGAGGATGAGAGAGGAGAAGAAAAGAGAATGAGGAGAGAAAAAAAGAAATTAGAGAGAGAAGAAAGAAAAAAAGAGAAGAGAGAAAAAAGAGAGAGAGATATGATAGATAATGAGAGAGGAGAAGAAAGAGGAGAGAGAGATGAAAAGGAGGAGAAATGAAAAGAAGGAGAAAAATGAAAAGAAAAAAAAGATAAAAAAGAGGAAAATGAATAAAAAAAATAAATATAAAACAAATGGCATAATTGTAATATATGTATGTTATATATTCATATTTGTCAATTACAATTGATGGGAAAGGAATATAAGGTGGAACATACAGACTAATTACCTAATTATGAATAGTACATGGTCTTATTTTTAATTACTTTTGAAAAATGGTCAAATTGACCAAATATCTCTATTTTATAACTCATATATAAACTTAAATATTAAACCAAAATTGATGGTAAGAAAAACACAAAATATATCCAAGTATAGGCTTCATTCTTCCCCGACCCATATAACAAAATTCTTCCTTCATTGACCATAGATCCAAAAATGGTAGTAGCTAGTCATTGTTTTCAAGAAGTAGTATTTAGGTTCTTTACCTCCTACGCTAATTATTTTCTTAGTTAATATATATATATATATATATATATAAAACAATATCATATGTTCTCCATAATTTAGCAAAAAAACTTAAAGGTTTGTAGAAACCTTTTTACATATAATATTCTATCTTCCAAAATATTGGTCAAATCAAGTATGTATTCAGAGGGCTGCCCTTTCTTCTTAGAGACCGAGTCAAATAAAGCTCCTCCAAACTGACTTGATCACCTTTAACAATCAAATGTTAAGAATGATTATAAAAACTAAAATATTAATTAAATAAATATATTCATCATTCTTAAATGAAAATATAAACTTATGCATTAAAATATTGATCTTGAGAACAAAATAGATTTGTTAGTTTATTTTATTTGAACACATATAAATTATAAATATATTATAAAATTATTATTATTATTTGTGAGATTAAAGGATGCGAAAAATCATGTTGTATATTGGTTTCCAATTATTTTATACTAGTTAAAGTAAGTTTGTTTTATTATTTGATATATTAAGTAGGGGGAGTTGGTTATAATCTTCAAATATTATATAGTTTCAAAACTATCCCATGTTAAAAAATACTTGAAAACCAACCTTATCAAATAACAAGACAATTATATCTTGATGAATTTTGCTTATTTACTTATACAAATTGAGATATTAACATTGTTTTTTATTTCTTTTGAGTAAGAATATATCTTTTGGACATAACAATTTTTTGATATGATGTAATTTTTCGAAATGTGTAGTTTTATAATTCTACCTTTTTATTTAAAATAGAGTAACTACTATTTTTGATTTTATAGTTTGGAGTGTTGTATTGTTTATAATACTTTAATCTATAGTTTCTTAGTGACAGCAGAGCCGTATATACCTACTTATATATTGGAGGCGAATAAAAAATTGTGCTCTAATTTACATAAAATTAAAAAAATAAGAAAATTGTAAATCCATATATTTTCTGGCTATTTGAAAAGCTACATAAAACCACAAATGTCAATAACTTGTATTATAATACAATATTTATAAACCCGAAGAAATTAAAACTGAAAATTAGAAAAATATACGAAATAATATTTTAACCAATAATTAGAATATTGTTACGAAGATGGTATAATACGTCGATGTGTCGTTGGTTTCGTTAATCAATATATCACAAGAGATGAAAGCGGTAAGTCGGTTAAATACAAAGAAGAGGGATAAGATGAAGAAAAAGCGAAAAACAATCTATGATGAAGAAAAATTAATTGAAATCATGGTTCACATTTAAACCTAGAAATCCCAATTCACATTAAATCTCTCAAAAGTTATCGTATTTTTTCATTTTATGATATGAGGCTGGTTCATACTTAACCGTTATTAATTTTGTTGATTTAAATGTATATTTTGAATTGATCCGATGTTTTTAGGATTTTTATATTCAGGAAATATAATATCTATATTTTAAAATAAATAATTATAAAATATTTATAATTTAAAAACAAAATTTTAAATATTTAATAAATATTTTTTTTTCAAAGGTATAGTTCTTAACTAAAAATTGGACAAAAAAGTAAAATTAAATATAAAAAGAGTTAGTTTCCAAAAAATAAAAATAAGGTATATTTTTCAAATTTGTAAACTCAAAAGAGTTACTTTTTAAAATTCCCCTTAAATTTTTAAGTTAATAGTTTCCTTAGATTCTAGTATATAATATTGGATTAATTATTATTCACTTTTCATTGAAAAAAATTACTATTCAATAAAATTATCCAATAAACAAGCTTTACCTATAATAACATTAATTTACTGAAAATCTCATAAGTCTTTAAAATTCATTGGTTGATTTTTTCATTTAAACAAATTCATCTATACATACTTTTGCTCATGGAAAAAAGAATACACTTTTCTATCGTAAACATTTTTAATAAAAATATTGGCAGTAAAAAAAACGTTTTTAATTATTAATGAACATATACTAAAAAATTGCAACCTTTACTTAGATGAGAAACAAAAAGAATACAAAAACAAAAAAAAATCTACAAACTATATAAGATAAGTGAAAAATATGCAAAAAATTATAAAATTAAGAATGTAAAAACCAATATTTTTAAATAAAAAATGGTAGTAAAAAAACATTTTTTAAATTTTATGTAGAGATTATAGACCAATGGTTACTACTAACTAGTGATGTGATATTAATCTAACTCGGTCAATAAACAAGGGATATCCAACACATAAAAAACGTCTTATTTACACAATATTTATATTTAAGACAAATTATAAACATGTTTTAAAATACAAGACCTATTGTGTAATAATTAAAGGGACTAAAGTGTAATAAGAGGTAAAGAGTTTAAAAAAGTAAAGTTGCAGTAAGAAGTAGAAGAAGACGACGAGTGAAATTTCGAGCGATCGTCTAATATGCCATTTTCTCAGAAAAATTAATCTTGTCTGCCACATTTCAATCAGTTTTCCACTCATAATGTGTTGTTTCGAATATACCCTCAGTAATTAATAATTTAAATAATTAAAAATAAAATATACTTTTTCCCAGATCCGAGAATCCTCGACGACGATTTTCTTGAGCTCGTTTTCTTGAGCATTTCAATTTCGAGCTCCGTTTTCTTCCCACGACGTTGAGCATTCAACGCATCCGTCGGAAAGTCATATTCGTCTCCGTCGTGCGAGTTCGAGTTGTTTCCTCCTCGAAAACTTAGTTTCTGATCAACGAATTCAAAAATTTATGGATATGTTTATTCAATCGATTTAAGTTTTTGTAATTACGTTATTGTATAGATTTATCTATCCGTATTATAATTTCGTTCAATGTAGTTGTTTAAACTTGTTGAATTTAGTTCAATTAAAGATCCCCAAATCGATTGAATCTTGATTTGATATATACGATAATAGAACAATTGGTGCAACTGGTTTCACTGTTTTTTTGTACAATTGGTCCAACTGATGTTACATATATTATCGTACAACTAGTACAAATAGTAGTTGATATCAACGTGGATATTGGCATAGTACAATTAGTAGATGATGACAATGAAGTAGATGATGACAATGAAGCAGAAGAAGAAACTGCAAATACTTAAACATTTTTTGTTTTATGTCTTTGTTGGCCAACTTGGATAATTATTTACAACTACTTATATATTTTCGGTTTTATAAAGTTATGATTTACGGCTCAAAAATTATTAAGTAATAAATATGTTGCCTATAAAACAATGTAACAATACACAAAACATTAAATTTAACAAGATAAACCCAAAACAAATTTTTCTAAAAAAATCCTATAAAATCTTAACAAACCAAAACCCTTATAAGTATAAGGAATAACATGTCATTGTTCACTAATTATAAATCAAGAAATGTAAAACTTATGATTACTTGAAAGTTTTATTATGGATACCTCTTAAATTGTAGATAATAGTCGAAAATGAATGGTCCAACTCGAATTTAAATTCTTATAATGAAGTTCAACTACAATTACACAATAATCATGAAAGTACAACTATGGTGATGAAAATACACTTGGATATCTAGGTACAACTCAACTATGGTGATTAAAAACATGTGAGTCCTACTTTGTACTTTAAACTAGACACAAAACAAAAGCTCCAAATTTTATTAATTTCTGAATTTTATTTATTTTTTGTTTATTTAATTAAGTTTATTTGTTTATAAAAGGAGCATTCTTCTCTCTCTTCTTCGATCTTGTTCTTCCAGGTTCTTACAAAATGCCAATCAGTTACACCAACAATTCTTCCTCTGAAGCAAGCTATTCGAGTGGTTGTAATCGTGCAGACATCAATTTTGGCGTACCAATCACGCAATCAACGAACAACTTACAATCCTTAAACTCGAAGATGGTGAGCACAAAAATTTGATTTACTCTTTGGTGGACGGATTACGAAGAGAAATATCTCGTATGAATGATCGGTTATCCGACCAAGAAGAAGAGATTGCAAGAATGAAGAATTTACTTGCTAAGTAGATTGCAAGGATGAATCTTAGTTGTATGTTTGTGGTATTTGTATGATTTTTTCAATTAAGATGCTCAATAATTATCTTCTATTTGTATAACTTTTTATCTTTTTTGTGTTTTGTGGAATGCTCTGTTTTCAATTAGTTATTTGTTTCAATTTTGTTGGTATTTTCATTAGTACAATTTTGCGTACAAATGATACAATTGTTTAACAAGTGTATCAAACTGATACAATTAAACCACAAAAACACATGTACCTAAACACATATGTACCTAATTAAACTCAATTGTTTGGCAGACAACAAATGTACGACTTCTTCGTTTTCTTTTCTTCTTCTTCTTCTTCTTCTTCTTCTTCTTCTTCTTCTTCTATTGCGAGTTCATCATTCTTTTCTTTCTCCCTTTCTAGTCGTTTTCTTAATCTTCTTCTTTCTATTTTAGCTTCTTCTTCTTCATTATACAAATTTTCATTTTTGTCTGGGTTTTCTTCTTCTTCTTCGTTCTCTTTTTATCTTCCGTTCTCTTCTTCCTCTTCTGCTCCGCTCTCTTTTTCCCTTTCGTTCTCTTCTTCCTCTTCTTTTGTTCCGTTCTCTTCTTCTCCTCCGTTCTCTTCTTCTTTGTCGTTATCTTATTTTCCGTTCTCTGAACCCTCTTCTTCTTCGTTCACATCTTTTTCCTCCTTGTTATCTTCATTTTTTGTCGGATTCAAACAGTTTTTTTTCGCGAATTCAGTTGAGGAATAGTATTTGTACCCAAATTTTATATGAGCCATTGATTTGGAATGATTTTGAAGAAAAATCGAAGAAGTGGAAAGGGGGAAGAAAGGGGGAGACTTTGAGCTCTCTGTCGCGAAAGAGGGAAAAAATTAGGGTTCTTGAAGAATGAGAGAGAATTGAAAATTTTAAGATTGATTTTTGATTTTGGGTGGGTATTGGATTTGGGTGCGGGTTTGGACTCGGATTTGGATCGGGTTTTGGGTGTGGACTCGTGTTTTGGGTTTGGGTTCGGGTTTGGGTCGGATCTGGTTGGTTGGGTCGTAATTAAGTGAAATATCCCTATGGTTTTCGTCCTTTTACCCCCAAAATCGAATTAAAAATAAATCAATAAAATAAAAGAAAATAGAGGTGGTAAATTGGATTACTTTGTCCCGGTTTGTGGCCGATTCCGACAAAAACTCGTCGCCGGCGAACAAAGCACGATCAGTAAACCCATTTCAATTCTGTAACAGATTCTTCGATTTAGCTATTCAATTTCTACAATTTACCCTCAAATTACAAAGAGAGAGAGAGAGAGAGAGGTAGAGAGAGCTATTTGCTTTGTAGTGTAATATTGAGCACAAGGGTGTTGTATTCTAGAGAAAAAAGATTTGAACTTTGGGTGTGAAATCAAAGATTGTTTGAGATATAAAGTGAAACCATGATGTAGATTTTTGGTTTTTAAGTGTCATGGGTATGATATAGTGAGTATCTTTGGGTTACAATCTCTTTGTTATTATCTTGAAGAAAATATTATAATCTGCCTCAAGAAAAACACAAACCAATAAATTGTTTTTTTTATCCTCTTTGACAACACAGTAGTGAAAGCTTAGTGTATTAGGTACCTTGTTAAGCCTCTCACAAATTCACAATGAATAAGTTGTTTTTTCTGTTGGAAATAATCCTAAAGTTTATATCATAATAAACTATAAAGCCATATCAGTTTCTAATGATCAAACATAAGCGGAAGCGTACCTGATTTAGTCATGATGAATCTGTGGTTGGAGATCTGAAGTTGGCTATGGATCTTCCAAAGCATACCCTGAATTGACTTTAAGTTTCTGGTGATGGGATGCAGAGAGATTTCTATATTTCAGGTTAGGGTTGCTTTGGGGACCATAACCCTCTATTTATATAGAGTACTAATTTATAATTCGGCCCTTCATCAAATTATAAATTACTTAAGGCATCCACAATTAATTTTCCATAACACTTATGCCTCCAGTCTTTTACTTTATTACAAAAGTGACCACATAAGTTTGACTTATTAAATAATGACTCTATCACATATTGATATATGTGTGACCCCATAAAATAAATCTTACAATCTCCCACTGGGTCACATATGTATCCAAAAAGTGATAGACCTAAGTGAGCTCCATATGTCATTACTTTCAAGGCATATCAATCTCGTCCATTAACCATATCAACTTAGGATCATAGCGGCGTTGGTCATAAATATCATAACCAAAACCTTCCATGGTCACAAAAATCAATAGAGTCAAATGACATAGATCATTTATGAAAATCGTGGCATGAAAAGTGATCGATACATGTCAATTTTCAACTGGTCCTACTTTAGTGAGATCCTTAACTTTATTGTACAAAGTGCAAACTTAAAACCTTATTTAAAACTTTATTTCTGATCAGAAAATGTGTATAAACACAACCAAAACATAGAACCTAAAACCGAATGACAAACTCCCACTAAACCGAATGATCCTCGAACACCGAAATGTCCTTTTGAGCAATATGCTCATGATAGACCTTTAGCGTATACTTTTGTAAGATGATTTGCTATCATGGAGTTTGTCTCTAAATGTTCTATGAAAAATACTTTTCACTTTGTACCTTTTTCCTTTATAATTTGGTATTTAACGTCAACAGACTTTACCAAAATTATGTTGTACCTAACGCTGATTTATTGTCACAAGAAAACTTTATTGGTCTTTATATTCTATATATAATCGCAACCAAGTGACACAATATTTCAGCCAATTCCTTATTGGACCGCTTATAGATTACTACAAAACTTTATGTAGACTTTCTATTAGCTTGACATCCACATAAAATCAGAATCAAAATACTCAATGATCTCCAAATTTTTCTGATATCTGATTCGTGAGCATATAACATTTATTCTCTCTTAATACTTTATGATCTTTATGGTTGCTTTCCAATAGTCCATATTTAGCTTACCCAAACATGTTTTAAACTCCAACAATGTACGCAATATCCTTACACGTACATTTTGAGATACATCAAAATCCCTGATGCCGATGCATAAAGAATCTTTTGCATCTCCTAAATTTCTAAAATTTGTTTATAATACCTGGTTGAAACAAAATTTGTCTCCTTTACCAATTGGGTTATCACCTGATTTTTAAGACTGTATGCCAAAACACTTAAGTACTTTATCAATATAACTCTTTTGTGTTATCAAATAATTCTTCGAAACATGTCTCGATTAATCTCGATTCCTAATACAAAAGATGCTCCACCAGCATGTTTATATTATTAATGGCAAGCGGTATGTCTCCACATACAAAATCAGACAAATGCACTTACTCCCACTGAAGTTTTGATACACACAATTCTCAACCAAATTCATCTCAAAAACTGAACGAGATGATATCCTCGTGAAATTTGTGGTACCAATGACGGAAAACTTATTTTAGCTCATAGATGGATTTTCTTAAGTTGCAAACAATTTTCTTTGAATCAATACAAAGTTTAATTTTGCACCATATATTTTAGTTTAATCAATGTCACCATTGAGAAACACAGTATTTAAATCCATATGATGAAACTCCAAATGATAATGTGCAACATGGATTATTATTATTATCCCAAAAAATTATTTCATGATTACCAAAGAGAAGGTATCTTAACAGACAATCTTTTCCATTTAAGTATAACCTTAAGCCACTAGACGAACTTTAAACTGTTGGACATTACCACTCGAATCTTTCTTGGTTTTAAAACCAATATGATTCTTTCCTTCTGGTAATTCAATAAGAACTCAAACTTTATTGTCTAGTATTGACTAATACTTTTCCTTAGATGTTATAGTCCACTTATCTAAATTAGAACAACTCATAGCCTTACGGAAGTTGATAGGATCATTCTTCCAGTAGAGTTTAATTTCTTTATGTTCTATCAGAAATACTGTATAATCACCCAAACTAGTATTTCTCCTTACTTTCGTGAATCTACACAAAACAACTTAATCTTGTTGCACTAGTTCTTGAGGATCTTGAATTTGAACTTAGTGTTAGATAACATTATCATCTTGACTTAGAGTAAAATCTTTATTATCAACTTGAGGAGAAAGATTTGCTTTATTCAAAGCAACTATATGAATCGATAGAGAGGTCGAAGTCGATTCTTCCTCAAAGATGATATCTCTAACTTTATTTCTCCCACTAAATTCAATGTCCTCAATTTTAACAAAAAAAAAAATTCAATGTCCTCAAAGAACGTAATTATTCCGTCTCAAAATATTTCAATGTGGGATCATGAAATTAAAAGTTCGAAATTGTTCCGGATAACCAATAAAGTAACTACTCACACTTATGGAGTCCAATTAATCTCAAATAGCTTATAAAGCCTAACCTTATGTGGACATCCCTGGATGTGAAATGCTTTAGACTGAGTTTTGTCAATCTAAAGCTCATAAGGAGCTTTACGAAGTTGCTTTAATGGTATAATATTAAGAATGTAAGATGCAGACTATAGTGCCTTTCTCCAGAGTGATTCATGTAAAGTGTAATGAATAATCACACTTCTTAACATGTCTTTAAGAATGTGATTGCGCCTTTCTGGCATACCACTCATGCTGGAAGACCCATGCATGGTTTAATGTGATACAATCCCTCATTACTCTAGATATTTGACAAATAATCTCAGACGTTATTCTTCTAATCTATCATAATGACCGTAGTAATTTGATAGCATTAACTCTTTGGTCGAGTGAGTTATCAACCTCAGTCTTAAACTTTATGAACACGTCTAGAGATTTAAGTTTCTCATGAATAAGAAATATGTATGCATATCGAGAATTATAGTCAATTAATGATACAAAATACTTTTGACTGTTTCAACATAAAGTATAAAACGACCCACAATTGTCTGTATGTATCAACTTAATGACTTCCACCATTCTTAATGCATCAAATTTGTTATACTTGGTTTGTTTCCTTATAATGCAATCAACACAAACATCAAAATTTGTGAAGTTACCGAACTCAATATATACCATTAGATACAAGACGCTCAACTATATTTCTAGAGATGTTACTTAGGCGTTTGTACCACAAAGTTCATGAATTTGCATTTTTCCAAACTTTTGTTTAGTACCCCTTAATTCAACAATTAAACTTTATTCCTGATAAGTTATAGTGTCGAATTTACCAAGACTGTGTTTATCCAAAATTCATTTTTCGTTCCCAAACAATTTTTGAATTTAAAGACAAAATAACAACTTTGTTCTTTGCTAGACAAGAACAACCAGATTTGTCTAAGTAAGAAACAAATAAACTAAATTACGTCTAAAAGACGTTACCACCAAAGTTGTCTTTCAAATTCAGAAAATGACCAAATTTAAACAATAGTCTGTAATGCATGATTGCCTCAACATGCATATGAAAACCATTATCTATATTAAATGTATCTTTCAACATTAGTTGGTTTTCAGTAGCTTAGGCAATCCTACTTTGAAACAATTATGTTAGGATTTGTACTGGAGTCTAACCATTAAGTGTTTCTGGGTACTTCATCAAACTTAATTTATTAACAAACCATAACAAGAAACTAATCCTTATTTTCACACAACTGTGATATCTTTGTCTATCCTTCGGTGTCCAACTTTATCACAAAAGAAACAAGTATTAACAACTTAAATTTGTTTCTTTTGTATAGGACCCTTAGTATCATCATTCTTAATAAGCTCAAATTTCGTTCTTAGACCTTAGACTTTAGAGTGTCAACCGTATAAGTACTTTTAGTCCGTGCTTGTTTCGATTGAAACAATATCAGACATTTTCAATATGTACTTCTTAAAATTTCCTTTGCTATGAAATTATTTTGAACTAAAGCGATGCAAATGCATGCTTATTTGCGTTGTATCGCTTCTTACGAAGCCCAAATTAATCCTAGCAAAGAACTTGATTGAGATCTTGATCTCATCACCTCTAAAGTTTTCCAAATTGGTGTTTTATGCTTAAAATCAGGCCAATACAATTAAAGTTTTCTCAATTCTCATAAATTGTATTATACTCAGCAACGCCTGTATCCTTAAGGAGAAATAAGTTATTTCAACTTTAATGCAATGTCAAGATATATATACCCAATAATAAATTTAACTTTATATTCTACTATTTAAATTAGAAATCTAAAAATGTTGGAATTTCCTAAATTTATCTATATTGTAGTGATATTCACTGAAGAGAGAGAACCTTAATTAAGTATTAGCTCACTAACCGAATAAAATCAATAATAAATTATGAATGATTATACGTCCCACCCAAGATACCAAATGTAACATTAATATCAAGTCTTTGGACAGTAATATTAACTACTAGCGGTACTCTTGTTGCAATGAATTGACATTGACAATAACTCATGATAAACAATAGTCTTCTTTTGGGCCGATCTATTATTCATATGTTTTAATCCAAATAATTGTCACATATCTCTCATTACCGCAACGATCAAACACTGACAATAATCCATAATAAATAATAAATCTTCCTTTGGGCCGAATTATCATTCATATGTTTTAATCCAAACAATTGTCACGTATTCATCATCACATATGTGTATGTATTCCGGCTAAATATAAATCTTCCTTTGGGCCGATTAAATATCCGCATGGAAAACATACACACAACATTTAATATTATTCATGGAAAATATCCTCAAGAGAGATCTCTTTGGAGACATCTTGTATCAATTAATCCAATTCAAATATTAAACATGTATAATCTAATTTAATTATTGATTTGATAAATTGTTTTATTATTTCTGTTCAGACATTTATCAATAAGTCTGTGAAACTACATAACAGAAATACTTAAGCGCCGCAGTGGTTTAGGAAAGGGAAACCTATTCCTGGTCAGATAATGAAACCTGGGTTCGATCCCCAGCTGCGACAATTTTATTATATTTAGATCAATTTCTTTAAAGGGTCTGGGCCCAAACCGAATGACCAAAAACCAACAAGTTTTAATTAAAGTTTTAAATTTAATTCTCCTAACGGGCCATAAAGCCCAATCCGAAAACTCAATCAAAAAAAAAACAATGAAACATTAGGTTTAATGTTTCTTTTTCTTATTAGTTTCAGGGAAACCCTAAAAATTTATAAAAACACAGCCGCCAAGGCTGTCTTTTCATCCGAAATTGCTCAGAAAAATTCAAAAATTTTAATCGTAGATCAAAATATTTTTAATGAGCATATATTTAAAATCTGAATTTGATAAACTTTACTTAATAAAAAAAAAATCCAGAAACTTAATTTAATTGAAGACATAATCATGCTTTATCTTTAGAACAATACTAAAACTAGATTTAACATGTATAAAATTCAGATTTAAACCTTGAGTTCATAAACCACAAATCCCATAATACTTTATATGAAAACATATGCAATACCTTAGTTTTTCAAAAAATAAACATATTTCGAATTTATTTTAAAATAATTTAATAAATCCGAAAATTCTTTTGATAAAACCTGATTATCAAACGGAAACCGAATATGGTGGCTCGATACCAATTGTTGGAAATAATCCTAAAGTTTATATCATAATAAACTATAAAACCATATCAGTTTCTGATGATCAAACATAAGCGGAAGCGTACCTGATTTAGTCATGATGAATCTGTGGTTAGAGATCTGAAGTTGGCTATAAATCTTCCAAAGCATACCCTGAATTGACTTTAAGTCTCTGGTGATGGGATGCTGAGAGATTTCTATATTTCAGGTTAGGGTTGCTTTGGGGACCATAACCCTCTATTTATATAGAGTACTAATTTATAATTCGGCCCTTCATCAAATTATAAATTACTTAAGGCATCCACAATTAATTTTCCATAACACTTATGCCTCCAGTCTTTTAATTTATTACAAAAGTGACCACATAAGTTTGACTTATTAAATAATGACTCTATCACATATTGATATATGTGTGACCCCATAAAATAAATCTTACATTTTCGTCTTTCATGATTCTTACCTTCTCTCACTATATAATACTCTTTTTAATTCATTTCTTTGCTTGGAATATTATTGGTATTAACAGTTTTATCTTATGATTTATGTTCTCATCAAAGCATGTTTGAAAATTTGATGTATTTTACATGGAAGATTCGTGAAGGCGGAGACTGAGAGTGACGAAAGCGCACTTGTAATCATGTGCAAAAGTAGTTTGAGAGGTCAGAACGGAGAAACACGAGAAGAATGAGAAAAATAGTGTGAAAGGTTTAAGAAGCATCTATTTGGAAATTACTTTAGGAATCAATCATCTGGACTTTGAATGTGTTGTGTTTTAATGTCCGTATTTTCATTCAAATAGCTAATAAACTTTTGACTTGTCTGTTTTGGTTCTTCGTAACCTCCCTTTTATGATATAGTATATGTTTAAATATGCGAATTTAAGGTGGGTTCTAACCACATATTTTCGAGCAGAACACATGTAACTAAGTTTCTAAGACAGAGTATCATAAGTTAACATAGAATATGGAAGTAAGTTAAAAACAATATAACTTTTCCTTGACTGTTTTGTTTCAATTCCTTTACTGGGTTAGCTATGCTGCTCAATATAAGGACAAACTTGAGGTAGAGATTCAAGAGGAGGTAATGATCCAATATATTGTTTTGTTGTTTGTAAGAGTAACATTATGTCTAGTCCGGTTTTAAACTCATAAACTCGGCTTGTATCAGGTTGCGGCTATCATCAAAGAAGATTTATGGCTAAAACCCAGTCACCTACATCAACAATGTAAGCTAATTCACGTTTTCATTTTCAAATCTTAACTTTTGTTTAGATTAATTGTTATATGAAACTTTGCAGGAGTTTGTTGTAGAGAATTCTGATGAAGAGGAGCTTCGTATATGGGCATCTTACAGAGGCTAAACTCTGACCAAACTGGTATACAAGTGTCCTCTCTCGATTTTTCATTTAGTGAAAGCAGTGAGGCACATTTAAAGGGACGATTACAATATATATTGATCACACTGTTTAAAGAATCACCATTGTTCTCTCTCTCTCTCTCTCTCTCTCTCTCTCTCTCTCTCTCTCTCTCTCTCTCTCTCTTTGCAGGATCTCAAGAAAGCAAAAAAATTACGCTTTGCAGTAAGTTGGCTCCAAAGCAGAGAGGGATGGTACTAGTGGAGATATATGCTGAAAGTGGCCTAGGTAACATGAACAATTTACTTTGCTCTTGTCTTCATTGTATTCATGCTAATCTATACTTTTTCCATCTATAGCTTCTTACCAATATTTTCTTATGCAGCTTGGGACTAAAGGGTCGCAGACAAGTCTCGCAACAAAGGAAAATCTTCGTAGACACAAGCTTTTACCCACATTGGATTCAAATGCTTTTGGATAAAACCTTAGAAACTAGAAAGGTAGTTCAATTTTTTCCGATAAAATCGCAGATTAGTTTTGTACCACTTGTAACACAAAATATGCTAAAGAAGATTCATTCAATTTTATAGTGATAAGTACATTGATGTCTAGGAGAAATTAGAGAGAGAGAAGAGAATTGTACTCACTTACGATAAAGAATAATTTTTTTTTTCCAGAAATACCACTCTTATTTCTTATCATTTTGTTCTAGTTTTTACATTAGAGACCATATGTTCAAGATTTATCTTTTCATGATCTAAACCTTTCTCTAATAATTTGTTACAGTAACATAGCTTAATAACAATTTGTAACACAACAAGATTTCTGGAAAGCTTTGTCTTTATTTCGCATTAAAAACGAGAACATAATTCAAATCTCTAATTAGACTTTTGACTCCTAAAAAGATCAAAAACCAACTTTTAAACTAACTTTTAACATAACTAACAAACAGACAAGTCTTCATGAATTATTGTAAGTTTCTAACAATTTTTGAGCTCGCGTCGAATCATGTCTGCTGGTGGCATTGGCAGAACTTTCACCGACATGTCTGTAAAAAAAAAAAACGAAAAACATATAAGTACATACATTCTTAAAGAAGAGAGAGATATCAATACTTATTGTTCTTGTTGTTGGTACAACCTTATATCCCTTGTTCTTGTTGATAGATCATTTAACACTTCATCATTGTCCTGCACTGTCCTGCACCGTATCATGCTGCTCTGTTCTTCTCTCATATCGGAGTAGAAATACACATTTGTAAGCGAAGACGATACACACCATACCAATACAGAACAACACTAGTGACTACATCACACTCAGAAAACTAAGAATTGTCATCAAGTCACAAAATTTGTATATATATATATATGTTAGTATCTTAAACCGTAGAAACTAGATTTGTTGATGTAATAAACACATACCGCGAGTTTGAAAGGAACTCAAGGAATTCTCTATGATTAGGTATACACGAGCAAGCGCGCGTGTAAAGGTCTCAAAACTCTCTCCGGACGGTACTCAAGATAACATCCATAGTTCCCCATGTCGTTCACTTTCAACGTCAATAGCGCACCTTTCTCTCCCTACACAAAGATTGGCGATGATACTCTTTACATGAGTGAACTGAAAAAAAAAGAAAACATTCAAGACAATAATAATCGACTTTTACCTGATGCCGAAGTTGTTGCATTAAGCCATTGCATTGCTTAACAGTTCCGATAATCCTGATCCCGCTAGCTTTAACATTCACATTATTATAAATCGTTGCATAGTTTTGAATCGGATGCCACTGGAACATCTCCTTGATCTCTACTGAGTTTATAAGCTCATAAGGTAAGTTTGCAACAAGATTCCCATTAGTAACTTCCATCGAAAACACTAACAAGAAGTCCTTTTCGGCTCCGGGAAAGTTAGCAAGGTCAGGATCTCCAATAGAGATGTTGAGATTTTCTACTCCGTGTCGAAGGAGGAATGACTCATTGCCATTGCTCGGAAGCGCGATGTAACCCGGAGCAGTAATAAACGGTGGATCATTTACCGGTTCAATGAAAACCGGAACATCAATATGATTAGTACCATTCTTGGTCTTTGTGGACAGCCTAAGAGAATCATTACCAGAGAAATTCTCGTTCCTAAGACAGAAAACAAAGCACTAAACGTTACTTTCTTGTGAACTCAAGAATGAGTAATATTTGATTTTCATATATAATTAATTATATAGCAACATTACCCTAGATATTGAATGTGGTTAAGTGCATGATTAATAACTCCTAGTTGTCCTTGTAAGATCAAGATTCTTCCATCTTCGCCGCCCTTGCTCACAATAAGTTTTGCACTATCAGGAAGCTTAAACTGCATCTGCATCGGAGATAGCATAAACGATCCGAAACTTAATTCTAACGTTACTAAAATGTTATCCAATTGGTTTGAGTAGCTTAACTCAAATCCAGAGTAGCCATTGTTAATAACATTCAAGAAAAATATTAATAGTAGCAAATTTATATGTAAACTTATGTAGGCACCGCGAATAGAGTAAACTTGCCCTGATCTAGGACTGATTATATCTTATGTTGCTTGTAATCCGTCGGGGATAGCTACAAACCGAGGAGGAGCAGTAAGTACAGAGATGTATACCGTTGCATCGGCAATGTTCCCATCCATATCAATTATTATATAAATAAAAGAGTCCTCTCCCCAAAAATCGTTGAATGTGTGTATCTAAATAGGTTTCCATCCCTTAGAAGAGAACCATGATGAGGTTATATCAAAAGAAAACAATAGTTTAGTGACAGAGTAAAGATTTTTCAAACCATGAAACCGTTTATAAATTTCAATTTTCATTCCTTACTTCTACGAAACCATTAATGCTTGCATTTTCGCCAACAAAGTAGTCGTTTTTGATTGAATTGAAAGAGATTGACTCATTTTGCCGCACGTTAACTCTATCATCGACTGCTTTTGGAAAGTAATCACCTAAATGATCATGGCATAGTCTTAGAACATAACAAATTAAACCATATATCATAAAGAAAAGAAAGTAATGTACATACTACTATGCACATACACCATACGGGGGCAAGGTTGGATATGTAAATTGTCAAAAGACACACATATTCCATAAGTGCCTTCCTCCTTGGCTTCATATTTACCGATATAAGTCCCATCATTATGGTCAACAAATTCCCAAGTAGTGAATCTTGATGTGTTAACCGGGGTGATGTCCCATTTTAACCTATGTTGCTGCGAAGGCACACGATTGTATAAGTCATCATAGAGGTTGACCCAAATTTCATTATTGGTCTCTTTTGAAACTTTTGCAAGTAATTGTTGCATAGTGCAACCTGACACATTCACTTCACCTGAAATAAGTAAGAATGTACTTATCACAAACATTTTCAAAAACTGATAAAGACTATCTAGTTGTCAAAATTAGGGCATGGATAGGGATGATATACATGCAAATACTTCCGTAATGAAAGGTTGGCCTCCATTGAGTACAATGTTTCCAGAGGAGATAAAGATTTGATAAATTCCACTATTGTTCGTTAGATATGTCACGTCAAAAATACTCGCTTGAGTCTCAAGGCTCCTAGAACCCTGCAAAAAAAGGAAACCAACCTCCTTTAAGTCTCCATGTCTAATGATGTATGTTTGATTGAACATATGTTAAATTAAACTTCTTACTTTGCCTCCATGTTTATCATCTAATAACGGCGTAGCAACTTGGTGAGATAAACCAGTCCCTGTTGATTATTTGATGAGATAAGCCAAGAAATATACTTATCAAATTATGGAAATAAGAGATAGATGTGTACCATTTAACTCTCTAGGGCGAATTGTTGGCAAAATAGACGAAGAATCAGCCTCGTTTGTGATTCAAACCCGAAGTCTATCCACTTGGACCGGTGAGGGATTATCATTAGCATCATTCAAGTAAATTGAGAAGAAACTAGGCTCTCCAACAACATAACCATTTATCCCTGAACCATTTACTATACTTCTTGTTCCATCACAATAGCCTCGCATAGACCGTATAAGCATATGGCATACCGGAGATACTCTTGTTGTTTTTCATATCGAAAGTGTGAGCGTGAAGTTTCCTTGTTCATTCAATGAAAGACAATCGGTGGCTCAACATACTTAAACTTAAAATCTAGACGTATAGACAAACCGGTTTCTTTCACAAGGTGAAAGACACATGAGTATCAAACCGATCATAAACTCCAGATACTAAGTTTCCGAATCGGTCTCGCTGGTGTATATATCAAGATCTCCATTTTGGAAAATATCTGCCATGTGTTCCATGTGTTTAGCTCGGACTTCCATATGTTCGTGCAACTGAAAACATCTAATGACCCTGAAGTTAAAAGAATCAAACAAAAATAAGCACAAGTTTCTCATCTTAAGAAACTTTATGAAACTAAAACTTTCCATGTAGCAAAACTCAATCACCTGAAATAACCTCTAGAGGTAGTAGGGTACCACCATTCAATTTCGACCCTCTTTCTCGGCACGAAGTAAGAATTTTCCAGAGGTCACAAGAGCAAACTCAATGGAAACATAACCAGGTGCAAACCATCTTACATATGGTACGAGATTAATGTAGCTATCAATTGTACCATTCTGATTACTTAGTGACAATGAAAACCCTTCTTGCTCCATATTCGTATCGGAAAAGAAAACATTTTTACCAAATGCATCTTTGGGAATAATCGAGATAGATGCATTGTCCCAGCTTCAAACTCGTTGTTAAAATACATCCAAGAAACAACACACACATATGGATAAATTAACCCTTCACAACAAGTACACAAAAAATATATTCAAATTTTAGTATCTTTCTAATAATTATTAACAACTTTATTAATATTTCCAACATACAAACTAATCTTAATTAGTCATAACTAAACTATTAAAAAAAAATTTTTGTCTTCTATAAAGATGTTGAAGAAACCGGTCTTGATAGGTATAAAAGAAATCGTCCCAGTGGAATTATGAAAACTAAATTTCATCGAAACACCAATTATGTAGCTGATGTTGCCGGTTTTACCGTTCACCGAAAGTGTTGGTTGAAACAAAATGTTTGTTTTGTTTTCGGGAACTCTAATCACCACTATCGCGGTTTCACCGGCCTTGAACTTGTGTTGATTATATAACCAATAGGATGTATACTTGGATTCAACTACACCATTAAAATAATAATACTAAGTAATCAAGAATTAAACATTATGGTTTTGATTGGCAGCAGATTTTACATTAGTTTTAAGTTTTGAAAACCCATTTTTTATCATACATAAGATATGAACAAAGTCAACTAAACACAAGAAGATGATTAAACAACTTTAAGAAATAATGTTTTGAGTTTCTTTAATCAAGTTACATACTAACCTTTTTGTAAATATATTTATTTAATTGAATAAATTAAAACTAATACCTAGATTTACTCATACATGTCTCACGTTCAAACTAATCCCTAGATCTAACAAACCCTCCTTTAACATATCTCTATATAGGAATATTCAAATATATAATAACAAAAATAAATAAAATTAGTTGTTTACCTTCACAATTGGGCATAGAAACATCAACTTCGCATGTTGCAGGAAGTGATGAAACTTTTGTGATATTCAACGTGAGTTCCAAGTGAATAAAAAGTTCTCGAAACACGACATAGAGACAGTTTGCGTCCAAGTGAGACACAATTGCAACCCCAAAGCAACACATGCCTTTTGGCTTTGCATCGCTTTCGCCCATCATAACAAAAGTTGCACAATCCCTAATACAGTTCACGCTTTTGAATAACATGCAATCACTAGACGGTGATTGTGCATGTGTCGCCGCCACCGTCGTGTGGTGGTCAGAAGCGGCGTGAATTGAGAGAAAGAACAAAAAGAAAAGGAAAGGAGTCATGGGAGAGAAAGAACAAAAAGAAAAGGAAAGGAGTGATTTTAAAATATTAATTATGCCATTGTTGTTGTTTTTTATCTTGCTTTTTGGTTTTGTTTGGTGAGAGTATAGAGAGAGAGGTTTTTTTATAGAGAGGTTTAGAGAGAGAGCTAGGTTTAATTTTCCTTTGATCATGGGATTAAGTTGGTTTGTATATTTTTGTCAAGGTTAACTTAATCCCATCGGTTTGTATATCTTGAAAGATATGGTTTGAAATAAAAACGAACACTAAATAATATTTTTTAAAAAATTTAAACGTTTGAAGCCCGGACAAATTAATTATGTTAATGTTATTATAAGATAAAGTTTATGTTAATATATACATAATTTAGCATAATTAATATTTTAAAATTTTAAATGTTTGCCTGTATGAATCTTTGGAAAATGGTTGTGATAAAAAAATCATTGGAAAAATCTAAGTGCGATATTCAGAATATCGGGTTTCGGGCTAACCCGAAAAGCCCGAAAATAAATAATATAATATTTTTTTATATATTTTATATAATTTGTAAACCTAATCTTTTATAGAAATCGTTTTTTGCCTAGACATGTTGAAGCATTGATTTGCACTCGCACTTGATTGAATGGTTTTACATTTAGTGATCCATGTTACAATATCATTCATATATACTTAATATGTTTTAAATTATTATCTATCGAATTTATAATTTTATATGATTTATTTAGGATAAAATTTGATATTTATTTTTGTTTGTAGCTCATGATGGTGAGGAAGATCTAGATGACGTCGAAGAAGATCCGAGTTTGCGTTCTAGTAGTACTACTACCTAGATTTAAAGTGTTTTGATTTTTAATTTTGCTTGTTACCATCTATATTTCAAGTGTTTCTTTTTCAAACTTTTTCTTTGTTTTTTATTAATCCTATGATTACAAAAACATATGATCGTTTTTATTTCCTGTTTTTATTTGTAAACTTGTTTGGTATTATTTTGTATTCATATTTATCACAATATTAATGCGTAAAAAATTTAATTTTATTGTTGAAAATATAATTAAATTGTGATAATATTGTTAACACGATAATTCTAAAATATATGTAAAACCCCGAAAAAACCAGAAAACCCCTAAAGCCCGAAGCGGGTCGGGCCGGACTTTGAAATATAAACCCGGAAAATATCCGGATTGGGTCGAGTCGGGCTCAAATATATACGGGTTTTGCGGGTTCGGGTCGGACCGGGTCGAGTTAGCCTGATTGACACCCCTAGATTTTTTTGTCTATGGTTTACCTTTTACTAAATGAAGTTTAGGTAAATGGTAAATTTGGTGATATGGAGGTTGAAGGAGATAAGATGATTAATAAAGTAAATATTCGAAATAAGAATATCAGATAAAAGCTAATTTTCAAATTTTTTATTTGTAACTATCCTAAAAGAGTGGGGAATGTTAGAGGTTAAAAATAAGTTTTTACAAAACCTTGACGATTTTTATGAATATGTAAATATTCTAATATTTATGAAATTGTAAAAAAGTTAAAAATGAAGAATGACATTTACCATGTTGAACATATAAAAGTGTTTTAACTTAATGTGTGGTTTATATATAGGGGAATTTTGAAAAGAAAATCTTTTGAGTTTACGAATTTGAAAAATATACCTTCTTTTTTATTTTATGGAAACTAACTCTTTTTATTCGTAATTTTACCTTTTTGTCCAATTTTTAGTTAAGAACTGTATTTTTGAAAAAAAAATATTTATTAAATATTTAAAATTTCTTTTTAAAATTATAAATATTTTATAATTATTTATTTTAAAATATAGATATTCTATTTCCTGAATATAAAAAATCCTAAAAACATCGGATCAATTCAAAAATATACGTTTAAATCAACCAAATTAATAATGGTTAAGTATGAACCATAATGAAAAAAGACGATAACGTTTTGAGAGATTTAATGTTAAGTATGAACCATCATCATATCAATTAATTTTCCTTCTTCATCGAATGTTTTCCGCTTTTCTTCATCTTAATCCTCTTCTTTGTATTGAACCGACTTTCCGCTTACATCTCCGGTGACGTATTGATTAACGAAACCAACGACGCATCGACGTATTATACCATCTTCGGAACCCGACGTATTAAACATTATATATAGGATATCGAACATTGGTAGGAAAACTTAAAATATTAATAAATTTATTTATAATCAAATTTTAAATATAAAACAATTATTACAGATTTATCTAAGATACAAAAATAAAGATATTATTATTAAATATATCATTTTGAGATTAGATTTTAAAGATATAAAATTTCATTATATTTTATGATTTAAATTTTATTCAATAATAATTAATTATTAATTTAAATGTTGGCAAAAAAGTATGTAATCTAAAAAGAGTTAGTTTTCAAAAAATAAAATAAAAAGTCTACTTTTCAAAATACAAAACATATATGAGTCATTTTTCCAAATTTTCTCGTATATATCTTATTATATAAAAGTGAGCGTGTTTAATTATAACTCATCAGATCGTGACACATGTCACAATTAAAAAAAGAAGAAAAAATATTAATAAGTTTAGGAAAAATGTTAATAATGTTTAGGAAAAATGAAAAAGATAACGTTTATGAAAAAAGGCAAAACAAAAAATAAGAAAAAAAGAAAGGAAAAACAAAAAAAAAGAAAAAAGTCAAATAATTATAAAATAAACTTATTATATAAAATTTAGCGCGTTTAAGAGCTTGACAAACATAATTATAACTCTAGAGATCGTAACATTTGTAATGATTAGTTCATATCGTGACATGTGTATTAAAATTCACTACAAGAAACTGGGCTTTTAGCAACGAAATTTAGCAAGGAAATAGCGATGAATAAATATAGCAACGAAATAGCAACGAATTGGCGACGAAATAGCAACGGAGAATAATGTCGTCGCTAAATCGTCGCTATTTAGCGAGGTATGTTTTCCTCGCTAAATTGGCTACGATTTAGCGACGATTTTGGCGACGAATTAGAGCCGCGTCGCTAAATCGTCGCTACTTAGCGACGATTTAGCGACGAATATATATCCTTGCTAATTGGCTACGATTTAGCGACGATTTTTAGCGACGAATATATATCCTTGCTAATTAGCGACGAATTAGCGAGGAGGGTCGCTAAGTAGGTAAGCACGTTTTCAAAAACGTTGCTAAATCGTTGCTAATTTGATTTCCTTGCTAATTCGTTGCTAATTTTCCATCTATATAAACCCATCTACACTCTTCAAAAAATCACACCACAACACAATACAAAATCAATAACTCTATAAAAATATAAACACTCTAAAAATTTCAATATGTCTCACGGTAATAACAATATATACGAGTTACGGTCTTGGATGTATCGGCATAAAGATCGATCGGGGGTAGTTACGGACGAATTTACGGAGGTACTTCAAGCATTCATGCAGCAGGCCGGAAACATGCGAATACGCAAGATACCGGTAAAATGTATTGTCCATGTAAGAAGTGCGTTAACACTAAATACGTGTTTGTTGAAACCGTATGGAAACATCTTTTTAATAGAGGTTTTATGCCGCAGTATTTTGTTTGGTTTCAACATGGGGAAGGGTATAACTCTAATTATAATACCGAAGTTGGAGATAGTAGTTATACGTTTCCCGTTAGTGATCATGTTAGTAACGAACCTGCTAATTTACCGCCTCATTTTGATAGTAACTATGATCATGATCGGGGCGGTGGTTCTGTGCATGTAGATGATAATAGATATCATGAAATGGTTGCTGATGCATTTCATGATACGAGGGAGTATTTATCCGAAAATGTAGTTGAGGAACCTAACCTAGATGCTAAACGATTTTATGATATGTTAGACGCTGCGAATAAACCAATTTACGAGGGATGTAAAGTTGGATTGTCAAAACTATCAAGTAGCATCTAGGATGATGAATATAAAATCGATAATAATTTGAGTGAGTTTTGCATGGACTCATGGGCGGAGTTACCGAAAGAATATCTGCCCGAGGGTAATGTAGCCGCTGAGTCGTATTACGAAATACAAAAGTTGGTTTTTAGTCTTGGATTGCCTTCGAAATGATTGATATTTGTGTTAACAATTGTATGATTTATTGGAAAGATGATGATGAATTGCTTGAATGTCGTTTTTGTCGTCAACCGAGATATAAGGTCCAAGGGAAGGGGAGTAAAGTCCCGTATCAACGGATGTGGTACTTACCCATCACGTACGGACTCAAAAGATTGTATCAATCGGAGAGGACATCTGATTCGATGATATGGCATGCGAACACTCGGTTGAAGATGGGGAAGTCACTCATCCGTCAGATGCAAAGGCTTGGAAGCACTTCAACACGGTATACTCGATTTCGCGAGAGAGGTTCGTAATGTATACCTTGGTTTATGCACCGACGGATTTAGTCCATTCGGTATGTCCGGTAGACAATACTCTTTGTGGCCGCTTATACTAACTCCGTATAATCTACCTCCCAATATGTGCATGCAAAGAGAATTTCTTTTCTTAAGCATTTTAGTACAGGTCCGAAGTACCCAAAGAGAGCTCTTGATGTTTTTCTGCAACCTTTGATACATGAGTTAAAAGAGCTATGGTCCACCGGGGTTCGTACGTATGATATCTCACGCAAGAGAAATTTTACGATGCGTGCGGTGCTCATGTGGACTATTAGTGACTTTCCCCGCTTATGGCATGTTAGCAGGTTGGACAACGCATGGACGATTGTCTTGTCCATATTGTCGTCATCGGACTGATCCGTTTCAACTCCCACATGGAAGGAAAACAAGTTGGTTTGATTGTCACCGACGTTTCCTTCCAATCAATCATCCATATCGAAAGAACGAAGGTTATTTAAGAAGAATCGAGTCGTTAAACATCCACCCCTACTTTATCCGACGGGGGCGAGTTATTGGAGGAGTTGGATAATTATGGGGCGCAAAAAACATGTAGACGGGGTGGTAATTGGCATGTTTCTAATTTACCCGATGGATACGGAGAAAGCCATAACTGGCACAAGAAAAGCATTTTTTGGGAACTCCCGTATCGGAAAAATCACTTGTTGAGACATAACCTCGACGTTATGCACATTGAAAAAAACTTTTTTGATAATATTATAAACACATTGTTGAATGTACAGGGGAGAACTAAAGACAATTTGAAGACAAGACTAGATTTGCCCGAAATATGTTTTAGAAGTGAGTTGCATATCACGAACGATGGTAAGGCTCCGGTCCCAATCTACTGATTGAAACTCGAAGCAAAAAACGCGTTATTCAAATGGGTCACTTCGTATGTCAAGTTTCCCGACGGATATGTTTCCAAGTTATCTGCATGTGTTGAGAATGGTCAAAAGTTTTCAGGTATGAAAAGTCACGACTGTAATGTGTTTATGCAACGACTTTTACCTTTTGCTTTCGATGAGCTTTTACCTGAACCCGCACACACAGCAATAGCAGGTATCATTGAACCCTAAAATGTTTATATTTTAATTTTGATTAAGTATATATATATATATATAATAATTAATATAATGTTTAAAATTTTCCGAGATCGGTGCATTTTTCCGAGATCTATGCACTCGTACGCTTACGAAGAGGTCATTGAACAGTTACGTGACAAGTATCCCGATTGTGTTGTGCAACTTGGAGAAGATTTTCCCTCCATCCTTTTTCGATGTTATGGAACACCTTCCAATACATCTTCCTCACGAGGCGAATTAGGAGGGCCTCGTGCGCTTTCGGTGGATGTATCATTTCGAACGATTTATGGGATATTTGAAAGGAAAGGCGAAAAACCTTGCAAGGGTTGAAGGATCTATTGTTGCTGGATCTTTAACTCAAGAGACGTCTCATTTCGCCTCATATTATTTCGGTTCCAATGTAAAAACACGTAGAACAACAACACGACGCTACGATGATGGAGGTGTTGGCGCAGTTGTATGGAATGGAAGGGGTACCCGATATATTTTCACCAATCGGAAGAGCTGCCGGAAAAATAAAAGAAGTTTGGTGGGAAAGTGATCAACATCGGCAAAGCGCACATACTTACATCCTCCTTAATTGTGAATATGCCCGACCTTTTGAAAGGTATGCATGAAACTATTCATTCGCAAACCCATTATATATGCATAAATATTTAATTTTGATTCGTTTTCTGCGTTGTTTTAGAATGTTTGAGGAGCAAGTGGATGAGGTTTATCCAGGGCTTTCAAAAGACGAAGTAACCGCTCTTAAAGAACGAGATTTTGCAGCTTGGCTGAAAACGCAGATCGCATATGGTGACACAACGTATCCGGTGTGGTTTCGCGAGTTAATACAAGGACCGCTCGGAAAGATCACAACTTCTCCTATGTATTTCACTCGTGGTTACGTGTTCCACACCTTAAGTCATGGTCAACGTCGAGCAACCGCGAATTATGGGGTAACCGTGTCGTGATTCAGTTTTTTATGGTCTTCTAACGGATATTATTGAAGTGCGGTATCCGGGATTAGTCAATTTACGAACAACCCTCTTCAAATGTGATTGGTTTGATCCAACACTCGGTCGTGGTGTTCGGTACAACAAATTTGGTGTGATTGACGTCAACCACTCACGACGATATCGGAAGTTTGAACCTTTTATCCTTGGATCGCAAGCCGAACAAGTTACTTTCATACCTTATCCTCGGGTTAAGACTAGCGGTATAGCATGGAGTGCGTAGTCCGAATCGTTCCAAGAGGTTTAATTATGGGTAACGATGAAGTTCCTATGCAACAAGATGTCATTAGTGGGACAATCATTCCAACAAATCAATCGACGGAAGATGTATTTCTTGTCGACCCCGATAATCAAGTTGTTGAAGATATTGTGGATGATGAAGACGACGGAGGTGCAGATGAATTCGATGAAAGTAGCGAAATCGAATCTGTTGATTCCGATAATAATGAATAATATAATTATGTACATGTGTTAGTTGTAATATTTGTGTGTGTTTTTGTAATCTTTGTGTGTTTTTGTAATAATTGTGTGTGTTTTTGTAATTATTTTTTTTTAAAATAATATTTAATTTAGCAACGAAATAGCCAGGATTTGTAATTTCCGTTGCTAAATCGTCGCTAATTAGCGAGGATTTAGCAACGCTACGCTTCTTTCGTTGCCAAGTCGTCGCTAATAAGCGAGGATTTAGCAACGCTACGCTTCTTTCGTTGCCATTTCGTCGCTAATATAGCGACGAATTGGCAACGATTTATAAAAAATCTAATTTTCGATGGATTACAGATTTAGGGGTTCAAGATCGTTGCTAAATCGTCGCTAAACTTAATTACATTTCGTTGCTAAATCGTCGCCATTTCGTTGCTAACCATGATTCCTTGCCAATTCGTTGCTAAGTCGTTGCTAAGTCGTTGCAATCCTTCGAACTTTAAACCCCTAAAACACCACTTAATATCGATTTATACGAGTTTTACTTAACTAAAAAAGTGTACAAAACTAGTAATATATTTGTATAAACCAATAAAAATTATAGATTACAAAATTATACTTAACACATTTAAGCTAAGTAAACCATAACTTATAAGAGTTTATATTATAAAGTTCATAATAAACTAGTTTACAAGTTTTTTTGTCATATATTGAGTTTGTGACTTCATATGATCAATGTTATAAACTCGTTTTAACGAAAAAGTGGTAAAAAAACGATACAAACCGAATTTAGGGTTCCAAACCCTAAAATAAGGGTTTAGCATTAGCGACGATTTAGCAACGAATCGTTGCTATTTCGTCGCTATTGACCTTTAGCGACGATTTAGCGACGAATTCGTTGCTATTTCGTCGCTAATGTTAAACCTCCTTACATCCTCGTACTTGGAAATACGATGAATGTCGTTTCGTGTCATGTTAACATATAGCTACGAATTAACAACGAATTGGCAACGATTCGTTGCAAAATCGTCGCTAAATATACATAGCGACGAAATAGCAACGAATTCTGACATGCATGTACTTATTAAATACGATGTAAATCGCTTCGTGTCACGTTACCATATAGCGACGAAATAGCAACGAATCGTTGCTAAATCGTCGCTATATTGTATCGTCGCTAAATCGTCGCCTTTTTTTCGTTTGCCGCGGGTGGGAAACCAAAAGGTTTGAACCAAAAGAAGCGACGAAATGGCGACGAATCGTCGCTAATTCGTCGCTAATATAGCGACGAATTAGCGACGACACAAAATACTATATATACCCGACGAGTTTTTCCCTCATTTCACACAATCTCATTCTCTCTCTCTCTCTAAACATTTCATTATCTCTAAATAAACCCAATTCCAAAACCCAACTTCAAAAACATGTCTCAAAATAACCAACCCCCTCATTACTATAATTTCATAAGGAACCGATCCGGTTCCACCTCTACTTCAAACCCATCCCAACAAAACCCTTCCCAACAAAACCCACCCCAACAAGACCCACCCCAACAAAACCCGAGTCAAGATCCTATTCCCGATGCTCCACCGATCCCCCGTCGATTTACCACCACCTCGCATCTTGGACCGCACATGCGGCGGATCCTCGACTTTCTTCGGCGGGGAGAGCCACCGGTACCTACCGTTGCTCCACTCCAAGCGGCCACAAGGGACATTTTGGTAATTATTTAATTGATTTTAATAATTAATTGATTTTTATATTATTTAATTAATTGATTTATTTTAATTAATTGATTTTTATATTATTTAATTAATTGATTTTCAAATATAATAATTGCTAACGATAAATTTATTTTTCGTAGGTTTTGCGATAACAAGGTTAGTAGGAGTGTCTCGGATGTGATGAAGACGTATTTCGTGGAGCCGCACGTCAACGGTCGCGACCCCTCCTTATATAAGGGACATCTGGTTCGAATCTTTTGCGGTAAGTAAAATTTTTAATTATTTAAATTTAAAAAATTAAACATTATAAAAAGTTAATATATAAATATTTATTGTAATAAAATAACTTATATATTATATAAAATGTAATAATTATTACAAAATTTATTTTTTTATTATTTAAAATTTATTTTAATATTTTAAAAAACTCAAATAGCAAAAATGGCATTGGCGGGAGGAAGACATGTTTGAAGTCCGCAAGGGTTTCGAGGAGAAAGCCATGCATCGTCTTACTGGGATTATCAACAAATGGAAGACGAAGTGGCTGAAGAAGGGAGACGAGGCGAAACCCATAGCAATGGATGGGGCGGTGTGGAAGGGCCTTTGCGACTATTGGACGAACCCGCATTCGGTTCAAGTTGCGGGTAGCTGCTCCAAGTCCCGACTCACACCGATCGACGAGACCGGTCCGTATGTCCACACATCAGGACCGACTTCTTACGCCGAACGGCGTATAAAGATGGTATTAATTAATATATATTTAAAATTTCATTATTTTTTCAAATAATATAAAATTTAAAAATATATAATTTAATTAATATAATTTTCAATAGCGCGAGGAGATGGGCGAACTTCCGCCCATTGTAGAAATTTTGAAGAAGGTCCGGAAGAGGAAGGACGGGACCTATGTGAGTTCACGATCGAAAAGATCGTGAACGCATATGAGGCTAGAGTCGCCGAGCGGCTTAGTCGAGGTTCGACGTCGACCGAAGGTAGTTCGGTCAACTCCTCGGGACATTTGTCGGTCACCGAGTGCGACAAGATCTACTATGAGGTAATAATTTTAAATAATTTAATTTAATTCAAAATAATATTTATTTTATTAATATCTAACGATTTTAAATTGTCTATATAGGTGGCCCCGAAGACGAAGAAGAACCGCACTTTTGGAGTCGGTTCGATTGAGACGGTTCCCGCCGCTTCTTCTTCGCAGCCTCGTCCCACTCGCCCAAGATCACGCCGAAGAGAATGTTCGGTTGAGGGAGCAGCTCGCGGCACAAGAAGTCCGCTATCAGAACATCACGGACTTCTTCTCCATCATCGCGATGGAAAGTCCAAACCTCGCGAGGTTGATGCAGCAGCGGGGAGTCCAACCAACTCAGCCACCAGTGATCCCTCCAGATGTAGCGGCAGCGGCAGCTCAAGACCTCGGACGTGATATCGGGATTGATGATTACGTCGTCGATCCCGATGATCCCGCTGATCCCGCTGTTTAGTTTTAATTTATTGTATTTTTAAAATATTTTGTATTTTTTTAATATTTTTATAATTGTTTTTTTTAAAATTTGTTTTTTTTAAATTTGTTTTTTTTTAATTTTTTTTTTTAAATCGTCGCTAATTCGTCGCTAATATAGCGACGAATTAGCAAGGACGTGTCAAGCCATCCTTGCTAATTCGTTGCTAAATTAGCGACGAATTAGCAACGATGTGTTTTATAATCGTTGCTAATTCGTCGCTAATTTAGCAACGAATTAGCAAGGATTTGTTTTCGCAAAATATTTAATTTGGAAATTTATTTTTTATACCGTCGCTTATTCGTCGCTAATATTATACGACCAACGTCGCTAATTCGTCGCTAATATTTTACGACCAACGTCGCTAATTCGTCGCTAATATTTTACGACAAACGTCGCTAATTCGTCGCTAAATTAGCGACGAATTAGCGACGAAACATTGGCGACGAAATAGCGACGATTTGAAAATGGCGACGATTTAGCGACGAATATTGAATAGCGACGAGCGTATAGCGACGAAAATATTCTCGTCGCTAAATCGTCGCTATTTGTCAATAGCGACGATTTAGCGACGAAAAACGGCGTTGCTATTTGCCGTTTTTCTTGTAGTGATTGTTACGTAAACATCTTATAAAATGGAAACTTAACAATATTGAGAAACAAACATAAATAAGAAAAATAATAAAATATAAAAAATTAAACATTAATTATAAATAATTAGAAATAAAATAAATTAAGCTGAAATATGGAAAAATAAAATAATCAGAAATAAGAAAAATAACATAGAAAAAAATTCAAGAATATTTTAAGAAATAATCAATAAAAAAAATTAGAAATAAGAAAACATAAAAATGTAAAATTACTTGAAAAAATAACAAAAATCTTTATGATAACTTATTTGTTATCTTCATGGATCCACTATCTAATTATTAATTTAAAACAAATGTTTTTCATGTAAATAACAAAAGCAATGTAATAAAACAAAAATTGTTATTTTTATTTCTTAATAGATGAAAAAGTAAAAGTCACTTATTTACTATTACCATATATTGTTGTGTATATTTTATATTTATTTGTTGTTTCCGTTTAAATCTAACTATAACTATACAAATTTACTAACAATAATAATATATAATTATAAAATATTTTTATGTAATTTGTCCGCGTATTACGCGGAATTTCATCTAGTACTTTCATAAATACTAACATGTTTTATTATATTCTCATGAAGAGCTTTAGCTTTGTGCTTCATCTCAACCTATTATAAACACAGACAAATTCTTCATTTTCTTGGAGGTATTATTTTCATACAAATTAAGAACCATATCCTTTGTGATATACATAGAATTTAAACGCGTTAAACAACTTACAACAATTACTTAGAAGCCCACTCATCATTTTTTATTTCGAATCTTCTATCTCTTTCTGCGAAGGAAGGAAATGAGGTTTTTAGGTTTTAGGAGGTAAAAACCAAAATCTGTTTTAACGATTCTACTCACATATACAAGAGCACATCATTCTCATAACAATGATACAATCTAAAAATTGAAATTAAAAGTTTTTCTCTTTAAACTTCTTTCGCTCAATGAGTATTAATTAGGGTTTTTCTAGGTACAAACTTATTGCCACCAAACTAAATCTCCTAATCATAACCTTTAACCAAACAAAGCAACTTCGTTGGTAAAGAAAGTATGTTCTTTCTGGTGAAAAAACACAAGTTACTACAAAGAAATAAACTCTCTCGGTACTATAGCTTTTATGTATAAATCAAATTAATCGTAAAATTTAATTTGACGAATCATCATTATAAAATAAGCGATAGCCAAAGACGCAAACAACCTTCATGAGCCGAAAGCCAAGAACATGCAACGAGCCTAAAAATCTCCCACACCGTTCAATAAAATTAGGGTTTAGGGGGATGAGGAATGGTTTCTAAACCTAGTTATAATTTTATAGGTTTTTCAGGTTTCTTATTATTTTTTCTAATGAACAAAAATATTAGTACATTTTGTCATTGCGGAAAGGACCAATATCTCGTAGTTGTTTTTAAATAGTATTCCGTATATTTGACAATAATTATATCCAATTCATCCTAAGTAAATATTATCATCACAATGTGCGTATCGATGGTAACATATGATTTAGGTCATTTATTTATTTAACTCTTCGATAACCAGTTAGTTATATAGGAAAATATTTTTGTTACAATTGCGAAAAAGAAAAGCTAAAACCTACATGATACATGAGAGTTATATATACATTCTCATTCAATTTCTTCTTTATTTAGAGAATTATTTCTTTCTTTTAATTGTTTGATAGAAATACTTCCATTTCCAAAATTAGAAGATACTTTCATTACCAGAATTACAAACCCGGCCGAAAATACAACTTAATTCGTCCAAAAATATAGTTCGAAACATGATAACCATCAAACATTGGTTTAATGATGGCTTTAACCATAACATCTTATAGAGTAAATGACAAGGAGTTTTGCTTATGTGTCGCAAGAATATAATATTAATGATTTTTTATTTTATTTTTTTATTAATATAGTATTTTGTTATTTGTTAATCATTATCTCTTTTATTTTTAATAGTTTATTCATCACATATTATTTATTAACTAATATTTCAAAAATTTCAATTTTATTTCCTAAATTTTAGTAATTTAATATTTCGAGATTTTTTTAATAGTTTATTCATTATCTCTTTTATTTTTAATAGTTTATTCATCATCTTATATAGTAAATGACAAGAAGATTTGCTTATGTGTCGCAAAAATAGGAAATTAAGGATTTTTATTTTTTTATTAATATAGTATTTTTGTTATTTGTTAATCATTACCTCTTTTAAGATAATTTATTATTATTAGAACTGGTACTAGATGCAACTTCATCTGATTTTTCCTTACATTCGTTATAATTCAAGTTGATCCTTAATTTTCTAATATTTATATAAATATTATAAATTTAATTTCCTTTACAATGTTAGATAAATATTGATTTATTGTTAAAAATATGTAAATCTAAAACTTTTTATACCATATCATACAATTTTATATGTTCGTAATCCAAAACTATTATAATTATTAGCATCTTCATTAATGAATTTTTCTTAATTTCTTTTAAAACTATTTTTGTTGAATATGTTTTGTTTTTATTAACCAAATTAGTTTGTGAACATATACCTTTTACGTCTCTTTAGATATCAAACTTATTATTTCGTAGAAAACAATATGTAACAAACATATGTTTATGTAGCACAAAGACTTACATTTTTAAAAATTATTCAATTTATTGGATTATTTTTTATGTTAAATCTTTAATCACGATTATAATTGTTTCAAAAAAGAGAAATATTATAAAAGTCAAACCAATTTTGTATTTTAAATCATATAAGTCCACCATATTTTTTGTTATTTTTCATGTTTTCATTTTTTATGGATAATATATCAAATTATTTGTTTTGTTTTTACCTCATTGTGATGTTAGCTTATAGTTTGAATCATTGTTAATGTAGCACTTGAATTCATTTAAAAATGTCAATATTAATTATTTTCATGTATTTTTGTTCAATTTTTATTAATGCTCGCGCGGGTCAAACCACCTAGTTAACCAATAAATAGGTTTACTAATCCAAAAAAAGAAAAGAAATAAAAGCAAAAGATCTGAGGATGAAGAATTAGAAAAAATAGTCTAGGTAATGGTATGTTAAACCATGAAGATGAGTAAATTGAAATATATTTATAAGCCAAAACAAAAGTATTATTCCATATTTAACTTTTGAAATCATTACGAAGCATAACATTTAGAAAAATCGAGGCCTAGGGTGTGGGAAAATTATCACAATAATAGAAAAATTAGGAAAATATAATGTTATGACGTTGAAGACGGTAAAACCAATTGAAAAAAAATTATATCAAACATTATTCGATATGATATCCATTGCTTATAATTAAAATAAATAAAAGTTGTAGTATAATTTAGTAAACCTAATTAGTTATGATATTCATCAACGATTGAATATCAAATAAAGAATCAAGTATTCATTCACCAAAATATTAAACAAGTTGAAGGATGACATGTGTGATCAAGTCTAGTAGTCCTTGCCTTGCGCGGAATAATATTTTATTTAAAATATAATTTATTTTTTAATCTTAATATAGTAATAGTATATGAATTTTCAGTAGAATTAAATATAATTTATATTGTTATAAACAGTTTCTAAATTTATACATCTCATGCATAATGATATTTATATCCCGTTAATAACCAAAGAATCAATGTAACCAGTGGCGGAGGCAGGATTTCGATTAACATAGGTCATAATATTATTTTTTCCAAAAAGGGTCATAATAGTTTAATTAAAAAACTGCTAACTTTATTAAAAACTAAAAAATATCATTATGTAAAAAAAATTATATTGTTAGCATGCAAACAAGACAATAACCTAAAAAACTATCACCCAAACGGCAAAAAGCAAGTTTTACATAATATATTTTCAGTTTTTTTGTTTCCACATAAAATAACTCACAAAAAAAGAAAAATCAAAAGATAATAACAAACCAAAATATTTAGAAAAATAAAGTTTACAGAAAAAATTGGGAAAAAAGGAAGAGCATGAAATGTATTTTTGTGGTCTCATTGGAAATATTAAGTTTTATTAGCCATAGAAGGCGCCTTATTTAAATTTTAAAATTGTTAATGTTTAATATGTTAGTGGATGTAGTTGAATTTGTAGTACACGTGGACATGGGTCATTAGTTATTTTGGACATGGCTCATTTAAAAAAAAAAAATATTTACTAACTATTTTAGAATTTTCACGTAGGTTAATTGACCTACATACCTCCACTACTGAATGTAACTAAAATATGTGTTTTTCTTGTTTGTGTATGATTTTTGAAACAAAAATCAAAGTATAAATTTTGCATCTTTTTGGTTATAAAAAAGATGAAATAGATGTATGTTTTCTTAACAGAAAGTATAAATGATTGCTTATTTCGCAAAAAAGTTATTTATAGATTATCTACCTTACGATGGTCAAAAATATGTTGACCCACCGGGGGCCTTAGAGAAATGGAGATAGGAGAGTTAACCAAGTGAAGTGTTTGATTTAATTGTTTGTTTACCAAGATGTTTTATTTATATAATACAAAAATGGTCAGGTTTGGTTGAGGATATTTTAAATCCGAGTGTTTTTGAATTTAGGTCTAAATGTCTAATAGCCTTTTTGCTTCTTCTTTTTTTATCTTGCCTAATATAAATTTTCAAATAATAGTATAGAGATATGAGATTTATCATATGTTATCAAATTAATCTGAAGTAAAAAACATCTTAAAAATAGAGTATTCATTAAACATTAAAATATAAATATATGAGATATATTATATCTATACTATTAAAAGAGAAGACAAAAGGCCTACGTGTCGCAATTTGAGAGCTTTTAGGATTTTTTTATTTTTTTGCGTTTTAGTCCTTATATTTTTGACTAATTTTTGACTAATTTTTGTTCGACGAATTCTATAAATTTGGGGCCCAACGAATTCAGACCCACATATAAAACTTTTAAGAATTAAATTTTTCCCACATTGAAAACAATAAGAAACAAAATAAGAAATCTTCTACTATAAATAAACTTTATCACATACAAAATCATTAAAGCGGACCTTTGTCTAATGGGTCTGCGAATTTCGGTAAATGGATTACACCTTCATTTACCGGAGTATGCATAATGCGTGTCTTTTTCTTTCAATAGGCTTGCAAACACTACTAAAAAAAAGTCATATAGCCACGGCCGTATCGGTGGCTATAGCAAAACTCCGTGGCTATTTAGTCACGATTTGCCACGAAATTTTTTAGCCACGAGTGTATAGCCACGGATTTAATGCTATAGCCACCGATACGACCGTGACTATATGAATTTTTTTTAGTAGTGAAAGTTTGATTAGTTATTTCGGCTTTCGATAATGGTCTTTCATAAAAGCATGCCTCATAAATTGCCAACGGGTATCATGAAGTTTGCTTAGTGGATTGGAGTCTGGTCATTCGGTTTTCAAGTCGGGCTCATCCGAGTTCGGGTTTTTCGGGTTAAAGAATATAAGATTTATTCGAGTTGTTTACAAATACAATTATGTTCGAATCAAATATATTCGGGTTCATGTCGAGTTTCATATATTTAACAAAACCTGACTTGGAACCAAATATTATCCGGTTCGGGTTTTTTTATTTTTTTGTTCGAATTTTCAGGTTTAACATATTTTTGGTAAGAATTCCGGTTCTTATATCGGGTAATTCGGGTTCGGTTTGGGTTTTGGTTCGGCTTATTCATATAACCCACAAAAATTGAAATAACCTACTAGCTTATCAAAACTATATACATGTGTATATCTTCGGGGTCTATTTGAGTACAATTGGGTCTCAGGTCGGTTCGGGTTAGAACGGAAACCCGAGTTAGAAAATATTAAAACCCTATAGGATAATATGAGGACCAAAACCGGACCCAACCGAATTTTTTGGGTCGATTCGGTTTCGCGTTAAATGTTCGGCCATAAATTGATCAATTCATAGTTTTCCATAATATAACTTAATATTATTTATGTCCTGTCCCGCGCAAGGCGTGTGGTACTTACCTAGTATGTATTAAAAAGTGTATGCATGCATATGGTTTGATATGATTTATCATATGTTCACATACTAAATTTTCAAATGTATATTAATCATAGTTGTTTTTAATTGGTTATTAGTTATTTACTCTTACAAAATTTGATTGATTCTTTATTTATTTATTTTTAAATAAAGTAGTTAAGAACTAAACCTATAAATTAACATTAGTAATACAATTCCATATGGATAACTTACATAGCAGGAAACTTGGCGACGAGCGAAGGAGAGAGCGGCGATGCGAACATGGTGGACGTTTGCAGGACCCCCGGAGATCCTCCAGATATTACTGTTTCTTATGCGAAGAAGGTGTCGGGGAGTAATATTGGAGGACTTCCGGTGTCGGAGACAGTTTTGAATGATGAGTTTGTGACGTCGAGGATGACCTTGGAGTTCCCGGACGGTGAGGACGGAGAGCCGGTGGTGACTATTGGACAAGATGTGTTGGAAGCCATGAATGGGTTATGGAAACAATGTATGATTGTGAAGGTTCTATGCCGGAATATTGCTTTGCCTGTGCTAAGTAGACAATTAAAGGAGTTGTGGAAACCATCTAGTGGTATGTATGTGATGGATCTTCCAAGGCAATTCTTCATGATCCGATTTGATGGGGAAGAGGATTACATGACAGCGTTGACCGGAGGTCCGTGGAGAGTGTTTGGAAGCTATCTTTTGGTGAAAGCATGGTCCCCAAATTTTGATCCGCTAAGTGATGATATAGAGACTACACCAGTTTGGGTGAGAATATCAAACTTGCCGATCAACTTCTACCATCGGGCAATTTGATGGGAATAGGTGACGATTTAGGGCAATCGGTATAAGTGGATCTTATGACGTTGAAGTTTGAGAGAGCACGGTTCGCTAGGGTATGTATGGAAGTCAACCTGAGGAAGCCGTTGAAAGGAACAGTGGTAGTCAATAAGGAGAGATACTTTGTATCGTATGAAGGATTGACTAATATATGTTCATGCTGTGGAATCTATGGACACGTGGTGAGCAATTGTCCAAACAAGAGAACAGAGTATCCGGGCCACAACACGTCGCCGAGAGAGGAAGGAAAAGAACCCATGGGTGAGAAGGAGAGAGAAGCATAATTTACGCCGGTAAGAAACTCGACAAGAAGAAGTGCAGCTCCGGCGAGAATGGCGAACTCAGTCGCGGGAGGATCTCAAATGAATATTCGGAAATATTTGCCGAAGATTGTGGAGATTGAGAAAAATACGGAAGTTGCGATATCAAACAGATTTGCGGAGCTAGAGGGAGAATCTTCCTCAAAGGATTTAAGGAAAGAAAATATTTCTGTTGAGAGTAATAAGGAGAAGAATAAAAAGAGAAAAGGCAAAGAGATAGAGCAAGGGGGAAATAATGCACTTAGTATTGTGTTGGCGGGAGAAAAAAGTGGCCCCCTTGGTTTGTTGAACAATAACTTTAGCTCACGTGCTAAACCGTGGAGAGCTATAGAGCAAAGACAATACCGAAGAAAAAAGAAAGGTCCACTAAAGGACTGATATTTGGGCCTACAAGGGGAGATAGAAAAGTGAGCCTTAATGGGAAAAGATTAAGGATAGAACATGATAGTGTAGGGCATCCAAGAGGTGCGTTTGTGAACGCCGATGATGATAATATGAGGTTGACAAATCCAGTGAGAAGCCAAGAAGATCGAAGAGAAGCGGGAGAATCATTGCCATATACGGGACTAGAAATGGTTCTCTCAGAGGTGCTTGTAGGCCGGCAAGGGTCGACCGAGAAGCACATGAAAGCATGACGAGTTTCCCCGGTAGTTCAAGTTTTTATCAGTTTCTTGATGATAGATTGCATTTTTTGGAATTGTCGGGGGCGAACAAACCCAATTTTCGAAGAGCGATAAGGTATATGTTGAAAAAGAACAAAGTGGATGTTTTGGCGTTGTTTGAGACACACGCGAGTGGAGAAAGAGCAAATAGTATTTGTTGGCGGATGGGGTTTGATAACTTCTTCAAGGTCGACGCGGTTGGACAGAGTGGGGGTTTATGGTTGTTGTGGAAGTCTACGGTGGGCCAAGTAACAATTAAAAGATCTACAAACCAGTTCAAATAGGCGACGGTGGACTAAGGAGAAGATTTAATCAATCTATTTGCGGTGTATGCAGCTCCCACGGCAAGTAGAAGAAGCGCCATATGGGAAGAGTTAAAAGACGAAGTTAAACAGATAAACGGGCCGGTGTTAATAGGTGGAGACTTTAACACGATTGTTCGTAATGATGAAAGGACAGGAGGTAACGGAAGGCTATCACAAGACTCGATCATGTTTGGTGAATGGATCCATGAGCTAGCGCTTATCGACATGGGGTTTCGAGGTCGTACTAAAAACACGTTCATCGCTAAGAGACTGCATCGCATACTGTGTTGTGCTCATACACGTTTAAAGTGGCAGGAAGCGACGGTTACACATATGTCGGTGCTATCGTCGGACCACTCTCCTTTATATGTTCTGTTATGCCCACAACAAAAAGGAGACCCAAGGCGGAGACCATTTCGTTTTGAAGCTGCGTGATTAAAGCATGAAAGCTTTAAAGACTTGTTATTAAACTCATGGAATACGGAGCTTAGTACACAAGAGGCGCTAGAGGGGCTGCATGTAAAGCTTATAAAGTGGAATAAAGATGTTTTTGGTGATATATTTAAACGCAAGGACAAGAAGTTAGATGAGATTACACAAGTACAAAGTATGTTAGATGTGGTCCATACTGATGAATTAATCTCAAAAGAAGAGAAGTTGTTGAAAGAATTAGATGAGATACTGGAGCAAGAAGAAACTATTTGGTTTTAAAAATCAAGAGAAAAATGGTTACAATGTGGAGATTGAAACACGAAATTCTTTCACATGACGATTGTCGTTAGACGAAGAAGAAACAAGATTGAGAGCTTCAGAAATGATGAGGGAGAATGGATCACAGACTTGCAACAACTAGAGACCATGTCAAGAGAGTATTACAGTCGATTATATTCTATGGAGGATGTCCCGCGGCTGGTGGAAAAGCTACAAGAACTAGAAAAGCCAGTACGGGGGAGGAAGTGGAGAGAGTTGTACGTGAAATGGGAAGCCTTAAAGCACCTGGACCGGACGGTTATCAACCGATAATTTACCAAAAATGTTGGGAAATAGTTGGAACCTCGGTCATTCGAAGAACTCTTGAGTTTTTCAATTCTGGAGTACTTCGAGAGAACATGAACGAAGCTTTCTTGGTGTTAATACCGAAGATATCAAAGCCAGAAAAAATAACACAATTTCGCCCCATTAGCTTGTAAAATGTGTTATTTAAGGTGATGACAAAGATCATGGTTATAAGGCTTAAGTCGGTGATTGGAAAGCTAATTGGGCCAGCACAATCAAGTTTTATTCCGGGGAGGTTGATAGCGAATAATATAGAGATTGTACAAGAAGTTGTTCATTCGATGAGAAGGAAGAAAGGTCGTAAGGGTTGGATGTTACTAAAGCTTGATCTTGAGAAAGTGTATGACCGTATTCGTTGGGACTTCCTACAAGATACTCTTGATGCAACAAATTTGTCGGCTAAATGGAGGAATTGGATCATGACATGTGTTAGGAATCCGTAGATGAGCGTACTATGGAACGGCGAGAAGACAGAGAGCTTTAAAGCACCTCGGGGGTTAAGACAAGGAGACCCGTTATCTCCATATCTATTTGTACTATGCTTAGAACGCTTGTGTCATTAGAAAGCGATGTCCCTTGAGAAGGGAGATTGGAAACTGATACGGTTATCTTAAGGAGGACCAAAGCTTTCACACATTTGCTTTGCGGATGACTTGATCTTATTTTGTGAGGCTACGGTGGCACAAGTACGGGTGATACGACGGGTTTTGGAGAAATTTTGTGTAGCCTCTGGACAAAAAGTAAGCTTAGAGAAATCTAAGATTTACTTCTCTAAGAATGTGAGTCGTGACCTTGCTAGACAAGTTAGTGTTGAAAGTGGGATTGGAGTAACAACAAATCTTCGAAAGTACTTGGGTATGCCTATTCTCCAAAGACGAGTTAACAAAGAAACTTTTGGAGAAGTTCTTGAGAGAGTTTCTACTCGGCTAGGTGTGTGGAAAGGAAAACTCATGAGTCTTGTTGGGAGGGTCATGTTGACCAAAGCAGTCTTGTCCGCGTTACCGACGCATATGATGAGCACAATTGTGCTTCCGACATCAACGGTAAACCAACTTGATAAGATATCAAGAACCTTTATATGGGGGAGCTCACCAGAAAAGAAAAGACAACACCTTGTGTCATGGAAAGAGGTATGTAATCCGAAGTCAGAGGGAGGACTTGAGATACGCTCAGCCAAAGCGATGAATAAATCACTTATTGCTAAATTGGGTTGGAGAGTAATAAATGATAAAAGAGTTTATGGGCCAAAATTTTACACAAGAAATACAAAGTAGGTGGAGTTCATGACGCGGCTTGGCTGGTTAATAAGAGTACATGGTCGGCCACATGGCGGAGCATTGTCGTGGGTTTGAGAGATGTGGTAGCAAAGGGGATTTCTTGGGCTCCACGGGATGGTAAACTGATCTATTTTTGGTTTGACCGTTGGCTAATGTTGAATCCCTTAATCGAGCTAGTGAGAGAACCAATGTCAGAGTTGGTAATGAGCATGAAAGCTGCAGATCTATGGACAAAAGGAGTCGGGTGGAATATGAGTCTGATTAAACAATATTTACCCGAAAATATTTCCTTACGACAGGGAGGAGTTGTCTTAAATGGAAGTTTTGGAACCAAAGACGTGTTATCATGGTACGGTAATCAAGATGGAATTGCTTCACCGTTAAAGTTGCATACACCATGTTATGTCACGAGAATAGGGAGCAACCACATATGAAAGCGTTGTGGTATCAAGTTTGGCAAGTAGTTGTACCAGAACGTATAATATTTTTCTTGTGGCTAACGGCTAGACAAGTTTTAATGATAAATCAAGAGAGGGCGAAGAGACATTTGGCTGACAATGCAATGTGTCAAGTGTGTAAAGGCAGGAATGAAACCATACTACACGTATTACGCGATTGCCCAGCTATGGAAGGCATATGGACAAGACTTTTTACGCCGAGTAAACAAAGATCTTTCTTTGCTAGGACCTTGCTAGAATGGCTATATGATAACCTGTCCACGGAAAAAGATGGTGTAGATGGTGTATCATGGTCCACGACTTTTGCTATGGCTGCATGGTGGGGTTGGAAATGGAGATGTATGAATGTATTTGGCTCATCGGAGAGAATACATGGATAGAGTGGACTTCTTACGTAACAAGGCAAAGTGAACCCAAATGAACGAACACGAGTGGAGAATTGTGAAGTTTTGTGAACTAATTAGTGTTATACTCTAAACACTAATTAGCGAACCCAAATGAAAAGATTTTAATTTTGGTAATTTTTAAAGGGTAAATCAAGCTTTTAAAATTTTGAAGGTGTAAATATGTGAAAATATTGAATTAGGTAGAATTTTGTAAAGGAAGGGTCGAAAAGGTGTAGTTTTGTAAATTCCTCAAAAATATTGTGTACGTTAGATCTCATACTTTTGCTTTGATTTTGAGAAGAGAAATTATATATATGCTATATAAATAACTTCTCGTAATGTTCGATTAAGATCATACTAAGTATTGTAGGGAATTTGTTTATTTTTATCAAACAAACTTTTTTCCCCCTAGGTTGTTCTTTCCTATTGTATTACAAAAACGTCTGACGAATCAGCAATCCAAGTAGGAAGAGAAGAACCAATAAATTGGAATTCCATATTCCTGCCACGTGCACCTCGTGCCAGAAGATCCGCTTTCGCATTGTTTTCCCTTGCTGCAAACCGAAGTGTGAAACCCGGGAAGCGTGCTTGCAGATCACGTAGCAATTCTAATTCCGACGCAAAAGTCGGCCACATATGTGGTGATGTTGCCATCCTCACAAGATTTATGCAATCCGTATATAAAACACTACAGCTATGCTCTTAATCTCTTAGGCTATCTAGAGCAAAAAATAGTCCACATAGTTCCGTGTGGAGAGGAGATAAACTCCTTTTGTATCCCTTTAGACCCAATGTTTCTACCTTGCCGAGTCTCGATTGCACCACCCATCCCTCCCCGCTGGTGGCATCTCCTTCCTTCCACGATCCATCCGTGTAACAGGACATTGCCAATGCATCTCTTTGATTGTCATCCGGCAATCCCTCTGCTACCGCTTCTACTCTCGGGTTCTGAGTTAAAAGTAACTCTTGCGCTCGACTCCACGCGTCTGCTTCCCCTGTAGCAGTCTTCATTGTCTCCATGGGGCTTCGGTCGAGTCATCTGAATACTTTATCATTCCTCGCTTTCCAGATATACCATGCCACCCATGAATATGTCGGGGTGTTCTGTTGGAAGTGACGACCCCGCCAGAGCAAAAAGTCCATATTATGTCCCAGCCCACATGTTGGGAACCTAGTATTGCCTGACGGATATCCCGCTAACTCCCATACTTTTATAGCCGGGGGGCACTCGAAGAGCATATTATTGATTGTTTCCTGCAGTCCACAACGTGGGCATTCCTTATCTCTCCCTATGTGTATGTACGCCAGCCGCACTGTACCTAACAAAACTTGCCATAAAAAGTGTTTCAACTTGTTTGGCGCTTGTAGCTTCGAAATAGCTTTTTTAAAAACTCTATATGATGGTTCCTGTAAGAGGATCTGGATCTCCTCATCATTTCTATTTAAGTGCAGAACCTGATATCCTGAGCGTACTGTATACACCCCTGATTTCGTGTTGTGCCAGCAGAGACTGTCCTCCCTATACCTTCTAGAGGGAACGATACTCATGATTAAAGGCACATCTTCTGGTCGCACTATTTGAGCTAGCAGCGGAAGATTCCAACCACTCTGTCCTGGTGCCCTTAGATCTGATACCCTCAGGTGTGGATAGTAGAATTCTTTTGGGCCCACTGCCGGTCTTGGTTGACTGTCGGGGATCCAATTGTGATGCCAGACTAACGTCTGTTCCCCTGATCCAATTATCCTCCTTGTACCCACCTCCAGTAGGTCTCTGGATGACCATAGGCTTCTCCAACCATACGATGGTCTACTTGGCCTTTTAGATTCGAACGTGTGTTAATTTCTATAGTACCTACCCTTCAGTATCCTTGCTGCCAGACGATTAGGGAACTGGTGAAGTCGCCATAACTGTTTTGCTAGAAGCGCTTTATTAAAATCCTCGAATGATTTGAAACCTAGCCCCCCCCCCCATTTTCCTTGGTGATGCACATCTTTTTCCAAGTTAGCCAATGAATCCCTTTTGAGTTTTCGTTTTCTCGCCACCAGAAATCTGCCACAGCATTGTCAGTTGGGTACAAAGTTTTTTGGGTAAGAGAAAGCATGACATAACATATGTTGGAATGGCTTGGGCCACATACTTCATCATAATTTGCTTTCCTCCTTTTGAAAGGAACCTTGCATTCCACCCATTGATACGTTGGTGGAGTCTATCTCGAACGTACGAGAAAATTTGTTGTTTCGACCCATGTAGATGCTCTGGAATCCCTAGATACTTCCCCACACCGCCTTCTTTTATGATCCCTAGTCTCGACTTTATATCATTCCGTCTAATATTATCCACATCTTTCCCAAACGTTATTGCGGATTTCTCAAAATTTATGCATTGTCCGGATGCTCGCCCGTAAAGATTAAAGATGAGTAGTACCTCGGCACATTGTTGCACTTCTGCTTTGCACAAGAACAAGCTATCGTTCGCGAACAATAAATGTGAGACTGAAGGCTTCTGTAGGCTACCTTAATAACCGTTAAGATTCTATCCTCCTCTGCTCGCTGAATCTGTGAAATTAAAACCTCCGTACAGAGGATAAAAGGTATGGTGACAGTAGATCCCCTTGTCTTAACCCTCTCGAGGGTATTTATTAAACAAACTATATAATAAAGAATTAGTCAAAGATTTTCTTATTTAAAATTGAATTTTTTTTCAAACTAGCACATCTCTAGACATTATTTTCGAGGTAAATTGCCAAGTGTACTCATTAATATATAATTTGTTTGATTAAAATAAAAAAATTGGAAGGTAAACTGAAATTTAAAATTTGAAATTTAAACTAATCACACCATTTATTAAAATATACATTTTGACATAAAAACATACAATTTGATGTTTTATTTAACTTAAAAATTTTAAATTTATTTTCAGCTTTTAGTTTAAGTTTTAAATTTCATTTATAATTTTAGATTGTATATAGTAGTGTTTAAATTAGTGAAACTGTATATTAGAGTTTATATTAATAAAAAACTAACAATATTATACATTCATAGATATATATTTTTAATTCTTAAATTTTCTTGAAAGACATCTATAGCGTAGTGGTTGGACTACTATCATCACATAGACAGATTTAATTTTGTAAAATGATTAAATCAATTTTTATGGGAGAATTCGAACACGTGAGTTTATATATTGAACTTTTGTGTTTAACCACTAGAGCAAATGAACTTTTCTATTTTATAGTCGATATGAAAATATATATTTAAAATATTATAAATCGCGGTGAAAATTGTTTTCATTCTATTTTAAAAATTTAATATTATATGCCTAGGAGATTTTAACGTGACAAAATTTTATCAATATAATCCACATAAATATTTTTCATAAATATGATAATAAAAATTATATTAATTTTTGTTGTCATGTGGTTTATTATTCCCATACTAAGTTAAAAAGCATGTTAAATATACATTAACAAAAAACTATAGAGCAGAACAAAAACAACAAAAGAGGTCTTGTATCTTAATCCCATTAACCCAATCTCGGTCACTAGAAGAAACCCTAGTCGCATAAGAGACACGAGTCTTGCGGCCTTACATGTGGACGAACACGTGGATGAGAAGTCATCGTGACATCAAAGCTGCTCCGGAAATTTCTCCAAAACACCGTGAGACTCCATGGGAAGCATCTTGAGTCAACAATTAAGACACAAAATCTAATGTTAACCGGAGACAATTAATATTCATTAATTAAGATACACAAAATTAGAAATATATAAACACATTAGTATTATCAATTATGATGTCAACAAAAAAAACCCATTAGTATTTTAATTATAAGTGGGCTTAGATTAACATGATAATAATGAAGTTTATGTAATAATAATTACTTATTATTATGATTAATGATCATGTTTTGCTTCTTTATGTGTTTGAAAGGTTATGGGGGGAAGAAAACTAGAAAGATGATCTTGAAAAAGAAACTTACTTATTTGGTGCCTCCACTGCTTTATGACTATTACATGATGTTAAGGTAATCCACATTTTGATTTTTGAATTTTTCGATATGAAGTAGAGAGAAAGAGTAGTATAGTCTTTTGGGAACACTAGTTTTTTCCGATATTGGTCTCTAATGTGAGTTTTGCGACCAAATCATTGAAGTCACAATTTGTGTATGTATTTGGTCGCCGCACACATTTGTGACAACTTTCCAACTACAATCTTTCGTCATAAATTGGTAGTGTAGTTACTACTTGGTTGACTATCGTGGTCGCGAATTTTTGTTGCAAAAGATGTGTTTTCTTGTAGTGACTATTGTTTGTTCGATTGCGACCAAATCGTTGAAATCGCAATTTGTGTATGTATTTTGTCGCACATTTGTGACAATTTTTCCAACTACAATCTTTAGTTATAAATTGTCGACGACACTTTTATGAGTGTAGGTAATTACTATTTGGTAGTAAATCTTTTGCGACTGATTATTGTGGTCACGAATTTTGGTTACAAAAACGGTGTTTTCTTGTAATGACTATAGTTTTTGTTATGTTTCAACTAAGTACTATGTTTTTCTTCTTTATTTCAGATACTTGCTTGCGGAGAAATTTGATATTGTCAAGGCCAAATTAATGTGGGCTAATATGATTAAGTGGAGAAAAGACTTTGGTACAGACACTATACTTGAGGTAATATGTTTGTTATTTTCATAACTACACTTTAAACAATATACATATATAGTTAGTTGTTTTGACTAATTTTCGACACTTGTAGGATTTCGAGTTTCTTGAATTGGAACAAGTACTAAAGTACTACCCACAAGGATATCATGGTGTTGATAAGAAAGGACGACCTATTTACATCGAAAGATTAGGAAGAGGTGTTACCGAAAATCTCATGCGAGTCACTACCATTGATAGATATGTGAGATATCGTGTTAGAGAGTTGGAGAAATTCAATACCGACAAGTCCCCGGCTTGTAGCTTTGCTGCCAAAAATATACTGGATCAACTACAGTTATTCTTGATTTAAATGGCGTGGTACGCTCTTCTCTAATTAACCTCTCAGATTATGAAAATGTTTCCTTTTAGTCTTTACTTTTTCTTTTTTTGCAGGGCGTTAAGAAATTTAATGAATCTGCGCTATGGTTTAGAACACAGCTTCAACTCAGAAGATTTTTAGTGACAACTACCCTGAGGTATTGTAAAAGCTTGCCATTTTGATTTTTTCTTAATAAAGAAGACTTGTTTTTGAACATATCTATGTCATATATATGTGCAGACACTTCACCGTATGTACATCATCAATGTTGGCTCTGGTTTTAAGCTACTTTGGGGCGCGGCGAAACCGTTTCTTGATCCAAAGATAGTCTCAAAGATACATGTAATTTACACCGTTGTTTGTTTTGTACTACGGTATCCGATTTCTACATTTCTAATATACCTACTTAAACTTGATTGATTGGTTCAATGTTGATCTAAAACAGGTCCTTGACAACAAGCACCTCGATAAATTACTCGAAAAGATCGATGTAAGGTATAAGGTGTTATCATGAGTCTTTAAATTGTTAATTTTACAATAAATAATTAAACATCTAAATATATATGACCATTTATATATGCGGGAACTTTTTTCAGCTAATTACCATATTTTCTAGGAGGTGATTGCATTTGTACAAATGAAGGAGGTCGTATGAGTTCCGATAAGGGTCCGTGGCAAAACCCCGAAATAATCGAGGTCAATTGCTTTTGTGTTCTTTTCTTTGATTTGTTATCTTTTAATAAATATTATTGAGATAAAATCTAATGGTTATGTTAGAGCCTTATGCAGATGGATCTCTGTTGTGCTCAAACAACTCGTGATCAGCCTAGCTCTTCTTCTACATATGTGGTAAGGCTTTTTTCGTACTCTCAGAACATAGTTTTATAAGATATTGTAAGTAATAATATATAGTATCCTCTCTTGACTCAGGTGAAAGCAGGTGAGAGATTACCAACAATAATAGAGCCAGAGTATGAATTGGAAGAGATTATGGACATAAATCATGTATCCACTTTAACTCTTGTTTCCGAAAATTATGAGTATGAAGATTGTTTATCCGATAATGATGAGTATGAAGACTGTTTACCATTGGTGAACAATGTTGTCGATGTTGCGATGTCTTCCGAAGGTAAGACTGTTAAACCAAAAAAAAACTTAGGATTTATAAAGCATTTGAGAAATCGAACATATAATCGAATTTCTGTGTTGTGTTGTGTTTTATAGGTCTTCAAGTTGCATCGAGACGTTGTGCAAAACCGCAACTTTTAGTTGTAACTGGAGGTGGCTAACTACGCTCTTGGTGAACATTTTCACACTCGTCGCATCTCTGGCTCTTCGGAAAAAGACTAAGGTCGAGCCGTGTGATGAAAGACTTGCAAATCTCAGAGAAAGTGTTATCACTTCCCCTGCTTATCCTGCTTTATGCGATCTCGAGAAACAGTTAAAGGAGACCCTTCACATGAAGAAACTCAAGATGGTGATACGTATGGCATGTCTCACCCTCCAATACTCTACCATTACAGAAGGAAGACAATGACGAAGGTTAGTGCAAGAGATGATATTGGGCCATTGGAGAGAGGCAATTCATCAAGCAGAGAAAAAAGATCCATTGGGCCAGAGAGACTTCAGCATAAGGGGTTAAACGTTGAGTTTTGGTGACTCACATATTTTGTGTGAGCACATGTTTCTGTCTGTAATAAAAGGGAGAGTAGAGATGAGAGAGAAGGTTATCAAATACTTTATTAAGAAAGTTGATCATTTGGTAAGGGGGAGAGATCCTTATAAATCTCTCAAGTTTGTTTATCAATACATTGTTTAAAGATTACAAACTCTATTTTTACTGCTTGATCTGTGTTTTGAATCCAACACATATCAATTGGTATCAGAGCAAGGTTTCAAGATCAAAAAGAAAAAAAAATGGCACCTAAGAAAACAGAGATCACGGTGGAGGAGAGGACGGAAAATCTGACGCGCGATATGGCAGCAGTGCAGAAAGAGGTGACGAGGATCGGCTCATTAGAGGAAGGGATGAGCGAGATGCGTCAACAGATGAAGAGACAGACGGAGCAGCTGGATGCTCTGTTCTTGATGCTCAGTACCGGACGGAGGGAGGAGATGGCGGTTCCTCCGTCGGTGCTGGAAACCCCGGCGTCAAAAGATGGATCGAGTAAGGCTGAGGAAGAAATTGCCGGAGAGGAACACTCGGTGCAGACGGTGACGACGCCGAGAGTCGCAGCGGTGGATCGTACGCCTCTGACGAGGAAGATCAAGCTTCCTGTCTTTGATGGCGAGGCTGCGGCAAACTGGGTACTCCGTGTAGATCAATATTTCGAGATGGAGGATCTAACGGAAGCGGAGAAGCTGAAAGCGGTGAGAACGTGCTTTGATGACGATGCCTTGGTGTGGTACCGGTGGGAAAGAGATCGAGATCCTTTTGTGAGCTGGGATCAGATGAAGAATCGGATCATGGAGGACTTCTCGGAAGCTCATGAGGAGGTACCGGGAGAGAAGGTGCTTACTCTCCGGCAAACCGAGTCGGTGAGGGATTTTTGCCGGGAGTTTATCTTCTTAGCATCAAATGCACCAGAGATTGATGAGCCCGTGCTGATGCTGGCTTTTATGGTGGGATTGAAACCGAAAATAAAAGCAGGAGTGAAGTTGTTCTTTCCCAAAAGCTTGAAACAAATGATGAATAGGGCGAAGATGGTGGAGGATTATGAAGGAATTGAAGACGCACCATCGGAGAAGAAAGGGGAAAAGGGGGCGCGTGATACTAGGTATGTATCACGCGCTCACCAATTAGGGCCTGGTTTGTTCGGTAGAAAGAAGGAGAGAGAAACACGTGACGAGGAGAGAGAAGGCGACAAGGCACGTGAGGGAAGATTCGGGTATAGTAATCCTAACCTAAATTCCCAAATCAACAAAACCGACAATCGAGTCTCAGCTCCTTTTCGGAAGCTAACGGAGGCGGAGATGGCCGAAAAGAAAGCGAGGGGGCTTTGTTTCCGGTGTGACGGGAAATATTACCGGGGCCATCACTGCAAGTACAAGGAGTTGCAGGTAGTTATGGTGTTAGCGGACGGTACAGAGTGTGACGTAGAGGATGACGAGGAAAGAGACGATGAAAAATATACTCCAGTCACGACGGAGATCGCCGTGTTGTCATTAGGCTCGATGATGGGGATCTCCTCGCCGAAGGAGATTAAGCTAAAAGGGGCCATTCGTGGACAAGAAGTGATGGTATTAATCGATAGTGGAGCATCTCACAACTTCATCAACGGAAGTGTAGCAGAAAGCTTGGGTCTTCCACAGAAAAGCTCTCAGGGATTTGGAGTCAAGCTGGGTACGGGGTTAACTGTACGAGGAGAAGGCATGTGTAAAAGAGTGGAGCTGAAAGTACAAAAGTTGAGAATAATCTCCGACATGCTACCGATGGAGTTAGGGACGACTGACGTCATTTTGGGTATGCAGTGGTTGGAGACACTCGGAGATACAAAGGTTAATTGGAAGACACAAACCTTACGGTTCTTGTGTGGACAAGAGGAAGTGACTCTACAAGGGGATGATAGCTTGAGAAATGAATCAGTATCACTAAAGGCTGTGAAGAAAGAGTTAATGGAGGAGGAACACGGAATGTTAGTTGATGGTAGTAGCCTAACAGCTAGAGGAGAAGAGATAGAAGGGGTACCATCTTTCCTGACACCAGTTATGGACAAATATGGTCAGGTCTTTGAGGAGCCACAAGGACTGCCTGATTCTGAGTCATTGTGGGAATGGAAGCAGGTGATAGCAGGGCAATTTCCAGACTTCAACCTTGAGGACAAGGTTGATTTGAAAGGGAGGGGTATTGATACGTATGGCATGTCTCACCCTCCAATACTCTACCATTACAGAAGGAAGACAATGACGAAGGTTAGTGCAAGAGATGATATTGGGCCATTGGAGAGAGGCAATTCATCAAGCAGAGAAAAAAGATCCATTGGGCCAGAGAGACTTCAGCATAAGGGGTTAAACGTTGAGTTTTGGTGACTCACATATTTTGTGTGAGCACATGTTTCTGTCTGTAATAAAAGGGAGAGTAGAGATGAGAGAGAAGGTTATCAAATACTTTATTAAGAAAGTTGATCATTTGGTAAGGGGGAGAGATCCTTATAAATCTCTCAAGTTTGTTTATCAATACATTGTTTAAAGATTACAAACTCTATTTTTACTGCTTGATCTGTGTTTTGAATCCAACACATATCAGATGGATGCACTAGAAGTAGAGCTAATTAGCACCAAAAAGGTTTATAAAATTATATATGATAAGTATGATTCTAAAACCCTTAATATGAACTTTGTTAATAACCAAAACTTATCCGTCTTGGAGCAGGCGTTACATGATGCTTTAACGAGACAAGAAAAACTTGTAGAATACATAGACGAACAAGAGAAAGCAAAGCAACATGTTAGTCTCCTTTCGCGCCTATATTCGATTTACTTTCTACTTTGGAATCCATAATATGTTCTAATGGTTGGTATGTATATATATGTTGCAGAGAAAGAGGCACAAGTCAAAGTTGCATTGCTTTGGGCATTGATTTTTCTATTTGATCTCTTTACTATTGGGATTTGTGTGGATGATTTGGTTGTGTTTGTAGTTGAATTTACTAATGTATAAACTACTGGTATTATTGTAAAAAAAAATAGAATTTATGTTTGTTATTGTTTGATTTAATTATAGTTTAAGTTACCGAATATAAATTTATGGAAAATTCTATAAAGAATCATGAATAGTTAGATCATTGTGCCTTGGTGTATAATCACCACCTGAAACATTGTTTTGCCTTTTCTTACATAGTTTTTTTCACCAAACAACTAAGCTCTAAAAAGTAGATTTATGTCACATTTAGAATTATTTATGGTTAGACCTTTTTGAAACGTTTAACACCTGCAGTAAAATGAAGCCAGAAAGAATCATATAAATTTCCCCACATAACAAAAATATACTCAATAAACCAAATTACACAACTGAAACTAGATCAACTAAATTAATGATGAGAAATTTCTTAAAATACCACCGAAAGAAGTTCTTGTTTTGAAGTTTATACATTAGTAAATCAAACAACTACAAAAACCGAGTTTTAACACTTAGACTTCACAAATAATAATGAGATATCCTTAAAATACCACCAAAAGTACCATAAAAATAGTAGTTTAGAAAAATACCACAAATACAAAAATCGAGTCCTAACACTTTTAGACTTTAATTTTTCATTTGGGTTCGATATATAGTGTTTAAGGTATAGTTTTGAAGGTTTAGGGTGTAGTTTTGAAAGTTTTAAACTAATTTAAGATTTGTGGTATTTACGAGTAAAAAAAAATTTTAATGGTATTTTAAAACTATCGAAATGTGTGATAATTTTGTAAAATAAACTTCATTTAAGTGGTGTGTTCATGAGAATTGCCCAATAATAATTGAGAGAGTAAACCAAATCACAATAAAACATAACTATTAAGTTTCAAAAGGTTTTGGAGAAAGTATTTATAAAAAGAGATATACACAAAGCTGCATATGATATACAAACTATTAAGGCACATCTTATAAAGAGATTTAATGAATGATTTACCTGAGGTAGCTTCTTCTCATCATCTGATAAGCAATATCGATTGCGCTAAGTAAAAGATTGTCTCCACATTTGTGGAATAAATAGACAAGCATTACGATTCACTTTTCATAGGGTTCGATGCCCGCTATAAGCAAGACACTCTACTTTCATGTTTTTTACAATATACATATAACAAGACACTACAAGGCGCAGATTCGCGCACTATGAGATCATGAAAAACAATTGTGGAACTGTCTATACAAACGATATCTGACAAATAAGATGAGAAAAAATACGCCGATGCAATGTGACAACAAATTGTGAAGATACTAACAACGTACAAACTCTTCTAATACTACACAAAATCTTGGATAATAATCGGTGTAAGAAATGTGGCATGGTTTAGTTTGTGAACCCTGAAATAACAACCATAAAAGTTACACCTCCATAACAACAAACCCAACAAAATAAAACTTTCACTTTTCGACTCTTTCCAACATGATATAAAAGTTATATTGGTAAGACATGTTTTTGATATATTACCAAAAGAGAGGCATAATGTTTAGCAAGAGTATATTACCTTTGCATACCAAATCAGCAAACTCCTTAGCATCGGGCACGGTTGCGCAGATAGAACACACAAAACAGCAATTCTTTGGAGACATTACAATACTTTCTTCACAAACAACACCTCCCGCATAACCTCTGACACTTTATACTGCAAGCTACGCAAAATCTCCGTGGTCTTGACCCTAAAAACAAATAGAACAAGAGAAAAAAAGCTAAGAAGATACACCAAACAACCAAAGAAAATCTCTGGAACGACATTAAAAAAATTACTAAACCAAACAAGAAGCATTAAGATCAATGAAATCCCTATACTTGTGATTGCTCAATTTATTTCATAAATAACCCTCTGGTTTTTCATTCAAAGACATAGCAATCGGATAGGACGCGATGACTGTTTTACCAAAAGAAAACCATTAACAATCTAGTTAAAGAAATCTCTCGAACAACATCAAAAATATTGGTAAAGATACTAACCAAACAAGAAGCATTAGTATCAACCAAACCAACATAAAAAAACTCTTCTTTGAAATCGCATAGGACGACACAAATGTTTTACGAGCTGATGTATGAGCTCGAAACCTGAACTTAAACCCCACACATTTTAGTCTCTTCCTTTGAAAGACATAGCAATCGCAAAGGACGATGCCACAACTGTTTTACAATCAGGTGTATGAGCTCGAAACCTGAACATATACCACACACAACACAATTCAGGTCTCTTCCTTGTACTTTATAAACTTATAAGTACAATATATATATATATATATATATATAACATGGATCTGATTCTATTACAATTACAATACTATTACAAAAGCTTGAAACTTTATTCACAAATTTGATAAACCCAAATCAATTACACTTAAAATACAAATTAAGTCACAAATATCAAGTTTCCTATATACTTAAAATGAGACTTATAAGCAGATAATCTCGAAAAGAGGTTATAACATAAAGACGAGACCAAAGAGTTTTTGGAGCTTACCATGACCGATTCTCCATTGTCGTGAACAAAACCCACAAGCTCTTCTTTGTTATGTTCACTAAGCAGAGAGGGCTCGAAAGGAGGAGGGAGATGAAAATGTCGTAGCGACAAGTAAAAGCTTTGGGTCAAAAACTATTATGCCCCTTGACCAAAAATTATAATCTTGCATACATTTATTGAGTCTTCATATATACCATTCTATTTAAAAAATAATTAATTAAAAATAAATAAATTGGGTTGGGACCCATTAACCCACCCGTGACCCGATTCTTTAATCCTCCTATCTTCGTCTTCTTCCTCTCTCTTTTTCTTTCTTTTCTCCATTGATACTACTTCAATTTCTTGCTCAATTTCTTCGATTTAAGGTATATTTCTTACACTAATTAGTCGGATCTTATAATGTATGATGTTTATTGTATACCCATTGAATGTCGTGAAGTTATTATTGTATTTGTGGTTGATTTTGAATTGAAGATAATTAGATATGATAACTACGTGTTTGTTAGATTTAAGGGTATATTTAATCACTTATGATGTTATACTATGTTTGGGTAGATTGAAGATGTACAATGTACGTATTAATTAACATAAAGAATCGAGTTGAATGGAACTGAATCTAAGGATTGTAATTTTTCAATTTTCGTGTATAACTAGTAATATTTAGTATAACTGAATCTCGTACAACCTATAACCAGTTGTTACTTGAATTTGGACAACTAGTAATATTTGGTATAACTAACATATGTACAACTTGTCTGTGCAACTAGTCAACTTTGGTATAACTTGTTCCGATAAAAGTGCAACTAGTAATAATTGGTACAACTTGTTCTGGTACATGTGCAATTAGCAAAATTTGGTATAACTACATCTTCTAATGTATGTTTTTTATTATTCAGGCCAAATGAGTAATACTCGTCGACCAATCATTTATTTTGATTACGGTGGTTATTATTTAAGGAAAGGAAATGAAACATGTTGGATATCAAAAGAACTAGTTCATCATATGCTTTTGGTGAAGACAACTATTGAAGAGGTGACTTATTCTGAATAAGTGAGAAGAATATGTGGAAAGATGAAGGTTGATGATGCTAAGGTTATTATAAATATGAGTTACGTACCAAAAGAAGTGGTTCCTAAGAAACCAGCATATATCTTCGATGATGATGATGTTATTTGTTTTATGGAAATAAATCAACATCAAATTCATGTATTACATGTTGAAGTTTATAAATATGATGAAGAACTTGAAGAGGGTGAACAAACTGAAAGGAGTGATAGAGTTCCAAGAGAAGATATAAGAAGCCATGTTGGTGGAAGTACAGAGGAGATTCTTTCAAACGCGATAGTGAATCAGGATGAGGAGAACATGAATCGTAATGAAAGAGGATCGACTGTAGGGAATGAATCAATGGAAACTCATGAAAATACAATTTTCGAAGAATGCGAAGACGTGCATAACAATCAAATTGTTGAAGTTCCCGAGTGCACAGAAAATGTTGTTGTGGAATAGGAAGACGATATGAATTTGACAATAGGTGAAGAATTCCAAAGCAAGAAAGCATTATCAGATTTGGTTTCAAAGACGGCACATAAAAATTGTTTTGTGTATACTTTAGCGAAATAGGACACGCTATTGTATGTGGTCAAATGTGGTGACGCAAAAAATGGTTGCAAGTGGTCGCTACGTGCCGCGAGGAGTTATGTTAGTGACACGTTTACGGTTAGAACGTATAATAAGATGCATTCGTGTTCTCGGCTAACTACAAGTACAATGAGAAATAAAAGGAAAGGGACATCAAAGTTAGTTGCATTTGTCTTCTGGGAAGATTTTCCATGTCTACTAAGTACTCCCACTCCAAAAAATCTCATTCCTCTTGTCAAATTAAGAGTTGGAGTTAAAGTGTCATACTCTACCGATTTGAGAGGCAAAAAGAAAGCAGCGACAGAACATTGAGGTACTCCAGATGATAGTTACAAGTTGGTTTATAGCTACATGTACATGTTGGGGAAAATGAATGCGGGTACGGTTTCATATGTTGAAACGGATGACTTAAATAGATTTAAGTACTTGTTCTTTGCTATTGGAGCGTGCATTGATGGTTTCAAAGCCATGAGAAAAGTGATTAGTGTGGATGGAACCCACATAAAAACTTTACATGGTGGAGTGCTTATTGTAGCTACAACTCAAGATCCGAATCATTATCATTATCCGATTGCATTTGGTGTCGTTGATAGTGAAAGTTATGATAATTGGACTTGGTTTTTCACGAAGCTGAAATCAGTTGTACCAGATAATAACGAACTTGTGTTTTGTTCGGATAGAAATGCAAGTCTAATGAGGTCAGTGAGTGAAATCTACCCGTTAGCTCATCATGGATATTGCATCTATCATTTGTCGCAAAATGTGAAAGGAAACGTGAAAAACGTGAAACGTGATTTAGTCGCAACGAAGTTCATGGAATGTGCTAGGGCTTATTTGGTGACCGAGTTCGAATCACTCTACGTTGCGTTTATAGAAAGATATCATGTTGTTGGTATCTACCTTGATAAAAGTGTTGGACAAGACAAATGGGCTCGATGTACAACATAGATACCACTAATTGTGTTGAATCTATCAATGGCATTTTCCTAGAAGCAAGGAAGTTGCCATTATTGGTGATGATTGATACCATTGTAGATAAAGTGGTTGAATGGTCTAACAAGTATAGGAAGATTTCGTTAGATTCACCTGAAGAGCAAATGATAGTGCGTTACATTGCGAATGAGATACACAAACACTGTGCCGATGCAAAACTGTTAACCGGGATTGAACTCAACAACTATTTGCTTGAGTACAAAGTCACTGAAATAAAGGGTAGTGGTTATCTAGTTAATTTGAGACGCAAAAGTTGCACTTGCAGATGTTTCGATATAGACCAATATCCATGCGTACATGTTATAGCTGCTCTCCTAGAAGCCATAAAAGACGAAAAGAATAACCTCCAAATCCATGAATTGTGTTCAAAATATTATTGAATGGTACAATGGACATTGGCATATTCCAAGACCATATTTCCGGTTCCGAATATGTCTATGTGGGTGGTACTAGACGATGTACGACGAAACTATGCGTTACCTAAACATTACGAGAAGAAAACATACAACCGGAGAACATGGACGAAGAAAAAGCAAATCAAGAGGGGGATTGTACGAATGGTTTCGTGAGAGAAGAGGCAATAATGAATGATGAATTGTTGTTTAAGATTTTTAATGCATTGTTGTATTGTTATATTGTTATTTATGCTTTTAAGTACTTTCAGATATGTATAACTACGTATAACTATGTTTTTTTATTATATGTGCATGTACAATTAAATTATGTTCAATGTGTCTTATGGTAAAATAACAAATTTTAAAATACTAAATGAAAATAAGTCGTTATTAGAACATTAAGTAATAAATTAAAAGGGTAAAATCATTAAATTACATATTTGATTTTTTTTTTCAATATTGCCTTTATTATTCAATGTTCCCTACAAAAACCTTATACTTTCATCGTTACTTTCATTAAAATAACCTATTAACTTTAATTTTTTTAAAAAAATAGTGATTTTATATATTTTATTTAACAAAAACGTGAAAATGGATATTTAAATCATTTATATATCTTATCCAACTAAAATTTAGGATGTATATATGTAATCTAACTAAATAAAATGAAAATCACAAATGGTACAACGAGTTCAACCCTCCAACTTCGTACAACTTGAGTGAGCATTGTGACTACTCATATGCAAAATGACGGCTCTCTTTATCGTTTTTTCTTCGTTTCTTCTTTGATTATCCAAAAAATGAGTTATGAATCTTCTTCAACAAGCAACTCATCTCCCCGTTTAAGATTTCCCGGATTACCGAAAAAATGTTTTTGTGGTAAGTCGGTAATCCAAAAAATTTCTAAATCTGAGAGAAATCCTTATCGTCGTTATTATCGATGTTATTATGCTGCAGAAAAAGGTGGGTCTTGAAAATTTTGAGATTTTAATTACAATAATTAATTTATTAATAACAATTAACAATTCACGATTTGATCCATTTGGTTTAGCTTGTTGATGACGGTCATCTATTCAAATGGGTAGATGAAGCAATGGTAGAAGAGATAGAACAATTGGATTACCAAGTTGGAGTCTTAGAGGATGAAGTAGGCCTTTTAAAGATTGAAAGAAGGAGACAAGGAAAAGAAATTGTGATAATCATGCTTGTTGTTCTTTTCATATGTTTTATAATAGTTGTTCTTATGAAATTGTACAACTAAGAAAACTTGAGTTTTTATATGGTACAACTAACTAATTATTTGAACTTAGTTCTTAGAAAAACTAGTTGGACACATTATAAACATCAAGTAGTTTTACAAACGAAACATAATGATTAACACCAAAAACATCAATACCATAAGGTTTAACACACAAAACATCAAGTTTTAAAATCTAAACATAAGGTTCAACACCAAAAACATCGTCAAGTTTAACACAAAACACAAAGGGTACCGAAACACAAATGACAATGTTTAGCCATCCGTTTTAGCCTTCTTCTGCCTTGTTACAATCGGACTCCGCATACGAACAACAACAGTTGAACCCTTATTTCCCTTCTTTATAAGTTTCACCTTTTGTGTCCTTTGTTCATCCTCCGCTAAGACCCTTTCTTCTCTTACTCTTTTTCTTGTCTACTTCTTTAGATATTTATCTACGATTTGTTCTTTTTCTATCTCCTTCTCATGCTCTTTCTATTTCTCCTTCTCATTCTCATTCGGAGTCTCAATATCCTTCTCCTGCTCTTGATCTTTTTCGTTTTCAGTCTCAATCTCAGTATTAGTCCCCTCTTTCTCTTTCTCTTGCTCGGTCTCAGTCCCCTCCTTCTCCTTCACCTGCTCAGTCTCGATCCCCTCTTTCTCCTGCTCAGTCTCGGTCCCCTCCTTCTCCTGCTCAGTCTCGGTCCCCTCTTTCTCCTGCTCAGTCTCGGTCCCCTCCTTCTCCTTCTCCTGCTCAGTCTCGGTCCCCTCTTTCTCCTACTCAATCTCATTCCCCTCATTCTCTTCCTCCTGCTTAGTATCAGTCTCAATCTGAGTCTCCTCCTTCTCATTCCCAACCACCTCTACAATAGGTTGTTCAGCTTCAACTTCAGTTGCACCAAATTGTACATCAGGAATAATATCGTCATACCGAAAATCTCCTCTGCACACGTCCACATAAGATTCAACGGCTTTGACTCGTTCATCAATTCCATCAAGCTTCTTGTTTAAATCCGTGAAGCCCTTTTTCATCTCGTTCTCTAGCTTCACCAAACACTCTTTCCACGCTTTTCCATTGCAACATTTTCCGTTGCCACATTTTCCGTTGCTACATTCTCCGTGGTTACTTTCTTCGTTATAACATCCTCTAAAACCATGTGTTCTTGATTTTCATTACCTACAACTGGGTTTTCATTATCAATACGGTTAGCCACATCCAAATCATACAATCGTTCTAACCATATTCGCCTCTTTTTCTCAATAAACATACTCCAATTGTTCACAACATGATCGTTTACATCTTCCTCTTCGTATTCACTGAGTAATCTGCTTAAAAAGATCTTCTCTCTACTCGATGGAACCAATATACTTTGAATTTTCTACAAATCACAACACATACTATTAAAACCTTTGACTAATAATACACACAAATTTATATTAAGTTGATTTCTAACCTTAGTTGTACCAAGCTTTTCATGCAACTCCGATAATGGAAACCCCTTCATAGAACCATGTTTGAATTTCATCTTGCAAATCCTTGGACAATCTGGATTTACGCTACGAACATATTCTCTGAAATGTTTCTTGAGACGAGGTATTGCTTCAAACGCCAACAACTATATAAACACAACATCAAACAAAACACTTTAGTTGTACCAAATCTACCAATCTTTAAAACAAATAACAACTTAATTATGATTAACAAGCTAAAATTAGGAATTTTACCTCTAAAGACATAATAAAACTAGGAAATACCCACGCACCACGACCATCACCTTTAAAGTGGCCTAAAATATGGTTAAGGTCTTTAATATTCGCATCGAATGTCAAACGTCTCAAGGGAACGTTTGGCACATATCAAGATCAGCAGCGGCTCTTAGCAAGAAGGGATCCACATATGTTGCTTGTTTTCCAGATTTCTTTTGACCAATCATAGCACTTGTTAAGAAGTAGAGGATCGCCATCTTCAATCGATCCCACGAATATTTTTTCATCGACAAAAACTTACTCTGAATAACTCCGTAAGTGATTGTTGATCGCACTTTGAAATGTTTCCCCACAAACTCTAAATTGCCCAAGTTTTCATACGACTCAGGATAATCAAGACAATTTAATCTAGAGATGAGTGCATGTTCTTCTATAGAGTAGCATATAGTAACGGCGTTCACAATGAACCAAGCTTGTTTCTTCTTTTCAATAGCCGTTGTACGAAGAATTAGCATCCACATTCCCATCACTTTATGGTTTTTGTCTCTTGGCATATGAAAGAAGTGGTGGAATTACTCGTGGTCTAAAACCATTTTAACTCGTCAGCTCTTAACACACTGTTAAGGTCTTGAACTACCTGCGCGATATACCACTTGGCCGACAATTTAAATGGCTTGTTATAATCCTTGGGCTCATAGTACATTCCCATAGGTTCCATTGCTTCCGTTTCATCCGCTGATTCTTCAGATTCTTCACCAGAATTCTGCAATCAAATCAAGTTGAACCAAGTTTTTTACAGTTATACCCAACTTGCAAGTAATACCAAGTTTTACGAAGTTAGGTTTCTCAAAAAATTTATAAACTTACCGAAATTTTATCGATATCAGATGTTTCTTCTCCAACATGTTGTTCTTCTTCATCTTCGTCTACAAACAGTTCTTCTCGAACATGTTCTTCTTTTACTTCAAGCAGTTGTCAGACACTTGAATTTTTGGTACGAGGCATGGTTGTTCTGGGTTTCTTCTTCAACCGGTTCGTGTTATTCGTTGAAGGTTTTTTTGAAGATTTTTAAACGAAAACAAAAGAAGTAAAAAGAAGAAAGACGAAGAACTTTGGCGGAGATGAAGAACAAAGAAGAACAGGAAGAAGGGGCAAGAACGAGATGAAATTAGGGCTTGAAAGGGAGGAAATTTTGTGTTTAGTTTTAAAAATATATGGGTTTGGGTCGGATATTTGACCCATTTTATCTTCAATTAACTTTTTTCTTTATTAAAATTAATGAAAAAAAAATAAAATAAATGAGGAGGGTATAGTAGCTCTTGACTAATAGTCAAGGGATATTATAGCTTTTGACCCAAAAGCTTTGTATAATGAGAAAGTGAATGTAATGGTATTTTTGGAAAAAATGTATATAGATATTCCCCCAAATCGCCGTAACCATAAATCAAGGTTTTTAAGAAAAATTTAATTATATATTCCGCATGGGAGAACTTTTTTTACTAAGATAAAAATAAATAATAATGATTTCATTTACTCATGTTTTATTATTTTTAGTTTAGTTAATTCTTTAGCGAAACTATCTTACATTACAACACAAACTTAATAGATGGTTAATAATAATATTATATTTTTTAGGTTTTTTGATAAACATAATAGGTGGTAACAAACACTTTATAATATTTTATTGAGAAATTATTTAAAGTATCAGTAGAATAAGTTTTTGTTTTGAAAAAAACATTACAATTGAATTAGTGTTGTTTATAAGAATTACCCTATTTATGTAAGAAAGCTTACAAAATAGTATTTCTCAGCGTAATAAATATTATCATAGTTTTTTTGATAAATAAAATTTAGCTTGTTTTTACAATTTTTCCAATGAAGGATGATGCCATACTTTATACTACTAGAGTAACACGCCAATTAAACATTATAATATTATAAATATAAACATATCATAAATGTATAATATTTTTGATAACCTATAATATAGATTTAATTTGTTATTTAAATTTATATTAACCAAAACTATAAAATATTATATATATTTATAATTTCTAAAGTAATTGTATTCAAGAACTTTTATATTTATGGTGTTTTATCAATATGAGTTTATTAGGAACTTATACATACTTTTTTAAAAAATTGGTTAATTCCTAAGTAAAATAAATTTTTATTTTAAACTTTATAATCTAAAAATTTCAATTTCGTGAATCAAGAAATCAAGAATAGTTGATGTCAACTTTATTACTCGTATTTAAAACTTTATTATTGAATTTTAGTATTATGCAAATCACATTGTACCTCTCTTTGATTCTTTGATAATTATGTTTTTCATTATTTTATTTTTTATCTTAATTAAAAAAACATTAAATAATTAAGTACTTTGAATTTAACGTATCAGTAAATAAATTTTAGTATTTTTTGCTTAGGCAGACACTTTAGATGGAGAAAACACTGTGTTATTATATAATAGATTACATTACGTGTGACATGTGTTTTCTACGCAATTATAAGTCATTCAGGTAAACTTAGTTGGGATAACAAATTAAGTCCCACATTGGAAGTTTAGACGAGTAATGTCTAATATATAAGAAAAGTCCAACCCCAATTAATATGAGACCTTTTTGGGAAAGACCCAAAGCGGACAATATCATATTAATTAGGAGTTGGACATGAGCCTCAACAGTTCTCAACAAACTTAAGGTATCCCATCGGTATAGTTTCCTTAAATGGATATCCAATTTATAAAAATACTATATTTTTTTTTTGTATTTTAGTTTATCAATTAATTTAAAGGGGTGATAAAAAAACACCACACATAATTTCACAAATTGAATTCTAAAAAACCAAACAAGAGATCCTCAATATCTCTCATATTTTGATTATTATTATTATTTTTTTTATTTTAAGAAATTTTGTTAGAGACCTCCCACCGATGGTGATGGTCATATTAACCAAATCCAATCCGTGAAAAGATAATAGTAGTAATTAGTATGTACGATCAATTAAACTCAAATATATTAATATTTTTATTTACGACTTTTCGTTTCTATATGGAACAAATATTCAACTCGAATTTGAGATTTTACTTTTTAGATGTCGGCCCTGTTCGTTTGGCAGTAGCTAGCGGCAGTGACCAGCGTCTAGTGACCAGCGATAAAAACCAGCGATAAGTTTTTGTGTTCGTTTAATAGTCGTTGTCCTAGCGACTAGTCGCTGCGATTTGTCGTTGTGACGTTCGTTTGATAGTCGCTGGCGACAACGACTACACACATATTTATAAGAAAAATAAATTAAATAATAACTTTTTATGTATTTTTTAAGTTTTTAAAAAATATTATCATATATTATTTATTAATGTAATATTACGAAATTTCAATAATATTTTCTAAAAAATTATACGATGTCAATTTTATTGGATTTTAATTTATATTATTATATATAATAAATGACAAATAATTTGGCTTATGTGTCGCCACAAAGAGAAAATCAAGAAAATATTTTAATATTTGTTTATCATTATCCCTTTTATTTCTCAAAGGTTTATATTATTAATTAATTTGATATTTTCGAAATTTTATTAATATTTTGTAAAAAATTATACGATGTCAAGTTTTTGGATATTAATTTATATTATAGTTAAATATATTTACTTATCATTAATACTATTATTATAAATCATGCATAACAAATATGAGTAATTTGAATTATGTATCACACCAAAACAAAGTTAAGATAAAAAAAAGTTATTTAAGATAAAAAAAAAACAAGACCCCTAACACTAGATCTAAAAGGAAAAAACCAATTTTTTTAAAAAAATACCAAACCATACTACGTAAAAGATCGAAACATCGTAAAGAATCTAAATTAATGAGACAAAATGAAAATCTAGCGAACAACAATAAAATCGATAAAATTTAAATATCCATAATTATAAAAAGAGTAACCAAACACAAGAATGTGTATAATTATAAATAAGCGACTACACAGAGAATCTTAAAAAGAAAATTAAATCTAAATTATGTAAAATATATAATGAAGATTAAAGTTCTCAAAATAACAAAATATAACCAATAATATAAAATAAATAATAATAAATATAGAAGTAACAACGTACGTTTAAGAAATTAAATGATATAAGGAACTTTGCTACAAAAAAGAATTGTCACCAACAAAAAATATAACAATCACATAAATAAAAATAAAACAAAAAATATATAACTTCTATAAATTCCAGGAATTGGTCTTCACATGACAACTAAAATTTTGGGGAAATGATTTTTTAAAAATATTTAGTTTTATGTATTATTATAGATAAGGGAGAAATAAAGGAAAATAAAAAATACATTATGCAAATATTATAAATGTAACTTCTTTAAAATGTTTGATAACTATTATTTTATTCTTATAAATATGTAAACTTAAAATTTTTAACAAATATTAATTTTAATTGATGATTTTTATGTAAAATCTCTAAGCAAGGCTATAATTTTTTTAACAAAAACTCAAACCTATAAAAATATAACAAATTTTGCATTTAAATAATAGAAGTCCACCATAAAACACAAAGCCACAATTTTTTAGATGTTTGTTCTTTTTCAAGTTTTTTTTATTATTAATATATTACATTTTGTTTTATTTATCTCATTGTGATGTTAGCATAGTTTAAAAAAATATTAGTTTTCATTAATATAACATTTGAATTTGCACATAGTTTAAAAAGAATTTAATAGGAAAAAGTTATTGTATTTAAACCGTTTTAGTGCATTTTGTTTGAAATTTTAAGCACATATTTAAACAAGTTTTTTATGTATTTTAATTAAAAAAATTAATTTAATATTTTTTTCAAAAAAACAGTCGCTACGTTTGTTCGTTTCGTTGTCGCAGCGACAAAACGCAGACTTAAAAGTTCGAGTCGCTGAAAAAAGTAGCGATTAAAAATCATTGTCGTTGATCGCTGGCGACTGGTCGCTGATCCAGCGACTGCGAAACGAACATGAGTTAGTCACTTGTTGCGGCCGCTAGCGACTGCCAAACGAACATAGTCGCTAGGCACCACTCCAACCGTGAAGAAGCTAACAAGAAAAGAGAACGAAAAGGTATGCGAGTAAATACATTTTTTAAACTTTAACAAAAAATTGTAGCCTACAAATTAGTCGATAAAATCATTTCCATAATAAGTGGCGGACCTATGAGAAAAAAAACCAGGGTCAATTGTAATTTATAGGCTCAGTGACTATTTTTATTTAGGGTCAATTTAAAAAAAATATAAAAAAATAGAGAAGTTAAATTTATTGAACGCGAGTCACTTGACCACCCTGGTAATAAGATGTTTTTGCCACTGTCCATAATGCCTCCATAGATGCTCAATTATAACAATTTAAAGTGAAACATATAAGTTTTGTCTTAAAGATTTATTTATTGTTTTATTTACAAAAAAATAATTTATAACAATATAAGTGAAATATTGATAATATGTATTATCATAAAGTTTAAAACGATAGAAAAGAATAATTTTCGATAAATTTGTATAACATATATAGCATTGTGAGGATTAATATGCAATGCAAATTTAGACACTTCAAATTATGAAAATTTATAGTAACGCTATGAATATAGAATTTCACTTTCTAAAAAATATCGTATTTGAAGTTATCGACTTTTCTAGCGTTGTTCTTATCTAATATATAATCCCAAATGAGATTTATTGGACGCATCAAATCCTATCTTAGAATGTAGTAATTGTAAGGCTTTGGCGTGGCACTCAGAAAAAACTGGATATGATAGTCGTAGAGACATCCCACTTTTCACCATATGCTGTCAGCAAGGTCGGGTTAGTCTATCCCCTGTAAGACCCACCCCTCGGTACCTGGAAAATTTACATGCAACAAGCATATTGTATCGTAACACTGAACGCGTGTACAACTCCCTTCTCGCATTCACTTCCTTGGGAGAGAATATTGACCATAGTGTCTCTTCAAGTAAAGGAGCACCAACATTTCGCATACGTGGTCAAATCTATCACCGCATAGGATCTCTAATACCGGAAGCAGGCGAGCCTCCGAAGTTCATGCAATTGTGGATAGTTGACACTGAAAATGAGGTTGCCAATCGTCTTAAGATTATGGCGCGCCGCAAATCAAACAATGAGCTACAGGAAGAAATAGTCGCTGGATTAATTACTATGCTAGATGATCTCAATTGTTTGTGGAAGTTTTTTCGCAAAGCCCGCGATCGTTACAAAGCGAATGAGTTACAAGAGGTTACTGTTCGCTTGGTTGGACGAAAAGGGAAAAGTAAACAATATGATTTACCAGAAATCAATGAGGTGGTATGTTTGATTGTGGGTGACATAGAAACAACAACCGTTCAGCGCGACGTCGTCTTACAATTGCAAAGTAACCGGCTCCAACACATAAGCAATGAACATCCTCTATTCATGAGTTTATAATACCTATTGTTGTTTCCACATGGAGAATACGGGTATCACTCTGAGATCCCCCATGCCTTGACACAAATGGGTGTTAGGAAACGGACGTTTATAAGCCCACGAGAGTATTATGGTTACCAACTTCATACAAGGCTTTCAGAAGGTAGGACTATAATAACTGGGGTCGTTTACTCCATCAATATGTTGTCGACGCCTACACATCGATTGAAAAAGACCGCCTACAGTGGGCTAGAAACAATCAAGAACAATTGCGAGTTGATTTATACAAGAATGTCTACGACGCCGTCGGTAAAGGAGAAATTGAAGGGGGGAAATTAGGCAAAAGGATTATTCTACCTTCAAGCTTCACAGGAGGACCAAGATACATGGTGGAGAAATATCACGATGCCATGGCCATTTGTAGAGAATATGGGAACCCATTTATTCATAACTATGACAGCCAATCCAAATTGGCCAAAGATTAAGGAACATTTATCTACCTATGGTGGTCGATCTGGAAACGAAAGGCCTGATATCGAAAGTAGAGTTTTCAAAATGAAGTTAGATGAATTTTGTAAAGATCTCGAGAAGGGAACTTTCTTCAATTCATGTAGAGCAGGTGTGTTCTTCCTTCACATTTCTATACTCAAATTCTAGAATATTCCTCACGTATTAAATTTAATCTTCAAATACATACATGACTATATATATACTATTGAGTACCAAAAAACAGGGTTACCACATGCCCATTTGCTCCTGTGGTAGGAAAAAACACCTAAACATCCATCTACAAATGATGTCAATAGCATAATCTCTGCCGAATTACCAAGCAAAACAACTGATCCAGTAGGATTTGCACTTGTGGAGAAACACATGATGAATGGACCGTGTGGAATAGACAACCCCAGTTCCCCCTGCATCGAAAAACGATTTTGTACCAAAAAATATCCTCGCCCATATAGTGACCATACTACAATAGATAATTCAGGTTACATCATCTACCGTCGACGCAAGAACGAAGTTGCTCTTGCCGTTAAAAAGGGAATAAAGATGAGCAACCGATATGTAGTCCCCCATAACCTAGATATCTTAAAAAAGTACGAGGCACACATTAATGTGGAATGGTGAAACACTACTAATGTTGTGATGTATTTGTTCAAGTATATCACTAAAGGGGTTGATAAGGCTACAATTTTGATACAGACAGGAAGTCTCAAATCAGTTAAACAAAAAGACCAAGAAGGGGTCAGCTACGAGCGGAATGAAATCGCAGAATACCTTGATTGTCGTTATTTATCACCATGCGAAGCTATGTGGCGAACGTTTGCATTTAAAGTTCATCAAAGAAAACCATCGGTTCAAAAGTTAGTCATTCACTTACCTAATCAATAGACCATCACCTACAAAGATTCTGACAATCTAGAACGTGTTTTATCTAGATATGGGATTGAAAAAACTATGATGACTGAGTGGTTTGCAATGAACATTCGAAGTGAATTGGCAAGGTCTTTAACGTTCATCGATTTCCCCAAATACTTCGTTTGGGATTATAATAATAAAGATTGGAAACTCCGTAAACAAGGGACTACAGTAGGCAGAATAGTGAACATTCATCCATCTGCGGGAGATCTTTATTTCTTAAAAGTTTTGGTTAATGTGGTAATGGGCCCAAAATCGTTTGAAGACTTATTGACCGTAAAAGGTGTTCTGCACGAGAGTTTTAAAGCTGCATGCTTTGCCAGAGGGCTGCTTGATGACGATTTCGAATGGAGAAGAGCAATGACTGAATTTGATAGATGGGCACACCCTTTCCAGCTACGCCACCTTTTTGTCATGATGATAATATATTGTGAGGTCTCAGATCATTTCGGTTTATGGGAGCATTGTTGGAAATCCTTAGCTGCAGATATCCTTATTAAAAATAGCGTGAATTTAGATTCTTGACCTATAAAGTTGATGATGAAGGACTCAAGCAATACACTCTTATAGAGATTGAGAAGATTTTGCGCCAGTATGAAAGGTCTTTAACTGAATTTACGGGGTTGCCTAAGCCGAATTTGGCGCTGCTAAAGACTTTAGGGAATAGTATTCTCAAGCAGGAAACACAGTACAACGTTAAAGACGAGAAAAGCAAACATGATGAAAACTACCTGCTTCTAAATGTCGAACAACGTAATCTTTATGAAGTTGTACTCCACTCTGTGGATAACAACTTAGGTAAGATTTTCTTCCTTAGTGGTCCTGGGGGAACTGGGAAAACGTTTGTGTACAAAACTATAATGGCCAAGTTAAGATCAACCAAACGTATTGTTTTACCTGTGGCCTCCTCAGGAATTGCAGCTACTCTTCTTCCTGGTGGTAGAACATCACATTCCATGTTCAAAATCCCTTTAGATGTTAGTGAAGGATCGTTTTGCGCAATAAAAAAGGTACTATGCTTTCAGAATATATTCTTAAAACAAAACTCATCATATGGGACGAAGCACCGATGGCTCATCGGCACACATTTGAAGCTGTTGATAGAACATTGAGAGATCTAATGAGTATAAACGATCATCTAGCAATAAAGAAGGTTTTTGGTGGTATAACACTGTTACTCGGTGGAGACTTCCGTCAAATTCTTCCGGTTATAACTCATGGTACACGTGCCGATACCGTTTCAGCATCTATAAATCAATCCTACCTTTGGGAGGCATGTAGCTTTTTTGTTTTAGAAACAAATATGCGACTAAAACCGTCTGAAGTGGATTTCACAACATGGCTTCTTCGTGTAGTAGAAGGTATAGCCTTATCAAAACCCAAAGAAGAGGAAAGAGAAAATATTGAAGGAGATTTTGTACTTGTGGATAAAACTTTCATGCTCAACGCAGAAGAAAACCCATTGCAACAGATTCTTAACGACACGTTTCCAACAACTTCAGACCTATTAAGGATACATGCTAATTTAACAAAGCATGCCATCCTTACACCACGTAATGAAATTGTTGATGATATCAACGAGTTCATGTTGTCGCAAGAAGGGGGAGAGATGAAAGAATACCTTAGCCACGATTACATCAGAGCATCAGATACACCTGGACTAGATTATGATGCTCTTTATCCTACCGAGTATTTGAATTCATTAGACTATCCAGGCTTTCCCAAGCATAAGCTTAAATTGAAAGTGATATTGGTGCGCAACCTCAACGAGAAAGAGGGTTTATGTAATGGCAGAAGGTTAATTGTCACAGAACTAGGCGAGCGCGTTATCGAAGCTGAAATTGTTACATGACCAGAACTTGGAAAGAAAGTTATATTGCCGAGGATAATTTTTTCCACAACCATATCTAACCACCCATTCATTTTGAAGAGAAGACAATTTCCAGTTAGGGTGTGTTATGCTGAGACTATTAATAAAAGTCACGGACAAAGTCTTGAATCCTTTCTTTTGTATTTGCCAAAACCGATGTTCACACATGGTCAACACTATGTGGCTCTTTGACGGGTCACTTCTCCATCTGGTCTCACCATATTACAAGGAGTAAATTAACCGGATTGTGAAGTGACCAACATTGTCTACAAGGAGATTTTCAACAATGTCCCAAATTTGAAGGTTAAAACCATTAGACTATATATACACACAATTGCAATAATAAGAAACAACACTTTCATCACAAACCCTCTTGCAGGTCACCAAAATCTTGAGTCTTGTGGGAAGTTGTTTCGCATGAAGACCAAAAGGTAAACACCGCTGCATTTTACTAAACATATAATTATTACGAATAAATTAAAATTTTAAATACGACCCACTTTCGTTAGTTCACAAGAACTAGACAAATTTAAAAATAAAAAATAAATAGTTCTTCATTTATTATGGAAATTTAGTAAAAACTCTAGGTATGATTATTACCACCGACATAAATAATATAACTCTAGGTATGATTATTACCACCGTCACATACATTATCACTTTGCAAACAAAAAGTAGATCTGAAAAAAGAAAACCTTCCTAACCAAAAAAGGACAAAGAAAAACCATGACAAACCACAAAGAAAGACAACAAGGTAATGCTGAAATGGATATGTCGAAGTGTAAATCCCATCGTAAGTTCACATACCAGATTTCCAAATTTGTAATCTATTCAATAGTTAATCTAATTAAAAGGCTAATAAAAGTCCATTGTTTTATAGAAATAATAGGCAGATATGAACATGATTTCGACTTACACGACCTACAAATAGGCAAGTTTGGAGGCGTGATCGTTCTACGACTTCTACGGTTTTGGGAAATATTCAACCACACAAACCCAAAAGAGCTATTTGGGATTGAAATGCTATTCTTAGATGACCAAGTAATATTATACATTATATAGTTTTTATTTGAATTCATGTCTTTTACGTTGTGAATGACTTATTAATAAAACAAATTTTTACGATAACAAATCTCTTTAAAATAGAAAAACCCCGGAAATAATAGTTTAAATTATAAATAGGTAACAATTAAATGTAGTCTTCAAACACGTTCCACCATATTATTTGTGTAAAACTATTTAATATTTGATTACGTAACTTCTATAAAATCTATATTTAAAGCATCTTTCACATATCTAAGAAATGAAAAAAGTCACCCAAAAAGTCTTAACGTTATTTTTTTAATTTCATATTATGTTAGGAAATAATAAATACATTTCCTAACTAATAGTACTACCGTCTTAAAATTTTGTAAGGGTAAACGACCGAAAGGGAAAATAAGGCAAACTATAATGGACAAACACAAGGAAATGCTAATCGATGGGGTCGTTTATGCTCTAACCGATTTTATAGCATACAAAAACAATCGACCCTATCAATTGTCAAATAGTCCATTTTTCATACATTTCATAAATGATACAATTATAAGTATGATGCAAATTCAAAATTGTAACATACCCACCGAAAAATTTTGGGTACACAGTTACAAAGAGCTTTTATGTCTCAGTGACCCTTCTATGAAACTACCAGGTAAATAGTACATAATACAAATATCTTCAAATGATATTAACATACCACCTGTGCATTGAACACTACACTAAACATTTTGTAAACGCAGATGTCGTAGGAAATATACTTGCCGTTGTTGGGACCGCCAAAAGCAATCCACATTCACAACATACCTTGCTTCGCATCGGATTTGAAGTTAGAAGGTAATACTAAATTCATAGAAACCAACATCTAAATTTATTAATTTCATCATACTAGATAAGTCACTAATGTCTACAGAAACACACTTACTATTCTATCTTTGTGGGATAAACAAGGAACACAATTTAGAGAATATTTACGCACTAACGACTTAACAAATAAACCCGTGTTAGTGACAAGCATCATTGCAAAAACATTTCAAGGTGTATACAATATTCTTCCTTTCCCTTTTATAATTAGATAAAGCCTTACAAATAATTAATAATGCTAATTTTATGTAGGTAAATTATACATAGATTCAACACCCGGTACTAGATTGTACTTTGGCAAAAAAATCAAGGAAATCAAAAAATTCTTACGATGTATTAAAGGAACCAAAAAGGGGCATATCAGACAACATGAAATTTAACTCTCATGAGGTCTTCTGCTTCAATTTGCAAGTCATTCTACGTTTAGCCGAACGACTCACCAATCCATCAGCACGTTGGAATACCTAATTATGTGTTCTTAGTTTCAAGGTTTTTTACCTTTCATTTTTTGAGACGAATAAAATTTGCTTAAAACATTGATATTTTAAAGGCACAACCTCCATATTATGACACCTCTGTCAATGCTTTACTTTGTTAAATGTAAACATCTGAAACACTATATATATAAATAAATTTAGCAGGAACCCAACAACAAAAATTGTACAAGCATTTCGGCAATTTTAAATTACACAAAATTTCAAAGTAAAAATAAAATAAAAATTCAAAAGGCGCGTCGTGTCGGCTCTCAGATTTAATAAGTTTACTTAAATTAATAATGTATAGATTCTAGGAGGGGAAAAAATGTAGTCATGTAACGTGTGTAAACAAAATAAAGCAAAAAAGGGAAATTACCATACAAAATTTATTTAAACACAAAAAAATTGTTAAATACTATTAATAATTTAAATTTTAAATAAAACAAAATTTATAACTGAAAACTATAAATTACAATCGAAATCAATAGTTTATTCATAATTCAAAATTTTAAAATTAAATTTTTAACAAAAAAGGACTTAAATATTAATTTTTGAAAATTTGAATTCTAAAAATAACTTATATAACTTTTCAAATATGTGGGTTTAAGTTAATTTTTCTTTTTGGAATTGAATTTTTCAAAATAAAATATTTAATTTTATTTTTTTTTCAAAGTTATTTTTAAATTTTTGAATTATTTTTCTTTAATATTTAAGTTCATTTTTTGCTAAAAAATATTTAAAATTTTTGAATCTATACTATTAAAAGGAAAGCATTTTTACAAAGAAAACAAAAAAAAATTGTATTTACAATGAAATGCCATTGTATAAAAACTCTATAACCTATGATTTGATTAAAAAATAAAACTACATCGTTTAAGTTTTTTTTGCAAAAACGATATTAACAAAGCCCAGTAGAATTTGTTTCAAAAATTCAAATCGAAAAACAATAAATTAGGAAAAAATAATAGCACATTTAAAATCGCATTTAAATTTAGAAATAAAATCTTTACTTTTAGAAAAAATAATATCACAATGTGATATCAAAATAATATCGCATTTAAAATTCGCAATAAAATATTTATTTTTAGAAACAATAATATCACAATTTAATATCTATGGTTATGTTTAAATTCAAAGAAAACAAAAAAAAATATTAATTTCAACATTAAAATAGGAAACAAAAAAAGAAAAAAAACTATTCAAAAAAGAAAAGGAAAATATTATTAATATCAAAATAAAAAATAATAAATCAAATAATAATATCTAAACAAATTAATCACAAAATAATTTATTAATAAAGTAAGACAATTTTTACGAATTAATTTCAGAATTGAATCTAGGGATAATCGTAGATTTAAAATTTTTAACATCAAATATGAATAACAATTATGAACTCCACTTATTTTAATTTTTGTAACGGGTCATTAAAAATCACAAATCGAAATTAAAATCACGAATAATAATTCTTATGAGACTTAAATCAATTTTAATTTATGTTTAATATATATGTGTTGTTTTTGTGAAGGGTTGGAAAATATCAAACATAATTTTTGGGATATATTTATATAATTCAAGAGATCACAAACATATAATTCGGGTAATCATCATAAGAACATAAAAATTTACAATATATTCATTTACTTTATGACACAAGATATCACAAACATATAATTAAAATTGACAATTTTAATATATGATTTACCAAATAACTTTAAATATATTAATTTGCTAATATATCTTATTATTTAAAAATTACAAAAATAAACCGCACGTACGTGCGGGTCCATATCTAGTCTATACTATTAAAAGGAAAGCATTTTTACAAAGAAGACAAAAAAAATTGTATTTACAATGTTGCCACTCTATATAACCTATGGTTATATTTTAAAAAAAAAGAAAGATAAAAATTTAAGTTTCAACACCAAAATATGAAACAAAAAAAAAACAAAAATATTTGAATAAATATATTCACAAAAGGAAAGAAAACACATTGTTTGACAAAAAAAAGGAAATGATTAAATTTCAAAATATGAGTGTACATATTTGACGATGAAATATCACCATTGATAAATAATGTAAAAAAAAATCGATTAGAGCATATTTGTAATTTGTAGATTTTAATTTTTTAACATCCAATTTGAATACAAAATTATGATCTCCACATATATTTTTCGATAACGGGTCATTAAAAATAGAATTTGAAATCACGAATAATAATTGTTCGTTATAATAAGTGTTTGATGTAATATGAAAACTACATATATTTTTTATATAATAATTGTTCGTTATAATAAATCACATATATTTTTTCAATTTTTATTTAATTTCTAATTAATAAAATTGAAAAATTCTACGCGCGACTCATCCACTCTTGAGAGATTCGAAACTTGCGAGAAAATTCACCAATGGGCCTTGAAATGTTGTTCATCGACGCTAAGGTAAAAAAGAGTCATACCAAAAATATAGAGTCATTAACAAAGTCACACGCTTAAACAACTTATTTTGGACAGGCTGAAACTATCACTGCGTTCATACCGACATGTCATATGGCAGAGTACAAATCCATGTTAAGGACAAGTACTATATACAAACTAAATCAATTTATGGTGGTTCCTTCACGAGCTGTCCACCGCGTAAGTACTAGCACTTCCTCGATTCGTTTCACGGAGTATACTACGGTTTCCGTCGCAAAATTAACTACACACATAATCGACGAGGACCTTTTCAGACTACGCATCTATGAAGAACTAGCTAATATCGCTGACGAAAATAGCGACCGTTTTGGTAAGCAATAACCAAAATTGAATCTATGTTTTATTCCTCTAACAAGATATTACTTAAACTAAATTTGTAAACCTTTATGTTTCAGATGTCATGGGACGCATAACCTTAGTTACTTTTGATGCGTCACAACCTTCTAACGAGAAAGTGCACTTACACCTACAAATGGAAGATTAAGCTTAGTTTCTTACAATATCTACTACTACCTATGCACAATTAATTAATGGCTCCCAAACTTTACGTATCAGTGGTCAAACTATGCGTGTGGCATTATGGAACGAAATCGCTAAGCTGTTCCGCGATAAGTGGTTTTCCCCTGGACCGAAAAGCAATGTCGTTCTAATAACGACCATCAATCCTAAACACATTCGAGGTAAGCGCCCACTGATTTGTCAGGTTCAAGTAAAAATGTGTTCATTAAATTTTTTTAATCAAAAATACCTTTTTATAGCATAAAGTAATGAATAACTACAAAATAAACAGGGGCCTTAGTTTTGAACTCAACATCGTCGAGCAGAATATTCTTCGACAACGATCTCGCCGAAACTAGGGCCTACCTAGAAAGGTAATACTATAATTTATCCTATCATACACGAAGTGGCATACTAAGGTCTGTTCATTCTTACATGCTCATTGTCCATTGATCTCACATATATTAGAGGTTATTCTTTTTGAATATATTTCTAGCCTGCCCGAACTAATTACATAGTTGAAAACATTCATTTTATATATAACCAAATGAATGAAAGTTTGGGATTACTCATATTTGATGGTAGCACTTAGGCCTCCAAGCAGTTTATTCATTGTGGACTTCGATATAGTTGGTTATTTGGTTATAAGTTTAAGACTTTAAGTAACCTCAGGTTAAGCCACAAAATGCAACAAATCAGGGTTCTGGGGAGCTCCTCGGCAGTTACAAAAGTTGAGACGGTCACAATCGCGGAGTTGCACGAATTTCTTGTTGCAAACACAAAACAGGTCACCCCAAACCAAATGTATTCGCAATGTTCGTTATAATAAATGTTTGATGTAATATAAAAACTACAAAACAAACCTTTTCCTTTCTAAACACATACATGAAGTTTCTATTGTGTTGCGACAATACTAGGCATCTCAGAGGACAAAAAGGGGTTCTTCGTCTCATGTCCAAGGTGCCAAAAAAAGGAGATGATTGGAGAAGCTTTTGTGTGTACCTTTCCAGAGTGCAAAAACGAGGAAACACATGGTGTCCCAAGGTATCTAGAAAACTACAAAAAAGTTTACCAACATTATTAACAAGATAACCGAATAAAACTATAAATTTAAATATTACTGTTTTAAAGGTTCCGTTTTGAGGCATTCGTATGCGACAAAACAACCACCGCTACTTTCGTTATTGTAGATAGTGTTGGGCAAAAAATAGCTGAACAAACAGCCGCCAATCTCTCGCTTTCACTCCACAATGTTTCAAAGATCTCATTGGACATACCAAAAAAAATGAAATAAGAGTCATTCCTGACACCCAAGATGATTCACACCATGAAATAATTGTGACACGTATATCTCCAACGATGGAATGACAACAAGCATGGAGTTCTAAAGCTTCTGCTTCTTTTTAATGTTTTTTCAAATTCTCTGTATCGAAACATGTTTGCTATCTTTCTAGATTTCATAAATTTCAGACAACCATTTCCTTCCTATTCAAGGTATTTAAAATGTTAAGATCAACGTTTAGTTACGCTGAAAAAACCTTTGCCAAAAAAATTAACGACTGAAAAGCATAACCGAATTAATAATGACCATTTTTGAGTTTATCACATTTGCTTAAACGAACTATTCAGTAACTAGTTGCATCAAAAAAACACACATGGGCATATATATATAGATACTAGATGCATATATTCAAATATTAAGATTGCAAATTTTAACGTTTACGTATGAACAGAATATATAGAACTAATATGTTTATTTTACAATTAGTGCAACTATAAAACAACTGCAGGAATTAAAATTAAACAATTTGGAACTGATTATGGAACAATTCAAAGTACCAATCCCGCGCGTAGCGCGGGAAGTTTTCTAGTATTCATAAATGAGATTGCATCTACCAAAAATCAATGTTAATGGTTCCCAAAATCATCTTGCAACCATTGGGTAGAAAACCAAAACACATAAAAAATTCATAAATTGAAAAATTATTTTTACATAAAAATGTATTGGGAAAAAAATTCTCTTAAATGATTACATTTCACATAAAAATAAAGAAAAGATAAATAAATTTATACATCTAAAATTTTTCTATGCCCCATTATGTCTTCACAGGAATAAAAGAGTTAAAATCGTACAAGACTAATGGTAACAACACTTCTGTTGCAAAAAAGTAAAAAAAATTTCTATTTTTAACTCTCCGTCACAAAACCCCAATTCATGATAACAACACATTTAATATATTAATATATATATCTTATATAATATGATTGAATGTTTTTGTAGGTTTTCTTGTGGTGTTGACACATGTTTCTTTCTTTATAACATGTGTCATTCTCCACAAACTAAAATATGATGCCTAAACTTTATTTTTATTGGTAACGCCTAAAATAATATGACAATAGATTGTAGGTGGCATAACGCATGGGATTTATGGAGTTGACCAAATTTAGTGGCATCACATATCCGTTTATTTTTTCTTCCCCAATTTTCATGGCAATGTTTTTCTCCAAAGATGAGTTTTTTGGTCGACTTGAGGTTTTTCCATTATTGATTTCGTTTATACTTGCTTTGATTTCACTAAAAAATGTTAATATCTATGTTTATATCTAATTACTTAACATTGTTGGTCTCTCACGGAAGTTTGATATTGACTATTCAAGGTTAGAATATCCTCATATTCTAACCGTTGAAGCACATGTGACACCACTTTCCTCTATTACACACAAGTATTGTCTAAATTTTAATAGATGATGTATTATATAATCTTTCAGGCCAAGTATGTTATCAATAGCGAAAGCTCACTTAGTAAAAACCAAGGATTATGCAACATTAAATCTTTCATATCCTTTTCTTTTTGTTTTTGCAGGACAAGAACATTGATATTACATTGTCGTTGTCTTGGTTGATACTAAAGATGACATCAAAGGCATCTGTGTTTTTTGTGAATATTGTCACCTTTTTTATTAAGTTTGTGTTCACTCACTATGACTAGTGAGTTGTGGTTCCCAATTAAACTCTTGCTGAAAATTTAAAGTTTATTAATAAATTTCATAAGTTTTTTTAATTTATTTACTAATTTTTTGAGTAAATAAAAAATTTATTTACGAACCGCAAAAGAACGAAACCAAATTTCCCGAAGTTCGGCCGGAAAATCTCGGTATTTTGGATACAGAGCGGGTAACATTCCGTGGATGCATTTAAGAAGAGCCTTCGAGATTTTTCCCGAATGTTTAAACCTTAAAATTTATTAAATAACTAATAATTAATATTTTTAGGTATTATTTTTTTGTAAATTAAAATGTTTGGAAATATTTACCAAGTGGCTCGGAGAATGTCTTAAAAGTTGGGATCGAGCCGCTTTAGATTCTCCCGTCCTCCCTCCTCGACCAAATCTTCAACGGACATTCTCACCGATTGTGAGGATCCAATATCATCATTAGACCTAACAAATTAAAAACATATAAGAAATAACAAATTAATATTTATTTAAGAAACATATATAAAACATAACTAGGTTCCTGATGATCATTTTCATTAAAGCCCACGTTTTCACGAAACGCATCATTAACCATATCCACATATCTATCTTCAACTACATGGCTCCCACTTATATATGTAGGATCAATGTAACTAGTTCCTAAATCCATATTGATTTCTTCCCCATGCTTATACCAAACAAAATAATCTGGCGTAAACCCTCTACTATAAAGATGATTCCAAATTCTTGTCCCGGAGAGAAATTTTTCGTTTTTGCAAACACTACAAGGGCAGAAAAACTTACCCCCATTATCTTGTGTTAGAGGCTAACTATTTGCAAATGTCATGAACTGTTCCACACCCGTTGTAAACTCTTCTGAAAAATTTCCCATCTCTTCATCGATCCGTCGATACATCCATTCGCGAGAATTATTATAATTATAATGACCCGACATTATAAGATCATATAACTATATAATCGATTTTTAGAAATGAATTTTTTTGTAAGAATCGTTTATGTTGGCTAAAGAATGAAGAGAAGAAGAGATCAAGTGTTGATTATATAGATACTTTTTACCGACTACATAGCGACTACACTTACGTAGTCACATAAAACAGGTATACCAACCAAGAAAACGTGTTTCTTACACCGAAATGATACGACTGCTTTCCGACTACTTAGCGACCTGCCGTAACAGTCGCTAAATTGTCATATATTTAACGACTACTTAGCGACCCGCCGAATAAGTCGCATATTAGCCATTAATTACCGACTATTTCACTATTCTGTTTTTCCCTACGGAGATTAGTCATGAATTAGTCGTTCTTTTACGACTACAAAACCGATTAATTTATGTAGTCGTAATTTAACGACTGATATAAGACTCTCACCCTGTAGACGTTGCGTAGTCGTATATTTGTAACTAATCAGTCGCTGCGTTTACCGACTACGCCTTTAGTCGCTGACTGTAGTCGGAAAATCCTTGTTTTCTTGTAGTGAGCACTCATGTTGCATGAAACATGGTTTAGAGTCCTAGAAACGCATTGTTAGATGATTCATAAGTTCGTCAAACTTGTACAAAGCTCATTGAGACACTTATATACACTCATGTTGCAAGAACTTGGTTTAGATTCCTAAAAACCGCGTTGTTAGATGTTTCATAAGTTCGTCAAACTAGTACAAAGCTCATTGAGCCACTTATAAGCACTCATGTTGCATGAAACTTTGTTTAGAGTCCTAGAAACGCGTTGTTAGATGATTCATCAGTTCGTCAAACAAGAACAAAGCAAATTGAAACACTTATAAGCACTCATGTTGCATGAAACTTGGTTCAGAGTCCTAGAAACGCGTTGTTAGATGTTTCATAAGTTCGTCGAACTTGTACAAAGCTCATTGAGACACTTATAAGCACTCATGTTGCATGAAACTTGGTTTAGAGTCCTAGAAACGCGTTGTTAGATTTTTCATAAGTTCGTCAAACTTGTACAAAGCTCATTGAGACAATTAAAAGCACTTCGTCAAAGTTCGTCAATGTTGCATGACACTTGGTTTAGATTCCTAGAAACGCGTTGTTAGATGTTTCATAAATTCGTCAAACTAGTAAAAAGCTCATTGAGACACTTCTAAACACTCATGTTGCATGAAACTTGGTTTAGAGTCCTAGAAACGAGTTGTTAAATGTTTCATAAGTTCGTCCAACTTGTTCAAAGCTCATTGAGACACTTATAAGCACTCATGTTCCATGAAACTTGGTTTAGAATCCTAGAAACGCGTTGTTAGATGTTTCATCAGTTCGTCAAACAAGTACAAAGCCAATTTAGACACTTATAAGCACTCATGTTGCATGAAACTTGGTTTAGAGTCCTAGAATCGCATTGTTAGATGTTTTATAAGTTCGTCAAATTTATACAAAGATCATTGAGACACTTATAAGCACTCATGTTGAATGAAAATTGGTTTGAGTCCTAGAAACGAGTTGTTAGATGTTTCATAAGTTCTTCAAACTTGAACAAAGCTCATTGAGACACTTATAAGCACTCATGTTGCATGAAACTTGGTTAAGATTCCTAGAAACCGCGTTGTAAGATGTTTCATAAGTTCGTCAAACTATTACAAAGCTCATTGAGACACTTATAAGCACTCATGTTGCATGAAACTTGATTTACAGTCCTAGAAACGCGTTGTTAGATGTTTCATAAGTTCGTCAAACTTGTACAAAGCTCATTGAGACACTTATAATCACTCATGTTGCATGAAACTTGGTTTTGAGTCCTAGCAACCACGTTGTTAGATGTTTCATAAGTTCGTGAAACTTGTACAAAGCTCATTGAGACACTTATAATCACTCATGATGATGCATGAAATTTGGTTTAAATTCCTAGAAACGTATTCACTACAAGAAATCAGGACTTTTACCACGACCATAATCGTTGTAAAATCGTGGTAAAATGCAGTTTACCACGATTTAACGACGATTTCCATTTCGTCGTTAATCGATCGAAGTAAAAGCTAAATCGTCGTAAAATCGTGGTAAATTTTACGACGAATCAAATTCGTTGTAAATTCGTGGTAACATATTCGTTGTAAAATCGTTGTAATTGTTACAACGATTTCACAACTAATTAGTGACGATTTTACGACGATTTGTAAAATTTATATTTCTCACAATCGTCGTAAATTCGTCCCTAATTAGTGACGATTTTACGACGATTATAAGAAATATAAATTTTACAAATCGTGGTAAAATCGTCCCTAATTAGGGACGAATTTACGACGATTGTGAGAAATATAATTTTACAAATCGTGGTAAAATCGTCCCTAATTAGGGACGATTTTACCACGATTTTTATTATTATAAATAAAAAAAAATAATATTTTATTTTATAAAATATTATTTTTTTAAAATATTTTTATTACAATTTCAAAATACAAAATAAAAAAAACTAGTCGTCTAAATTGAAATTAGGCCCGAAATAGTCTGCGTTGCGTTCTCGGGATCTATGTTGCTTGTTCCGGCACGCTCGGTCATCGGACGGTCGGGATGTGTCCGCATCGTCCGAAGTAGTTCCGGGTTAGATGCGAAAAGCACCGTAAACAAGTTGTAGAACCTGCATGTTCTTCACCTGAGTCGCATGCATGTTCTGAATCTCAGCCTGCAACTCAGCCTGAGATCGGTAATCGGGAGGAGCAAGTGGGACGTCCTGCATGGATCCCATGCCTAGAACCCGTCCTTTCTTCTTAGGAGCAACCTATAAACTTAAACAATTAATAAATGAACGTTTAAAAAAATAATTTTACATTAAAATTTTACCTCATGATATATTTGATCGAGCTCGGCGGTAGTAAGCGGCTCGGCGGTAGTAAGCGGCTCGCCTGGATATTGAGTGCCTCCCGGGGATCTCTGAGATCGTTGAGTCTCGATCTCCGTCTTCCGAGCTTCAAGATCGTTGAATATCCGCTCGGAATGGGAGTCAACGAACTCGCCGGTCTTTTCCTGTGCGTCTTCTCGAAGACGGCAGCGACGGCCGGCTTGTGACCCGGCTCCCTTGGCCTACAAACAAATAATAAAAATATGTGCATTAGTATAATATTAGTAATTTGAAAATAAAAATAATTTGGAAGAGTAAGACTTACCATTTCGTGCGCCCGACCCGCGAACGGGATTTGTCCGGACGTGTGAGCCATCTGCTTCGGCGTCCCGTAAGGTAGCTTCGCGTTCTGGAGGTGGAACACTTCTCGGGCTACGGTCGCGTTGTGGCCATCCGTCCAATATTTCTTCAAGCCGTCCCAGACCGCGACCGAGAGATATACCGGCTTCCCCGCGTCGCCGACGACTCTCCACTTGTCCTTCCAGTCGGAGACCGTGTTGACGAGACGGAATTTCGCCGTCCTGTTGAACTCCGTCCTCACGGTCTCGTTGATCGAGACATCCCAATGACACTTTTGCTGCAAAATATGAGAAATTATAAGTTACTTAGCTTTACGCGAATAATATATAATAAAAAATTTAAAGTTAAACAAATAAATTTAATTAAAATTAAATTAGAACATTACCGCGAAACATTTGAACCACGTTCTCTTGATGTGCTCGGGTGTCTTGCTCCAATTGGGATGCGACTCGGTGAAGTATCCCTTGATTATGTCCGCGATAGAACGCGAGACCTGGTTGTCGTACTTGAACCTGAAAAAAACATTAATTGATTTATTAATATATAAAAAAAATTAAAAAAAATTAAAATTAAAATAATTACCAGTATGTGCCCGGAGACTTGTACGGATCCAACCGACGGAGACTGTCATGTCCGGGTTGAGTGAGGATATCCTCAACCCGGAGGTTGGCGTACGGCGCGTGTCCCGGTACATCCAACTCTGGATGTACCGGGCCCGGGATATCGTCGTTTGCGGCGTCAGCGGCGTCGGCGGCGTCGGCGGCGTCGGCGGCGGGCACATAAGGAGGAGGAGGCTGCTCGCCATGGACGGACGTCCCGTTTTGGACAGGAGATGTCCTGGAAGCTGTAGCTGAACCGGAACCCGAGGCTTCCCGGGAAGCCCTCCTCTCCGCCAACATCTGCAAGTAGTCCGGCGGTAAGGTCTTCCCTCTCCTATGAGCCATATATAAGTACCTGCAAAAAAAAACATTAAATATCTAAATAATAAACATTAACTATTTAAAAATTATTAAGTATTTTAAAAACTAAACATTATATAAGTATTTTAATAACATTATATTAGTATTTTAAAAACTAAATATTAAGTATTTTAATATCAATTATGTATTTTAAAAACTAAGATTAAAAAATATTTATGTTAAGTAATAAGTTTTAAATATTTTAAAATATAAACATTAAGTATTTTAATAATTAATTATATGTTCTAAACATATAATTCTAAAATCTGAATCCTAAAACTAAAATCCGAGCATAAAACTAATTCCAAATCCTAAAACTAATTCCAAATCCTAAAACTAAATTCCAATTCCTAAAACTAATTCTAAAATCCGGTTTTATAACACATATATTAAAAATATTTACCTTTGGGGATGTTGAAGAGGGTGAAAGTTGTAGAGTTTTAGAGAGAGAAAGTTTTAGAGAGAGAGAGATTTAGAGAGAATGAGTGAAAATGAAAAATTTTGGTGGACTATATATAGACTTAGGAATCGTCGTTAATTCGTTGTAAAAAAAAATTGAAACGTTTTGGTTCGTTTGGTTTGCCGCGTTTTGGGAATGATGAAAATCAAATCGTTGTTAAATCGTGGTAAATTTACCACTATTACTTTATAAATCGTGGTAATAAAATCGTCGTTAAATCGTGGTAAATTTACCACGATTTAACGACAATTACTTTATAAATCGTGGTAAAATCGTGGTAATAGTTGACGTTGAAAACCTCGTACAAACAAAACTCCTGAGGATTTGACGTTTAGAGTTTCAATTGTGCACGTAAATTCGTTGTTAAATTACCACGAATTTCCATCGATTTTGTGTGAATCGTCGTAAATTCGTGGTAAATTTACCACGAATTTACCACGATTCATTACACTAAATGAATTTCGCTGAAATTCATATGCCATTTGACTTCATGTTGAATATAATTATGATATTGTATGCATATGAAATCATTCTAAGTGGTATGATTGCACAAAAACAAGTTTTGATAAAATTAGAACATATATACATATTAACCACAATATATTATAGTACACTTTATCTTAAACTTTATAAATTCTAAGAATATGTAAACAAAACTTATTGATAAGCAATTTTAACATTGTTTTTATAGTTATTCATTAACTTTAGGGGTCTTAACGAGTGTTTGTACGTAATATAAGACATACTTTTGAAAATGTTTGGGGTTTAGGGGTTTATACAAAAAAACGTTGTTAAATCGTGGTAAAATCGTGGTAATAGTTGACATTGACAACCTCGTACAAACAAAACTCCTGAGGATTTGACGTTTAGAGTTTCATTTGTGGACGTAAATTCGTTGTTAATTTACCACGAATTTCCATCGATTTTGTATGAATCGTCGTAAATTCGTGGTAAATTTACCACGAATTTACCACGATTCATTACAATAAATGGATTTCGCTGAAATTCATCTGCCATTTCACTTCATATTGAATATAATTATGTTATTGTATGCATATGAAATCATTCTAAGTAGTATGATTGCACAAAAACAAGTTTTGATAAAATTAGAACATATATACATATTAACCTCAATATATTATAGTACACTTTATCTTAAACTTTATAAATTCTAAGAATATGTAAACAAAAGTTATTGATAAGCAATTTTAACATTGTTTTTATAGTTATTCATTAACTTTAGAGGTCTTAACGAGTTTTTGTATGTAATATAAAACATACTTTTAAAAATGTTTGGGGTTTAGGGGTTAAACAAAAAAACCGTTGTAAATTCGTGGTAAATTTACCACGATTTTACGACGATTTCGTTTTAAAGAGTTGTAAAATCGTGGTAATCGTTGACGTTGACAACCTCGTACAAACAAAACTCCTGAGGATTAGAGGTCTTTAAAAGACAACGAATTATAAGATTATGCGTGGTAAATTCGTCGTAAATTTACGACGAATTTACCACGATTTGCGAAATTTACACATGTCGTGGTAAAATCGTTGTAAATTTACGACGATTTTACCACGATTTGTGAAATTTACACATGTCGTGGTAAAATCGTTGTAAATTTACCACGAATTTACCACGATTGTTAATTTATTTTATAAAAAAAAATTAAAATACATTATTTTCTTAAAATACATTATTTTTTTATTTATTACTCGGAGTCATCAGCAGACTCATGTTCGTCCTCGGAGTCAGATTCATCAAATTCGTCAGTCTCTTCAACTTCTTCTTCGTCCTCATTCACCTCTTCATCTTCCCTATTATGTGGATCAACGAGTAAGACCATGTCCGTGTTTAGTTCGGCGAAGGAATATCGACGGGACGTGTCATTCTGTAGTGGTGATTCTTCTTCCCTGACTATGTACCCTCTCGGGGCAATTTTGATGACGGATAGCCAATGTATTCCTGTGGACTTAAGACGCGGATAAGGAATGAAGCTTACTTGCTCAGCTTGCGATGCAAGTATGAAAGGCTCGAACTTGTTGTATCTTCTATTCTTATTAACATCAATGATCCCAGACTTGTTGATTCGTACACCTCTTCCGATCGTAGGATCAAACCACTCGCACTTGAAGAGTACGCACTTCAACATGAGCAACCCGGGAAACGTTATTTCTATGATTTCTTGGATGATTCCGTAGAAATCAATGTCTCCTCTAACACAAACACCGTAGTTAACACTTGTTCGATGTCGCCCGTAATCGTACGCGTGGAAAGCATAACCTCTTGTAAAATACATTGGCGATATCCGAATCTTCGCAAGGGGACGTTGTAGCATCTCGTGGAACCACACCGGATAAGATTCGTCCTCGTACTCAATCTGCAGACACCAACAATAATTTTGTTAATTTAAATATATTATGTTTATATGTAATTATATTTCATATACATGTGTTTGCAACCACATCACAAAGTGTTGAGTTTTACGGGAATCGAGCTCATCTTCGATATCCCCGAATCCCTTTTTGAACTTGTTCGACGAAGATACTATATATGAAAATATCATAAGTAAGCAATATTTAATGAGTGTTGTAATGAATTAAAGAGTATTAAAAAACATTAACTTTTACCTTTCCCATGGAGTAACAATATCGCAATTCAATACAATGTACGTGTGGGCACAATGAATTTCATCCTCGTTGCTCCACCAAACCTCTTTTATGCGTCCGCTAAGCCGACCAATGGGACAAAATATGTCAGGTACTCCTTCCACCGCGTACGCTGTTTGAATGCCTCCGTCATCATATCTCCTCGGCGCTCTTTTACGTGTCCTCACAGTTGGCGCAAAGTAGTACGATGTAAAGTGAGACGTCTCCTCTGTGATACTACCCGCAACGATTGAACCCTCGACTTTAGCTAGATTCTTTGCCTTCCCTTTTAGATGTTTCATAAATCGTTCGAAAGGGTACATCCATCGGAAGTGAACGGGCCCCCTAGTTCGCTTCGTGTGGGAGATGTACTTGGTAGGTGCTCCATAACATCAAAAAATGATGGGGGAAATATCTTCTCCAAATTGCACAAAATGAGAGGAATGTTCTCGTCGAGTTGTCTTATTACTTCATCGTTCAACGTTCTTGTGGAAAGATCACGAAAGAACAACCCAACACCTACACAAATTAAAATAAAATTAACGTACGTATTACGATATATTCAGTTATGAAATATTTTATTAATTAATTAGACATTACGTACCAGCAATTGCTTCGTGCACATTTTGTGGAACAAGTTCGGCCAAGACAAATGGTAGCGGTCGTTGCATGAACACATGACAATCGTGACTTTTCATACTGTGAATTTACTACCATCTACACACCGAGAAAGATTAGAAACAAAACCATCGGGAAACTTAACTTCAGAGATCACCCACTGGAACAACGACGTCTTCGCCGCACTCGATAATCTGAATATAGGTACGGGGCTTTTCCGTCATTATCAATGTGCAATTCGGATCTCGCACATATCTCGGCCCAAGTCTAGACGTGATTTAAAATTGTCTTTTGTCTTTCCTTGCACATTCAAAAGAGTGTTCATAATGTTATCGAAAAAGTTCTTCTCTATGTGCATCACGTCAAGATTGTGTCGGAGTAGATGATCTTTCCGGTATGGAAGCTCCCGAGAAAATGCTTTTCTTATGCCAATTGTGTTCCGTAAGATAACCATCGGGCGATTAGGCGGGACATGCCAGTTTCCTCCTTGGGGAACTGTGTAATTCGCACAGTAATGATCCATATGCGCCTCAACTTGTTCGCCCGTGTAATACACTGGTGGAGGATCACAAACCACTTTGTTCTTTTTAACATTCGTTTGTTTTTCCGATAAGGGTGGCGCAGACTAAGAAACTTACGGTGACAATCGAACCAGCTAGTTTTCCTTCCATGCTTCAATTGGAAGGCGTCAGTACGATGCATGCAGTAAGGACAAGATAATCTTCCGTGTGTAGTCCAGCCCGACGACATTCCATAAGCGGGAAAGTCGCTAATCGTCCATAGAAGCACTGCACGCATTGTAAAATTCCGTTTCCTCGAACAATCGTAAGTCTTTACTCCAGTGTGCTGTTTTAAAAAGCGTGCCTTAGGCGTGCCTAGGCGTGAGGCGAAGTGAGGCAGTGGCTAGGTCGCCTCAGGTGGTGGAGGCGAACTGGGCACCAGAAGGCGCTCGCTTTGCTTCGCCTTAGCTGAAGCAAGAGGCAACTAGGCGATCGCTTTATAGATACTTTTATTTAGATATACGTTGAAGTGTTATTTTGTATGATATATTGGTTTTTATAATAAAATCTTGTAGTTTAATTCAATTTTGTACTAAACCAATTAATTTTAAAGTATACCAAGTACCAACATACACTAACAAAACCACATTATCTCCACGATACCACAAGGCTATGATACCCTAATTTTTTCTTAATATAAAAAGAAGTGCACGCAAGCTGCAGAAACCAACCATCTCTAAGACTCTCTTCACCTTCACGTTTCTAAATTTTCTCCATAGATCAGAAGTTATTCTCTACAGATCAGAAGCTAAGTTATTTATTTAATCGTTCAAGGTATTTTCCATCTACTTTTTAGTTATGTTGCATATCTATGAAACAAATTTTTTCACTTATTCATGTTTTCTATATGTTTAAACATATGTCTAATTTGGATCCTGGGAGAAAATATGGAACACCAGAACCTACTAATAAGAACAACTGGACTTGTAAGTTTTGTTCTAAAGTGACTAAGGGAGGAGTTTTTCGCCTAAAACAACACTTAGTTGGAGGTTTTACGAATGCAACTCCATGCCGAGAGTGTCCGGAGGACGTGCGCGCAGAGATTAAACAGTTTATGATGAAAAAGGCTGAAGTGAAAGCATCTACTCAAATGATGCCACCGGTAAATGAAGTTGATGATTCTGATGGCGAGGAATATGTAGATTGTGAGCTAAACAAAAGTGGGTCTCAGTCTCAGAGTAAAAAGCCACGACACAAAGGTCCACTAGACAGGTATGTCACTTCCACTCCTCCGGATATATTGAAGGGAAGAAAGGATATGAAAGAAATATTTGGAGTTTGTGTAAAGGAGCAGAGGGAGAGAGTTTGTAGAAGCATTGCTAGGTGGATTTATGATGCTGGCATTGCATTTAATGCGGTTAGTTATGATAGTTTTCGGCAGATGGTTGAAGCAATTGGAATTTACGGTCCTGGATTAAAACCACCAAGTATGCATGAGTTAAGAGTTCCTCTTCTTAAGAAAGAAGTAGAGTCCACTCTCACTCTGATGGAAGTACACAAGAAAGAGTGGGTATCTAAAGGTTGCTCTATTATGTCTGATGGATGGCGGGATTCGGTTGTCCAAAAGGATATTATTAATTTCCTTGTTAATTCTCCAAGAGGTTCTGTTTTCCTTAAATCTGAAGACGTTTCCGATGTTGTGAAAGACGCAACGTTGCTGTATAAGAAGCTTGACGATATGGTTCTGGAAGTTGGAGAGACAAATGTTGTTCAAGTGGTAACAGACAATGCATCCAATTATGTGAAAGCGGGTAAGAAATACTTTTATTGAATTTTTTTATGCTTTGATGCTTTCTATTGAATATTTGAATCTAATTATGTGAGAGTTGTTAATTTCAGGGAAATTACTAATGAACAAGAGACCACATCTATATTGGAGTCCATGTGCAGCACATTGCATTGATCTAATCTTGGAAGATATTGGAAAGATTCCTCAGGTGAAGGGTGTACTTAAGAAATGCATGATGATCAATGCATATATTTATACCCACACTTCTCTTGTGAGCATGATGAGGAAGTTCACGGATCAGAGAAATCTGCACAGACCAGCTGTTACTAGGTTTGCAACCTCTTTTATCACTCTTGCTCAATTTCACAAGCAACAAAATAACTTGAGGAGGATGGTTACTTCTCAAGAGTGGTCTGTTTCCAAGTGGCCAAAAGAACTGGTAGGAAAGCAAATGAAAACAATCCTTATGCAAGAGAGCTTTTGGAGACATGTTCTTTATGCTCTTAAGTTGACCGGTCCAATTGTCAAAGCGCTTAGGATTGTTGATGGAGAAAGGAAACCAGCTATGGGGTATATTTATGCAGCTATGGATAGAGTTAAAGAAACAATTGCTAAGTCTTTCCAGATGAGAGAGACGCAATACAAGAAGGCCTATGAGATCATTGACAGAAGGTGGAATTGTCAACTTCATCGACCTTTGCATGCAGCTGGATATTACCTGAATCCGGAGATCCATTACACACATCCTGAAGATGTATCTTGTGCGGAAGTTGAGAATGGTTTGTATGATTGCATCCATAGGTTGGTTCCAGATGTTGATATTCAAGATAAAATAACAATGGAGTTGGAGGCATTTAAAAATGCAACAGGTCTCTTTGGTATTCCCATGGCCATTAGACAAAGAACGAAAAAATCACCAGGTAAAAGAATTATGTTATGGATCTTGAAAAAATAATTTTACATGAATGATGAACGGGAACCTAACATTTTTCATCTTTATAGCGGAATGGTGGTCTTCTTATGGATCATCAGCTCCAAACCTCAAGAATTTTGCTATAAAGATTCTTAGTCTCACTTGTAGTGCTACCGGGTGTGAACGAAATTGGAGTGTTTTTCAACAAGTAAGTAACCTGAATTCTATTAATGATTATCGTTACACGAAATATTATTTTCTAAGTAAATAGTTTTTATTATTTTTATCTCTATTCTCTACAGCTTCACACCAGAAAAAGAAATCGCTTGGCACAAAGTCGACTAAATGATATGGTCTTTGTGAAATACAATCGTAGCTTGCAACGTCGATACAAGACGAGAGACACCACTGATCCTATTCTCTTGAAGGAGATTGACGGTAGTAATGAGTGGCTACTTGGGAGAATGGAAGCAAACTCTTCTGATGATAAAAATGATGATCTTGTCTTTGAAGATGATAACCTGACTTGGACTGTGGTTAGCAAAGCAATGGGAGCTGAAGAACCGAGCTATCTTACGAGAGCTACATCGGCTAGAAGAGCTGAAAAGGGAAAAGGTGTCGCTTCTACTAGCTCGAACCCACAAGTATCTCGTGCTGGTATGCTATTTTCAACACCTTTGTCGTTGGATGATGATGGAATCGAAGAAGACTTTGAAGAAAATGAGGAGAATTTGGATCAAGAATGTGATGATTATGAAGACATTGATCTTGGAAATGATGATGAGTTCGAGTATTAGTAGTTATTCTAATTTAGTTTTTTCTCTTTATTTTATTTGGATTCATGTTTTGGTTTTTGGATTGATGTTTTTATATTTGGATTAATGTTTTGGGATTTTATTTTGTTATAAGATTTATTATTATAAGTAAAATGTATCTATACGTAAGATTCTATGCATCTATTCTAGGCTACGAAAAGCGAATGCCTCAGATCGCCTAGGCGTAAGGCGCAAGGCAGAGATCTCGTCGCCTAGGTTCGCCTAGCGCCCTTTTGGATGTTTAGGTCCAGGGACTAAAATGCTCAGAAATAAAAATTCCCTTTGCATACACATCTCTGGTGGGAGGTTATAAGGGGTGACGATGACGGGCCATAAAGAATACTGCCTACCTGACATACCAAATGGACTAAATCCATCCGTACATAGACCAAGGTAGACGTTACCTTTTCGTCTAGCAAAATCGGGGTACACCGAGTTAAAGTGTTTCCACGCTTTCGCATCGGATGGGTGGGTCACCTCTCCAGGCTTCTGTGTATGTTCTGCATGCCACCTCATCGAAGAAGCTGTCCTCTCTGAGTGATACATCCTTTGTAGCATGTACGGTACCCTCTTTCGACCTTCTCCTTCTGGCCTATATCTTTGTTTTTTTGCAAAAACGACATTCCTCAAGAATGTCGTCGTCTTTCCAAAATATCATACAATTGTCTACACAGACATCAATTGACTGATACGGAAGACCAAGACTGATAACCAATTTTTGAACCTCATAAAACGTTTCAGCAGCTAAATTATCAGAGGGTAGATATTCTTTTAACAATGAGGCCCAATCATCCCATGCGGACCTCGGATAAGTTATGGTCTGTTTTAATATTCATCATTCTAGCAGCTAATGACAATTTAGAGTGCCCTTCTCTACAATTATCATATATTGGTTGATTTGCGCATTTAACATGTCGTAGAATTTTTTAGCATCTAAATTAGGTTCTTCAACTAAATTTCCATCGATGCAACTTCGGGACGAAATGCATCGCTAACCATGTCATTTATCCTATCCGGTTCATTTCCATGATCATGATGAAAATTATAAAAATCATACTCATTTTCTACATGATCGTCTACAGATTCCTGATGATAATTACTACTACTAGCAACATTACCAGAATAACCTTCCCCATGCTGAAACCATATATAATATTGAGGTGTAAATCCTCTATTTAACAAATGCTTCCAAACATTTTCAACCAAAATGAATCGTCTATTGTCGCATTTGATACAAGGACAAAACATCTTACCGCTTTCGATAGTGACAGGGTAGATTTGTGGCTTGCTGCATGAATACTTCAACCCCGTCGAGGAACTCCCGTGTCACCGATCCGTCATCGCCTCGATGTATGTACATCCATTTTCGGATTTCGTAAATATCGCCTCCGGACATTTTTTTTTTGAAAAAAGAGTTTTTTTTTGTAAGTGAGAGAGATTGAGAGATATAAAATTGATGGTGTGATTTAAGGTGAAAGATGAGGAGGTATTTATAGGATTTTTAAAAAATTTCCAACTTTTTACCAAGGAAATTAACTACTAATTTACAACGATTCATAATTCTACAAGGAATTAACAACGATTTTACAACGATTTAACGACTAAAATGAAAGTTGTAAATAATTAGGTGCAACAGTAAATACACGTTTTCAACTACCAGATTAAATGTCTTTAAATCGTTGTTAAAAAGTCTCAAAATCAGAAGTTGTAAATTCGTGGTAAATTAGCAACGATATAGCGACGAAATATTCTTATAAACCAAAACGTTGTAAAATCGTTGTAAATTTATCACGATTTTACAACGATTTGGGGTTTAATCGGAAATTCGTTGTAAAATCGTCGTAAATGTACGACGATTTTAATCGTTGTAACTTTTACGACGATTTTACGACGATTACCAATATCGTCGTAAAATCGTCGTAATATCGTCGTAAGTTTACGACGATTCAAATCGTTGTAAATTTTTCGTGGTAAATTGCGCAGATTCTTGTAGTGATTGTTAGATGTTTCATAAGTTCGTGAAACTTGTACAAAACTCATTGAGACACTTATAATCACTCATGTAGCATGAAATTTGGTTTAGAGTCCTAGAAAGGTGTTGTTAGATGTTTCATAAGTTCGTCAAACTTGTACAAAGCTCATTGAAACACTTATAAGCACACATGTTGCATGAAACGTGGTTTATAGAGTCCTAGCAACCACTTTGTTAGCCGTTTTATAAGTTCGTCAAACTTGTACAAATCTCATTGAGACACTTATAAGCACTCATGTTGCATGATACTTCGTTTAGAGTCCTAGAAACGCGTTGTTAGATGTTTCATCACTTCGTCAAACAAGTACAAAGCTAATTGAGACACTTATAAGCACTCATTTGCATGAAACTTGGTTTAGAGTCCTAGAAACGCGTTGTTAGATGTTTCATAAGTTCATCAAACTTTTACAAAGCTCATTGAGACACTTATAAGCACTCATGTTGAATGAAACTTGGTTTAGAGTCCTAGAAACGCGTTGTTAGATTTTTCATAAGTTCGTCAAACTTGTACAAAGCTCATTGAGACACTTATAAGCACTCATGTTGCATGAAACTTTGTTTAGAGTCCTAGAAACCGCGTTGTAAGATGTTTCATAAGTTCGTATAACTAGTACAAAGTTCATTGAGACACTTATAAGCACTCATGTTGCATGACCCTTCGTTTAGAGTCTTAGAAACCGCGTTGTTAGATGTCTGATAATTTCGTCAAACTACTACAAAGCTCATTGAGACACATATAAGCACTCACGTTGCATGAAACTTGGTTTAGAGTCCTAGAAACGTGTTGGTAGATGTTTCATAAGTTCGTCAAACTTGTACAAAGCTCATTGAGAACCTTATAAGCACTCATGTTGCATGAAACTTCGTTTAGAGTCCTAGCAACCACGTTGTTAGATGTTTCATAAGTTCGTGAAACTTGTAAAAAGCTCATTGAGACACTTATAATCACTCATGATGCATGAAATTTGGTTTAAAGTCCTAGAAACGTGTTGTTAGATGTTTTGTAAGTTCGTGAAACTTGTACAAAACTCATTGAGACACTTATAATCACTCATGTAGCATGAAATTTGGTTTAAATTCCTAGAAACGTGTTGAAAGATCTTTCATAAGTTCGTGAAACTTTTACAAAGCTCATTGAGACACTTATAAGCACTCATGTTGAATGAAACTTAGTTTAGAGTCCTAGAAACCGCGTTGTTAGATGTTTCATAAGTTCGTCAAACTTGTACAAAGCTCATTGAGACACTTATAAGCACTCATGTTGCATGAAACTTGGTTAAGATTCCTAGAAACCGCGTTGTAAGATGTTTCATAAGTTCGTCAAACTTGTACAAAGCTCATTGAGACACTTATAATCACTCATGTTGCATGAAACTTGGTTTAGAGTCCTAGCAACCACGTTGTTAGATGTTTCATAAGTTCGTGAAACTTGTACAAAGCTCATTGAGACACTTATAATCACTCATGATGATGCATGAAATTTGGTTTAGAGTCCTAGAAACCGCGTTGTTAGATGATTCATAAGTTCGTAAAACTTGTACAAAGCTCATTGAGACACTTATAAGCACTCATGTTCCATGAAACTTGGTTAAGATTCCTAGAAACCGCGTTGTAAGATGTTTCATAAGTTCGTCAAACTATTACAAAGATCATTGAGACACTTATAAGCACTCATGTTGCATGAAACTTGATTTAGAGTCCTAGAAACGCGTTGTTAGATGTTTCATAAGTTCGTCAAACTTGTACAAAGCTCATTGAGACACTTATAATCACTCATGTTGCATGAAACTTGGTTTAAAGTCCTAGCAACCACGTTGTTAGATGTTTTATAAGTCCGTGAAACTTGTACAAAGCTCATTGAGACACTTATAAGCACTCATGTTGCATGAAACTTTGTTTAGAGTCCTAGAAACCGCGTTGTAAGATGTTTCATAAGTTAGTATAACTAGTACAAAGTTCATTGAGACACTTATAAGCACTCATGTTGCATGACACTTCGTTTAGAGTCTTAGAAACCGCGTTGTTAGATGTCTGATAATTTCGTCAAACTACTACAAAGCTCATTGAGACACATATAAGCACTAACGTTGCATGAAACTTGGTTTAGAGTCCTAGAAACGTGTTGGTAGATGTTTCATAAGTTCGTCAAACTTGTACAAAGCTCATTGAGAAACTTATAAGCACTCATGTTGCATGAAACTTCGTTTAGAGTCCTAGCAACCACGTTGTTAGATGTTTCATAAGTGCGTGAAACTTGTAAAAAGCTCATTGAGACACTTATAATCACTCGTGATGCATGAAATTGGGTTTAAAGTCCTAGAAACGTGTTGTTAGATGTTTTATAAGTTCGTGAAACTTGTACAAAACTCATTGAGACACTTATAATCACTCACGTAGCATGAAATTTGGTTTAAATTCCTAGAAACGTGTTGAAAGATGTTTCATAAGTTCGTGAAACTTGTACAAAGCTCATTGAGACACTTATAAGCACTCATGTTGAATGAAACTTAGTTTAGAGTCCTAGAAAACGCATTGTTAGATGTTTCATAAGTTCGTCAAACTTGTACAAAGCTCATTGAGACACTTATAAGCACTCATGTTGCATGAAACTTGGTTAAGATTCCTAGAAACCGCGTTGTAAGATGTTTCATAAGTTCGTGAAACTAGTACAAAGCTCATTGAGACACTTATAAGCACTCATGTTGCATTAAACTTTGTTTAGAGTCCTAGAAACCGCGTTGTTAGATGTTTCATAAGTTCTTCAAACTAGTACAAAGCTCATTGAGAAACTTATAAGCATTCATGTTGCATGAAACTTAGTTTAGAGTCCTAGAAACCGCGTTGTTAGATGATTCATAAGTTCGTAAAACTTGTACAAAGCTCATTGAGAAACTTATAAGCACTCATGTTGCATGAAACTTGGTTAAGATTCCTAGAAACCGCGTTGTAAGATGTTTCATAAGTTCGTGAAACTAGTACAAAGCTCATTGAGACACTTATAAGCACTCATGTTGCATTAAACTTTGTTTAGAGTCCTAGAAACCGCGTTGTTAGATGTTTCATAAGTTCTTCAAACTAGTACAAAGCTCATTGAGAAACTTATAAGCATTCATGTTGCATGAAACTTAGTTTAGAATCCTAGAAACCGCGTTGTTAGATGATTCATAAGTTCGTAAAACTTGTACAAAGCTCATTGAGAAACTTATAAGCACTCATGTTGCATGAAACTTGGTTAAGATTCCTAGAAACCGCGTTGTAAGATGTTTCATAAGTTCGTCAAACTATTACAAAGCTCATTGAGACACTTATAAGCACTCATGTTGCATGAAACTTGATTTAGAGTCCTAGAAACGCGTTGTTAGATGTTTCATAAGTTCGTCAAACTTGTACAAAGCTCATTGAGACACTTATAATCACTCATGTTGCATGAAACTTGGTTTAGAGTCCTAGCAACCACGTTGTTAGATGTTTCATAAGTTCGTGAAACTTGTACAAAGCTCATTGAGACACTTATAATCACTCATGATGATGCATGAAATTTTGTTTAAATTCCCAGAAACGTATTGTTAGATGTTTCATAAGTTCGTGAAACTTGTACAAAACTCATTGAGACACTTATAATCACTCATGTAACATGAAATTTGGTTTAGAGTCCTAGAAAGGTGTTGTTAGATGTTTCATAAGTTCGTCAAACTTGTACAAAGCTCATTGAAACACTTATAAGCACACATGTTGCATGAAACTTGGTTTATAGAGTCCTAGCAACAACTTTGTTAGCCGTTTCATAAGTTCGTCAAACTTGTACAAATCTCATTGAGACACTTATAAGAACTCATGTTGCATGAAACTTGGTTTATAGTCCTAGAAACGCGTTGTTAGATGTTTCATCACTTCGTCAAACAAGTACAAAGCTAATTGAGACACTTATAAGCACTCATGTTGCATGAAACTTGGTTTAGAGTCCTAGAAACGCGTTGTTAGATGTTTCATAAGTTCATCAAACTTGTACAAAGCTCATTGAGACACTTATAAGCACTCATGTTGAATGAAACTTGGTTTAGAGTCCTAGAAACGCGTTGTTAGATGTTTCATAAGTTCGTCAAACTTGTACAAAGCTCATTGAGACACTTATAAGCACTCATGTTGCATGAAACTTTGTTTAGAGTCCTAGAAACCGCGTTGTAAGATGTTTCATAAGTTCGTATAACTAGTACAAAGTTCATTGAGACACTTATAAGCACTCATGTTGCATGACACTTCGTTTAGAGTCTTAGAAACCGTGTTGTTAGATGTCTGATAATTTCGTCAAACTACTACAAAGCTCATTGAGACACATATAAGCACTCACGTTTCATGAAACTTGGTTTAGAGTCCTAGAAACGTGTTGGTAGATGTTTCATAAGTTCGTCAAACTTGTACAAAGCTCATTGAGAAACTTATAAGCACTCATGTTGCATGAAACTTCGTTTAGAGTCCTAGCAACCACGTTGTTAGATGTTTCAGAAGTTCGTGAAACTTGTAAAAAGCTCATTGAGACACTTATAATCACTCGTGATGCATGAAATTTTGTTTAAAGTCCTAGAAACGTGTTGTTAGATGTTTTATAAGTTCGTGAAACTTGTACAAAACTCATTGAGACACTTATAATCACTCATGTAGCATGAAATTTGGTTTAAATTCCTAGAAACGTGTTGAAAGATGTTTCATAAGTTCGTGAAACTTGTACAAAGCTCATTGAAACACTTATAAGCACTCATGTTGAATGAAACTTAGTTTAGAGTCCTAGAAACCGCGTTGTTAGATGTTTCATAAGTTCGTCAAACTTGTACAAAGCTCATTGAGACACTTATAAGCACTCATGTTGCATGAAACTTGGTTAAGATTCCTAGAAACCGCGTTGTAAGATGTTTCATAAGTTCGTCAAACTTGTACAAAGCTCATTGAGACACTTATAATCACTCATGTTGCATGAAACTTGGTTTAGAGTCCTAGCAACCACGTTGTTAGATGTTTCATAAGTTCGTGAAACTTGTACAAAGCTCATTGAGACACTTATAATCACTCATGATGATGCATGAAATTTGGTTTAGAGTCCTAGAAACCGCGTTGTTAGATGATTCATAAGTTCGTAAAACTTGTACAAAACTCATTGAGACACTTATAAGCATTGATGTTCCATGAAACTTGGTTAAGATTCCTAGAAACCGCGTTGTAAGATGTTTCATAAGTTCGTCAAACTATTACAAAGCTCATTGAGACACTTATAAGCACTCATGTTGCATGAAACTTGATTTAGAGTCCTAGAAACGCGTTGTTAGATGTTTCATAAGTTCGTCAAACTTGTACAAAGGTCATTGAGACACTTATAATCACTCATGTTGCATGAAACTTGGTTTAGAGTCCTAGCAACCACGTTGTTAGATGTTTCATAAGTTCGTGAAACTTGTACAAAGCTCATTGAGACACTTATAAGCACTCATGTTGCATGAAACTTTGTTTAGAGTCCTAGAAACCGCGTTGTAAGATGTTTCATAAGTTAGTATAACTAGTACAAAGTTCATTGAGACACTTATAAGCACTCATGTTGCATGACACTTCGTTTAGAGTCTTAGAAACCGCGTTGTGAGATGTCTGATAATTTCGTCAAACTACTACAAAGCTCATTGAGACACATATAAGCACTCACGTTGCATGAAACTTGGTTTAGAGTCCTAGAAACGTGTTGTTAGATGTTTCATAAGTTTGTCAAACTTGTACAAAGCTCATTGAGAAACTTATAAGCACTCATGTTGCATGAAACTTCGTTTAGAGTCCTAGCAACCACGTTGTTAGATGTTTCATAAGTTCGTGAAACTTGTAAAAAGCTCATTGAGACACTTATAATCACTCGTGATGCATGAAATTTGGTTTAAAGTCCTAGAAATGTGTTGTTAGATGTTTTATAAGTTCGTGAAACTTGTACAAAACTCATTGAGACACTTATAATCACTCATGTAGCATGAAATTTGGTTTAAATTCCTAGAAATGTGTTGAAAGATGTTTCATAAGTTCGTGAAACTTGTACAAAGCTCATTGAGACACTTATAAGCACTCATGTTGAATGAAACTTAGTTTAGAGTCCTAGAAACCGCATTGTTAGATGTTTCATAAGTTCGTCAAACTTGTACAAAGCTCATTGAGACACTTATAAGCACTCATGTTGCATGAAACTTGGTTAAGATTCCTAGAAACCGCGTTGTAAGATGTTTCATAAGTTCGTGAAACTAGTACAAAGCTCATTCAGACACTTATAAGCACTCATGTTGCATTAAACTTTGTTTAGAGTCCTAGAAACCGCGTTGTTAGATGTTTCATAAGTTCTTCAAACTAGTACAAAGCTCATTGAGAAACTTATAAGCATTCATGTTGCATGAAACTTAGTTTAGAGTCCTAGAAACCGCGTTGTTAGATGATTCATAAGTTCGTAAAACTTGTACAAAGCTCATTGAGAAACTTATAAGCACTCATGTTGCATGAAACTTGGTTAAGATTCCTAGAAACCGCGTTGTAAGATGTTTCATAAGTTCGTGAAACTAGTACAAAGCTCATTGAGACACTTATAAGCACTCATGTTGCATTAAACTTTGTTTAGAGTCCTAGAAACCGCGTTGTTAGATGTTTCATAAGTTCTTCAAACTAGTACAAAGCTCATTGAGAAACTTATAAGCATTCATGTTGCATGAAACTTAGTTTAGAGTCCTAGAAACCGCGTTGTTAGATGATCCATAAGTTCGTAAAACTTATACAAAGCTCATTGAGAAACTTATAAGCACTCATGTTGCATGAAACTTGGTTAAGATTCCTAGAAACCGCGTTGTAAGATGTTTCATAAGTTCGTCAAACTATTACAAAGCTCATTGAGACACTTATAAGCACTCATGTTGCATGAAACTTGATTTAGAGTCCTAGAAACGCGTTGTTAGATGTTTCATAAGTTCGTCAAACTTGTACAAAGCTCAATGAGACACTTATAATCACTCATGTTGCATGAAACTTGGTTTAGAGTCCTAGCAACCACGTTGTTAGATGTTTCATAAGTTCGTGAAACTTGTACAAAACTCATTGAGACACTTATAATCACTCATGATGATGCATGAAATTTGGTTTAAATTCCTAGAAACGTATTGTTAGATGTTTCATAAGTTCGTGAAACTTGTACAAAACTCATTGAGACACTTATAATCACTCATGTAGCATGAAATTTGGTTTAGAGTCCTAGAAAGGTGTTGTTAGATGTTTCATAAGTTCGTTAAACTTGTACAAAGCTCATTGAAACACTTATAAGCACACATGTTGCATGAAACTTGGTTTATAGAGTCCTAGCAACCATTTTATTAGCCGTTTCATAAGTTCGTCAAACTTGTACAAATCTCATTGAGACACTTATAAGCACTCATGTTGCATGAAACTTGGTTTATAGTCCTAGAAACGCGTTGTTAGATGTTTCATCACTTCGTCAAACAAGTACAAAGCTAATTGAGACACTTATAAGCACTCATGTTGCATGAAACTTGGTTTAGATTCCTAGAAACGCGTTGTTAGATGTTTCATAAGTTCATCAAACTTGTACAAAGCTCATTGAGACACTTATAAGCACTCATGTTGCATGAAACTTTGTTTAGAGTCCTAGAAACCGCGTTGTAAGATGTTTCATAAGTTCGTATAACTAGTACAAAGTTCATTGAGACACTTATAAGCACTCATGTTGCATGACACTTCGTTTAGAGTCTTAGAAACCGTGTTGTTAGATGTCGATAATTTCGTCAAACTACTACAAAGCTCATTGAGACACATATAAGCACTCACGTTTCATGAAACTTGGTTTAGAGTCCTAGAAACGTGTTGGTAGATGTTTCATAAGTTCGTCAAACTTGTACAAAGCTCATTGAGAAACTTATAAGCACTCATGTTGCATGAAACTTCGTTTAGAGTCCTAGCAACCACGTTGTTAGATGTTTCAGAAGTTCGTGAAACTTGTAAAAAGCTCATTGAGACACTTATAATCACTCGTGATGCATGAAATTTTGTTTAAAGTCCTAGAAACGTGTTGTTAGATGTTTTATAAGTTCGTGAAACTTGTACAAAACTCATTGAGACACTTATAATCACTCATGTAGCATGAAATTTGGTTTAAATTCCTAGAAACGTGTTGAAAGATGTTTCATAAGTTCGTGAAACTTGTACAAAGCTCATTGAAACACTTATAAGCACTCATGTTGAATGAAACTTAGTTTAGAGTCCTAGAAACCGCGTTGTTAGATGTTTCATAAGTTCGTCAAACTTGTACAAAACTCATTGAGACACTTATAAGCACTCATGTTGCATGAAACTTGGTTAAGATTCCTAGAAACCGCGTTGTAAGATGTTTCATAAGTTCGTCAAACTTGTACAAAGCTCATTGAGACACTTATAATCACTCATGTTGCATGAAACTTGGTTTAGAGTCCTAGCAACCACGTTGTTAGATGTTTCATAAGTTCGTGAAACTTGTACAAAGCTCATTGAGACACTTATAATCACTCATGATGATGCATGAAATTTGGTTTAGAGTCCTAGAAACCGCGTTGTTAGATGATTCATAAGTTCGTAAAACTTGTACAAAACTCATTGAGACACTTATAAGCACTGATGTTCCATGAAACTTGGTTAAGATTCCTAGAAACCGCGTTGTAAGATGTTTCATAAGTTCGTCAAACTATTACAAAGCTCATTGAGACACTTATAAGCACTCATGTTGCATAAAACTTGATTTAGAGTCCTAGAAACGCGTTTTTAGATGTTTCATAAGTTCGTCAAACTTGTACAAAGCTCATTGAGACACTTATAATCACTCATGTTGCATGAAACTTGGTTTAGAGTCCTAGCAACCACGTTGTTAGATGTTTCATAAGTTCGTGAAACTTGTACAAAGCTCATTGAGACACTTATAAGCACTCATGTTGCATGAAACTTTGTTTAGAGTCCTAGAAACCGCGTTGTAATATGTTTCATAAGTTAGTATAACTAGTACAAAGTTCATTGAGACACTTATAAGCACTCATGTTGCATGACACTTCGTTTAGAGTCTTAGAAACCGCGTTGTGAGATGTCTGATAATTTCGTCAAACTACTACAAAGCTCATTGAGACACATATAAGCACTCACGTTGCATGAAACTTGGTTTAGAGTCCTAGAAACGTGTTGTTAGATGTTTCATAAGTTTGTCAAACTTGTACAAAGCTCATTGAGAAACGTATAAGCACTCATGTTGCATGAAACTTCGTTTAGAGTCCTAGCAACCACGTTGTTAGATGTTTCATAAGTTCGTGAAACTTGTAAAAAGCTCATTGAGACACTTATAATCACTCGTGATGCATGAAATTTGGTTTAAAGTCCTAGAAATGTGTTGTTAGATGTTTTATAAGTTCGTGAAACTTGTACAAAACTCATTGAGACACTTATAATCACTCATGTAGCATGAAATTTGGTTTAAATTCCTAGAAATGTGTTGAAAGATGTTTCATAAGTTCGTGAAACTTGTACAAAGCTCATTGAGACACTTATAAGCACTCATGTTGAATGAAACTTAGTTTAGAGTCCTAGAAACCGCATTGTTAGATGTTTCATAAGTTCGTCAAACTTGTACAAAGCTCATTGAGACACTTATAAGCACTCATGTTGCATGAAACTTGGTTAAGATTCCTAGAAACCGCGTTGTAAGATGTTTCATAAGTTCGTGAAACTAGTACAAAGCTCATTCGGACACTTATAAGCACTCATGTTGCATTAAACTTTGTTTAGAGTCCTAGAAACCGCGTTGTTAGATGTTTCATAAGTTCTTCAAACTAGTACAAAGCTCATTGAGAAACTTATAAGCATTCATGTTGCATGAAACTTAGTTTAGAGTCCTAGAAACCGCGTTGTTAGATGATTCATAAGTTCGTAAAACTTGTACAAAGCTCATTGAGAAACTTATAAGCACTCATGTTGCATGAAACTTGGTTAAGATTCCTAGAAACCGCGTTGTAAGATGTTTCATAAGTTCGTGAAACTAGTACAAAGCTCATTGAGACACTTATAAGCACTCATGTTGCATTAAACTTTGTTTAGAGTCCTAGAAACCGCGTTGTTAGATGTTTCATAAGTTCTTCAAACTAGTACAAAGCTCATTGAGAAACTTATAAGCATTCATGTTGCATGAAACTTAGTTTAGAGTCCTAGAAACCGCGTTGTTAGATGATCCATAAGTTCGTAAAACTTGTACAAAGCTCATTGAGAAACTTATAAGCACTCATGTTGCATGAAACTTGGTTAAGATTCCTAGAAACCGCGTTGTAAGATGTTTCATAAGTTCGTCAAACTATTACAAAGCTCATTGAGACACTTATAAGCACTCATGTTGCATGAAACTTGATTTAGAGTCCTAGAAACGCGTTGTTAGATGTTTCATAAGTTCGTCAAACTTGTACAAAGCTCATTGAGACACTTATAATCACTCATGTTGCATGAAACTTGGTTTAGAGTCCTAGCAACCACGTTGTTAGATGTTTCATAAGTTCGTGAAACTTGTACAAAGCTCATTGAGACACTTATAATCACTCATGATGATGCATGAAATTTGGTTTAAATTCCTAGAAACGTATTGTTAGATGTTTCATAAGTTCGTGAAACTTGTACAAAACTCATTGAGACACTTATAATCACTCATGTAGCATGAAATTTGGTTTAGAGTCCTAGAAAGGTGTTGTTAGATGTTTCATAAGTTCGTTAAACTTGTACAAAGCTCATTGAAACACTTATAAGCACACATGTTGCATGAAACTTGGTTTATAGAGTCCTAGCAACCATTTTGTTAGCCGTTTCATAAGTTCGTCAAACTTGTACAAATCTCATTGAGACACTTATAAGCACTCATGTTGCATGAAACTTGGTTTATAGTCCTAGAAACGCGTTGTTAGATGTTTCATCACTTCGTCAAACAAGTACAAAGCTAATTGAGACACTTATAAGCACTCATGTTACATGAAACTTGGTTTAGAGTCCTAGAAACGCGTTGTTAGATGTTTCATAAGTTCATCAAACTTGTACAAAGCTCATTGAGACACTTATAAGCACTCATGTTGAATGAAACTTGGTTTAGAGTCCTAGAAAGGTGTTGTTAGATGTTTCATAAGTTCGTCAAACTTGTACAAAGCTCATTGAGACACTTATAAGCACTCATGTTGCATGAAACTTTGTTTAGAGTCCTAGAAACCGCGTTGTAAGATTTTTCATAAGTTCGTATAACTAGTACAAAGTTCATTGAGACACTTATAAGCACTCATGTTGCATGACACTTCGTTTAGAGTCTTAGAAACCGTGTTGTTAGATGTCTGATAATTTCGTCAAACTACTACAAAGCTCATTGAGACACATATAAGCACTCACGTTGCATGAAACTTGGTTTAGAGTCCTAGAAACGTGTTGGTAGATGTTTCATAAGTTCGTCAAACTTGTACAAAGCTCATTGAGAAACTTATAAGCACTCATGTTGCATGAAACTTCGTTTAGAGTCCTAGCAACCACGTTGTTAGATGTTTCATAAGTTCGTGAAACTTGTAAAAAGCTCATTGAGACACTTATAATCACTCATAATGCATGAAATTTGGTTTAAAGTCCTAGAAACGTGTTGTTAGATGTTTTATAAGTTCGTGAAACTTGTACAAAACTCATTGAGACACTTATAATCACTCATGTAGCATGAAATTTGGTTTAAATTCCTAGAAACGTGTTGAAAGATGTTTCATAAGTTCGTGAAACTTGTACAAAGCTCATTGAGACATTTATAAGCACTCATGTTGAATGAAACTTAGTTTAGAGTCCTAGAAACCGCGTTGTTAGATGTTTCATAAGTTCGTCAAACTTGTACAAAGCTCATTGAGACACTTATAAGCACTCATGTTGCATGAAACTTGGTTAAGATTCCTAGAAACCGCGTTGTAAGATGTTTCATAAGTTCGTGAAACTAGTACAAAGCTCATTGAGACACTTATAAGCACTCATGTTGCATTAAACTTTGTTTAGAGTCCTAGAAACCGCGTTGTTAGATGTTTCATAAGTTCTTCAAACTAGTACAAAGCTCATTGAGAAACTTATAAGCATTCATGTTGCATGAAAGTTAGTTTAGAGTCCTAGAAACCGCGTTGTTAGATGATTCATAAGTTCGTAAAACTTGTACAAAGCTCATTGAGACACTTATAAGCACTCATGTTGCATGAAACTTGGTTAAGATTCCTAGAAACCGCGTTGTAAGATGTTTCATAAGTTCGTCAAACTATTGCAAAGCTCATTGAGACACTTATAAGCACTCATGTTGCATGAAACTTGATTTAGAGTCCTAGAAACGCGTTATTAGATGTTTCATAAGTTCGTCAAACTTGTACAAAGCTCATTGAGACACTTATAATCACTCATGTTGCATGAAACTTGGTTTAGAGTCCTAGCAACCACGTTGTTAGATGTTTCATAAGTTCGTGAAACTTGTACAAAGCTCATTGAGACACTTATAATCACTCATGATGATGCATGAAATTTTGTTTAAATACCCAGAAACATATTGTTAGATGTTTCATAAGTTCGTGAAACTTGTACAAAACTCATTGAGACACTTATAATTACTCATGTAACATGAAATTTGGTTTAGAGTCCTAGAAAGGTGTTGTTAGATGTTTCATAAGTTCGTCAAACTTGTACAAAGCTCATTGAAACACTTATAAGCACACATGTTGCATGAAACTTGGTTTATAGAGTCCTAGCAACAACTTTGTTAGCCGTTTCATAAGTTCGTCAAACTTGTACAAATCTCATTGAGACACTTATAAGCACTCATGTTGCATGAAACTTGGTTTATAGTCCTAGAAACGCGTTGTTAGGTGTTTCATCACTTCGTCAAACAAGTACAAAGCTAATTGAGACACTTATAAGCACTCATGTTGCATGAAACTTGGTTCCTAGAAACGCGTTGTTAGATGTTTCATAAGTTTATCAAACTTTTACAAAGCTCATTGAGACACTTATAAGCACTCATGTTGAATGAAACTTGGTTTAGAGTCCTAGAAACGCGTTGTTAGATGTTTCATAAGTTCGTGAAACTTGTACAAAGCTCATTGAGACACTTATAAGCACTCATGTTGCATGAAACTTTGTTTAGAGTCCTAGAAACCGCGTTGTAAGATGTTTCATAACTTCGTATAACTAGTACAAAGTTCATTGACACAATTATAAGCACTCATGTTGCATGACACTTCGTTTAGAGTCTTAGAAACCGTGTTGTTAGATGTTTGATAATTTCGTCAAACTACTACAAAGCTCATTGAGACACATATAAGCACTCACGTTGCATGAAACTTGGTTTAGAGTCCTAGAAACGTGTTGGTAGATGTTTCATAAGTTCGTCAAACTTGTACAAATCTCATGAGAAACTTATAAGCACTCATGTTGCATGATACTTCGTTTAGAGTCCTAGCAACCACGTTGTTAGATGTTTCATAAGTTCGTGAAACTTGTAAAAAGCTCATTGAGACACTTATAATCACTCATGATGCATGAAATTTGGTTTAAAGTCCTAGAAACGTGTTGTTAGATGTTTTATAAGTTCGTGAAACTTGTACAAAACTCATTGAGACACTTATAATCACTCATGTAGCATGAAATTTGGTTTAAATTCCTAGAAACGTGATGAAAGATGTTTCATAAGTTCGTGAAACTTGTACCAAGCTCATTGAGACACTTATAAGCACTCATGTTGAATGAAACTTAGTTTAGAGTCCTAGAAACCGCGTTGTTAGATGTTTCATAAGTTCGTCAAACTTGTACAAACCTCATTGAGACACTTATAAGAACTCATGTTGCATGAAACTTGGTTAAGATTCCTAGAAACCGCGCTGTAAGATGTTTCATAAGTTCGTGAAACTAGTACAAAGCTCATTGAGACACTTATAAGCATTCATGTTGCATGAAACTTAGTTTAGAGTCCTAGAAACCGCGTTGTTAGATGATTCATAAGTTCGTTAAACTTGTACAAAGCTCATTGAGACACTTATAAGCACTCATGTTCCATGAAACTTGGTTAAGATTCCTAGAAACCGCGTTGTAAAATGTTTCATAAGTTCGTCAAACTATTACAAAGCTCGTTGAGACACTTATAAGCACTCATGTTGCATGAAACTTGATTTAGAGTCCTAGAAACGCGTTGTTAGATGTTTCATAAGTTCGTCAAACTTGTACAAAGCTCATTGAGACACTTATAATCACTCATGTTGCATGAAACTTGGTTTAGAGTCCTAGCAACCACGTTGTTAGATGTTTCATAAGTACGTGAAACTTGTAAAAAGCTCATTGAGACACTTATAATCACTCATGATGATGCATGAAATTTGGTTTAGAGTCCTAGAAACCGCGTTGTTAGATGATTCATAAGTTCGTAAAACTTGTACAAAGCTCATTGAGACACTTATAATCACTCATGTTGCATGAAACTTGGTTTAGAGTTCTAGCAACCACGTTGTTAGATGTTTCATAAGTTCGTGAAACTTGTACAAAGCTCATTGAGACACTTATAATCACTCATGATGATGCATGAAATTTGGTTTAAATTCCTAGAAACGTATTGTTAGATGTTTCATAAGTTCGTGAAACTTGTACAAAACTCATTGAGACACTTATAATCACTCATGTAGCATGAAATTTGGTTTAGAGTCCTAGAAAGGAGTTGTTAGATGTTTCATAAGTCCGTCAAACTTGTACAAAGCTCATTGAAACACTTATAAGCACACATGTTGCATGAAACTTGGTTTATAGAGTCCTAGCAACAACTTTGTTAGCCGTTTCATAAGTTCTTCAAACTTGTACAAAGCTCATTGAGACACTTATAAGCACTCATGTTGCATGAAACTTGGTTAAGATTCCTAGAAACCGCGTTGTAAGATGTTTCATCACTTCGTCAAACAAGTACAAAGCTAATTGAGACACTTATAAGCACTCATGTTGCATGAAACTTGGTTTAGAGTCCTAGAAACGCGTTGTTAGATGTTTCATAAGTTCATCAAACTTGTACAAAGCTCATTGAGACACTTATAAGCACTCATGTTGAATGAAACTTGGTTTAGAGTCCTAGAAACGCGTTGTTAGATGTTTCATAAGTTCGTCAAACTTGTACAAAGCTCATTGAGACACTTATAAGCACTCATGTTGCATGAAACTTTGTTTAGAGTCCTAGAAACCGCGTTGTAAGATGTTTCATAAGTTCGTATAACTAGTACAAAGTTCATTGAGACACTTATAAGCACTCATGTTGCATGACACTTCGTTTAGAGTCTTAGAAAGGTGTTGTTAGATGTTTCATAAGTTCGTCAAACTTGTACAAAGCTCATTGAAACACTTATAAGCACACATGTTGCATGAAACTTGGTTTATAGAGTCCTAGCAACCACTTTGTTAGTCGTTTCATAAGTTCGTCAAACTTGTACAAAGCTCATTGAGACACTTATAAGCACTCATGTTGCATGAAACTTGGTTTATAGTCCTAGAAACGCGTTGTTAGATGTTTCATAAGTTCGTCAAACTTGTACAAAGCTCATTGAGACACTTATAACCACTCATGTTGCATGAAACTTGGTTTAGAGTCCTAGAAACGCATTGTTAGATGTTTCATAAGTTCGTGAAACTTGTAAAAAGCTCATTGAGACACTTATAATCACTCATGATACATGTAATTTGGTTTAAAGTCCTAGAAACGTGTTGTTAGATGTTTTATAAGTTGGTGAAACTTGTACAAAACTCATTGAGACACTTATAATCACTCATGTAGCATGAAATTTGGTTTAAATTCCAAGAAACGTGTTGAAAGATGTTTCATAAGTTCGTGAAACTTGTACAAAGCTCATTGAGACACTTATAAGCACTCATGGTGAATGAAACTTAGTTTAGAGTCCTAGAAACCGCGTTGTTAGATGTTTCATAAGTTCTTCAAACTTGTACAAAGCTCATTGAGACACTTATAAGCACTCATGTTGCATGAAACTTGGTTAAGATTCCTAGAAACCGCGTTGTAAGATGTTTCATAAGTTCGTGAAACTAGTACAAAGCTCATTGAGACACTTATAAGCACTCATGTTGCATGAAACTTAGTTTAGAGTCCTAGAAACCGCGTTGTTAGATGTTTCATAAGTTCGTCAAACTAGTACAAAGCTCATTGAGAAACTTATAAGCACTCATGTTGCATTAAACTTAATTTAGAGTCCTAGAAACGCGTTGTTAGATGTTTCATAAGTTCGTCAAACTTGTAGAAAGCTCATTGAGACACTTATAAACACTCATGTTGCATGAAACTTGGTTAAGATTCCTAGAAACCGCGTTGTAAGATGTTTCATAAGTTCGTCAAACTAGTACAAAGCTCATTGAGACACTTATAAGCACTCATGTTGCATGAAACTTGATTTAGAGTCCTAGAAACGTGTTGTTAGATGTTTCATAAGTTCGTCAAACTTGTACAAAGCTCATTGAGACACTTATAATCACTCCAAACTTGTTTAAATTTCAGACTTTGCATGCATTTCATTTATTATGTTGTTGCATGTTCTTTTCAATGTTTTGTCTATTTCCAAGAAGTTGTGGATGTACAACCTTTTCTCTATATATTGTGGTTCAAAACATGAATAAAATCATCAAACATTTTTCTAAGAACTTATGAACTCTCTCTTGAATCTTGTTTGATCATTGTTTGTCTTATTCTTGGTCAAAATTCGTTTCTGCGTCTACAAGCAATCTTCGGTAGTCTAAGAGTCTTTCTGCACCTCTTAGAAGTATCAATTCAATCCAATTCGTGTTACCATCATCACAATCATTGGAGAATCATTCAGGGACGAGATCCTTATGCTTAGGGTCGTATTACTACCTCCTTCTCTTTATAATATGGACGAAAATCTATCAATAAGATCATCAAACACTTAAATGATGTGAATCTTGATAACTTGCATATTTTACATATTTTACTTTAGTTATTGCATTAGAATTAACTCATTTAGGTTGCATTTTGGTTTGTTTCGTGTATTTCAGGTTTCAGAGCGTTAAAACGGCAAAAGACGAAGAATTCAAGCCAAAAAGAAGCGGAAACAGTTGCATCGGCTTGTTGTATCGGTTTGCTATGGCCGATGTAGGAGAACTACTTTTGCCGAGACTTGTATCGACCTGTCGTATCGGTCACACTTGGTCGTTACAAGCAAAAGAGAACCTGAAGACATCATATCGACATGTTGTACCGGTTTGGAATGGCCGGTACAGAGGAAAAGAAGAAGAAGCACTTATACCGACATGTTGTATCGGCCTGGCCTGGCCGATACGAAGGAAACAAAGTCGAAGCAAGGCTGCCGACCAGCACGTATCGACCAACCTGTACCGGTTAACCTGACCGGTACAGGCTGCGAAAATAATAACGAAAATCGGTTTTAATTTGTAAAAAGGAAAATCAATTCCAAAACCAAATTGGTTTTCCTTTATTCCTTTGGTTTAACAATATATTAGGGTTTTTGGTTATGTTTGGAGAGGATTCCATCTTTTGTTTTTTTTGTTTTCCATCGATTGCTTTTTGCTTTTGACATTGGAGATTTCTTGGTGATTGCTTCCTTGGCCACCTTTGTAATCTTCATCATCATCAATAAGATTTTCTTGAACCCTTATTCTCTTGTCTTTGTTTATGTTTATGTTTTCTTTGAATTTAATTGCTTTGAATTTCAAAATGCTTAGTGAGTAGTCTCAAATAGACAATTGAGTTAGGGGGAAAAGGGGTTGATTGAATCTAGGATTGATAATTGTCTAGAATTTAATAGATCATAAAACTTTTGTCTTTGGTAACAAACTTAAAGCCTTAATCGAGTTGGCCATTCGATTATTGAACCTAGGAAACTTTATGAATCGAGAGATTATAAAGGTTCCTGAACAATTACCTTGGAACTAAGCCTAGCTTAACCGAGAGATCTGTGTTAATAAGCTTAGTGGTTAAAATAGATTTGTTCTTAAAGTTTCTCGACGATTAAACTATCCAAGACATTGTTTTAGTTTAATTGTTGAGAAAATGATCATTGCCACGAGAGTGGATTGATCTAAAATCGTTTTCAAAACCTTAAAGTTATTTTTGTAAAAGACAATTTAAAATCTGAAAACTCTTAATTGTTTAGTTTTTTTATTAATCTTTTAAAACTCTTAATTCGCATTTTCGTTTTGTTTAATATTCGGTTACAAAATCACTCAACAACAACCTTTTTGATTACACTTAAACTAAGTTTGTTTCGCATAAATTCAAGTATATTGTTTGCTCCTGATTTTGTTTGACATCTTAAGTACTACATTAAGATATTAGATTTAACGGGGTAAAATCTCGTTTATTAAATCTCCCAAGGATTCGACACTCTAAGAAGGGAAGGGGATAATCTTTGATTTCTAAAGTAGATAAACTTAAGAAATTAGGCGGTGGATTGAAATGATACTTCTAAGAGATGCGGAAAGCTCTTAGACTACCGAAGTATCCTTGTCTACGAAAGTAATAAAACTTGTGGGAAAAGGCGGTGGATAGAATGGTACTTCTAAGAGATGCGGAAAGCTTTTAGACTACCGAAGTTTGCTTGTAGACGCGGAATCAAAGTCCGACCAAGAACAAGACAAATGATGATGAAACAAGATTCAAGAGAGAGTTCTTAAGTTCTTAGAAAAATGTTTGATGATTTTATTCATGTTTTTGAACCACAATATATAGAGAAGAAAGTTGTACATGCACAAATTCTTGGAAATAGACAAACCATTGGAAAGAACATGCAACAACATAATAAATGAAATGCATGCAAAGTATGAAATTTAAACAAGTTTGGAGGGAGTTTTGTTTTGAGAGCCGAGAATCATCATGAGGTCTTCTTGGGCCAAATAAAATATTATGGGTTCTAAATTGAACCAGGATCACAAAACAATCGAGGTTGTAATTTTCTTCCATCTGGTTTGATCGGAAACCTTGGTTTAGTGCACGTTAGTCTGTATCGAGATAACATCATATCACCTATTTTATAAATTAAATACTCCATCATCTAGACTTCGATTGCATTTATTCTTCTTGTAGGAGCTTTATAATTGAGATGCGCATCTTTTAAAGGTAGTTTCGCAAATTTAGGAGCAATGCTTAAATAGATATGAATTTTGGAATCAAAACGCGTCTTGATGCTTCTCAAGATCACATCACATAAGTTCGTCAAACTTGTACAAAGCTCATTGAGACACTTATAAGAACTCATGCTGAATGAAATATTGTTTAGACTCCTAGAAACCGTGTTGTTAGATGTTTCATAAGTTCGTCAAACTAGTACAAAGCTGATTGAGATAATTATAAGCACTCATGTTGCATGACACTTCGTTTAGAGTCTTAGAAACCGCGTTGTTAGATGTTTCATAAGTTCGTCAAACTTGTACAAAGCTCATTGAGAAACTTATAAGCACTCATGTTGCATGAAACTTGGTTTAGAGTCCAAGATACCGCTTTGTAAGATGTTTCATAAATTCGTCAAACTAGAACAAATCTCATTGAGACATTGATAAGCACTCATGTTGCATGATACTTCGTTTAAAGTCCTAGAAACCGCGTTGTTAGATGTTTCATAAGTTCGTGAAACTTGTATAAAGCTCATTGAGACACTTATAATCACTCATGATGCATGAAACTTGGTTTGAGTCCTAGAAACGCGTTGTTAGATGTTTCATAAGTTCGTCAAACTTGTACAAAGCTCATTGAGACAAATATAAGCACTCCTGTTGAATAAACTTGGTTTAGAGTCCTAGAAACCGCGTTGATAGATGTTTCATAAGATCGTCAAACTAGTACAAAGCTCATTGAGACACTTATAAGCACTCATGTTGCATGACACTTGGTTTAGATTCCTAGAAACACGTTGTTAGATGTTTCATAAATTCGTCAAACTAGTAAAAAGCTCATTGAGACACTTCTAAGCACTCATGTTGCATGAAACTTGGTTTAGAGTCCTAGAAACAAGTTGTTAGATGTTTCATAAGTTCGTGAAACTTGTACAAAGCTCATTGAGACACTTATAAGCACTCATGTTGCATGACACTTCGTTTAGAGTCCTAGAAACACGTTGTTAGATGTTTAATAAGTTCGTCAAACTAGTTAAAAGCTCATTGAGACACTTCTAAGGACTCATGTTGCATGAAACTTGGTTTAGAGTCCTAGCAACGCGTTGTTAGATGATTCATAAGTTCGTCAAACTTGTACAAATCTCATTGAGACACTTATAAGCACTCATGTTGAATGAAACTTTGTTTAGAGTCGTAGAAACCCGTTGTTAGATGTTTCATAAGTTCGTCAAACTTGTACAAAGCTCATTGAGACACTTATAAGCACTCATGTTGCATGAAACTTGGTTTAGAGTCCTAGAAACCATATTGTAAGATGTTTCATAAGTTCGTATAACTAGTACAATGCTCATTGAGACAATTATAAGCACTCATGTTGCATGACACTTCGTTTAGAGTTTTAGAAACCGTGTTGTTAGTGTTTCATAAGTTCGTCAAACTAGTACAAAGCTCATTGAGACACATAGAAGCACTAATGTTGCATGAAACTTGGAATAGAGTCCTAGAAACGCGTTGTTATATGTTTCATAAGTTCGTCAAACTTGTACAAAGCTCATTGAGACACTTATAAGCACACATGTTGCATGAAACTTCGTTTAGAGTCCTAGCAACCACGTTGTTAGATGTTTCATAAGTTCGTGAAACTTGTAAAAAGCTCATTGAGACACTTATAATCACTCATGATGCATGAAATATGGTTTAAAGTCCTAGAAACGTGTTGTTATATGTTTTATAAGTTCGTGAAACTTGTACAAAATTCATTGAGACACTTATAATCACTCATGTAGCATGAAATTTGGTTTAGAGTCCTAGAAAGGTGTTGTTAGATGTTTCATAAGTTCGTCAAACTTGTAAAAACCTCATTGAGACACTTATAAGCACTCATGTTGAATGAAACTTGGTTTAGAGTCCTAGAAACGGGTTGTTAGATGTTTCATAAGTTCGTCAAACTTGTACAAAGCTCATTGAGACAAATTATAAGCACTCATGTTGAATAAACTTGGTTTAGAGTCCTAGAAACCGTGTTGTTAGATGTTTCATAAATTGGTCAAACTAGTACAAAGCTCATTGAGACACTTATAAGCACTCATGTTGCATGAAACTTGGTATAGAGTCCTAGAAAGGCGTTGTTAGATGTTTCATAAGTTCGTCAAACTTGTACAAAGCTCATTGAGACAATTATAAACACTCATGTTGAATAAACTTGTTTTAGAGTCTTAGAAACGCGTTGTTAAATGTTTCATAAGTTCCTCAAACTAGTAAAAAGCTCATTGAGACACTTCTAAGCATTCATGTAGCATGAAAATTGGTTTAGAGTCCTAGCAACCACATTGTTAGAAGTTTCATAAGTTCGTCAAACTTGTACAAAGCTCATTGAGACACTTATAAGCACTCATGTTGCATGAAACATGGTTTAGAGTCCTAGAAACGCATTGTTAGATTATTCATAAGTTCGTCAAACTTGTACAAAGCTCATTGAGACACTTATATGCACTCATGTTGCATGAAACTTGGTTTAGAGTCCTAGAAACTGCGTTGTTAGATGTTTCATAAGTTCGTAAAACTAGTACAAAGCTCATTGAGCCACTTATAAGCACTCATGTTGCATGAAACTTGGTTTAGAGTCCTAGAAACGAGTTGTTAGATGTTTCATAAGTTCGTGAAACTTGTACAAAGCTCATTGAGGAACTTATAAGAACGCATGTAGCATTAAACTTGGTTTAGAGTCCTAGAAAGGTGTTGTTAGTTGTTTCATAAGTTCGTCAAATTTGTACAAACCTCATTGAGACACTTATAAGCACTAATGTTGCATGAAACTTGGTTTAGATTCCTAGAAACGCGTTGTTAGATGTTTCATCAGTTCGTCAAACAAGTACAAAGCTAATTGAGACACTTATAAGCACTCATGTTGCATGAAACTTGGTTTAGAGTCCTAGAAACGCGTTGTTAGATGTTTCATAAGTTCGTCAAACTTGTACAAAGCTCATCGAGACACTTATAATCACTCATGATGCATGAAACTTGGTTTAGAGTCCTAGAAACCGCGTTGTAAGATGTTTCATAAGTTCATATAACTAGTACAAAGCTCATTGAGACACTTATAAGCACACATGTTGCATGAAACTTCGTTTAGAGTCCTAGCAACCACGTTGTTAGATGTTTCATAAGTTCGTGAAACTTGTAAAAAGCTCATTGAGACACTTATAATCACTCATGATGCATGAAATATGGTTTAAAGTCCTAGAAATGTGTTGTTATATGTTTTATAAGTTCGTGAAACTTGTATAAAACTCATTGAGACACTTATAATCACTAATGTAGCATGAAATTTGGTTTAGAGTCCTAGAAAGGTGTTCTTAGATGTTTCATAAGTTTGTCAAACTTGTAAAAACCTCATTGAGACACTTATAAGCACTCATGTTGAATGAAACTTGGTTTAGAGTCATAGAAACGGGTTGTTAGATGTTTCATAAGTTCGTCAAACTTGTACAAAGCTCATTGAGACACTTATAAGCACTCATCTTGCATGAAACTTGGTTTAGAGTCCTAGAAACGAGTTGTTAGATGTTTCATAAGTTCGTCAAACTTGTACAAAGCTCATTGAGACAATTATAAACACTCATGTTGAATAAACTTGGTTTAGAGTCCTAGAAACCGCGTTGTTAGATGTTTCATAAGTTCGTCAAACTAGTACAAAGCTCATTGAGACACATATAAGAACTCATGTTGCATGAAACTTGGTATAGAGTCCTAGAAAAGCGTTGTTAGATGTTTCATAAGTTCGTCAAACTTGTACAAAGCTCATTGAGACAATTATAAGCATTCATGTTGAATAAACTTGGTTTAGAGTCGTAGAAACGCGTTGTTAAATGTTTCATAAGTTACTCAAACTTGTAAAAAGCTCATAGAGACACTTCTAAGCACTCATGTAGCATGAAACATGGTTTAGTGTCCTACCAACCACATTGTTAGACGTTTCATAAGTTCGGCAAACTTGTACAAAGCTCATTGAGACACTTATAAGAACTCATGTTGCATGAAACATGGTTTAGATTCTTAGAAACGCATTGGTAGATGATTCATAACTTCGTCAAACTTGTACAAAGCTCATTGAGACACTTATATGCACTCATGTTGCAAGAAACTTGGTTTAGAGTCCTAGAAACCGCGTTGTTAGATGTTTCATAAGTTCGTCAAACTAGTACAAAGCTCATTGAGCCACTTATAAGCACTCATGTTACATGAAACTTTGTTTAGAGTCCTAGAAACGAGTTGTTAGATGTTTCATAAGTTCGTGAAACTTGTACAAAGCTCATTGAGGAACTTATAAGAACGCATGTAGCATGAAACTTGGTTTAGAGTCCTAGAAAGGTGTTGTTACTTGTTTCATAAGTTCGTCAAACTTGTACAAAGCTTATTGAGACACTTATAAGCACTAATGTTGCATGAAACTTGGTTTAGATTCCTGGAAACGCGTTGTTAGATGTTTCATCAGTTCGTCAAACAAGTACAAAGTTATTGAGACACTTATAAGCACTCATGTTGCATGAAACTTGGTTTAGAGTCCTAGAAACGCGTTGTTAGATATTTCATAAGTTCGTCAAACTTGTACAAAGCTCATTGAGACACTTATAATCACTCATGATGCATGAAACTTGGTTTAGAGTCCTAGAAACCGCATTGTAAGATATTTCATAAGTTCGTATAACTAGTACAAAGCTCATTGAGACACTTATAAGCACTCATGTTGCATGACACTTCGTTTAGAGTCTTAGAAACCGCGTTGTTAGATGTCTCATAATTTCGTCAAACTACTACAAAGCTCATTGAGACACATATAAGCACTCACGTTGCATGAAAATGGTTTAGAGTCCTAGAATCGCGTTGTTAGATGTTTCATAAGTTCGTCAAACTTGTACAAAGCTCATTGAGAAACTTATAAGCATTCATGTTGCATGAAACTTCGTTTAGAGTCCTAGCAACCACGTTGTTAGATGTTTCATAAGTTCGTGAAACTTGTAAAAAGCTCATTGAGACACCTATAATCACTCATGATGCATGAAATTTGGTTTAAAGTCCTAGAAACGTGTTGTTAGATGTTTTATAAGTTCGTGAAACTCTTACAAAACTCATTGAGACACTTATAATCACTCATGTAGCATGAAATTTGGTTTAAATTGATAGAAACGTGTTGAAAAATGTTTCATAAGTTCGTGAAACTTGTACAAAGCTCATTGAGACACTTATAAGCACTCATGTTGAATGAAACTTAGTTTAGAGTCCTAGAAACCGCGTTGTTAGATGTTTCATAAGTTCGTCAAACTTGTACAAAGCTCATTGAGACACTTATAAGAACTCATGTTGCATGAAACTTGGTTAAGATTCCTAGAAACCGCGCTGTAAGATGTTTCATAAGTTCGTGAAACTAGTACAAAGCTCATTGAGACACTTATAAGCACTCATGTTGCATGAAACTTACTTTAGAGTCCTAGAAACCGCGTTGTTAGATGTTTCATAAGTTTGTCAAACTAGTACAAAGCTCATTGAGAAACTTATAAGCACTCATGTTGCATGAAACTTAGTTTAGAGTCCTAGAAACCGCGTTGTTAGATGTTTCATAAGTTCGTCAAACTTGTACAAAGCTCATTGAGACACTTATAAGCACTCATGTTGCATGAAACTTGGTTAAGATTCCTAGAAACCGCGTTGTAAGAAGTTTCATAAGTTCGTCAAACTAGTACAAAGCTCATTGAGACACTTATAAGCACTCATGTTGCATGAAACTTGATTTAGAGTCCTAGAAACGTGTTGTTATATGTTTCATAAGTTCGTCAAACTTGTACAAAGCTCATTGAGACACTTATAATCACTCATTTTGCATGAAACTTGGTTTAGAGTCCGAGCAAGCACGTTGTTAGATGTTTCATAAGTTCGTGAAACTTGTACAAAGCTCATTGAGACACTTATAATCACTCATGATGCATGAAATTTGGTATAAATTCCTAGAAACGTATTGTTAGATGTTTCATAAGTTCGTGAAACTTGTAAAAAACTCATTGAGACACTTATAATCACTCATGTAGCATGAAATTTGGTTTAGAGTCCTAGAAAGGTGTTGTTAGATGTTTCATAAGTTCATCAAACTTGTACAAAGCTCATTGAAACACTTATAAGCACTCATGTTGCATGAAACTTGGTTTATAGAGTCCTAGCAACCACATTGTTAGCCGTTTCATAAGTTCGTCAAACTTGTAAAAAGCTCATTGAGACACTTATAAGCACCCATGTTGCATGAAACTTGGTTTAGAGTCCTAGAAACGCGTTGTTAGATGTTTCATAAGTTCGTCAAACTAGTACGCGCTCATTAGGACACTTTAAGAAGATGTTTCATGAAACTTGGTTTAAGTTAGAAACGCGTTGTTAGATGTCAAAGTTCTCTTACTCTTACAAAGCTCATTGAGACACATATAAGCACTCATGTTGCATGAAACTTGGTTTTTTGTCATAGAAACACATTGTTAGATTTTTTATAAGTTCGTCAAACTTGTACAAAGCTCATTGAGACACTTATAAGCACTCATCTTGCATGAAACTTGGTTTAGAGTCCTCGAAACGCGTTGTTAGATGTTTCATAAGTTCGTCAAACTTGTACAAAGCTCATTGAGACAATTATAAGCACTCATGTTGAATAAACTTGGTTTAGAGTCCTAGAAACTGCGTTGTTAGATATTTCATAAGTTCGTCAAACTAGTACAAAGCTCATTGAGACACTTATAAGCACTCATGTTGCATGAAACTTGGTTTAGAGTCCTAGAAACGCGTTGTTAGATGTTTCATAAGTTCATCAAACTTGTACAAAGCTCATTGAGACAATTATAAGCACTCATGTTGAATAAACTTGGTTTAGAGTCCTAGAAACGCGTTGTTAAATGTTTCATAAGTTCCTCAAACTAGTAAAAAGCTCATTGAGACACTTCTAAGTACTCATGTAGCATGAAACTTGGTTTAGAATCCTAGCAACCACATTGTTAGACGTTTCATAAGTTCATCAAACTTGTACAAAGCTCATTGAGACACTTATCAACACTCATGTTGCATGAAACATGGTTTAGAGTCCTAGAAACGCATTGTTAGATGATTCATAAGCTCGTCAAACTTGTACAAAGCTCATTGAGACACTTATATGTACTCATATTGCAAGAAACTTTGGTTTAGAGTCCTAGAAACCGCGTTGTTAGATGTTTGATAGGTTCGTCAAACTAGTACAAAGCTCACTGAGCCACTTATTAAGCACTCATGTTGCAGGAAACTTGGTTTAGAGGCATAGAAACGAGTTGTTAGAGTCATAAGTTCGTGAAACTTGTACAAAGCTCATTGAGGAACTTATAAGAACGCATGTAGCATGAAACTTGGTTTAGAGTCCTAGAAAGGTGTTGTTAGTTGTTTCATAAGTTCGTCAAACTTGTAAAAAGGTCATTGAGACACTTATAAGCACTAATCTTGCATGAAAATTGGTTTAGATTCCTAGAAACGCGTTGTTAGATGTTTCATCAGTTCCTCAAACAAGTACAAAGCTAATTGAGACACTTATAAGCACTCATGTTGCATGAAACTTTGTTTAGAGTCCTAGAAACGCGTTGTTAGATGTTTCATAAGTTCATCAAACTTGTACAAAGCTCATTGAGACACTTATAAGCACTCATGTTGAATGAAACTTGGTTTAGAGTCCTAGAAACGCGTTGTTAGATGTTACATAAGTTCGTCAAACTTGTACAAAACTCATTGAGACACTTATAATCACTCATGTAGCATGAAATTTGGTTTGGAGTCCTAGAAAGGTGTTGTTAGATGTTTCATAAGTTCGTCAAACTTGTACAAAGCTCATTGAAACACTTATAAGCACTCATGTTGCAAGAAACTTGGTTTATAGAGTCCTAGCAACCACATTGTTAGCCGTTTCATAACTTCGTAGAACTTGTACAAAGCTCATTGAGACACTTATAAGCACTCATGTTGCATGAAACTTGGTTTAGAGTCCTAGAAACGCGTTGTTAGATGTTTCATAAGTTCGTCAAACTTGTACAAAGCTCATTGAGAGACTTATAAGCACTCAAGTTGAATGAAACTTGGTTAAGAGTCCTAGAAACGAGTTGTTAGATGTTTCATAAGTTCGTCAAACTTGTACCAAGATCATTGAGACACTTATAAGCACTCATGTTGCATGAAACTTGGTTCAGAGTCCTAGTAACACGTTGTTAGATGGTTCATAAGTTCGTCAAACTTGTAAAAATCTCATTGAGACAATTATAAGCACTCGTGTTGAATAAATATGGTTTAGAGTCCTAGAAACCGCGTTGTTTGATTTTTCATAAGTTCGTCAAACTAGTACAAAGTTCATTGAGACACTTATAAGCACTCATGTTTCATGAAACTTGGTTTGGAGTCCTAGAAACGCGTTGTTAGATGTTTCATAAGTTCGCCAAACTTGTACAAAGTTCATAGATACACTTATAATCACTCATGATGCATGAAACTTGGTTTAAAGTCCTAGAAACATGTTGTAACATGTTTCATAAGTTCGTGAAATTAGTACAAAGCTCATTGAGACACTTATAAGCACTCATGTAGCATGAAACTTGGTTTAGAGTCCTAGAAACCGCGTTGTTAGATGTTTCATAAGTTCGTCAAACTAGTACAAAGCTCATAGAGACACTTATAAGAACTCATGTTGCATGAAACTTGGTTTAGAGTCCTAGAAACGCGTTGTTAGATGTTTCATAAGTTTGTCAAACTCTTACAAAGCTCATTGAGACACATATAAGCACTCATGTTGCATGAAACTTGGTTTATTGTCATAGAAACACGTTGTTAGATTTTTCATAAGTTCGTCAAACTTGTACAAAACTCATTGAGACACTTATAAGCACTCATCTTGCATGAAACTTGGTTTAGAGTCCTAGAAACGCGTTGTTAGATGTTTCATAAGTTCATCAAACTTGTACCAAGATCATTGAGACACTTATAAGCACTCATGTTGCATGAAACTTGGTTCAGAGTCCTAGAAACGCGTTGTTAGATGTTTCATAAGTTCATCAAACTTGTACAAAGCTCATTGAGACACTTATAAGCACTCAAGTTGAATGAAACTTGGTTAAGAGTCCTAGAAACGAGTTGTTAGATGTTTCATAAGTTCGTCAAACTTGTACCAAGATCATTGAGACACTTATAAGCACTCATGTTGCATGAAACTTGGTTCAGAGTCCTAGAAACGCGTTGTTTGATGGTTCATAAGTTCGTCAAACTTGTAAAAAGCTCATTGAGACAATTATAAGCACTCATGTTGAATAAATATGGTTTAGAGTCCTAGAAACCGCGTTGTTTGATGTTTCATAAGTTCGTCAAACTAGTACAAAGTTCATTGAGACACTTATAAGCACTCATGTTTCATTAAACTTGGTTTAGAGTCCTAGAAACGCGTTGTTAGATGTTTCATAAGTTCGCCAAACTTGTACAAAGTTCATAGATACACTTATAATCACTCATGATGCATGAAACTTGGTTTAAAGTCCTAGAAACGTGTTGTAACATGTTTCATAAGTTCGTGAAATTAGTACAAAGCTCATTGCGACACTTATAAGCACTCATGTAGCATGAAACTTGGTTTAGAGTCCTAGAAACCGCGTTGTTAGATGTTTCATAAGTTCGTCAAACTAGTACAAAGCTCATAGAGACACTTATAAGCACTCATGTTCCATGAAACTTGGTTTAGAGTCCTAGAAACGCGTTGTTAGATGTTTCATAAGTTTGTCAAACTCTTACAAAGCTCATTGAGACACTTATAGGCACTCATGTTGAATGAAACTTGGTTTAGAGTCCTAGAAACGCGTTGTTAGATGTTACATAAGTTCTTCAAACTTGTACAAAACTCATTGAGACACTTATAATCACTCATGTAGCATGAAATTTGGTTTAGAGTCCTAGCTACCACATTGTTAGCCGTTTCATAAGTTTGTCAAACTTGTACAAAGCTCATTGAGACACTTATAAGAACTCATGTTCCATGAAACTTGGTTTAGAGTCCTAGAAACGCGTTGTTAGATGTTTCATAAGTTCGTCAAACTTGTACAAAGCTCATTGAGACAATTATAAGCACTCATGTTGAATGAAACTTGTTTAAACGTCCTAGAAACGAGTTGTTAGATGTTTCATAAGTTCGTTAAACTTGTACCAAGATCATTGAGACACTTATAAGCACTCATGTTGCATGAAACTTGGTTCAGAGTCCTAGAAACGCGTTGTTAGATGGTTCATAAGTTCGTCAAAGTTGTAAAAAGCTCATTGAGACAATTATAAGCACTCATGTTGAATAAATTTGGTTTAGAGTCCTAGAAACCGCGTTGTTTGATGTTTCATAAGTTCGTCAAACTAGTACAAAGCTCATTAAGACACTTATAAGCACTCATGTTTCATGAAACTTGGTTTAGAGTCCTAGAAACGCGTTGTTAGATGTTTCCTAAGTTCGTCAAACTTGTACAAAGTTCATTGATACACTTATAATCACTCATGATGCATGAAACTTGGTTTAAAGTCCTAGAAACGTGTTGTAACATGTTTCATAAGCTCATTGAGACACTTATAAGCACTCATGTAGCATGAAACTTGGTTTAGAGTCCTAGAAACCGCGTTGTTAGATGTTTCATAAGTTCGTCAAACTTGTACAAAGCTCATAGAGACACTTATAAGAACTCATGTTGCATGAAACTTGGTTTAGAGTCATAGAAACGCGTTGTTAGATGTTTCATAAGTTTGTAAAACTCTTACAAAGCTCATTGAGACACATATAAGCACTCAGGTTGCATGAAACTTGGTTTATTGTCATAGAAACACGTTGTTAATTTTTCATAAGTTCGTCAAACTTGTACAAAGCTCATTGAGGCTTTTATAAGCACTCATCTTGCATGAGACTGTGTTTAGAGTCCTAGAAACGCGTTGTTAGATGTTTCATAAGTTCGTCAAACTTGTACAAAGTTCATTGAGACAATTATAAGCACTCATGTTGAATAAACCTTGTTTAGAGTCCTAGAAACCGCGTTGTTAGATGTTTCATAAGTTCGTCAAACTAGTACAAAGTTCATTGAGACACTTATAAGCACTCATGTTGCATGAAACTTGGTTTAGAGTCCTAGAAACGCGTTGTTAGATTTTTCATAAGTTCGTCAAACTTGTACAAAGCTCATTGAGACAATTATAAGCACTCATGTTGAATAAACTTGGTTTAGAGTCCTAGAAACGCGTTGTTAAATGTTTCATAAGTTCCTCAAACTAGTAAAAAGCTCATTGAGACACTTCTAAGCACTCATGTAGCATGAAACTTGGTTTAGAGTCCTAGCAACCACATTGTTAGACGTTTCATAAGTTCGTCAAACTTGTACAAAGCTCATTGAGACACTTATAAGCACTCATGTTACATGAAACATGGTTTAGAGTCCTAGAAACTCATTCTTTGATGATTCATAAGTTCGTCAAACTTGTACAAAGCTCATTGAGACACTTATATGCACTCATATTGCAAGAAACTTGGTTTAGAGTCCTAGAAACCGCGTTGTAAGATGTTTCATAAGTTCGTATAACTAGTACAAAGCTCATTGAGACACTTATAAGCACTCATGTTGCATGAAACTTAGTTTAGAGTCCTAGAAACCGCGTTGTTAGATGTTTCATAAGTTCGTCAAAATAGTACAAAGCTCATGGAGAAACTTATAAGCACTCATTTTGCATGAAACTTGGTTTAGAGTCCTAGAAACCGCGTTGTTAGATGTTTCATAAGTTCGTCAAACTAGTACAAATCTCATTGAGCCACTTATAAGCACTCATGTTGCATGAAAATTGGTTTAGAGTCTTAGAAACCGCGTTGTTAGATGTCTCATAATTTCGTCAAACTTGTACAAAGCTCATTTAGGAACTTATAAGCACTCACGTTGCATGAAACTTGGTTTAGAGTCCTAGAAACGCGTTGTTAGATGTTTCATAAGTTCGTCAAACTTGTACAAAGCTCATTGAGAAACTTATAAGCACTCATGTTGCATGAAACTTCGTTTAGAGTCCTAGCAACCACGTTGTTAGATGTTTCATAAGTTCGTGAAACTTGTAAAAAGCTCCTTGAGAAACTTATAATCACTCATGATGCATGAAATTTGGTTTAAAGTCCTAGAAACGTGTTGTTAGATGTTTTATAAGTTCGTGAAACTTGTACAAAACTCATTGAGACACTTATAATCACTCATGTAGCATGAAATTTGGTTTAAATTCCTAGAAACGTATTGAAAGATGTTTCATAAGTTCGTGAAACTTGTACAAAGCTCATTGAGACACTTATAAGCACTCATGTTGAATGAAACTTAGTTTAGAGTCCAAGAAACCGCGTTGTTAGATGTTTCATAAGTTCGTCAAACTTGTACAAAGCTCATTGAGACACTTATAAGCACTCATGTTCCATGAAACTTGGTTAAAATTCCTAGAAACCGCGTTGTAAGATGTTTCATAAGTTCTTGAAACTAGTACAAAGGACATTGAGACACTTATAAGCACTCATGTTGCATGAAACTTAGTTTAGAGTCCTACAAACCGTGTTGTTAGATGTTTCATAAGTTCGTCAAAATAGTACAAAGCTCATGGAAAAACTTATAAGCACTCATGTTGCATGAAACTTAGTTTAGAGTCCTAGAAACCGCGTTGTTAGATGTTTCATAAGTTCGTCAAACTTGTACAAAGATCATTGAGACACTTATAAGCACTCATGTTGCATGAAACTTGGTTAAGATTCCTAGAAACCGCGTTGTAAGATGTTTCATAAGTTCGTCAAACTAGTACAAATCTCATTGAGACACTTATAAGCACTCATGTTGCATGAAACTTGATTTAGAGTCCTAGAAACGCGTTGTTAGATGTTTCATAAGTTCGTCAAACTTGTACAAAGCTCATTGAGACACTTATAATCACTCATGTTGAATGAAACTTGGTTTAGAGTCCTAGCAACCACGTTGTTAGATGTTTCATAAGTTCGTAAAACTTGTACAAAGCTCATTGAGACACTTATAATCACTCATGATGCATGAAACTTAGTTTAGAGTCCTACAAATCGTGTTGTTAGATGTTTCATAAGTTCGTCAAAATAGTACAAAGCTCATGGAGAAACTTATAAGCACTCATGTTGCATGAAACTTTGTTTAGAGTCCTAGAAACCGCGTTGTTAGATGTTTCATAAGTTCGTCAAACTTGTACAAAGATCATTGAGACACTTATAAGCACTCATGTTGCATGAAACTTGGTTAAGATTCCTAGAAACCGCGTTGTAAGATGTTTCATAAGTTCGTCAAACTAGTACAAATCTCATTGAGACACTTATAAGCACTCATGTTGCATGAAACTTGATTTAGAGTCCTAGAAACGCGTTGTTAGATGTTTCATAAGTTCGTCAAACTTGTACAAAGCTCATTGAGACACTTATAATAACTCATGTTGAATGAAACTTGGTTTAGAGTCCTAGCAACCACGTTGTTAGATGTTTCATAAGTTCGTAAAACTTGTACAAAGCTCATTGAGACACTTATAATCACTCATGATGCATGAAATTTGGTTTAAATTCCTAGAAACGTATTGTTAGATGTTTCATAAGTTCGTGAAACTTGTACAAAACTCATTAAGACACTTATAGTCACTCATGTAGCATGAAATTTGGTTTAGAGTCCTAGAAAGGTGTTGTTAGATGTTTCATAAGTTCGTCAAACTTGTACAAAGCTCATTGAAACACTTATAAGCACTCATGTTGCAAGACACTTGGTTTATAGAGTCCTAGCAACCACATTGTTAGCCGTTTCATAAGTTCGTCAAACTTGGACAAAGCTCATTGAGACACTTATAAGCACTCATGTTGCATGAAACTTGGTCTATAGTCCTAGAAACGCGTTGTTAGATGTTTCATAATTTCGTCAAACTTGTACAAAGCTCATTGAGACACTTATAAGCACTCATGTTGAATGAAACTTTGTTTGGAGTCCTAGAAACGAGTTGTTAGATGTTTCATAAGTTCGTCAAACTTGTACCAAGATCATTGAGACACTTATAAGCACTCATGTTTCATGAAACTTGGTTCAGAGTCCTAGAAAGGCGTTGTTAGATGTTTCATTAGTTCGTCAAACTTGTACAAATCTCATTGAGACAATTATAAGCACTCATGTTGAATAAATTTGGTTTAGAGTCCTAGAAACCACGTTGTTTGATGTTTCATAAGTTCGTCAAACTAGTACAAAGCTCATTGAGACACTTATAAGCACTCATGTTTCATGAAACTTGGTTTAGAGTCCTAGAAACGCGTTGTTAGATGTTTCATAAGTTCGTCAAACTTGTACAAAGTTCATTGATAAACTTATAATCACTCATGATGCATGAAACTTGGTTTAAAGTCCTAGAAACGTGTTGTAACATGTTTCATAAGTTCGTTAAATTAGTACAAAGCTCATTGAGACACTTATAAGCACTCGTGTAGCATGAAACTTGGTTTAGAGTCCTAGAAACCGTGTTGTTAGATGTTTCATAAGTTCGTCAAACTAGTACAAAGCCCATTGAGACACTTATAAGCACTCATGTTGCATGAAACTTGGTTTATAATCCTAGAAACGCGTTGTTAGATTTTTCATAAGTTCGTCAAACTCTTACAAAGATCATTGAGACACATATAAGCACTCATGTTGCAAGAAACTTGGTTTAGAGTCCTAGAAACGCGTTGTTAGATGTTTCATAAGTTCGTCAAACTTGTACAAAGCTCATTGAGGAACTTATAAGCACTCATGTAGCATGAAACTTGGTTAAGAGTCCTAGAAACCGTGTTGTTAGATGTTTCATAAGTTCGTCAAACTAGTACAAAGCCCATTGAGACACTTATAAGCACTCATGTTGCATGAAACTTGGTTTATAATCCTAGAAACGCGTTGTTAGATTTTTCATAAGTTCGTCAAACTCTTACAAAGATCATTGAGACACATATAAGCACTCATGTTGCAAGAAACTTGGTTTAGAGTCCTAGAAACGCTATTTTATATGTTTCATAAGTTTGTCAAACTTGTAAAAAGTTCATTGAGACACTTATAAGCACTCATGTTCCATGAAACTTGGTTTAGAGTCCTAGAAACGCGTTGTTAGATGATTCATAAGTTCGTCAAACTTGTACAAAGCTCATTGAGACACTTATATGCACTTATGTTGCAAGAAACTTGGTTTAGAGTCCTAGAAACCGCGTTGTTAGATGTTTCATAAGTTCGTCAAACTAGTACAAAGCTCATTGAGCCACTTATAAGCACTCATGTTGCATGAAACTTGGTTTAGAGTCCTAGAAACGAGTTGTAAGATGTTTCATAAGTTCGTGAAACTTGTACAAAGCTCATTGACGAACTTATAAGAACGCATGTAGCATTAAACTTGGTTTAGAGTCCTAGAAAGATGTTGTTAGTTGTTTCATAAGTTCGTCAAACTTGTACAAAGCTCATTGAGACACTTATAAGCACTAATGTTGCATGAAACTTGGTTTAGATTCCTAGAAACGCGTTGTTAGATGTTTCATCAGTTCGTCAAACTTGTACAAAGCTCATTGAGACACTTATAATCACTCATGATGCATGAAGCTTGGTTTAGAGTCCTAGAAACCGCGTTTTAAGATGTTTCATAAGTTCGTATAACTAGTACAAAGGTCATTGAGACACTTATAAGCACACATGTTGCATGAAACTTCGTCTAGAGTCCTAGCAACCACGTTGTTAGATGTTTCATAAGTTTGTGAAACTTGTAAAAAGCTCATTGTGACACTTATAATCACTCATGATGCATGAAATATGGTTTAAACTCCTAGAAACGTGTTGTTATATGTTTTATAAGTTCGTGAAACTTGTACAAACTTATAATCACTCATGTAGCATGAAATTTGGTTTAGAGTCCTAGAAAGGTGTTGTTAGATGTTTCATAAGTTCGTCAAACTTGTACAAAGCTCATCGAGACACTTATAATCACTCATGATGCATGAAACTTGGTTTAGAGTCCTAGAAACCGCGTTGTAAGAGGTTTCATAAGTTCGTATAACTAGTACAAAGCTCATTGAGACACTTATAAGCACACATGTTGCATGAAACTTCGTTTAGAGTCCTAGCAACACGTTGTTACATGTTTCATAAGTTCGTGAAACTTGTAAAAAGATCATTGAGACACTTATAATCACTCAGGATGCATGAAATATGGTTTAAAGTCCTAGAAATGTGTTGTTATATGTTTTATAAGTTCGTGAAACTTGTACAAAGCTCATGTCTTAACACTTATAATCACTAATGTAGCATGAAATTTGGTTTAGAGTCCTAGAAAGGTGTTGTTAGATGTTTCATAAGTTTGTCAAACTTGTAAAAACCTCATTGAGACACTTATAAGCACTCATGTTGAATGAAACTTGGTTTAGAGTCATAGAAACGGGTTGTTAGATGTTTCATAAGTTCGTCAAACTTGTACAAAGCTCATTGAGAGACTTATAAGCACTCATCTTGCATGAAACTTAGTTTAGAGTCCTAGAAACGAGTTGTTAGATGTTTCATAAGTTCGTCAAACTTGTACAAAGCTCATTGAGACAATAATAAACACTCATGTTGAATAAACTTGGTTTAGATTCCTAGAAACCGCGTTGTTAGATGTTTCATAAGTTCGTCAAACTAGTACAAAGCTCATTGAGACACATATAAGCACTCATGTTGCATGAAACTTGGTATAGAGTCCTAGAAAAGCGTTGTTAGATGTTTCATAAGTTCGTCAAACTTGTACAAAGCTCATTGAGACAATTATAAGCATTCATATTGAATAAACTTGGTTTAGAGTCGTAGAAACGCGTTGTTAAATGTTTCATAAGTTACTCAAACTTGTAAAAAGCTCATAGAGACACTTCTAAGTACTCATGTAGCATGAAACATGGTTTAGAGTCCTACCAACCACATTGTTAGACGTTTCATAAGTTCGTCAAACTTGTACAAAGCTCATTGAGACACTTATAAGAACTCATGTTGCATGAAACATGGTTTAGAGATTCCTAGAAACGCATTGGTAGATGATTCATAACTTCGTCAAACTTGTACAAAGCTCATTGAGACACTTATATGCACTCATGTTGCAAGAAACTTGGTTTAGAGTCCTAGAAACCGCGTTGTTAGATGTTTCATAAGTTCGTCAAACTAGTACAAAGCTCATTGAGCCACTTATAAGCACTCATGTTACATGAAACTTGGTTTAGAGTCCTAGAAACGAGTTGTTAGATGTTTCATAAGTTCGTGAAACTTGTACAAACCTCATTGAGGAACTTATAAGAACGCATGTAGCATGAAACTTGGTTTAGAGTCCTAGAAAGGTGTTGTTAGTTGTTTCATAAGTTCGTCAAACTTGTACAAAGCTTATTGAGACACTTATAAGCACTAATGTTGCATGAAACTTGGTTTAGATTCCTAGAAACGCGTTGTTAGATGTTTCATCAGTTCGTCAAACAAGTACAAAGTTATTGAGACACTTATAAGCACTCATGTTGCATGAAACTTGGTTTAGAGTCCTAGAAACGCGTTGTTAGATGTTTCATAAGTTCGTCAAACTTGTACAAAGCTCATTGAGACACTTATAATCACTCATGATGCATGAAACTTGGTTTAGAGTCCTAGAAACCGCATTGTAAGATATTTCATAAGTTCGTATAACTAGTACAAAGCTCATTGAGACACTTATAAGCACTCATGTTGCATGACACTTCGTTTAGAGTCTTAGAAACCGCGTTGTTAGATGTCTCATAATTTCGTCAAACTACTACAAAGCTCATTGAGACACATATAAGCACTCACGTTGCATGAAAATGGTTTAGAGTCCTAGAATCGCGTTGTTAGATGTTTCATAAGTTCGTCAAACTTGTACAAAGCTCATTGAGAAACTTATAAGCATTCATGTTGCATGAAACTTCCTTTAGAGTCCTAACAACCACGTTGTTAGATGTTTCATAAGTTCGTGAAACTTGTAAAAAGCTCATTGAGACACCTATAATCACTCATGATGCATGAAATTTGGTTTAAAGTCCTAGAAACGTGTTGTTAGATGTTTTATAAGTTCGTGAAACTTGTACAAAACTCATTGAGACACTTATAATCACTTATGTAGCATGAAATTTGGTTTAAATTGATAGAAACGTGTTGACAGATGTTTCATAAGTTCGTGAAACTTGTACAAAGCTCATTGAGACACTTATAAGCACTCATGTTGAATGAAACTTAGTTTAGAGTCCTAGAAACCGCGTTGTTAGATGTTTCATAAGTTCGTCAAACTTGTACAAAGCTCATTGAGACACTTATAAGAACTCATGTTGCATGAAACTTGGTTAAGATTCCTAGAAACCGCGTTGTAAGATGTTTCATAAGTTCGTGAAACTAGTACAAAGCTCATTGAGAAACTTATAAGCACTCATGTTGCATGAAACTTAGTTTAGAGTCCTAGAAACCGCGTTGTTAGATGTTTCATAAGTTCGTCAAACTTGTACAAAGCTCATTGAGACACTTATAAGCACTCATGTTGCATGAAACTTGGTTAAGATTCCTAGAAACCGCGTTGTAAGAAGTTTCATAAGTTCGTCAAACTAGTACAAAGCTCATTGAGACACTTATAAGCACTCATGTTGCATGAAACTTGATTTAGAGTCCTAGAAACGTGTTGTTATATGTTTCATAAGTTCGTCAAACTTGTACAAAGCTCATTGAGACACTTATAATCACTCATTTTGCATGAAACTTGGTTTAGAGTCCGAGCAACCACGTTGTTAGATGTTTCATAAGTTCGTGAAACTTGTACAAAGCTCATTGAGACACTTATAATCACTCATGATGCATGAAATTTGGTATAAATTCCTAGAAACGTATTGTTAGATGTTTCATAAGTTTGTGAAACTTGTAAAAAACTCATTGAGACACTTATAATCACTCATGTAGCATGAAATTTGGTTTAGAGTCCTAGAAAGGTGTTGTTAGATGTTTCATAAGTTCATCAAACTTGTACAAAGCTCATTGAAACACTTATAAGCACTCATGTTGCATGAAACTTGGTTTATAGAGTCCTAGCAACCATATTGTTAGCCGTTTCATAAGTTCGTCAAACTTGGAAAAAGCTCATTGAGACACTTATAAGCACTCATGTTGCATGAAACTTGGTTTAGAGTCCTAGAAACGCGTTGTTAGATGATTCATAAGTTCGTCAAACTTGTACAAAGATCATTGAGACATTTATAAGCACTCATGTTGCATGAAACTTGGTTCAGAGTCCTAGAAACGCGTTGTTAGATGTTTCATAAGTTCGTCAAACTTGTACAAAGCTCATTGAGACAAAAATAAGCACTCATGTTGAATAAATTTGGTTTAGAGTCCTAGAAACCGCGTTGTTTGATGTTTCATAAGTTCGTCAAACTAGTACAAAGCTCATTAGGACACTTATAAGAACTCATGTTTCATGAAACTTGGTTTAGAGTCCTAGAAACGCGTTGTTAGATGTTTCAAAAGTTCGTCAAACTCTTACAAAGCTCATTGAGACACATATAAGCACTCATGTTGCATGAAACTTGGTTTTTTGTCATAGAAACACATTGTTAGATTTTTTATAAGTTCGTCAAACTTGTACAAAGCTCATTGAGACACTTATAAGCACTCATCTTGCATGAAACTTGGTTTAGAGTCCTCGAAACGCGTTGTTAGATGTTTCATAAGTTCGTCAAACTTGTACAAAGCTCATTGAGACAATTATAAGCACTCATGTTGAATAAACTTGGTTTAGAGTCCTAGAAACCGCGTTGTTAGATGTTTCATAAGTTCCTCAAACTAGTACAAAGCTCATTGAGACACTTATAAGCACTCATGTTGCATGAAACTTGGTTTAGAGTCCTAGAAACACGTTGTTAGATGTTTCATAAGTTCGTCAAACTTGTACAAAGCTCATTGAGACAATTATAAGCACTCATGTTGAATAAACTTGGTTTAGAGTCCTAGAAACGCGTTGTTAAATGTTTCATAAGTTCCTCAAACTAGTAAAAAGCTCATTGAGACACTTCTAAGTACTCATGTAGCATGAAACTTGGTTTATAATCCTAGCAACCACATTGTTAGACGTTTCATAAGTTCATCAAACTTGTACAAAGCTCATTGAGAAACTTATCAACACTCATGTTGCATGAACATGGTTTAGAGTCCTAGAAACGCATTGTTAGATGATTCATAAGCTCGTCAAACTTGTACAAAGCTCATTGAGACACTTATATGTACTCATATTGCAAGAAACTTTGGTTTAGAGTCCTAGAAACCGCGTTGTTAGATGTTTGATAGGTTCGTCAAACTAGTACAAAGCTCACTGAGCCACTTATTAAGCACTCATGTTGCAGGAAACTTGGTTTAGAGTCATAGAAACGAGTTGTTAGAGTCATAAGTTCGTGAAACTTGTACAAAGCTCATTGAGGAACTTATAAGAACGCATGTAGCATGAAACTTGGTTTAGAGTCCTAGAAAGGTGTTGTTAGTTGTTTCATAAGTTCGTCAAACTTGTAAAAAGCTCATTGAGACACTTATAAGCACTAATCTTGCATGAAACTTGGTTTAGATTCCTAGAAACGCGTTGTTAGATGTTTCATCAGTTCCTCAAACAAGTACAAAGCTAATTGAGAGACTTATAAGCACTCATGTTGCATGAAACTTTGTTTAGAGTCCTAGAAACGCGTTGTTAGATGTTTCATAAGTTCATCAAACTTGTACAAAGCTCATTGAGACACTTATAAGCACTCATGTTGAATGAAACTTGGTTTAGAGTCCTAGAAACGCGTTGTTAGATGTTACATAAGTTCGTCAAACTTGTACAAAACTCATTGAGACACTTATAATCACTCATGTAGCATGAAATTTGGTTTGGAGTCCTAGAAAGGTGTTGTTAGATGTTTCATAAGTTCGTCAAACTTGTACAAAGCTCATTGAAACACTTATAAGCACTCATGTTGCAAGAAACTTGGTTTATAGAGTCCTAGCAACCACATTGTTAGCCGTTTCATAACTTCGTAGAACTTGTACAAAGCTCATTGAGACACTTATAAGCACTCATGTTGCATGAAACTTGGTTTAGAGTCCTAGAAACGCGTTGTTAGATGTTTCATAAGTTCGTCAAACTTGTACAAAGCTCATTGAGACACTTATAAGCACTCAAGTTGAATGAAACTTGGTTAAGAGTCCTAGAAACGAGTTGTTAGATGTTTCATAAGTTCGTCGAACTTGTACCAAGATCATTGAGACACTTATAAGCACTCATGTTGCATGAAACTTGGTTCAGAGTCCTAGTAACGCGTTTTTAGATGGTTCATAAGTTGGTCAAACTTGTAAAAATCTCATTGAGACAATTATAAACACTCATGTTGAATAAATATGGTTTAGAGTCCTAGAAACCGCGTTGTTTGATGTTTCATAAGTTCGTCAAACTAGTACAAAGTTCATTGAGACACTTATAAGCACTCATGTTTCATGAAACTTGGTTTAGAGTCCTAGAAACGCGTTGTTAGATGTTTCATAAGTTCGTCAAACTTGTACAAAGTTCATTGATACATTTATAATCATTCATGATGCATGAAACTTGGTTTAAAGTCCTAGAAACGTGTTGTAACATGTTTCATAAGTTCGTGAAATTAGTACAAAGCTCATTGAGACACTTATAAGCACTCATGTAGCATGAAACTTGGTTTAGAGTCCTAGAAACCGCGTTGTTAGATGTTTCATAAGTTCGTCAAACTAGTACAAAGCTCATAGAGACACTTATAAGAACTCATGTTGCATGAAACTTGGTTTAGAGTCCTAGAAACGCGTTGTTAGATGTTTCATAAGTTTGTCAAACTCTTACAAAGCTCATTGAGACACATATAAGCACTCATGTTGCATGAAACTTGGTTTATTGTCATAGAAACACGTTGTTAGATTTTTCATAAGTTCGTCAAACTTGTACAAAGCTCATTGAGACACTTATAAGCACTCATCTTGCATGAAACTTGGTTTAGAGTCCTAGAAACGCGTTGTTAGATGTTTCATAAGTTCATCAAACTTGTACAAAGCTCATTGAGACACTTATAAGCACTCATGTTGAATGAAACTTTGTTTAGAGTCCTAGAAACGCGTTGTTAGATGTTACATAAGTTCGTCAAACTTGTACAAAACTCATTGAGACACTTATAATCACTCATGTAGCATGAAATTTGGTTTAGAGTCCTAGCAACCACATTGTTAGCCGTTTCATAAGTTCGTCAAACTTGTACAAAGCTCATTGAGACACTTATAAGCACTCATGTTGAATGAAACATGGTTTAGAGTCCTAGAAACGCGTTGTTAGATGTTTCATAAGTTCGTCAAACTTGTACAAAGCTCATTGAGACACTTATAAGCACTCATGTTGAATGAAACTTGGTTAAGAGTCCTAGAAACGAGTTGTTAGATGTTTCATAAGTTCGTCAAACTTGTACCAAGATTATTGAGACAATTATAAGCACTCATGTTGCATGAAACTTGGTTCAGAGTCCTAGAAAAGCGTTGTCAGATGTTTCATAAGTTCGTCAAACTTGTACAAAGCTCATTGAGACACTTATAAGCACTCAAGTTGAATGAAACTTGGTTAAGAGTCCTTGAAACGAGTTGTTAGATGTTTCATAAGTTCGTCAAACTTGTACCAAGATCATTGAGACACTTATAAGCACTCATGTTGCATGAAACTTGGTTCAGAGTCCTAGAAACGCGTTGTTAGATGGTTCATAAGTTCGTCAAACTTGTAAAAAGCTCATTGAGACAATTATAAGCACTCGTGTTGAATAAATATGGTTTAGAGTCCTAGAAACCGCGTTGTTTGATGTTTCATAAGTTCGTCAAACTAGTACAAAGTTCATTGAGACACTTATAAGAACTCATGTTTCATGAAACTTGGTTTGGAGTCCTAGAAACGCGTTGTTAGATGTTTCATAAGTTCGCCAAACTTGTACAAAGTTCATAGATACACTTATAATCACTCATGATGCATGAAACTTGGTTTAAAGTCCTAGAAACGTGTTGTAACATGTTTCATAAGTTCGTGAAATTAGTACAAAGCTCATTGAGACACTTATAAGCACTCATGTAGCATGAAACTTGGTTTAGAGTCCTAGAAACCGCGTTGTTAGATGTTTCATAAGTTCGTGAAACTAGTACAAAGCTCATAGAGACACTTATAAGAACTCATGTTGCATGAAACTTGGTTTAGAGTCCTAGAAACGCGTTGTTAGATGTTTCATAAGTTTGTCAAACTCTTACAAAGCTCATTGAGACACATATAAGCACTCATGTTGCATGAAACTTGGTTTATTGTCATAGAAACACGTTGTTAGATTTTTCATAAGTTCGTCAAACTTGTACAAAGCTCATTGAGACACTTATAAGCACTCATCTTGCATGAAACTTGGTTTAGAGTCCTAGAAACGCGTTGTTAGATATTTCATAAGTTCATCAAACTTGTACAAAGCTCATTGAGACACTTATAGGCACTCATGTTGAATGAAACTTGGTTTAGAGTCCTAGAAACGCGTTGTTAGATGTTACATAAGTTCTTCAAACTTTTACAAAACTCATTGAGACACTTATAATCACTCATGTAGCATGAAACTTGGTTTAGAGTCCTAGAAACCGCGTTGTTAGATGTTTCATAAGTTCGTCAAACTTGTACAAAGCTCATAGAGACACTTATAAGAACTCATGTTGCATGAAACTTGGTTTAGAGTCCTAGAAACGCGTTGTTAGATGTTTCATAAGTTTGTAAAACTCTTACAAAGCTCATTGAGACACATATAAGCACTCATGTTGCATGAAACTTGGTTTATTGTCATAGAAACACGTTGTTAATTTTTCATAAGTTCGTCAAACTTGTACAAAGCTCATTGAGGCACTTATAAGCACTCATCTTGCATGAGACTGTGTTTAGAGTCCTAGAAACGCGTTGTTAGATGTTTCATAAGTTCGTCAAACTTGTACAAAGCTCACTGAGACAATTATAAGCACTCATGTTGAATAAACTTGGTTTAGAGTCCTAGAAACCGCGTTGTTAGATGTTTCATAAGTTCGTCAAACTAGTACAAAGCTCATTGAGGCACTTATAAGCACTCATGTTGCATGAAACTTGGTTTAGAGTCCTAGAAACGCGTTGTTAGATGTTTCATAAGTTCGTCAAACTTGTACAAAGCTCATTGAGACAATTATAAGCACTCATGTTGAATAAACTTGGTTTAGAGTCCTAGAAACGCGTTGTTAAATGTTTCATAAGTTCCTCAAACTAGTAAAAAGCTCATTGAGACACTTCTAAGCACTCATGTAGCATGAAACTTGGTTTAGAGTCCTAGCAACCACATTGTTAGACGTTTCATAAGTTCGTCAAACTTGTACAAAGCTCATTGAGACACTTATAAGCACTCATGTTACATGAAACATGGTTTAGAGTCCTAGAAACTCATTCTTAGATGATTCATAAGTTCGTCAAACTTGTACAAAGCTCATTGAGACACTTATATGCACTCATATTGCAAGAAACCTGGTTTAGAGTCCTAGAAACTGCGTTGTTAGATGTTTCATAAGTTCGTCAAACTAGTACAAAGCTCATTGAGCCACTTATAAGCACTCATGTTGCATGAAAATTGGTTTAGAGTCATAGAAACGAGTTGTTAGGTGTCTCATAAGTTCGTGAAACTTGTACAAAGCTCATTTAGGAACTTATAAGAACGCATGTACCATGAAACTTGGTTTAGAGTCCTAGAAAGGTGTTGTTAGTTGTTTCAAAAGTTCGTCAAACTTGTACAAAGCTCATTGAGACACTTATAAGCACTAATGTTGCATGAAACTTGGTTTAGATTCCTAGAAACGCGTTGTTAGATGTTTTCATCAGTTCTTCAAACAAGTACAAAGCTAATTGAGACACTTATAAGCACTCATGTTGCATGAAACTTGGTTTAGAGTCCTAGAAACGCGTTGTTAGATGTTTCATAAGGTCGTCAAACTTGTACAAAGCTCATTGAGACACTTATAAGCACTCATGTTGCATGAAACTTGGTTTAGAGTCCTAGAAACCGCGTTGTAAGATGTTTCATAAGTTCGTATAACTAGTACAAAGCTCATTGAGACACTTATAAGCACTCATGTTGCATGAAACTTAGTTTAGAGTCCTAGAAACCGCGTTGTTAGATGTTTCATAAGTTCGTCAAAATAGTACAAAGCTCATGGAGAAACTTATAAGCACTCATTTTCCATGAAACTTGGTTTAGAGTCCTAGAAACCGCGTTGTAAGATGTTTCATAAGTTCGTATAACTAGTACAAAGCTCATTGAGACACTTATAAGCACTCATGTTGCATGACACTTCGTTTAGAGTCTTAGAAACCGCGTTGTTAGATGTCTCATAATTTCGTCAAACTACTACAAAGCTCATTGAGACACATATAAGCACTCACGTTGCATGAAACTTGGTTTAGAGTCCTAGAAACGCGTTGTTAGATGTTTCATAAGTTCGTCAAACTTGTACAAAGCTCCTTGAGAAACTTATAATCACTCATGATGCATGAAATTTGGTTTAAAGTCCTAGAAACGTGTTGTTAGATGTTTTATAAGTTCGTGAAACTTGTACAAAACTCATTGAGACACTTATAATCACTCATGTAGCATGAAATTTGGTTTAAATTCCTAGAAACGTATTGAAAGATGTTTCATAAGTTCGTGAAACTTGTACAAAGCTCATTGAGACACTTATAAGCACTCATGTTGAATGAAACTTAGTTTAGAGTCCAAGAAACCGCGTTGTTAGATGTTTCATAAGTTCGTCAAACTTGTACAAAGCTCATTGAGACACTTATAAGCACTCATGTTCCATGAAACTTGGTTAAAATTCCTAGAAACCGCGTTGTAAGATGTTTCATAAGTTCTTTGAAACTAGTACAAAGGACATTGAGACACTTATAAGCACTCATGTTGCATGAAACTTAGTTTAGAGTCCTACAAACCGTGTTGTTAGATGTTTCATAAGTTCGTCAAAATAGTACAAAGCTCATGGAGAAACTTATAAGCACTCATGTTGCATGAAACTTAGTTTAGAGTCCTAGAAACCGCGTTGTTAGATGTTTCATAAGTTCGTCAAACTTGTACAAAGATCATTGAGACACTTATAAGCACTCATGTTGCATGAAACTTGGTTAAGATTCCTAGAAACCGCGTTGTAAGATGTTTCATAAGTTCGTCAAACTAGTACAAATCTCATTGAGACACTTATAAGCACTCATGTTGCATGAAACTTGATTTAGAGTCCTAGAAACGCGTTGTTAGATGTTTCATAAGTTCGTCAAACTTGTACAAAGCTCATTGAGACACTTATAATCACTCATGTTGAATGAAACTTGGTTTAGAGTCCTAGCAACCACGTTGTTAGATGTTTCATAAGTTCGTAAAACTTGTACAAAGCTCATTGAGACACTTATAATCACTCATGATGCATGAAATTTGGTTTAAATTCCTAGAAACGTATTGTTAGATGTTTCATAAGTTCGTGAATCTTGTACAAAGCTCATTGAAACACTTATAAGCACTCATGTTGCATGAAACTTGGTTTATAGAGTCCTAGCAACCACATTGTTAGCCGTTTCATAAGTTCGTCAAACTTGTACAAAGCTCATTGAGACACTTATAAGCACTCATGTTGCATGAAACTTGGTTTATAGTCCTAGAAACGCGTTGTTAGATGTTTCATAATTTCGTCAAACTTGTACAAAGCTCATTGAGACACTTATAAGCACTCATGTTGAATGAAACTTGGTTTAGAGTCCTAGAAACGAGTTGTTAGATGTTTCATAAGTTCGTCAAACTTGTACCAAGATCATTGAGACACTTATAAGCACTCATGTTTCATGAAACTTGGTTCAGAGTCCTAGAAAGGCGTTGTTAGATGTTTCATTAGTTCGTCAAACTTGTACAAATCTCATTGAGACAATTATAAGCACTCATGTTGAATAAATTTGGTTTAGAGTCCTAGAAACCACGTTGTTTGATGTTTCATAAGTTCGTCAAACTAGTACAAAGCTCATTGAGACACTTATAAGCACTCATGTTTCATGAAACTTGGTTTAGAGTCCTAGAAACGCGTTGTTAGATGTTTCATAAGTTCGTCAAACTTGTACAAAGTTCATTGATAAACTTATAATCACTCATGATGCATGAAACTTGGGTTTAAAGTCCTAGAAACGTGTTGTAACATGTTTCATAAGTTCGTTAAATTAGTACAAAGCTCATTGAGACACTTATAAGCACTCGTGTAGCATGAAACTTGGTTTAGAGTCCTAGAAACCGTGTTGTTAGATGTTTCATAAGTTCGTCAAACTAGTACAAAGCCCATTGAGACACTTATAAGCACTCATGTTGCATGAAACTTGGTTTATAATCCTAGAAACGCGTTGTTAGATTTTTCATAAGTTCGTCAAACTCTTACAAAGATCATTGAGACACATATAAGCACTCATGTTGCAAGAAACTTGGTTTAGAGTCCTAGAAACGCGTTGTTAGATGTTTCATAAGTTCGTCAAACTTGTACAAAGCTCATTGAGGAACTTATAAGCACTCATGTAGCATGAAACTTGGTTTAGAGTCCTAGAAACCGTGTTGTTAGATGTTTCATAAGTTCGTCAAACTAGTACAAAGCCCATTGAGACACTTATAAGCACTCATGTTGCATGAAACTTGGTTTATAATCCTAGAAACGCGTTGTTAGATTTTTCATAAGTTCGTCAAACTCTTACAAAGATCATTGAGACACATATAAGCACTCATGTTGCAAGAAACTTGGTTTAGAGTCCTAGAAACGCTATTTTATATGTTTCATAAGTTTGTCAAACTTGTAAAAAGTTCATTGAGACACTTATAAGCACTCATGTTCCATGAAACTTGGTTTAGAGTCCTAGAAACGCGTTGTTAGATGTTTCATAAGTTCGTCAAACTTGTAAAAAGATCATTTAGACACTTATAAGCACTCGAAACACGTTGTCAAATGTTTCATAAGTTCGTGAAACTTGTACAAAGCTCATTGAGACACTTATAAGCACTCATGTTGCATGAAACTCGGTTTAGAATCCTCGAAATGCTTTGTTAGATGTTTTATGAGTTAGTGAAACTTATACAAATCTCATTGAGGGAATTATAAGCACTCATATTACATGAAACTTGGTTTAGAGTCCTAGAAACGCGTTGTTAAATATTTTATAAGTTTTTCACTCATGCTGCATGAAACTTGGTTTAGAGTCCTAAAAACGCGTTGTTAGATATTTCATAAGGTCGTCAAACTTGTACAAAGCTCATTGAGGAAATTATAAGCACTCATTTTGCAAGAAACTTGGTTTATATTCCTAGAAACGCATTGTTAGATGTTTCATAAGTTTGTCAAACTTGTACAAAGCTCATAAGTAACTTATCATCACTCATGTTGCATGAAACTTGGTTTAGAGTCCTAGAAACACGTTGTTAGATGTTTCATAAGTTCGTGAAACTTGTACAAAGCTCATTGAGGAACTTATAAGCACTAATGATGTATGAAACTTGGTTTAGAGTCCTAGAAACGCGTTGTTACATGTTTGATAAGTTCATGAAACTTGTACAAAGCTCATTGAGACACTTATAAGCACTCATGTTGCAAGAAACTTGGTTTAGATTCCTCGAAACGCGTTGTTAGATGTTTCATAAGTTAGTGAAATTTGTACAAATCTCATTGAGGAACTTATAAGCACTCATGTTGCATGAAACTTTGTTTAGAGTCCTAGAAACGCGTTGTTAGATGTTTCATAAGTTTGTCAAACTTATACAAAGCTCATTGAGACACTTATAAGTATTCATGTTGCATGAAACTTGGTTTAGAGTTCTCAAAACACGTTGTTAGATGTTTCATAAGTTTGTGAAACTTGGACAAATCTCAGTGAGGAAATTATAAGCACTCATGTTGCATGAAACTTGGTATAGAGTCCTAGAAACGCGTTGTTAGATGTTTCATAAGTATGTCAGACTTGTACAAAGCTCATTGAGACACTTATAAGCACTCATGTTGCATGAAATTTGGTTTAGAGTCCTAGAAACGTGTTGTCATATGTTTCATAAGTTTGTCAAACTTGTACAAAGATCATGGAGACACTTATAAGCACTCATGTTGCATGAAACTTGGTTTAGACTCCTAGAAACCCGTTGTTAGATGTTACATAAGTTCGTGAAACTTGTAAAAAGTTCATTGATGAACTTATAAGCACTCATGTTGGATGAAACATGGTTTAAAGTCCTAGAAACACGTTGTTATATGTTTGTTAGGTTCGTGAAACTTGTACAAAATTCATTGAGACACTTATAATCACTCATGTTGCATGAAACTTAGTTTAGAGTCGTAGAAAAACAATGTTAGATGTTTCATAAAGTATTCAAATATGTACAAAACTCATTGAGACACTTATAAGCACTCATGTTAAATGAAACTTGGTTTAGAATCCTAGAAACCACGTTGTTAGATGTTTCATAAGTTCGTCAAACTTTAACAAAGCTCATTGAGGAACTTATAAGCACTCATGTTGCATGAATCTTGGTTTAGAGTCCTAGAAACGCATTGTTAGATATTTCATAAGTTTGTCAAACTTGTACAAAGCTCATTGAGGAACTTATAAGCACTCAATTTGCATGAAACTTGGTATATAGTCCTCGAAACGCGTTGTTAGATGCTTCATAAGTTCGTCAAACTTATACAAAGATCATTGAGACACATATAAGCACTCATGCTGCATGAAATTTGGTTTAGAGTCCTAAAAACGCGTTGTTAGATATTTCATAAGGTCGTCAAAGTTGTACAAAGCTCATTGAGGAACTTATAAGTACTCATTTTGCATGAAACTTGGTATATATTTATAAAAACGCATTGTTAGATGTTTCATAAGTTCGTCAAACTTGTACAAAGCTCATTAAGTAACTTATCATCACTCATGTTGCATGAAACTTGGTTTAGAGTCCTAGAAACACGTTGTTAGATATTTCATAAGTTCGTGAAACTTGTACAAAGCTCATTGAGGAACTTATTAGCACTAATGATGTATGAAACTTGGTTTAGAGTCCTAGAAACGTGTTGTTACATGTTTGATAAGTTTGTGAATCTTGTACAAAGCTCATTGAGACACTTATAGGCACTCATGTTTCAAGAAACTTGGTTTAGAGTCCTCGAAACGCGTTGTTAGATGTTTCATAAGTTAGTGAAACTTGTACAAAACTCATTGAGGGACTTATAAGCACTCATGTTGCATGAAACATTGTTTAGAGTCCTAGAAACGCGTTGTTAGATGTTTCATAAATTTGTCAAACTTATACAAAGCGCATTGAGACACTTATAAGCACTCATGTTGCATGAAACTTGGTTTAGAGTTCTCGAAACACGTTGTTACGTGTTTCATAAATTCGTGAAACTTGTACAAATCTCAGTGAGGAAATTATAAGCACTCATGTTGGATGAAACTTGGTTTAAAGTCCTAGAAACACGTTGTTATATGTTTGATAAGTTCGTGAAACTTGTACAAAGTTCATTGAGACACTTATAATCACTCATATTGCATGAAACTTAGTTTAGAGTCGTACAAAAACGATGTTAGATGTTTCATAAAGTCGTCAAACATGTACAAAGCTCATTGAGACACTTATAAGCACTCATGTTGCATGAAACTTGGTTTAGAGTCCTAGAAACCACGTTGTTAGATGTTTCATAAGTTCGTCAAACTTTAACAAAGCTCATTGAGGAACTTATAAGTACTCATGTTGCATGAAACTTGGTTTAGAGTCCTAGAAACGCATTGTTAGATATTTCATAAGTTTGTCAAACTTGTACAAAGCTCATTGAGGAACTTATAAGCACTCTTTTTGCTTGAAACTTGGTTTATAGTCCTAGAAACGCGTTGTTAGATGTTTCATAATTTCGTCAAACTTGTACAAAGCTCATTAAGACACTTATAAGCACTCACTCTTGTTGCATGAAATTTGGTTTAGAGTCCTGATAACTTGCATATTTTACATATTTTACCTTAGTTTATGCATTAGAATTAACTCATTTAGGCTGCATTTAGTATCATATAGGGTGCATTTTGGTTTGTTTCGTGTATTTCAGGTTTCAGAGCGTTAAAACGGCAAAAGACGAAGAATTCAAGCCACAAAGAAGCGGAAACAGTTACATCGGCTTGTTGTATCGGTTTGCTATGGCCGATGTAGGGGAACTACATCCTGTACCAGTTTGGAGTGGCCGGTACAGAGGAAAAGAAGAAGAAGCACTTATATCGACATGTTGTATCGGTTTGGCCTGGCCGATACGAAAGATATGAAAGAAACGAAGCCAAAACAAGGCTACCGACCAGCACGTATCGACCAACCTGTACCGGTTTCACCTGACCGGTACAGGTTGCGAAATTAATTAGGAAATTAAGTTTTTGATTGTAAAAAGGAAAATCAATTCATAAACCAAATTGGTTTTCCTTTATTTCTTTGGTTTAAACATATATTAGGGTTTTGCTTTTGTTTTGGACATTCTATCTTTTGTTTTTATTCATCGTTTGGTTTTCTTTTACTTTTGAATTGGGAGATTTCTTGGTGTTTTGCTTCTTGGCCACCTTTGTAATCTTCATCATCAATAAGATTTTCTCGAACCCTCATTCTCTTTGCTTTTGTTTATGTTTATGATATCTTTGAATCTAATTGCTTTGAATTTCAATATGCTTAGTGAGTAGTTCCAAATAGACAATTGGGTTATGGGAAAAAGGGGTTGATTAAATTTAGGATAGATGATTGTCTAAAACTTAATTGATATTAAATCTTTTGTCTTTGATAACAAACTTAAAGCCTTAATCGAGTTGGTCATTCGATTATTGAACCTAGGAAACTTTATGAATCGAGAGATTATAAAGGTTTCTGAACAATTACCTTAGAACTAAGCCTAGCTTAACCGAGAGATCTGTGTTAATAAGCTTAGTGGTTAAAATTGATTTGTTCTTAAAGTTTCTCGACGATTAAACTATCCAAGATATTGTTTTAGTTTAATTGTTGAGAAAAGGATCATTGCCACGAGAGTGGATTGATCTAAAATTGTTTTCAAAACCTTAAAGTTATTTTTGTAAAAGACAATTCGAAATCTGAAAGTTTAATAACCCTTTGAAACACCTTAACCTCATTGTTTAGATTTTAATTAATCTTTTTAAAAAACTCTTAATTCGCGTTTTCGTTTTGTTTAATTTTCGGTTACAAAATCACTCACCAACAACCTTTTTGATTACACTTAAACTCAAGTACCTTTTTGATTACACTTAAAATCACTCACCAACAACAAAATCATTTCTCATAAATTCAAGTACATTGTTTGCTCCTTATTTGGTTTGACATCTTAAATACTACATTAAGATATTAGATTTAACGGGGTAAAATCTCGTTTATCAAATTGGCGCCGTTGCCGATTCAGGAATTCGAACAATTATTAGAATTTTGAAATTACTTGGGATTAAGTTTCAGTTCTTGTTACTAATTTGTTTTCTTTTCTTGTGATTTTCGGTTTGTTAGGTGTATGCAAAGAAGAAGTCACTGACAAAGTGATAGCTTACTCTTCTTCGCAGACATCATAGCACACGAAAGAGCTATCTCAAGAGAAAGAAGATCCAGCCATCACTCCGACTCATCTACATCAGAAACTTCGGATTCAGATTCAGATTTCGAGATGGGTGATGCAAACAACGCACCCAACGTTGCACGCACGATTGGAACAGCCGATGTGCCTTCTAACATCACCAACCGTAGTGGTATCATGCCACCAGCCATCGTCAACAACAACTTCGAGATCAAGTCTAGTCTCATCAATATGGTATCCAGCAACACGTTCTATGGGCTGCCTAGTGAAGACCCCATTGGCCATCTTCACCAATTTGACATGCTATGCGACATGGTGAAGATCAATGGTGTCAATGAGGACCTGTTTAAGCTGCGTTTGTTCCCTTTCTCACTTCGGGACAAAGCACACATATGGCAGAAGAACCTTGTCAAAGACATCATACAGACTTGGGACGCTTGTAAGAAGGCTTTTCTAACAAAGTTCTTCTCGGTGGTGAGGACATCAAAGCTAAAAACGAGATCTCGGCTTCCGCACAAAAAGACCAAGAAACGTTCAGCGAAGCTTGGGAAAGATTCAAGAGCTACACGGTGAGATGTCCACACCACTGATTCTCGGGAGAGAGCTTACTTAGCACGTTCTACCGAGGTCTCAAGCCGAAGTTTAGAATGCTTCTCGATTCAGCTAGCCAAGGAAATTTCTTTGGGAAGACGGAAGCCGATGGACAACTTTTGGTGGAGAACTATGCTCTAAGCGATAGCAACTATGGGGAAGAATATGATCGCACCATCCGCAGCTCTGGGAATGATGAGCAATTTAAGAGAGAGATAAAGGCGGTAAATGAGAAGCTTGATAAGCTACTCATGTCTCAACAAGTGGGGATCAACTACGTTGGAATGGAGATCTCAATTTCCCCCAACAGGGAAATCAGGAGGAAATAAACCTACATGGGAAATCGAACGGTTGGCGTTTCAACAACTATTCTCAACAACCCAAACGTCTCCTACCGCCACAACAACCGTAGCCAACCCCCAAGATCAGGTCTATCCCCATGCGCAACAAGGAGGTTACCAAGGTAAACCTCAATACAACCAAGGAGGATACGCACCGAGACCACCACCTAATCGTCCTCCGGGTTACAACAACCCCCCTGCTGTTCAAGGAGTGGCTGCATAACCAGCTCCCCCAGGTGATCAAACCACTCAGTTGTTAAAACAGATTCTAGACGCCAAACCCGGAGTCAAATGGAGTTCAACACATTCAAGAAAGAGATTCACGCAAAGGTTGACAACTCCTATAATGATCTCAACGCCAAGTTTGAATCAATGAGCTCGCACTTGAAAGCTCTGGACAATCAAGTGGGGAAAATCACATCTTCCTCCAAGCGACCGATGGGTCAACTCCCAGGGAAACCAGAAGTTAAGCCGAAAGAGTATGTCAACGCTCTACATCTTCGTAGTGGACGGCAATTACCCTCTGGGGATCGCATCGAAGACAATGCAGATCAGGTCAGGGAGGTGGAACAGTCCCACGAGTCAGAAACCATGTTCCTAGATGACGAAAACACCGCAAGCGGTAACGAGGAAAATACCGGACACTCGTATCGGCCAGGCGTATCGGCCACATCTGGCCGATACCGACCACCTATACCGGCCAGGAACAAGGCCGATACGCTTGAGAAGGAGACATGGGACTCGTATCGGCCAGACATATCGGTCTCAGATGACCGATATCGACCACCTGTATCGGCCAAGGACAAGGCCGATACAGAGGAAAAAGATGCCAAATCGACGAAGCTATCTTACGTTACGTCTCCTTACGTACCTAAGCTTCCTTTTCCGGGTCGAGCCAAGAAACAACTTTTGGAGAAGTACAAAGCGCAGTTTGAAAAGCAGATGAAAGAAGTTCAAATTGCTATGCCCCTTGTAGATGCCTTTAAACTCGTCCCTCACTATAGCAAGTTTCTAAAGGATGCAATCAAGAACAATTTTCAGGACTTCGACGATACATTGGTTCTTTCGCACGAGTGCAGCGCAATCATCCAAAGAAATTGTCCTAAAAAGCTAAGTGATCCGGGGAGTTTCACAATACCATGTGCCATCGGCCCCTTGGTTTTTGAAGGATGCTTTGTGTGATTTGGGAGCTAGCGCTAGTCTTATGCCGCTATCTATTGCCCAGAGACTTGGATTCTCGTCCTTCAAGCCAACTAGGATCTCCCTAGTGCTTGCCGATAGGTCGGTAAGGATACCCGCATGTGTGTTAGAAGACATCCCGGTCAAGCTAGGAAACGCTTTCATCCCTACGGATTTCATTGTCTTGGCGATGGATGAAGAACCTAAGGACCCTCTTATCCTAGGTAGGCCATTCTTAGCCTCTGCCGGAGCCATCATAGATGTGAAGAAGGGTAAGATCGATCTGCATCTTGGAGAGGACCTAGTCCAAAGGTACGACATCAACGATACGATCAAGAAACCAACCATTGATGGGCAGATTTTCTACATCGACTTAATGAATGAACTCGAGGATGAGTTCTTGGAGGAGTTAGCCGCGGAAGACGAACTCCAGCTTGCCATGACTACCTTAGAAGAAGGAGGCAGAACATAGAGGGAAGATGTGATGGCAATTCAGAAGAGAATCGACTCCCACCCTATCGACACGGAAGCCGAGTTTCTCGACCTACCCGAGGTGGTTCTATGCGACGCCAAGGCGATGACGACGGACAGCGATGCTAGCAATGGTAAGTCTAGCGATGACGACGATTGGAGCGAACTCAAAGCACCAAAGGTAGAGCTCAAACCCCTTCCCAATGGGCTAAGGTACGTTTTCTTGGGGCCTAACTCCACCTACCCGATAATCATCAACGCCTCGCTTAGCGACGATGAACTTAAAACTTTAACTCATGAGCTTAAAAAACTCAGGAAGGCCATAGGTTATTCTCTAGATGATATCAAAGGGATATCACCCTCATTGTGCATGCACCGCATACATCTAGAGAACGAATCTATGTCCTCAATACAACACCAACGTAGGTTGAACCCTAACTTGAAAGAAGTGGTTAAGAAAGAGATAATAAAGCTATTGGATGCGGGAATTATTTTTCCAATATCCGATAGCAATTGGATCTCTCACGTTCATGTAGTACGAAAAAAGGGTGGAATTACCGTGTTAAAAACTATAAAAACGAATTAATACCAACCAGAACAATCACGGGTCATAGAGTTTGCATCGATTATCGAAAGCTAAACGCTGCAACTCGAAAAGACCATTTCCCCTTGCCCTTCATTGATCAAATTCTTGAACTCTTAGCCAACCATCCATACTATTGTTTTCTCGATGGGTATTCCGGATTTTTCCGAATACCCATCCACCCCCGAGACCAAGAGAAAACAATCTTTACATGTCCCTATGGTACATTTGCTTATCGTAGAATGCCTTTTGGGTTGTGTAACGCACCCGCGACATTCCAACGATGCATGATGTCCATATTTTCTGATTTAATCGAAAACATTGTTGAGGTTTTTCTGGATGATTTTTCAGTGTATGGTTCTTCGTGTGCCTCGTGTGTGTCTAATCTTTGCAGGGTGCTTAAAAGGTGTGAGGAATGCCACTTGGTTCTGAATTGGGAGAAGTGCCACTTCATGGTTAGAGATGGTATTTTTTTGGGTCATCGGATTTCAGAAAAGGGTATCGAGGTTGATAGATCAAAGATCGACGTTATGGCCAACCTTGGAGCTCCAAATTCGGTAAAGAGCATAAGGAGTTTTCTCGGTCACGCGGGTTTCTATAGAAGGTTCATCAAAGACTTCTCAAAGTTAGCTACACCGCTCACGAGATTGCTATGCAAAGACGTCGATTTTGTGTTCGATGAGGAGTGTCTCCAAGCCTTCCACAAGATCAAACAAGAGTTGATAAGCGCTCCTATAGTGCAACCACCGGATTGGGATATGCCTTTTGAGATCGTGTGCGATGCTAGTGACTACGCCGTTGGCGCGGTGTTGGGACAAAGAAAGGAAAAGAAGCTCCACGTTATTTACTACTATAGTAAGACGATGGACGAGGCTCAATCAAAGTACGCAACCACAAAAAAGAACTTTTGGCCATCGTTTTCGCTTTCGAGAAGTTTAGGTCATACTTTGTTGGCTCAAAGGTGATAGTCTACATCGATCACGCAGCATTGAGACACTTGCTTGCGAAGAAAGATGCGAAACCGCGACTGTTACGGTGGATTTTGTTGCTCCAAGAGTTTGACTTGGAGATCAAAGATAAGAAAGGCATCAAGAATGGAGTCGCAGATCACTTGTCGGGGCTGCGCGTAGTGATCTACTGCCCATCGACGATTCGTTCCCCGAGGAGCAACTAATGACGATTATGATACAGAAATCTCTGGGAGAGCAGGAGCACGAGATTGAGGAGCTCTTTGTTATCGAGAAGGAGCTGTGGTACGCAGACATTGTGAACTACTTAGTCACGAGCGAGGAGCCGCACCACTTGGAGCAACATCAAAAGAAGAAGTTCTTCCACGACTTGAAACGGTTCTATTGGGACGAACCTTACCTGTACACCTTGTGCAAAGATGGATTATATAGGAGATGTGTAGCGGATGAAGAGGTAAACGGCATACTCACTCATTACCACGGTTCAGCCTATGGAGGACATTTCGCGAGTTTTAAGACGGTCTCCAAGGTGTTACAAGCTGGTTTTTGGTGGCCCATGATGTTTAAGGATGGTCACGAGTTCGTTCAAAGCTGTGATCCTTGTCAAATGAAAGGAAACATAAGCAAGCGGAACGAGATGCCACAAAACCCGATCATGGAAGTCGAGATATTTGATGTGTGGGGTATAGACTTCATGGGACCTTTACCATCATCGTACGTCAAGAAGTACATTCTCGTGGCAGTAGACTATGTCTCCAAGTGGGTAGAAGTTGTAGCGTGCACAACGAGTGACTCAAAAGCCGTTGTTAGTCTTTTTAAGACGATAATCTTCCCTCGATTCGTAGTTCCCAAGGTTGTTATTAGTGACGGAAGATCCCACTTCATCAACAAGATCTTCGAGAGCCTCCTCAAGAAACACGACGTCAAGCACAAGGTCGCTACACCCTACCACCCACAAACCAGCGGGCAAGTAGAGGTGTCTAACTGACAAATCAAGGCGATTGTCGAGAAGACGGTCGGTGTAACGAGGAAGGATTGGTCTGTTAAACTCGATGACGCTCTTTGGGCGTACAGGACATCGTTTAAAACGCCATTAGGGACAACGCCCTTCAACTTGCTGTATGGTAAAGCATGCCACCTCCCGGTAGAAATCGAGTACAAAGCCAGCTGGGAAATTAAGCTTCTCAACTTTAACCTGAAAACGGCAAAAGAGAAGAGGGAGTTTCAACTCGAGGAATTGGACGAAATACGCCAACACGCCTATGAGAGCTCAAGGATCTACAAAGAGCGAAGCAAAGCCTTCCACGACAAGAACATCATCAAGAAGGAGTTCAAGGTGAACGACTTGGTGCTGCTATTCAACTCGAGGCTGAAAATATTCCCGGGAAAGCTTAAATCCCGTTGGTCCGGCCCTTTTAAGATCAAGGAGGTGAGACCACTCGGAGTTGTGGTTCTTTGGGACAAGCAAGAACGGGAGTTTGTAGTAAACGGTAAAAGACTCAAACCGTACTTTCCAAACGAAGCTGTCACCGGAGGAGACTCATTGTCTCTTTCGGATCCCAACGTCGCTTAAACGAAGGGGTAAAGTCAAGCTAAGTGACTATAAACAAGCTCACTTGGGAGGAAGTCCCATGTCTATCCCTGTACATAAACTTTATTTTTAATTTAGCATTTTCATATTTTCAGTTCCAATTCTTCGTCGGTTACTTAGTAGTGTTTTTCAGGTCAGAAACAAGGAGAAAGACACCAGAGGTGCATACCGGTCATCCATATCGGTCTGATGTGACCGGTATCGAGGAGCCATATCGGTCTGCTTGGACCGATACAAAGGGAACAAGGGGGAGATGTTGGAAAAACTCCACCGATCTGATGCCTCTGTCACAGATCTGTTAGCTGACCGATAAGGTTATGATTCGCGATTCTCGTATGTGGTACGTGCATAAAGTAAATAAGACAAGAGATTGTTCACCCAGTTCACGATGTACGCTACATCTGGGGGTAGAACTAAACTACCATGCTTTCACTATCAAACAAGAGTTACAACAAGGCCTAACAATAGCAACCTCTATAACCTAGGTACTAACGCCTTGATCCCTGAATCAGAGAACAGATCGATGAGGACTTAACCGCCCGCACCGATGATGAAGCAGCCCTCGCGAACACCTTCGCTTCTTCACCGACTGATCGATCTTCCCGCCCGAAGAGATCGTCCCTCCGTCTTGATTCAGCCTTCGTAACTGCGCCGCGCAGCTGCGGCGGCCCTCTCGTTTCTCTGCACCGTCGCCTTGCTCTGCAAGGTGCAGCCTGTCTGATATTAGGGTTTTGTGTCCAAGCATGCAGTAAACCCTAATGCATGCTTATATAAGAGACAAGTGGGCTTAAGATATGAGCCTGATTAAATATCAGCTTTCTGTTTCGTATCTGGGCCCTGAGGCCCAGTTAGTTTAAGCAATAAGTCCACAGGAGAAGAATCCGTATCGGGGTGTTGTACCGGTCTGCTGGGACCGGTACACGAGCGACGAATTTATTGAGGCTCGTATCAGTATGACATATCGGTCTGCTGGGACCGATACGAGGCAATGAGATGAGGAAATAACCGTATTGGGATGTCCTATCGGTCTGCTGGGACCGATATGAGAAAAAAAGACATCACAGACGTATCGGCTTGTAGTATCGGTCTGCTGTGACCGATACAACGAGAAAAGTTCTGCCAACGACAACACGCCGATACAGAAAACCCGGTATTGTGTCATATCGGTTTGTCTATATCGGTCAGGTAAAAGATACACTCGAAATTTCCCTTTGATTTCTTTACGTTATCGGTCATATTTAATGAAAATTAGGGCTTCCTTCTTCACAAATCTTCACCGATATCGCCTCCTTCTTTTTTTCCCCATTGTTACAGATTTTAAAAAACTCGATATCTCTCTTGTTTGTTGACGAAATCGAGTGATTTTTGGCTCATTCTCTTTGTCTACTCTTTGTCTTTCAGGTCATATCAACCATCCATCCGATCCAAGTCTTCTCGAAATTCACCAAAATTTCCAACAAGCCAACAATGGGTCCAAAGAGAGCATCAAGGGCAGAGAAAGGGAAAGGGAAAGCAACCGGTGATGAACCACCGAGAAGGAGGACGAGGTCGGGTTCAGTGGTAATAAGGGAACCCACCGATGAGATTCCAAGGGAATAACCGTGGGAAGAGCCGCGAAAGAGCAAGTCGCAAAAGAGCAACCCGAGGAAGAGGCGTGATGAACCCGCAGTCGTGGAAGAAGAAGAGTACGAGTATGTACTCGAGTCCGAGCCCGAGGAAGAGGAGGCACCGGCCCCACGCACATTCGCGTTCCCACCGAGGACAAGCGAAACACCTCTCGTGCGCGATCCGAAGAAGCAACCGTCGCCCCAAGAACTCAATGATGCGCTAATGGAGATAACATTCGTCCCATCGTGTTTCCCGGATCCGGATACGCTCAAGAACTTGGGTATCTACGACGATGTAAAGGAGATTCTGCGCAACATGAGGCTAGAATGGGTCTTAGGGATGAAGAACATCGCTTACAAGGAGGAAACATGTCAGTTTCTAGCCACCCTATCGCGCGCATACATCGATACAGGAATGACAGTCACATACGCGGCAAACAACGAGCATACCTACGGGGGACCGCTTGAAGTCTGGGAAAGAATTCTCGGAATCCCAGGAGATGGTCAAGCCGAGCTCAGCAACGAACCGAGCGAGAGCGCGCAGCTTTGGAACTTCATCGCTATCATCGAAGAGCGCGATGATTCGCCACCCGGCGATAAGATACGTGCAGAAACTACTTTCGCATGTGATCTTCCCTAGACGCGAATCGGGGTCGGTGAATAACAACGAGATGATGTATCTGCAGCAGGGCCTCGCGCCGATACTTCGACGATCACGCCGCGATCCTAGCTTGTTCCCCCACGACGGAGGAACACTATCCGAGCGTGCTAAGGCTATTCCTCAATGGCCTAATGGATTTAAAGCGTTGGGCTTGGACGCGCACCGACGCCACGCCAAAGCTGAGCATAGGCGGATGGATTACACCCTTTCTAACCCGCTGGCGCATACCCTTATTGGGTAAGGCGGAGCATCCGACCTTCATGGACATGCCTTACTTGGCTAAACAGTTGATCATCGTCGGAGAATGCGAGGGTAAGTACGGATATTCGTTCAAGAAGAACAACGTCCAACGCATCGTCCTCCTGCCCAACCAAGCAGCCACGAGTTTCAATGTCAATGACACGATACACTTCGACATTGGTTGGCACCACTTCCACGACGTCACTGCAGCCCCGTTGTCCTCAGTCCGCAGCTCCACGACGATGCCTACCTACGGTCCTGAGCGTTACTATCGAGGCCCCTCCTCCGCGCCTGGCAGCCCGGTCTGCTGCAGGACATGTACTTGGACATGCAAAGGATGACCCACTGGAACCTCTTCCAAGATCGCACCATTAGGAAGTTTGTGCGCGAGGTCAAGTCTTTGAAGAAGACTATCAAGAGAGGGTTGTCTTGCGCGAGCTGCAGCTCGAACCAGGACATGCAATTGGTAGTGCGAGCCTCCGCCGCCCACCAGTCATCCTCTCGGGCAACGAATCGCCCACCTTCTCTTCCGATGGAGAAGACCCCGACCCGGAGAGCTACTACTATTGAGGTAACCCCTCCACTCTTGTACGTATGCATTTTCACATTTCTTTGCATCTAGGTTTTAGGTTATTTTGCATTTAGGAACCTCCTTCGAAGCTTGTTTCACACGGAGACCGTGTGAATTAAGTTTGGGGAGTAGGCACATCAGAATTACGCATATTTAGCTTAGTTTAGCATCCACACATATATAAAAAAAACACAAAAACACAAAAAATCTGCATTTAGGATTAGTTCATTGTATTTAGGTCATATGCATAGGGGATCTATGATGATGTTAACCTTGTAAAGCGACACATTTAGTGTTTTGAAAAGTATCTTAGGTGTAGTACCTTCCGTAAACGAATTAGAACTCGCTGAAAATCTTGAAACCGCAACCCTAGACATTGATGTTTAAAAAGCCAATTGTGTGGTTATGAAGCTTGGTAGTTCTAAGTCACCTTCAAAAATTATCTGAACTTAAACTTGACTTTTAATTAGCATGATTGATAGTTTTCAAGAGAATTTCTATGGCTTTGTGATTTCTACGGATTGCGGCTTCCTAAACCTAAACACTTTAAGCGCAATCCGGTCATTCTCATTCTAAGGATGATTCCCCTCTCACCCCTACGCATAAACCCAAACACTTGTGAGAATTCTTTTCAATAAGTGATTGTTTGGTTTCGCAAAAACTTGAAAGTATAGGGAACGACAAGAAAGGACATCCATTTGGCTAGGTTATCGTGTGCTAGTTTGTAGACGGGGTAACGGGAAACACATCTTTGAACTTAAAAAAAAAAATATTCAGAAAATAAACACGAGTTAAATTGTAGAACACCTAGGGGCAAAGAATGTCTTTAAAAAAAAAAAAAAAAAAAAAAAAATCGAAAAAGAAAAAAAAAAGAGAAGTTTAACCAAAAATAAAACCCCTAAGGTAGTTAAGAAAAAAAAAGAGAAACTCGATGTTTAGACGCTTAAGTGGTTAGAGAATGAAAGGATGGGTTAGAGATTAGAGTTGTATAGGGATGGATGTCCGGACTTGCATTGTTCCTTGTCTTACCCGGTTTTGCTTGACCCTTTCACTCCCCGAGAGAAACCGCGCTACAACTAACCACATGCCTGAGTGTTAACCTCCTCGTTTGATTCTAAATCCCGTTCTTACCTAGACAAATAGAAAAACTCTTGGAAATTTTTAATCATGTTTCATGCTTGCTTGTGTTTAATTGAATGTGAAAGGTGTTTAGACTAGACAAGTGGATCACATACTTTTGGTAATAATAGCGGATTTAGACGGAGTTAAAGGTAGATAAAAATAAGTAGAACTAGCTCGGTTGCGAGAGGGTAATATGTTTAGGATACTTGTTCATTACACTTCCACGTTGCTTTTGGTTCTGAGGTCCCCGCCTCTGCACTTTCTCGAACATTGATGCAAATTCTCTTACTTGAGGACAAGCAAAGGATAAGTTTGGGGGAGTTGATAACTTGCATATTTTACATATTTTACTTTAGTTTATGCATTTAAATTAACTCATTTAGGCTGAATTTAGTATCATATAGGTTGGATTTTGGTTTGTTTCGTGTTTTTCAGGTTTCAGAGCGTTAAAAGGGCAAAAGACGAAGAATTCAAGCCAAAAAGAAGCGGAAAGATTTACATCGGCTTGTTGTATCGGTCACACATGGTCGATACAAGCTAAAGAGAACCTGAAGACATCATATCGACATGCTGTACCGGTTTGGAGTGGCCGGTACAGAGGAAAAGAAGAAGAAACACTTATACCAACATGTTGTATCGGCTTGGTCTGGCCGATACGAAAGAAACGAAGTTGAATCAAGGCTACCGACCAGCACTTATCGACCAACCTGTACCGGCTGCGAAATTAATTAGGAAATTCGGTTTTTGATTGTAAAAAGGAAAATCAATTCATAAACCAAATTGGTTTTCCTTTATTTCTTTGGTTTAAACATATATTAGGGTTTTGCTTTTGTTTTGGACATTCAATCTTTTGTTTTTGTTCATCGTTTGGTTTTCTTTTGCTTTTGACTTGGGAGATTTCTTGGTGTTTTGCTTCTTGGCCACCTTTGTCAATAAGATTTTCTCGAACCCTCATTCTCTTTGCTTTTGTTTATGTTTATGATATCTTTGAATCTAATTGCTTTGAATTTCAATATGCTTAGTGAGTAATTCCAAATAGACAATGGGGTTAAGGGAAAAAGGGGTTGATTGAATTTAGGATAGATGATTGTCTAAAACTTAATTGATTATAAAACTTTTGTCTTTGGTAACAAACTTAAAGTCTTAATCGAGTTGGCCATTCCATTATTGAACCTAGGAAACTTTATGAATTGAGAGATTATAAAGGTTCCTGAACAGTTACCTTAGAACTAAGCCAGAGATCTGTGTTAATAAGCTTAGTTGTTAAAATTGATTTGTTCTTAAAGTTTCTCGACGATTAAACTATCCAAGATATTGTTTTAGTTTAATTGTTGAGAAAATGATCATTGCCACGAGAGTGGATTGATTTAAAATCGTTTTCAAAACCTTAAAGTTATTTTTGTAAAAGACAATTCGAAATCTGAAAATTTAATCACCCTTTGAAACACCTTAACCTGATTGTTTAGCTTTTAATTAATCTTTTTAAAAAACTCTTAATTCGCGTCTTCGTTTTGTTTAATTTTTGGTTACAAAATCACTCACCAACAACCTTTTTGATTACACTTAAACTGAGTTCATTTCTCATAAATTCAAGTACATTGTTTGCTCCTGATTTGGTTTGACATCTTAAATACTACATTAAGATATAAGATTTAACGGGGTAAAATCTCGTTTATCAAGTCCTAGAAACGCGTCACTAGATGTTTATTTAGTTCGTGAAAGTCGAAGAAAGCTCATTGAGGAACTTATAAGAACTCGTGTTGCATCAAACTTGGTTAAGAGTCCTAGAAACCACGTTGTTAGACGTTTCATTATTTCGTCAAACTTTAACAAAAATCATTGAGGAACTTATAAGCACTCATGGTGCATGAAACTTGGTTTAGAGTCTTAGATACACGTTTTTAGATGTTTCATAACTTCGTCAAACTTGTACAAAGCTCATTTAGACACTTATAAGAACTTATGTTGCAAGAAATTTGGTTTAGAGTCCTAGAAACGCTATGTTATATGTTTCATAAGTTTGTCAAACTTGTACAAAGTTCATTGAGCCACTTATAAGCACTCATGTTCCATTAACCTTGGTTTAGAGTCCTAGAAACGCGTTGTTAGATGTTTCATAAGTTCGTCAAACTTGTACAAAGACCATTAAGACACTTATAAACACTCGAAACACGTTGTTAGATGTTTCATAATTTCGTGAAACTTGTAAAAAGCTCATTGAGACACTTATAAGCACTCTTGTTGCATGAAACTCGGTTTAGATTCCTCGAAACGCGTTGTTAGATGTTTTATAAGTTAGTGAAACTTATACAAATCTCCTTGAGGGAATTATAAGCACTCATGTTGCATGAAATTTGGTTTAGAATTCTAGAAACGTGTTGTTAAATATTTCATAAGTTTTCCAAACTTATACAAAGATCATTAAGACACTTACAAGCACTCATGTTGCATGAAACATGGTTTAGAGTTCTCGAAACACATTGTTAGATGTTTCATAAGGTCGTAAAACTTGTACAAATATTAGTGAGGAACTTATAAGCACTAATGTAGCATGAAACTTGGTATAGAGTCCTCGAAACGCGTTGTTAGATGTTTCATAAGTTCGTCAAAGTTGTACAAAGATCATTGAGACACTTATAAGCACTCATGCTGCATGAAACTTGGTTTAGAGACCTAGAAACGCGTTGTTAGATATTTCATAAGGTCGTCAAACTTGTACAAAGATCATTGAGGAACTTATAAGCACTCATTTTGCATGAAACTTGGTTTATAATCCTAGAAACGCATTGTTAGATGTTTCATAAGTTCGTCAAACTTGTACAAAGCTCATTAAGTAACTTATCATCACTCATGTTGCATGAAACTTGGTTTAGAGTCCTCGAAACGCGTTGTTAGATGTTTCATAAGTTAGTGAAACTTGTACAAATCTCATTGAGGGACTTATAAGCACTCATGTTGGATGAAAATTGGTTTAGAGTTCTCGAAACACATTGTTAGATGTTTCATAAGTTTGTCAAACTTATACAAAGCGCATTGGGACACTTATAAGCACTCATGTTGCATGAAACTTGGTTTAGAGTTCTCGAAACACGTTGTTAGGTGTTTCATAAGTTCGTGAAACTTGTACAAATCTCAGTGAGGAAATTATAAGCACTCATGTTGCATGAAACTTGGTATAGAGTCCTAGAAACGCGTTGTTAGATGTTTCTTAAGTTTGTCAAAGTTGTACAAAGCTGATTGAGACACTTATAAGCACTCATGTTGCATGAAATTTGGTTTAGAGTCCTAGAAACGTGTTGTCATATGTTTCATAAGTTTGTCAAACTTGTACAAAGATCATTGAGACACTTATAAGCACTCATGTTGCATGAAACTTGGTTTAGAGTCCTAGAAACGCGTTGTTAGATGTTTCATAAGTTTGTGAAACTTGTAAAAAGTTCATTGAGGAACTTATAAGCACTCATGTTGGATGAAACTTGGTTTAAAGTCCTAGAAACACGTTGATATATGTTTGATAAGTTCGTGAAACTTGTGCAAAGTTCATTGAGACACTTATAATCACTCATGTTGCATGAAACTTAGTTTAGAGTCGTAGAAAAACGATGTTAGACGTTTCATAAAGTCGTCAAACATGTATAAAGCTTATTGAGACACTTATAAGCACTCATGTTGCATGAAACTTGGTTTAGATCCTAGAAACCACGTTGTTAGATGTTTCATAAGTTCGTCAAACTTTAACAAAGCTCATTGAGGAACTTATAAGCACTCATGTTGCATAAAACTTGGTTTAGAGTCCTAGAAACGCATTGTTAGATATTTCATAAGTTTGTTAAACTTGTACAATGCTCATTGAGGAACATATAAGCACTCTTTTTGCATGAAACTTGGTTTATAGTCCTAGAAACGCGTTGCTAGATGTTTCATAAGTTCGTCAAACTTGTACAAAGCTCATTGAGACACATATAAGCACTCACTCTTGTTGCATGAAATTTGGTTTAGAGTCCTAGAAACGAGTTGTAAGATGTTTCATTAGTTTGTGAAAGTTGTAGAAAGCTCATTGAGGAACTTATAAGCTCTCGTGTTTCATGAAACATGGTTAAGAGTCCTAGAAACCACGTTGTTAATTTTTTCATAAGTTTGTCAAACTTGTAAAAAGCTCATAGAGACACTTATAAGCACTCATGTTGCATGAAACATCGTTTAGAGTCCTAGAAACGCGTTGTTAGATGTTTCATTAGTTCGTTAAACTTGAACAAAGCTCATTGAGACACATATAAGCACTCATGTTGCATGAAATTTGGTTTAGAGTCCTAGAAACGATGTTTCATAATTTCGTCAAACTTTAACAAATCTCATTGAGGAACTTATAAGTACTCATGGTGCATCAAACTTTGTTTAGAGTCTAATATACGCGTTGTTATATGTTTCATAAGTTCGTCAAACTTGTAGAAAGTTCATTGAGACACTTATAAGCACTCATGTTGCATGAAATTTGGTTTAGAGTCCTAGAAACGTGTTGTTATATGTTACATACGTTCGTCAAACTTTAACAAAGTTCATTGAGACACTTATAAGCACCCATGTTGCATGAAACTTGGTTTAGAGTCCTAGAAATCGTTGTTATATGTTCCATACTTTCATCCATCTTGTACAAAGCTCATTGAGACACTTATAACCACTCATGTTGCATAAAACATGGTTTAGAGTCCTAAAAAGGCGTTATTAGATGTTTCATAAGTTCGTCAAACTTATACAAAGCTCATTGAGACACTTATAAGCACTCATGTTGCATGAAACTTGGTTTATAGTTCTAGAATTGCGTTGTTAGATTTTTTATTAGTTTATGAAACTTGTACAAAGCTCATTGAGGAATTTATAAGCACTCATGTTGCATGAAACTTTATTTAGAGTTCTAGAAACCACATTGTTAGATGTTTCAAAAGTGTGTCAAACTTTAACAAACCTCATTGAGATACTTATAATCACTCATGTTTCATTAAAATTGGTGTAGAGTCCTAGAAACGCATTGTTAGATGTTTTCTAAGATCGTCAAACTTGTACAAAGCTCATTGAGACACTTATAAGAACTCATGTTGCATAAAACTTGGTTTAGAGTCCTAGAAACGTGTTGTTAGATGTTTCATAAGTTCGTGAAATTTGTTCAAAGCTTATTGAAGAACTTATAAGCACTCATTTTGCATGTAACTTGGTTTAGAGTCCTAGAAACGCGTTGTTAGATGTTTCATAGGTTCTTCAAACTTTTACAAAGCTCATTGAGACACTTATTGGCACTCATGTTGCATGAAACTTGGTTTAGAGTCCTAGTAACGCGTTGTTAGATGTTTCATGAGTTCGTTAACCTTGTACAAAGCTCATTGAGACACTTATAAGCACTCATATTGCATGAAACATGGTTTAGAGTCCTAGAAACGTGTTGTTAGATGTTTCAAAAGTTCGTGAAACTTGTAAGCTAAGCTTATGGACCATGAGTTCACTAGCTGCGTTGGTACAGCTACCACCTTCTATGATCAAGCAACATACTTTACCCTTGACGATGCACCAGGTGTGAAAGAGATGGTCTCTTTGCACTAATTAAGCCGACTAGTTTTGAACACTCAATGACCTCCTAGCAACCAAGATTTCGCCAATAGCAGATGTCTCTTCTTCATCTCCTTCCTCTTTTTGCTCAGAATCAGAGTCTTGAGGTACTATCTTTCCGTTGTCAAGCATTAGAAACACCTTCTTGTTGGGGCAGTCTCTAGAGTAATGACCCATTCCTTAACATCTAAAACATCTGACACTACTTAAGGAGGTGCTACTTCTGCCCTTAGGATCAGATTTTGCTTCTTCTTTGACCGTAGAAGTAGCCTTGGCTTTTTTGTGTAAGAAGGATTTGTAGTAGGGAAGTCTCTTGGCTTGGCTTGTCCGGATTAGAAGTTGGACTTGACATATCTTCTCTTATGTTAATTCTCAACCAGTTCGGCCTTATGGACAAGCTCTTCAAGGTCTACATAGGTTTGTAGTTCCACCTTGTCTTGAAAGTCTCGGCTAAGTCCACCAATAAACTTAGCCATTGTGACCTCGTCATCCTCTTCTAGGCCAGCTCGGATAAGGAGGGTCTCCATATCTTGGAAGTAGTCTCTCACATAGCTTGAACCTCGAGTAAGCTTTCGGAGTTTGTTGAGGACCTCTCGGTGATAGTGATTAGGCACAAATCTCTTCGTCATGTGAGTAGTGAGTTGCGGCCAAGTGGTGATAGGCAAGTCATTGTGACGATTTCTTGTGGTGCAAAGTTGATCCCACCAAAGAAGAGCATAGTCACTGAATTATGAGATAGCTATCTTCACTTTGTTAGAAGCGTATGTGTCATGACAAAGGAATCTCGACTCCATCTTCCTATCCCAATACAAGTATGCTTTCGGATCATTCTTGCCTTTGAAAGGAGGAAATTTATCTTTGATGTGTTTCAGTTGCTACCTCTCGGGATCTCTACGTTCATCCCTATCACGCATATTACGTCTATAGCTCCTCCTACTACGACCTGAGGCGTTGGAGTTGTAGTAATATTCCTCAGAGTCGACATAGATTGGTTGGCCAACAATTGTGTCCGTCTTGCGGTTATGACCAGCATGTGCTCGATATCTTGGAGTTCTTGCTACTTTCTCAGTAGGTTCGGCAGGAGATTGATATCTCGGTGCTCTTGGCTCTCCATTGCCATTGATCGGATGAATGTTGTGGATTGCTCACTGATTTTGAAGTCATAACCGTGGACTTCTTAGCTTGTTGCTCACGTTCCAAGGTCAGGTGTTGAGCTTTTTAGTGAGGCAGAATATGTTGGATTGCCTTGGTGATTTGCGTCGCTATTAGCTTCTTGAGATCATTCGTAGTGTCCGTGGGAAGTGCCATGTACATGTTTCAAGCAACAATGACTCGAAGTAAGATGTTCACAAGAGGATGAGAACAAGTAAAGTGCAACAAAACAAATTTCAGTTTAACAAACTTGCGAAAAACAAAATGGAAATTTGTAACGAGAAAAATGGAAATCGAAAACCTCCTTATCAAAACATGTTTTAGGCAAAAAGGAAATTTGTTAAAAACAGGTTTATCGAATTAAAAAGGGTTTTAGAAGATCTAACAACCTAATTTTCGCAGCCGTCACACGATTAACACAAAGAACACCGAATTCAGACAAACAAAACTTAAATCAATCGATAACTAGCAAGTAGATGCAACACATAATTCTATATGCGTATCTATCAAGTTCTCAAAACGTGTTCAACAAGTTCTCGTCCTATACGAAGAGAATCAATCATAAATAGTTTGAAACAGTGTTTTAAGAAAGTATGATTCAATCACAAAACAAGAACACTAACAGTTCTATCGTTTAACAAGTTCTAAACATGCAGAACAATCAAATATGTCAATCTCGAGAAAGCACAAATTCGATTTTCAATGAAAACAAGTTTAATCGATGAGAAAGGGAAGGAAAGAACTCAGCCTTTTGGTTCAGAGTTGGCTCTTATACCACATGATATACTCTTGGCCAAGGAAACTACTCTGGATGAAGGTGAGTTCGTCTCTCGGGTGGATAAGGGAAGGATGGTAATAGCGGTGATGGTTAAGACACAAGAACAAAGATTGGTGGAGAGGGAACAGAGGATGTGGCGGCGGAATGGTGGTGGAAGAGGTCGAGATGATGATGGGAACTTAGCAGGTGGTGATGTACTTGCTAAGGGTATGCAAATCTCCAACTAAGCAAAGAACTTGGAGGATATCGTACTTGTGATAAGTCGGAGAGCAAATCTTGCGAAAAGTTTTTTATTATGAAGCTTTCTGCCTTGATATGAAGAATAGGCGGCCATATAAAAAAAGAAGAGCACACACGCTCTTTCTCCTTAGGGATGCACACAATCCAAAAAGAAAAGTGCGAAAAAACAGCACAATGTTTACAATAAAACAGAAAAAACAACAAGTAGTGTTTAGGATAGAATGGCGAGTAGTTTTTAGTGTTCTCGCCTAACACTATTCAAGCTATGATTACTAAGGGACTGACGTAGCGTTCTTCTTGGCATCGTTAAAACCCAGTGGGAAAGAGTACCAAGCGAGATACTTAGTCCACTTAGCTCTCATAGCTTGGTCTTCTTACTTAGGTGTGACTATAGATGTTGAAGAAACTCCTAGCTGCTTCTCCTCCTAGCTCCCCCTTTAGCATCATTGCATGCGCATCTCTAGCTAACTCTTTAGCTCTTAATCTTGTGATAACTCCTTCTGGTTTTTGAGCTGCTTCCATCTCCTTGTCTTTAGCATCATCAGCATCTATGATCATATAAGCCATTGTTCCATACATGGATGAGTTCGTGAGGAAGTCCGACCTTGACGCTCTCATCAAAGCCCTTAAGGGCTCCGGTATTTATCCCTTCTACTCCCTTAATGCTCAAAATATAGACAAGAAACCTTATAAGCCGATTATCATTGATTTGGGTGCTTCTCATCACATGATTAGTAATTTAGACTTGATTAGTAATGCGAAACCGGCTTTAGGTAATGTCATTATTGCAAATGGGAGTGATATTCCTATAAAAGGATTAGGAAACCTTAAGTTGTTTGATAGAGACTCTCAAACACTTTATATGCCTAGTTTTACTTCTAATCTTATATCCGATAAACGCATTGCTTATGATTTGACTTGCAATGTTATAATTGGTCCTAATGATGTGGTTTTTCAAGATACTAAGAGTAAGGAGATCTTTGGAAAAGAGTTCACAAGAGGAGATCTCTATGTTCTTAAAGAGAATGCATCTAGTTCTTTATTTTGTCATTCTTTTAAATCGGTTATATCTGAAGTAAACAATGTTATTTATTTTAGACTTGGTCATCCTCATTTGAATGCTTTGAAAACTATTTTACCAAATGATTCTTTTGATCATAAATCTTGTGAAGCTTGCATCTTAGGCAAGCATTGTAGAACCGTATTTTCAAAATCCACTATGTGTTAGAAACCTTTTGTATTAGTTCACTCGGATGTGTGGTCATCTCCTTGTAAATCTAGGGATAATCATGCTTACTTTGTCACATTCATAGATGAAAGCTTTAAGTACACTTGGGTTACTCTTTTACAAAATAAAGATAAGGTATTAGAGGCTTTTCAAAACTATGTGACTAACCATTACAACTTTAAGATTAAAACTTTTAGGTTGGATAATGGGGGAGAGTACACAAGCCGAGCATTTAATGAACACATAGCCAACCATGGGATCCTTCACCAAACCACATGCCCGTATACACCTAAATTAAATGGTGTAGCCGAAAGGAAGAATAAGCATCTCATGGAGGTCACACGGTCAATGATGTTCCACATAAACATCCCATAACAATTTTGGTCGGATGGTGTTTTAACCGCGTGTTATCTCATCAAACGAACCCCTACTCAAATCTTAAACAATCAATCTCCTTTTGAAGTTTTGAATAAGAGTAACCCTTTTATTAATCATCTAAGAGTTTTTGGTTGTGTTTGTTTTGTGTTTTTTCCTAGTGAACAAAGAAACAAGCTTGAAGCAAAGAGCATTAAGGCCATGTTCATAGGCTACTCACACACGCAAAAAGGATACAAGTGCTATGTACCAGATACAAGAAGGGTCATAGTATCAAGAGATGTAAAGTTCCTTGAAGGAAAAAAGCTTCTATGAAGACAAGAGTCCTAGAAACGCGTTGTTTTATGTTTCATAAGTTCGTGAAACTTGTACAAATCTCATTGAGAAACTTATATGCCCTCATGATGTATGAAACTTGGTTTAGAGTCCTAGAAACGCGTTGTTCGATGTTTCATAAGTTCGTCAAACTTGTACAAAGCTCATTGAGACATTTATAAGCACTCATGTAGCATGAAACTTGGTTTAGAATCCTAGAAACGCGTTGTTAGATGTTTAATAAGTTCGTAAAACTTGTACAAAGCTCATTGAGACACCTATAAACACTCATATTGCATAAAACGTGGTTTAGAGTCCTAGAAGCGCGTTGTTAGATGTTTCATAAGTTCGTCAAACTTGTAAAAAGTTCATTGAGACACTTATAAGCACTCAGGTTGCATGAAACTTGGTTTAGAGTCCTAGAAACGCGTTGTTATATGTTTCATAAGTTCGTCAAACATGTAAAAAGCTCATTGAGAAACTTATAAGCACTCAGGTTTCATGAAACCTTGTTTAGAGTCCTAGAAACGCGTTGATAGATGTTTCATAAGTTTGTCAAACTTGTACAAAGCTCATTGAGACACTTATAAGCACTCATGTTGCATGAAACTTGGTTTAGAGTCCTAGAAACGTGTTGTTAGATGTTTCATAAGTTCGTCACACTTGTATAAAGCTCATTGAGACACTTATAAGACCTCATGTTGCATGAAACTTGGTTTAGAATCCAAGAAAAGCGGTGTTAGATGTTTAACAAATTCGTGAAACTTGTACAAATTTCATTGAGACACTTATAAGCACTCATTTGGCATGAAACTTGGCTAAGAGTCGTAGAAACGCGTTGTTAGATGTTTTATAAGTTCGTGAAACTTGTATAAATCCCATTGAGAATCTTATATGCACTCATGATGTATGAAACTTGGTTTAGAGTCCTAGAAACGCGTTGTTAGATGTTTCATAAGTTCGTCAAACTAGTACAAAGCTCATTGAGACAATTATAAGCACTCATGTTGCATGAAACTTGGTTTGGAGTCCTCAAAACGCATTGTTAGATGCTTCATAAGTTCGTCAAACTTGTACAAATCTCATTATGACATTTATAAGCACTCATGCTGCATGAAACTTGGCTAAGAGTTTTCAAAACGCGTTGTTATATGTTTCATAAGTTCGTGAAACTTGTAAAAAGCTCATTAAGACACTTATAAGCACTCATGTTCCATGAAACTTGGTTTAGAGTCCTAGAAACGCGTTGTTAGATGTTTCGTAAGTTCGCGGAACTTGTTCAAAGCTCATTGAGAAACTTATAAGCACTCATGTTGGATGAAACTTGGTTAAGAGTCCTAGAAACCCGTTGTTATATGTTTGATAAGTTCTTGAAACTTGTACAAAGTTCATTGAGACACTTATAATCACTCATGTTTCATGAAACTTGGTTTAGAATCATAGAAAGGCGTTGTTAGATGTTTCATAAGTTTTTCAAACTTGTACAAAGCTCATTGAGACAATTATACGCACTCATGATGCATGAAACTTAGTTTAGAGTCCTAGAAACGCGTTGTTAGATGTTTTATAAGTTTTTCAAACTTGTAAAAAGTTCATTGAGACACTTATAAGCACTCATGATGTATGAAACTTGGTTTAGAGTCCTAGAAACGCGTTGTTAGATGTTTTATAAGTTCTTCAAACTTGTAAAAAGATCATTGAGACACTTATAAGCACCTAGGTTACATGAAACTTGGTTTCGAGTCCAAGAAACGCGTTGTTAGATGTTTCACAAGTTCGTCAAACTTGTACAAAGCTCATTGAGACACTTATAAGCACTCATGTTGCATGAAACTTGGTTAAGAGTCCTAGAAACGCGTTCTTAGATGTTTTATAAGTTCGTGTAACTTCTACAAATCCCATTGAGGAACTTATAAGCACTCATGTTGCATGAAACTTGGTTAAGAGTCCTAGAAACGCGTTGTTAGATGTTTAATAAGTTCGTCAAACTTGTACAAAGCTCATTGAGACACTTGTAAGCACTCATGTTGCATGAAACTTAGTTTATAATCTTAATAACGTGTTGTTAGATGTTTCATTTGTTCGTGAAACTTGTACAAAGATCATTGAGAAACTTATACGCACTCATGTTGCATGAAACTTGGTTTAGAGTCTTAGAAACGCGTTGTTAGATGTTTCATAAGTTCGTGAAACTTGTACAAAGCTCATTGAGAAACTTATAAGCACTCATGTTGCATGAAACTTGGTTTAGAGTTCTAGAAACGCGTTGTTAGATGCTGAATAATTTCGTCAAACTTTTACAAAGCCCATTGAGACACTTATACTAGCTCATGTTGCATGAAACTTGGTTTAGAGTTCTAGAAACGCGTTGTTAGATGTTTCATAAGTTCGTGAACTTTTTTCAAGACATTTATAAGCACTCAAGTTGCATAAAATTTGGTTTAGAGTCCTAGAAACGCGTTGTTAGATGTTTCATAAGTTCGTCAAACTTGTATAAAATCTCATTGAGAAACTTATAAGCACTCATGATGTATGAAACTTGGTTTAGAGTCCTAGAAACGCGTTGTTAGATGTTTCATAAGTTCGTTAAACTTCTACAAAGCTCATGGAGAAACTTATAAGCACTCATGTTGCATGAAACTTGGTTTAGAATCCTAGAAACGCGTTTTTAGATGTTTAATAAGTTCTTAAAACTTGTACAAAGCTCATTGAGACACTTATAAACACTCATATTGCATGAAACGTGGTTTAGAATCCTAGAAACGCGTTGTTAGTTGTTTCATAAGTTCGTCAAACTTGTATAAAATCTCATTGAGAAACTTATAAGCACTCATGATGTATGAAACTTGGTTTAGAGTCCTAGAAACGCGTTGTTAGATGTTTTATAAGTTCTTCAAACTTGTAAAAAGCTCATTGAGACACTTATAAGCACCTAGGTTACATGAAACTTGGTTTAGAGTCCTTGAAACGCATTGTTAGATGTTTCATAAGTTCGTCAAACTTGTAAAAAGCTCATTGAGACACTTATAAGCACTCATGTTTCATGAAACTTGGTTTAGAGTCCTAGAGACGCGTTGTTAGATGTTTTATAAGTTCTTCAAACTTGTAAAAAGCTCATTAAGACACTTATAAGCACCTAGGTTACATGAAACTTGTTTTAGAGTCCTTGAAACGCATTGTTAGATGTTTCATAAGTTCGTCAAACTTGTACAAAGCTCATTGAGACACTTATAAGCACTCATGTTGCATGAAACTTGGTTTACAGTCCTAGAAACGTGTTGTTAGATGTTTCATAAGTTCGTCAAACTTGTATAAAGTTTATTGAGACACTTATAAGACCTCATGTTGCATAAAACTTGGTTTAGAATCCATGAAAAGCGGTGTTAGATGTTTCACAAATTCGTGAAACTTGTACAAATATCATTGAGACACTTATAAGCACTCATGTGGCATGAAACTTGGCTAAGAGTCCTAGAAACGCGTTGTTAGATGTTTAATAAGTTCGTGAAACTTGTATAAATCTCATTGAGAAACTTATATGCACTCATGATGTATGAAACTTGGTTTAGAGTCCTAGAAACGCGTTGTTAGATGTTTCATAAGTTCGTCAAACTTGTACAAAGCTCATTGAGACCCTTATAAACACTCATGTTGCATGAAACTTGGCTAAGAATTTTAAAAACGCGTTGTTTTATGTTTCATAAGTTCGCGAAACTTGTACAAAGCTCATTAAGACACTTATAAGAACTCATGTTGCATGAAACTTGGTTTAGAGTCCCAGAAACGCGTTGTTAGATTTTTCGTAAGTTCGCGAAACTTGTTCAAAGCTCATTGAGGAACTTATAAGCACTCATGTTTGATGAAACTTGGTTTAGAGAACTAGAAACCCGTTGTTATATGTTTGATAAGTTCTTGAAACTTGTACAAAGTTCATTGAGACACTTATAATCACGGGAAAACGACCTATTTCCCCCCCCCAAACTATCGTATACCGATTGTTCCCCCCAATGTTTCACACTCTTTCTATTTCCCCTTAAGAATACTTTACTATATCTATTTCCCTCCAATATCAAACTTCTCAATCTATTTCCACATTGACGTTGATTTAATAGGTTAAGTTTGGTTTACTGTTTGTTAAACCAAACCCATTTCATTTACCCAAAAGTTAAACCAAAATTAAACCTTAATAAAAATGTCGTCTAATTGAAATGGGTTTGGTTTAACAAATTAAAAAAGCTTGCTTTATTCAACAATGGATTCTTACTACCGGAGATAATGGTTTTGTCCTTACCATCTCCATAGATCATAACATTCTATTTACTCTTATCCATCACAACATTCTCAACATAATTTCCTCCTTTCACATATATCACAAACACTTTCAATCCCTTCTTCGGCACTCTCTCCACCGCTTCCTTCACCGTTAAAACATCTCCGGTACCATCCGCCGCCACCGTCACATCCGGCTTTAGATTCTCCATCTGCAACAATCTCCGTCGTGCCCATCTCGGTGAAACCCCCAAATCATTCGAAAGGAGACTCCTTTCGCCGTTAATCGGAATCCCTATATCGCCGGAACCATCCGCCGCGACCGTCTGCAACAACCTCCGTCGTGCCCATATCGGAGAAACACCGTTTCTATTCAAAAGTCGTCTCCTTTTGCCGTGAATCGGGTTCCCAATATCGCTGGATCTGTTCATGGCGGATCTGAGATTCTGAATCACAGTCGATTTCTCGTACTCTGTCCTGTTCGTTGCCGCCTCCTCCAGCGAATCGAAACACGTGTTGTTAGATGTTTCATAACTTTTTCAAACTTGTACAAAGCTCATTGAGACACTTATAAGCACTCATGTTGCATCAAACTTGGTTTAGAGTCCTAGAAACGCGTTGTTAGATGTTTTATAAGTTCGTCAAACTTGTATAAAATTTTATTGAGAAACTTATAAGCACTCAGTATGTATGAAATTTGGTTTAGAGTCCTAGAAACGCGTTGTTAGATGTTTTATAAGTTCTTCAAACTTGTAAAAAGCTCATTGAGACACTTATAAGCACCTAGGTTACATGAAACTTTGTTTAGAGTCCTAGAAACGCGTTGTTAGATAGTTCACAAGTTCGTCAAACTTGTACAAAGCTCATTGAGACACTTATAAGCACTTATGTTGCATGAAACTTGGTTTAGAGTCCTAGAAACGCGTTTATAGATGTTTCATAAGTTCGTCAAACTTGTACAAAGCTCATTGAGACACTTATAAGACCTCATGTTGCATGAAACTTGGTTTAGAGTCCAAGAAAGGCGGTGTTAGATGTTTCACAAGTTCGTGAAACTTGTACAAATCTCATTTAGACACATATAAGCACTCATGTTGCATGAAACTTTGCCAAGAGTCCTAGAAACGCGCTGTTATATGATTCATAAACTTGTACAAATCTCATTGAGAAACTTATATGCACTCATGATGTATGAAACTTAGTTTAGAGTCCTAAAAACGCGTTGTTAGATGTTTCATAAGTTCGGCAAACTTGTACAAAGCTCATTGAGACACTTATAAGCAATCATGTTGCATGAAACTTGGTTTAGAATCCTAGAAACGCGTTGTTAGATGTTTAATAAGTTCGTAAAACTTGTACAAAGCTAATTGAGACACTTATAAACACTCATATTGCATGAAACTTTGTTTAGAGTTCTAGAAACACGTTGTTAGATGTTTCATAAGTTCGTCAAACTTGTAAAAAGTTCATTGAGACACTTACAAGCACTCAAGTTGCATGAAACTTGGTTTAGATTCCTAGAAACGCGTTGTTAGATGTTTCATAAGTTCGTCAAACTTGTAAAAAGCTCATTGAGACACTTATAAGAACTCAGGTTGCATGAAACTTGGTTTAGAGTCCTAGAAACGCGTTATTAGATGTTTCATAAGTTCGTCAAACTTGTACAAAGCTCATTGAGACACTTATAAGAACTTATGTTGCGTGAAACTTGGTTTAGAGTCCTAGAAACGTGTTGTTAGATGTTTCATAAGTTCGTCAAACTTGTATAAAGCTCATTGAGACACTTATAAAACCTCATTTTGCATGAAACTTGGTTTAGAGTCCAAGAAAGTCGGTGTTAGTTGTTTCACAAATTCGTGAAACTTGTACAAATCTCATTGAGACACTTATAAGCACTCATGTGGCATGAAACTTGGCTAAGGGTCCTAGAAACGCGTTGTTAGATGTTTTATAAGTTCGTGAAACTTGTATAAATCTTATTGAGAAACTTATATGCACTCACGATGTATGAAACTTGGTTTAGAGTCCTAGAAACGCGTTGTTCGATGTTTCATAAGTTCGTCAAACTCTTACAAAGCTCATCGAGACACTTATAAGCACTCATGTTTCATGAAACTTGGTTTAGAGTCCTCAAAACGCGTTGTTAGATGTTTCGTAAGTTCGTCAAACTTGTACAAATCTCATTGAGACACTTATAAGCACTCATGTTGCATGAAACTTGGCTAAGAGTTTTAAAAACGCGTTGTTATATGTTTCATAAGTTTGCGAAACTTGTTCAAAGCTCATTAAGACACTTATAAGCACTCATGTTGCATGAAACTTGGTTTAGAGTCCTAGAAACGCGTTGTTAGATGTTTCGTAAGTTCGTGAAACTTGTTCAAAGCTCATTGAGGAACTTATAAGCACTCATGTTGGATGAAACTTGGTTTAGGGTCCTAGAAACCCGTTGTTATATGTTTGATAAGTTCTTGAAACTTGTACAAAGTTCATTGAGACACTTATAATCACTCATGTTTCATTAAACTTGGTTTAGAATCATAGAAAGGCGTTGTTAGATGTTTCATAAGTTTGTCAAACTCTTACAAAGCTCATCGAGACACTTATAAGAACTCATGTTGCATGAAACTCAATTTAGAGTCCTAGAAACGCGTTGTTAGATGTTTCATAAGTTCGTCAAACATGTACAAAGCTCATTAAGACACTTATAATCACTCATGTTTCATTAAACTTGGTTAAGGATCCTAGAAACGAGTTGTTAGATGTTTCATACGTTCGTGAAACTTGTAAAAAGTTCATTGAGACACTTATAAGTACTCAAGTTGCATAAAACTTGGTTTAGAGTCCAAGAAAGGCGGTGTTAGATGTTTCACAAGTTCGTGAAACTTGTACAAATCTCATTGAGACACTTATAAGCACTCATGTTCCATGAAACTTTGCTAAGAGTCCTAGAAACGCGTTGGTAGATGTGTCATAAGTTCGTGAAACTTGTACAAATCTCATTGAAAAACTTATATGCACTCATGATGTATGAAACTTGGTTTAGAATCCTAGAAACGCGTTGTTAGATGTTTCATAAGTTCGTCAAACTTGTACAAAGCTCATTGAGACACTTATAAGTACTCATGTTGTTAGATGTTCACTACAAGAAAACATACAAAAATAGATGGAAACATCTGTCTTAATTCCGTTGAAAAAGGTCTTTACTGACGGAGGAAACACAAATTAGGTCTGTCGGAACTAGAGCGTCGGAAAATTATGACCATCATATTGTCGTCGAAAATTTATGACGGGAATGTGACAGTTTGAAAACCGACAGTTTTGTGACAACCATACTAAAACCGATAGAGTTGTGATAGATTCATAAAATAGACAGTTTTGTGACAAACGTACTAAAACCGATTCAGTTGTGACAGATTCATAAAACAGACAGTTTTGCGACGGACTAATAAAACAGACCAAATTGTGACAAAATTTAAAAACAAACAACTTTGTGACTTGTATTCAGAAACGACGGTTTTGTGACATAGTAATAAAACAGACAGATTTGTGACGGATATATAAAAGAGAAAATATTGTAACGTTCATATTAAGCCTAATGTGACAGACATATGAACCGTGAGTTTGTTGGTAAACTTTTTATAAAACCGAGAGTTTTGTGAGTGGCCTAAAAAACCAACAGGAGAAAGACGGACTACAAAAAAATAAAAACTAAAATAAATTGAAAACGAAAATTAATAAAAAAACCAAAATAAATTAAAATATTAAACTAAAATAATATAAAATACTAATTTGGAAAATTTGGATATTGGCTTCGAAGCATTTTTAGAAATGCTTGGTTTTCGGCGTCTTTTGCGGTCTCTCTCGTCCCTTTCAGCTTCACGTTTCTCCATGTCTTTAAATTTTCTCTTTAGTTCCGCAATCTCGGCATCTTTTTCCTCCATTGCTTCATCTCTAAATGTGGTACTACGGTTTGAGGATCCAGGAAGAAAAAAATGCGACATGTTTCCGAAACCGAAGACCCTTCCTTTCTTCTTCGGAGCTTCCTAAATTTTTTTATAAACAATATTAATAGACATAGAAAATATAATACTTAAACCATAACCAAATTTTATAACTTACCTGCAAGACAACATCATATTGAGTTTCGATGGGGAGAGACTCGCCTTCTAGAGTGCCTTGGGTAACGCGTTCTTCGGCGAACCGCCTCTCAGAAGCCTCGATCAACTCTCGAGCCACATGATCTTGAATCTCTCATGTTTTCTTGTTTGTGTGCATGGCTCGAAGGATCTCTACAGGACCGGGATGAACACCATTGTTTTGTGTTGTCTAAATGAAAAGAAATAAAAAACCTAATAGATAAAAGCTAAAGTAATTTGCAAGTTTCAATAGATGAAAACATACCATCCTCTCTTCAAGAGTCATGGTACTCATGGCACCATTGTTATGTGTAGATGGCCCTTTACCGCCTCGAGTACTGTTCCGGTTCGTCGAGTGTTTCTTTGAATCATCAATCGTTGTTTCTTCTTGCCAATACTTGACGAGGTCTAGAAAAATCAACTCGGGACACTTGTTGTATCTCTTACCCATTTTAACCAATGTTCTTTCCATATGTTCATGTGTCGACTAAATTGTTTGGTTGCTTCTTTTTCAAAGGCTGCTCGAACCGCTCCCGTTTGTGCATGTAGCCAATTGAATTCATGCTAAAAATTTGTAATAAAAATTGTTAACTTACTTGGGAAACCATTATATTAATAGTAGTTGTTTAAAAAGCGAAAGATTACAACAAATTGTCGCAACCACATTTCACGGTCTTGAGAGGGCATACTTGCGAAAGTAGTGTATGGTTTGGTAAGTACGTCATGGATACACCTCAAGATCAATTTACTAATTCCATTCGCCGAGAATCCGAACCAAGTAATCCCGGCCAAGTTGCGTCGTAGAGTGTGCATCTTCATTGATTCGCGATTAGGCCGTGATACATAATCCTCGATAGACATTTGGGAAGGTAATTACGTTTCGGGAACACGGTCTTGATCTGTTGCGGTACTTACGGACGACATCGATGAACCCGAGCCCGAGAATCGATTGTAATCATCCCTGTTATATAATCACATCATATGTTACGAAAGAGGTACTAATATAAACTCATGTCCAATTATTAATCATAATATATACAAAAAATATGTATCAAAAATGAAAAATTAAAATTTTAACGAGAAAAAACTTTGACTTCAAAATTATGTCTATGAACTATTAAACTAATCAATGGTCTATTCAATTAAATTTGTATATTAACCCTAAGATCTATAGCCAAAATCAATATTCACTATTTATCAACTTCGCCTCGCGAAATAGTAACAAAATCATCGCTAATGCACACAATAATATACACACAAAATCAGTGAGAAAGTTAGCCACATTCTTTCAAAATCATCAAATGATTGTTAAATAGATTTATATTAGCCAAATCAAAAATCAATTCAACATTATTCACTGTTCTTTTAGCTTCGTCACACTAATATGTACAATCTCTCCCAATAATTTGTAGATTTCTGATATTTTCTCAGATTCATTTTTCCCGAGAAACTAATCTAAAATCGCTAAGAAAGTAAACACAATCAGATACATCGCAATAAAGAGACTAGACAAAATAACAAATCAACGCATTAGACACAATTTCTCCCAAAAATCCCTAGTTTTCTAAGATTTTCTCAGATTCGTTTTCCCGAGAAAACAAATCAAAATCGATGAGAAAGCAAACACAAACATCGCTCACGAGAGAGAGAAGAGACAAATAAAATTCATAGCAAGAGCCTTTCATATCTAGAACTTACATGTTATTAAGGAGAAGACAAGATGATGAAATTTGATGGAGTATTCCTTTGAAATCTTGAAATCTTGAAATCTTCAGAATCGCACAAATATCACAACAAACCGTAATAAAACTTAGGGGTTTTTGTGAATTTTGTTCGCTGGAGAAAGAGAGGAAGGGTTTTTTATAGAGTTAATTAGTGTTTTGAGTACATTTTAAAATATAATTTGTCAATTGGGTGATTTTGATGTAGTAATTAAATTTTAGGTAATTTTGTTTGATTTTCGTATTTAAAATGACAAATTTACCCTTATTCACATAACTTATTCACAAAAATCATTCACATAAAATCGTTCACATAGATCGTTCGCGGGAGGTCATTCACGATTCACCATTCACATGGATTATTCACGAATATTATTCGTCATTCACTTGTATTATTTATCATTCACAAAGATCATTGATCATTCGATAGAGACAATTCATCATTCACAACGATCATTCACTCAAAATCATTCACAGAATACCATTCACAGATAATCATTCACCAGATTTGACAATTTTGAAATTAAGGGTAAAATTATAATTTGATACGCAAAAATCACCGTTTAGCAAATTAATATAAAAATCACCCAATTAGCAAATTTATATATCAAAATATACCTCTTTTGTCAATTTTCTTTTTTTATATCCCACAAAACCAAGGGCATTAAGACGGATTTATCCGTCGGTTTAAAGCGAAATAAATTGGCAGGATCCCAAAATATTTCAGCTATAAAATCGCGCCAACAAAATTACACATCGTGATAAACCCGTCGGAAAATACCAACGAGATTTTGACGGGGATTCCTCTGTTGTCACACTTCTGTCGGAAAGTTCCTATTTTCTAATTCTTTTTAAGTTTCTTTTTACTTTACTCGGTTTGATTTTCGTACTATATAATTAAAATTCTTAATTTATTTCTAAAAATATTTGTTTTTGTAGCTCATATGTAATTGATGCCTACGAACTACTAGCTATATGGTTTTCTTGTTAATATATAGGAAAAAAGATTATACAAAATAAATTTGACAAGAAAAACAATTTATTTTCTCTTATTTTTATGAAAGTTAATTAAATTCCCATTACAATATAATCCTTAATTTATGGGATTGATATTTTTAATTTCAATAACATTGGCAATTTCTGACGGGGTTGTCACGTATACTTATTTTCCGGGTTATTATATCCGACGAAATTATAATGTCTTTAGTGTTTAGGGAATCAAAATTTTAGTAACTAGAATTATTGACAGATTCTTAGTAAGTTGTCCCAATTTTGTCGGTTTTTTTAAATTATTTGTGTCAAAATATTGACAAAATTAGATTTAAGAGTTTATAACTTACAATTTAGGAGTTTTTATGAGTTTTTTTTCCCAAAAATAGAAATATATAACAAGAGTATGTCTTAGTATATATATATTAAAGTTTACAAATTCAACAAATTTACAAATTCCTAAAAATTTATTTTAGTATGTCATGTATATTATCAATTACTTTAGATGAAATTGTTGTGGTTTATATTTTTCATTAAAATACTTTGAAAATGCTTAGATCGTAGCAAATACTCTACAAAACACTAGTAAAATAATATTATGATTGATTACTAACTAATTTTTTGCGAAATCGAAACCCTAAACCCTATTTTCGGAACGACAACATATTCTGTTGGAAATTCGTCTTAAAAAATAGTGACAAATTTTAGACAGAAATCCAAAAATAGCAATCCGAAAAACGAGTTTGTATAATCCGTACGTACTATTATCTGTATATTCTGTACTTAAAGTACAACTTGTCTAAATCCTGTCTAAAATTTAAAACAATTTTTAGATGGAGAACCATACATTTAAGAGTTTAGAACTTACGATATAGGATTTTATATGAGTTCTTTCTTTCAAAAATAAGGAAATATAAAGGAATAAGTATCTGATTATTAACTTATTTTTTGCGAAACCAAAATCCCAAAATCTATTATAAAATTTAGAATATTTTCTCTTTTTTTCTTTGGAAATAATCTATTGGAAATCTGTCTTATAAATATTGACAATTTTTTGAGGGACTATAGGTAGACCGTCAAAAATCTATGTTAAATTTTCGAAATTTTCTTTTTTTTAACACATTATTAAATACAAAATTTAGGTTTACGGAAAAACATAAAAATTGCAGATTCATAATATATGTATGTTTGTTCAAATTATATATTAAGATGAAAATATATAAATTATTATCTATCTGAATCAGATGAAAGAGAATCATAATCATTCTCAAATTCTCCCACAGATTCTTCGGAATCATTATGCAAGAGAGCATCTACATCTCCAGAATTCACAATATCGGCAACAAGATCAACATCTTCAGAAGGTTCCACAAGAACAGGCGTTGTAACACTTGTGCTAGGCTGCAATGGATCATCTGTTTCTGGAACTCCTACTATTACACCTCTTGGAACTATCCGTGTAACTGTGATCCAAGGATCATTCTTGTTAGTAATTCGCGGATAACTCAAGTATGTCACCTAAGACACAAAACATAAATAATAAAGATCAATCATGTAAATATGTGGATCACTAACTCGTGTATAGCATGGTTTTAATTTGTACCTGGTCGACTTGTGTTGCAAGGATGAAGGGGTCATAAGATGCAAGTCTTCTTCTCAAATTTAAAGATGTAACACCAAATCTACACTTTCATGCCCACCCCATATTTTATATCATACCAGTAAAAAAAAAACACCACACATCTCAAGTTTAACATTCTTTGAGAATGCCATAATACACGTCATCACCAGCTCTAGACGATACACCATTATAAGAAGTAGACCCGATACCACCAACATTGGCGACTCTGAAAGCATATCCTCTAGTACAATATCGCGGGTACGCAATTGCGTTCAAAATAGGTCTCTTGTACAAACCTCATTGAGACACTTATAAGTACTCATGTTGCATGAAACTTGGTTTAGAGTCCAAGAAAGGCGGTGTTAGATGTTTTATAAGTTCGTGAAACTTCTACAAATTCCATTGGGGAACTTATAAGCACTCATGTTGCATGAAACTTGGTTAAGAGTCCTAGAAACGCGTTGTTAGATGTTTAATAAGTTCGACAAAGTTGTACAAAGCTCATTGAGACACTTGTAAGCACTCATGTTGCATGAAACTTAGTTTATAATCTTAATAACGTGTTGTTAGATGTTTCATTTGTTCGTGAAACTTGTACAAAGATCATTGAGAAACTTATACGCACTCATGTTGCATGAAACTTGGTTTAGAGTCTTAGAAACGCGTTGTTAGATGTTTCATAAGTTCGTGAAACTTGTAAAAAGCTCATTGAGAAACTTATAACCACTCATGTTGCATCAAACTTGGTTTAGAGTTCTAGAAACGCGTTGTTAGATGTTGAATAAGTTCGTCAAACTTTTACAAAGCTCATTGAGACACTTATACTAGCTCATGTTGCATGAAACTTGGTTTAGAGTCCTAGAAACGCGTTGTTAGATGTTTCATAAGTTCGTGAACTTTTTTCAAGACATTTATAAGCACTCAAGTTGCATAAAATTTGGTTTAGAGTCCTAGAAACTCGTTGTTAGATGTTTCATAAGTTCGTCAAACTTGTATAAAATCTCATTGAGAAACTTATAGGCACTCATGATGTATGAAACTTGGTTTAGAGTCCTAGAAACGCGTTGTTAGATGTTTCATAAGTTCGTCAAACTTGTACTAAGCTCATTGAGACACTTACAAGCACTCATGTTGCATGAAACTTGGTTTAAAATCCTAGAAACGCGTTGTTAAATGTTTAATAAGTTCGTAAAACTTGTACAAAGCTCATTGAGACACTTATAAACACTCATATTGCATGAAACGTGGTTTAGAGTCATAGAAACGTGTTGTTAGATGTTTCATAAGTTCGTCAAACTTGTATAAAATCTCATTGAGAAATTTATATGCACTCATGATGTATGAAACTTGGTTTAGAGTCCTAGAAACGCGTTGTTAGATGTTTTATAAGTTCTTCAAACTTGTAAAAAGCTCATTGAGACACTTATAAGCACCTAGGTTACATGAAACTTGGTTTAGACTCCTTGAAACGCATTGTTAGATGTTTCATAAGTTCGTCAAACTTGTACAAAGCTCATTGGGACACTTATAAGCACTCATGTTGCATGAAACTTGGTTTAGAGTCCTAGAAACGTGTTGTTAGATGTTTCATAAGTTCGTAAAACTTTGTATAAAGCTCATTGAGACACTTATAAAACCTCATGTTGCATAAAACTTGGTTTAGAATCCAAGAAAAGCGGTGTTAGATGTTTCACAAATTCGTGAAACTTTTACAAATCTCATTGAGACACTTAGAATAAGCACTCATGTGGCATGAAACTTGGCTAAGAGTCCTAGAAACGCGTTGTTAGATGTTTTATAAGTTCGTGAAACTTGTATAAATCTCATTGAGAAACTTATATGCACTCATGATGTAAGAAACTTGGTTTAGAGTCCTAGAAACGCGTTGTTAGCAGTTTCATAAGTTCGTCAAACTTTTACAAAGCTCATTGAGACACTTATAAGCACTCATGTTGAATGAAACTTTGTTTAGAGTCCTCAAAACGCGTTGTTAGATGTTTCGTAAGTTCGTCAAACTTGTACAAATCTCATTGAGACACTTATAAGCACTCATGTTGCATGAAACTTGGCTAAGAGTTTTAAAAACGCGTTGTTATATGTTTCATAAGTTCGCGAAACTTGTACAAAGCTCATTAAGACACTTATAAGCACTCATGTTGCATGAAACTTGGTTTAGAGTCCTAGAAACGCGTTGTTAGATGTTTCGTAAGTTCGCGAAACTTGTTCAAAAGCTCATTGAGGAACTTATAAGAACTTATGTTCGATGAAACTTGGTTTAGAGTCCTAGAAACCCGTTGTTAGAGGTTTCATAAGTTCGTCAAACTTGTATAAAATCTCATTTAGAAACTTATAAGCACTCATGATGTATAAAACTTGGTTTAGAGTCCTAGAAACGCGTTGTTAGATGTTTTATAAGTTCTTCAAACTTGTAAAAAGTTCATTGAGACACTTATAAGCACCTAGGTTACATGAAAATTGGTTTAGAGTCCTAGAAACGCGTTGTTAGATGTTTCACAAGTTCGTCAAACTTGTACAAAGCTCATTGAGACACTTATAAGCACTTATGTTGCATGAAACTCGGTTTAGAGTCCTGGAAACGCGTTTATAGATGTTCATAAGTTCGTCAAACTTGTACAAAGCTCATTGAGACACTTATAAAACCTCATGTTGCATGAAACTTGGTTTAGAGTCCAAGAAAGGCGGTGTTAGATGTTTCACAAGTTCGTGAAACTTCTACAAATCCCATTGAGACACTTATAAGCACTCATGTGGCATGAAACTTGGCTAAGACTCCTAGAAACGTGTTGTTAGATGTTTCATAAGTTCGTGAAACTTGTATAAATCTCATTGAGAAACTTAAATGCACTCATGATGTATGAAACTTGGTTTAGAGTCCTAGAAACGCGTTGTTAGATGTTTCATAAGTTCGTCAAACTTGTGCAAAGCTTATTGAGACACTTATAAGGACTCATGTTGCATGAAACATGGTTTAGAAACCTAGAAACGCGTTGTTAAATCTTTCATAAGTTCTTGAAACTTGTACAAATCTCATTGAGACACTTATAAGCACTCATGTTGCACTCATGTTGCATGAAACTTGGTTTAGAGTCCTAGAAACGCGTTGTTAGATGTTTCGTAAGTTTGCGAAACTTGTACGAAGCTCATTGAGGAACTTATAAGCACTCATGTTGCATGAAACTTGGCTAAGAGTTTTAAAAACGCTTTGTTATATGTTTCATAAGTTCGCGAAAATTGTACAAAGCTCATTAAGACACTTATAAGCACTCATATTGCATGAAACTTAGTTTAGAGTCCTAGAAACGCGTTGTTAGATGTTTCGTAAGTTCGCGAAATTTGTTCAAAGCTCATTGAGGAAGTTATAATCACTCATGTTGGATGAAACTTGGTTTAGGGTCCTAGATACCCGTTGTTATATGTTTGATAAGTTCTTGAAACTTGTACAAAGTTCATTGAGACACTTATAATCACTCATGTTTCATAAAACTTGGTTTAGAATCATAGAAAGGCGTTGTTAGATGATTCAAGTTTGTAAAACTTGTACAAAGCTCATTGAGACACTTATAAACACTCATGTTGCATGAAACTTGGTTTACAATCCTAGAAACGCGTTGTTAGATGTTTCATAAGTTCGTCAAACTTGTACAAAGCTCACTGAGACACTTATAAGACCTATGTTGCATGAAACTTGGTTTAGAGTCCAATAAAGGCGGTGTTAGATGTTTCACAAATTCGTGAAACTTGTACAAATCCCATTGAGACACTTATAAGCACTCATGTGGCATGAAACTTGGCTAAGACTCCTAGAAACGTGTTGTTAGATGTTTCATAAGTTCGTGAAACTTGTATAAATCTCATTGAGAAACTTAAATGCACTCATGATGTATGAAACTTGGTTTAGATTCCTAGAAACGCGTTGTTAGATGTTTCATAAGTTCGTCAAACTTGTGCAAAGCTTATTGAGACACTTATAAGGACTCATGTTGCATGAAACATGGTTTAGAAACCTAGAAACGCGTTGTTAAATCTTTCATAAGTTCTTGAAACTTGTACAAATCTCATTGAGACACTTATAAGCACTCATGTTGCATGAAACTTGGCTAAGAGTTCGAGAAACGCGTTGTTAGACGTTTCATAAGTTCGTAAAACTTGTACAAATCTCATTGAGGAATTTATAAGCACTCATGTTGCATGAAACTTGGTTTAGAGTCCTAGAAACGCGTTGTTAGATGTTTCGTAAGTTTTCGAAACTTGTACAAAGCTCATTGAGGAACTTATAAGCACTCATATTGCATGAAACTTGGCTAAGAGTTTTAAAAACGCATTGTTATATGTTACATAAGTTCGCGAAACTTGTACAAAGCTCATTAAGACACTTATAGGCACTCATGTTGCATGAAACTTAGTTTAGAGTCCTAGAAACACGTTGTTAGATGTTTCGTAAGTTCGCGAAATTTTTTCAAAGCTCATTGAGGAACTTATAATCACTCATGTTGGATGAAACTTGGTTTAGGGTCCTAGAAACCCATTGTTATATGTTTGATAAGTTCTTGAAACTTGTACAAAGTTCATTGAGACACTTATAATCACTCATGTTTCATGAAACTTGGTTTAGAATCATAGAAAGGCGTTGTTAGATGATTCATAAGTTTGTCAAACTTGTACAAAGCTCATTGAGACACTTATAAACACTCATGTTGCATGAAACTTGGTTTAGAATCCTAGAAACGCGTTGTTAGATGTTTCATTAGTTCGTGAAACTTTTACAAAGCTCATTGAGGAAGTTATTAAGAGTCCTAGAAACCACGTTTTTGATGTTTCATAAGTTCGTCAAACAAAGCTCATTGAGGAACTTATAAGAACTCATGTTGCATGAAACTTGATTTAGAGTCCTAGAAACTGGTTGTTAGATGTTTCATAAGTTCATCAAACTTGTACAAAGCTCATTATGACACTTATAATTACTCATGTTTCATGAAACTTGGTTAAGAATCCTAGAAACGAGTTGTTAGATGTTTCATACATTCGTGAAACTTGTAAATAGCTCATTGAGACACTTATAAGTACTCATGTTCATGAAACATGGTTTAGAGTCTAAGAAAGGCGGTGTTAGATGTTTTATAAGTTCTTCAAACTTGTACAAAGCTCATTGAGACACTTATAAGCACTCATGTTGCATGAAACTTAGTTTAGAGTCCTCGAAACGCGTTGTTAGATGTTTCATAAGTTCGTGAAACTTGTACAAATCTCATTGAGGAACTTATAAGCACTCATGTTGCATGAAACTTGGTTTAAAGTCTTAAAAACGCGTTGTTAGATGTTTCATAAGTTCGCGAAACTTGTACAAAGCTCATTGAGGAACTTATAAGCACTCATTTTGGATGAAACTTGGTTTAGAGTACTAGAAACCCATTGTTATAGGTTTTATAAGTTCTTGAAACTTGTACAAAGCTTATTGAGACACTTATAAGCACTCATGTTGCATGAAACATGGTTTAGAATCCTAGAAACGCGTTGATAAATGTTTCATAAGTTCTTGAAACTTGTACAAATCTCATTGAGACACTTATAAGCACTCATGTTGCATGAAACTTGACTAAGAGTTCGAGAAACGCGTTGTTAGACGTTTCATAAGTTCGTAAAACTTGTACAAATCTAATTGAGGAATTTATAAGCACTCATGTTGCATGAAAGTTGGTTTAGAGTCCTAGAAACGCGTTGTTAGATGTTTCGTAAGTTTGCGAAACTTGTACAAAGCTCATTGAGGAACTTATAAGCACTCATGTTGCATGAAACTTGGCTAAGAGTTTTAAAAACGCTTTGTTATATGTTTCATAAGTTCGCGAAAATTGTACAAAGCTCATTAAGACACTTATAAGCACTCATATTGCATGAAACTTAGTTTAGAGTCCTAGAAACGCGTTGTTAGATGTTTCGTAAGTTCGCGAAATTTGTTCAAAGCTCATTGAGGAAGTTATAATCACTCATGTTGGATGAAACTTGGTTTAGGGTCCTAGATACCCGTTGTTATATGTTTGATAAGTTCTTGAAACTTGTACAAAGTTCATTGAGACACTTATAATCACTCATGTTTCATAAAACTTGGTTTAGAATCATAGAAAGGCGTTGTTAGATGATTCAAGTTTGTAAAACTTGTACAAAGCTCATTGAGACACTTATAAACACTCATGTTGCATGAAACTTGGTTTACAATCCTAGAAACGCGTTGTTAGATGTTTCATAAGTTCGTCAAACTTGTACAAAGCTCATGAGACACTTATAAGACCTATGTTGCATGAAACTTGGTTTAGAGTCCAATAAAGGCGGTGTTAGATGTTTCACAAATTCGTGAAACTTGTACAAATCCCATTGAGACACTTATAAGCACTCATGTGGCATGAAACTTGGCTAAGACTCCTAGAAACGTGTTGTTAGATGTTTCATAAGTTCGTGAAACTTGTATAAATCTCATTGAGAAACTTAAATGCACTCATGATGTATGAAACTTGGTTTAGATTCCTAGAAACGCGTTGTTAGATGTTTCATAAGTTCGTCAAACTTGTGCAAAGCTTATTGAGACACTTATAAGGACTCATGTTGCATGAAACATGGTTTAGAAACCTAGAAACGCGTTGTTAAATCTTTCATAAGTTCTTGAAACTTGTACAAATCTCATTGAGACACTTATAAGCACTCATGTTGCATGAAACTTGGCTAAGAGTTCGAGAAACGCGTTGTTACACGTTTCATAAGTTCGTAAAACTTGTACAAATCTCATTGAGGAATTTATAAGCACTCATGTTGCATGAAACTTGGTTTAGAGTCCTAGAAACGCGTTGTTAGATGTTTCGTAAGTTTTCGAAACTTGTACAAAGCTTATTGAGGAACTTATAAGCACTCATATTGCATGAAACTTGGCTAAGAGTTTTAAAAACGCATTGTTATATGTTACATAAGTTCGCGAAACTTGTACAAAGCTCATTAAGACACTTATAGGCACTCATGTTGCATGAAACTTAGTTTAGAGTCCTAGAAACACGTTGTTAGATGTTTCGTAAGTTCGCGAAATTTTTTCAAAGCTCATTGAGGAACTTATAATCACTCATGTTGGATGAAACTTCGTTTAGGGTCCTAGAAACCCATTGTTATATGTATGATAAGTTCTTGAAACTTGTACAAAGTTCATTGAGACACTTATAATCACTCATGTTTCATGAAACTTGGTTTAGAATCATAGAAAGGCGTTGTTAGATGATTCATAAGTTTGTCAAACTTGTACAAAGCTCATTGAGACACTTATAAACACTCATGTTGCATGAAACTTGGTTTAGAATCCTAGAAACGCGTTGTTAGATGTTTCATTAGTTCGTGAAACTTTTACAAAGCTCATTGAGGAAGTTATTAAGAGTCCTAGAAACCACGTTTTTTGATGTTTCATAAGTTCGTCAAACAAAGCTCATTGAGGAACTTATAAGAACTCATGTTGCATGAAACTTGATTTAGAGTCCTAGAAAGCTGGTTGTTAGATGTTTCATAAGTTCATCAAACTTGTACAAAGCTCATTATGACACTTATAATTACTCATGTTTCATGAAACTTGGTTAAGAATCCTAGAAACGAGTTGTTAGATGTTTCATACATTCGTGAAACTTGTAAATAGCTCATTGAGACACTTATAAGTATTCATGTTCATGAAACATGGTTTAGAGTCTAAGAAATGCGGTGTTAGATGTTTTATAAGTTCTTCAAACTTGTACAAAGCTCATTGAGACACTTATAAGCACTCATGTTGCATGAAACTTAGTTTAGAGTCCTCGAAACGCGTTGTTAGATGTTTCATAAGTTCGTGAAACTTGTACAAATCTCATTGAGGAACTTATAAGCACTCATGTTGCATGAAACTTGGTTTAAAGTCTTAAAAACGCGTTGTTAGATGTTTCATAAGTTCGCGAAACTTGTACAAAGCTCATTGAGGAACTTATAAGCACTCATTTTGGATGAAACTTGGTTTAGAGTACTAGAAACCCATTGTTATATGTTTTATAAGTTCTTGAAACTTGTACAAAGCTTATTGAGACACTTATAAGCACTCATGTTGCATGAAACATGGTTTAGAATCCTAGAAACGCGTTGATAAATGTTTCATAAGTTCTTGAAACTTGTACAAATCTCATTGAGACACTTATAAGCACTCATGTTGCATGAAACTTGGCTAAGAGTTCGAGAAACGCGTTGTTAGACGTTTCATAAGTTCGTAAAACTTGTACAAATCTAATTGAGGAATTTATAAGCACTCATGTTGCATGAAACTTGGTTTAGAGTCCTAGAAACGCGTTGTTAGATGTTTCGTAAGTTTGCGAAACTTGTACAAAGCTCATTGAGGAACTTATAAGCACTCATGTTGCATGAAACTTGGCTAAGAGTTTTAAAAACGCTTTGTTATATGTTTCATAAGTTCGCGAAAATTGTACAAAGCTCATTAAGACACTTATAAGCACTCATATTGCATGAAACTTAGTTTAGAGTCCTAGAAACGCGTTGTTAGATGTTTCGTAAGTTCGCGAAATTTGTTCAAAGCTCATTGAGGAAGTTATAATCACTCATGTTGGATGAAACTTGGTTTAGGGTCCTAGATACCCGTTGTTATATGTTTGATAAGTTCTTGAAACTTGTACAAAGTTCATTGAGACACTTATAATCACTCATGTTTCATAAAACTTGGTTTAGAATCATAGAAAGGCGTTGTTAGATGATTCAAGTTTGTAAAACTTGTACAAAGCTCATTGAGACACTTATAAACACTCATGTTGCATGAAACTTGGTTTACAATCCTAGAAACGCGTTGTTAGATGTTTCATAAGTTCGTCAAACTTGTACAAAGCTCACTGAGACACTTATAAGACCTATGTTGCATGAAACTTGGTTTAGAGTCCAATAAAGGCGGTGTTAGATGTTTCACAAATTCGTGAAACTTGTACAAATCCCATTGAGACACTTATAAGCACTCATGTGGCATGAAACTTGGCTAAGACTCCTAGAAACGTGTTGTTAGATGTTTCATAAGTTCGTGAAACTTGTATAAATCTCATTGAGAAACTTAAATGCACTCATGATGTATGAAACTTGGTTTAGATTCCTAGAAACGCGTTGTTAGATGTTTCATAAGTTCGTCAAACTTGTGCAAAGCTTATTGAGACACTTATAAGGACTCATGTTGCATGAAACATGGTTTAGAAACCTAGAAACGCGTTGTTAAATCTTTCATAAGTTCTTGAAACTTGTACAAATCTCATTGAGACACTTATAAGCACTCATGTTGCATGAAACTTGGCTAAGAGTTCGAGAAACGCGTTGTTAGACGTTTCATAAGTTCGTAAAACTTGTACAAATCTCATTGAGGAATTTATAAGCACTCATGTTGCATGAAACTTGGTTTAGAGTCCTAGAAACGCGTTGTTAGATGTTTCGTAAGTTTTCGAAACTTGTACAAAGCTCATTGAGGAACTTATAAGCACTCATATTGCATGAAACTTGGCTAAGAGTTTTAAAAACGCATTGTTATATGTTACATAAGTTCGCGAAACTTGTACAAAGCTCATTAAGACACTTATAGGCACTCATGTTGCATGAAACTTAGTTTAGAGTCCTAGAAACACGTTGTTAGATGTTTCGTAAGTTCGCGAAATTTTTTCAAAGCTCATTGAGGAACTTATAATCACTCATGTTGGATGAAACTTGGTTTAGGGTCCTAGAAACCCATTGTTATATGTTTGATAAGTTCTTAAAACTTGTACAAAGTTCATTGAGACACTTATAATCACTCATGTTTCATGAAACTTGGTTTAGAATCATAGAAAGGCGTTGTTAGATGATTCATAAGTTTGTCAAACTTGTACAAAGCTCATTGAGACACTTATAAACACTCATGTTGCATGAAACTTGGTTTAGAATCCTAGAAACGCGTTGTTAGATGTTTCATTAGTTCGTGAAACTTTTACAAAGCTCATTGAGGAAGTTATTAAGAGTCCTAGAAACCACGTTTTTTGATGTTTCATAAGTTCGTCAAACAAAGCTCATTGAGGAACTTATAAGAACTCATGTTGCATGAAACTTGATTTAGAGTCCTAGAAACTGGTTGTTAGATGTTTCATAAGTTCATCAAACTTGTACAAAGCTCATTATGACACTTATAATTACTCATGTTTCATGAAACTTGGTTAAGAATCCTAGAAACGAGTTGTTAGATGTTTCATACATTCGTGAAACTTGTAAATAGCTCATTGAGACACTTATAAGTACTCATGTTCATGAAACATGGTTTAGAGTCTAAGAAAGGCGGTGTTAGATGTTTTATAAGTTCTTCAAACTTGTACAAAGCTCATTGAGACACTTATAAGCACTCATGTTGCATGAAACTTAGTTTAGAGTCCTCGAAACGCGTTGTTAGATGTTTCATAAGTTCGTGAAACTTGTACAAATCTCATTGAGGAACTTATAAGCACTCATGTTGCATGAAACTTGGTTTAAAGTCTTAAAAACGCGTTGTTAGATGTTTCATAAGTTCGCGAAACTTGTACAAAGCTCATTGAGGAACTTATAAGCACTCATTTTGGATGAAACTTGGTTTAGAGTACTAGAAACCCATTGTTATATGTTTTATAAGTTCTTGAAACTTGTACAAAGCTTATTGAGACACTTATAAGCACTCATGTTGCATGAAACATGGTTTAGAATCCTAGAAACGCGTTGATAAATGTTTCATAAGTTCTTGAAACTTGTACAAATCTCATTGAGACACTTATAAGCACTCATGTTGCATGAAACTTGGCTAAGAGTTCGAGAAACGCGTTGTTAGACGTTTCATAAGTTCGTAAAACTTGTACAAATCTAATTGAGGAATTTATAAGCACTCATGTTGCATGAAACTTGGTTTAGAGTCCTAGAAACGCGTTGTTAGATGTTTCGTAAGTTTGCGAAACTTGTACAAAGCTCATTGAGGAACTTATAAGCACTCATGTTGCATGAAACTTGGCTAAGAGTTTTAAAAACGCTTTGTTATATGTTTCATAAGTTCGCAAAAATTGTACAAAGCTCATTAAGACACTTATAAGCACTCATATTGCATGAAACTTAGTTTAGAGTCCTAGAAACGCGTTGTTAGATGTTTCGTAAGTTCGCGAAATTTGTTCAAAGCTCATTGAGGAAGTTATAATCACTCATGTTGGATGAAACTTGGTTTAGGGTCCTAGATACCCGTTGTTATATGTTTGATAAGTTCTTGAAACTTGTACAAAGTTCATTGAGACACTTATAATCACTCATGTTTCATAAAACTTGGTTTAGAATCATAGAAAGGCGTTGTTAGATGATTCAAGTTTGTAAAACTTGTACAAAGCTCATTGAGACACTTATAAACACTCATGTTGCATGAAACTTGGTTTACAATCCTAGAAACGCGTTGTTAGATGTTTCATTAGTTCGTCAAACTTTTACAAAACCATTTGGGAACTTATAAGCACTGATGTTTCATGAAACTTGATTAAGAGTCCTAGAAACCACATTTTTTGATGTTTCATAAGTTCGTCAAACAAAGCTCATTGAGGAACTAATACGAACTCATGTTGCATGAAATTTGATTTAGAGTCCTAGAAACTGGTTGTTAGATGTTTCATAAGTTCATCAAACTTATACAAAGCTCATTATGACACTTATAATCACTCATGTTTCATGAAACTTGGTTAAGAATCCTAGAAACGAGTTGTTAGATGTTTCATACATACGTAAAACTTGTAAAAAGCTCATTGAGACACTTATAAGTTTCATGTTGCATGAAACTTGGTTTAGAGTCTAAGAAAGGTGGTGTTAGATGTTTCATAAGTTCGTGAAACTTGTACAAAGCTCATTGAGACACTTATAAGCACTCATGTTGCATGGAACTTGGTTAAGAGTCCTACAAACGCGTTCTTAGATGTTTTATAAGTTCGTGAAACTTGTACAAATCCAATTGAGTAACTTATAAGCACTCATCTTGATGTTTCATAAGTTCGTCAAACAAAGCTCATTGAGACACTTATAAGCACTCATGTTGCATGAAACTTAGTTTAGAGTCCTCGAAACGCGTTGTTAGATGTTTCATAAGTTCGTGAAACTTGTACAAATCTCATTGAGGAACTTATAAGCACTCATGTTGCATGAAACTTGGGTTAAAGTCTTAAAAACACGTTGTTAGATGTTTCATAAGTTCGCGAAACTTGTACAAAGCTCATTGAGGAACTTATAAGCACTCATGTTGGATGAAACTTGGTTTAGAGTACTAGAAACCCATTGTTATATGTTTGATAAGTTCTTGAAACTTGTACAAATTTCATTGAGACACTTATAATCACTCATGTTTCATGAAACTTGGTTTAGAGTCATAGAAAGGCGTTGTTAGATGTTTCATAAGTTTTTCAAACTTGTACAAAGCTCATTGAGACACTTATAAGCACTCATGTTGCATGAAACTTGGTTTAGAGTCCTAGAAACGCGTTGTTAGATGTTTCATTAGTTCGTGAAAATTTTACAAAACTCAATGAGGAACTTATAAGCACTGATGTTTCATGAAACTTGATTAAGAATCCTAGAAACCACGTTGTTTGATGTTTCATAAGTCAGTCAAACTTTAACAAAGCTCATTGAGGAACTTATAAGAACTCATTTTGCATGAAACTCAATTTAGAGTCCTAGAAACGCGTTGTTATATGTTTCATAAGTTCGTCAAACATGTACAAAGCTCATTAAGACACTTATAATCACTCATGTTTCATTAAACTTGGTTAAGGATCCTAGAAACGAATTGTTAGAATTTTCATACGTTCGTGAAACTTGTAAAAAGCTCATTGAGACACTTATAAGTACTCATGTTGCATAAAACTTGGTTTAGAGTCCAAGAAAGGCGGTGTTTGATGTTTCATAAGTTCTTGAAACTTGTACAACGCTCATCGAGACACTTATAAGCACTCATGTTGCATGAAACTTGGTTAAGAGTCCTAGAAACGCGTTCTTAGATGTTTTATAAGTTCGTGAAACTTCTACAAATCCCATTGAGGAACTTATAAGCACTCATGTTGCATGAAACTTGGATTAGAGTCCTAGAAACGCGTTGTTAGATGTTTCATAAGTTCGTCAAACTTGTACAAAACTCATTGAGACACTTGTAAGCACTCATGTTGCATGAAACTTAATTTAGAGTCTTAATAACGCGTTGTTAAATGTTTCATTAGTTTGCGAAAATTGTACAGAGATCATTGTGGAACTTATACGCACTCACGTTGCATGAAACTTGGTTTAGAGTCCTAGAAACGCGTTGTTAGATGTTTCATAAGTTCGTCAAACTTGTATAAAATCTCATTGAGAAACTTATAAGCACTCATGATGTATGAAACTTGGTTTAGAGTCCTTGAAACGCATTGTTAGATGTTTCATAAGTTCGTCAAACGTGTAAAAAGCTCATTGAGACACTTATAAGCACCTAGGTTTCATGAAACTTGGTTTAGAGTCCTAGGAACGCGTTGTTAGATGTTTCACAAGTTCGTCAAACTTGTACAAAGCTCATTGAGACACTTATAAGCACTCATGTTGCATGAAACTTGGTTTAGAGTCCAAGAAAGGCGGTGTTAGTTGTTTCACAAGTTCGTGAAACTTGTACAAATCTCATTGAGACACTTATAAGCACTCATGTTGCATGAAACTTTGCTAAGAGTCCTAGAAACGCGTTGGTAGATGTTTCATAAGTTAGTGAAACTTGTACAAATCTCATTGAAATAATTATATGCACTCATGATGTATGAAACTTGGTTTAGATTCCTAGAAACGCGTTGTTAGATGTTTCATAAGTTCGTCAAACTTGTACAAAGCTCATAGAGACACTTATAAGTACTCATGTTGCATGAAACTTGGTTTAGAGTCCTAGAAACGCGTCGTTAGATGTTTCATAAGTTCGTGAAACTTGTACAAAGCTCATTGAGACACTTATAAGCACTCATAATGTATGAAACTTGGTTTAGAGTACTAGAAACGCGTTGTTAGAGGTTTCATAAGTTCGTCAAACTCTTACAAAGTTCATTGAGACACTTATAAGCAACCATGTTGCATGAAACTTGGTTTAGAGTCCTCAAAACGCGTTGTTAGATGTTTCGTAAGTTCGTCAAACTTGTACAAATCTCATTGAGACACTTATAAGCACTCATGTTGCATGAAACTTGGCTAAGAGTTTTAAAAACGTGTTGTTATATGTTTCATAAGTTTGCGAAACTTGTACAAAGCTCATTAAGACGCTTATAAGCACTCATGTTGCATGAAACTTGGTTTAGAGTCCTAGAAACGCGTTGTTAGATGTTTCGTAAGTTCGCGAAACTTGTTCAAAGCTCATTGAGTAACTTATAAGCACTCATGTTGGATGAAACTTGGCTAAGAGTTTTAAAAATGCATTGTTATATGTTTCATTAATTCTCGAAACTTGTACAAAGCTCATTAAGACACTTATAAGCACTCATGTTGCATGAAACTTAGTTTAGAGTCCTAGAAACGCGTTGTTAGATGTTTCGTAAGTTCGTGATACTTGTTCAAAGCTCATTGAGAAACTTATAAGCACTCATGTTGGATGAAACTTGGTTTAGGGTCCTAGAAACTCGTTGTTATATGTTTGATAAGTTTTTGAAACTTGTACAAAGTTCATTGAGACACCTATAATCACTCATGTTTCATGAAACTTGGTTTAGAATCATAGAAAGGCGTTGTTAGATGTTTCATAAGTTTGTCAAACTTGTACAAAGCTCATTGAGACACTTATAAGCACTCATGTTGCATGAAACTTGGTTTAGAGCCCTAGAAATGGGTTGTTAGATGTTTCAATGAGTTCGTGAAACTTTTACAAAGCTCATTGAGGAACTTATAAGCACTGATGTTTCATGAAACTTGATTAAGAGTCCTAGAAACCACGTTTTTGATGTTTCATAAGTTCTTCAAACAAAGTTCATTGAGGAACTTATAAGAACTCATGTTGCATGAAACTTGATTTAGAGTCCTAGATACTCGTTGTTAGATGTTTCATAAGTTCATCAAACTTGTACAAAGCTCATTATGACACTTATAATCACTCATGTTTCATGAAACTTTGTTAAGAATCCTAGAAACGAGTTATTAGATGTTTCATACGTTCGTGAAATTTGTAAAAAGCTCATTGAGACACTTATAAGTACTCATGTTGCATGAAACTTGGTTTAGAGTCTAAGAAAGGCGGTGTTAGATGTTTCATAAGTTCGTGAAACTTGTACAAAGCTCATTGAGACACTTATAAGCACTCATGTTGCATGAAACTTGGTTAAGAGTCCTACAAACGCGTTCTTAGATGTTTTATAAGTTCGTGAAACTTGTACAAATCCAATTGAGGAACTTATAAGCACTCATGTTGAATGAAACTTTGTTTAGATTCCTAGAATCGCGTTGTTAGATGTTTTATAAGTTCTTCAAACTTGTACAAAGCTCATTGACACAATTGTAAGCACTCATGTTACATGAAACTTTGTTTAGAGTCTTAATAACGCGTTTTTAGATGTTTCATAAGTTCGTCAAACTTGAACAAAGCTCATTGATACACTTATAAGCACTCATGTTGCATGAAACTTAGTTTAGAGTCCTCGAAACGCGTTTCTTTGATGTTTCATAAGTTTGTGAAAGTTGTACAAATCTCATTGAGGAACTTATAAGCACTCATGTTGCATGAAACTTGGTTTAAAGTCTTAAAAACGCGTTGTTAGATGTTTCATAAGTTCGCGAAACTTGTACAAAGCTCATTGAGACACTTATAAGCACTCATGTTGCATGAAACTTTGTTAAGATTCCTAGAAACGCGTTCTTAGATGTTTTATAAGTTCGTGAAACTTGAAAAAATCCCATTGAGGATATTATCTTCGGCAAACTTAGCATACATTTATTAATGCATACATCTATAACCTAAAACGTCAATCTAAGTCCCGTAACGAGTTTCTGAATCTCGTAATGGATATTATCTTCGGGGAGCAAGTCTCTCACATAATCATTAATAGCATCCATACATTCCTCTGGAAGATTCCACTCTAGTTGTATCAACATCAATCTAGTTGCAGATGTCATAGGCGAATGACCATCTCGACATCCCTTATAGAGTGGTTTTTTGAGGCGTCTAGCATATCAAAAAATTGTTTCGCTGCTAAATTAGGCTCCTCATTAACCTCTTCACGTTGATCTAAACCAACAACATGGTCTCTTAACCTATCGTTAACCATCTGAACAACACCTTCACCAAAATCTATTCTCGTTCTATGTTCCTCTACTCTATTGGCGGGATAAGGTTCGCTAGTACTACCAATTTCTTGTCTTTCTCCATGTAAAAACCAAATTTTATAGCTAGCAAAAAAACCATTACGATACAAGTGAGTCCAAACTGCATCAAACTTGTACAAAGCTCATTGAGACACTTATAAGCACTCATGTTGCATGAAAATTTGTTTTGAGTCCTAGAAACGTGTTGTTAGATGTTTCATAAGTTTGTCAAACTTGTACAAAGCTCATTGAGACACTTATAAGACCTCATGTTACATGAAACATGGTTTCGAGTCCAAGAAAGGCGGTGTTAGATGTTTCACAAATTCGTGAAACTTGTACAAATCTCATTGAGACACTTATAAGCACTCATGTGGCATGAAACTTGGCTAAGAGTTCGAGAAACCCGTTGTTAGACGTTTCATAAGTTCGTAAAACTTGTACAAATCTCATTGAGTAATTTATAAGCACTCATGTTGCATGAAACTTGGTTTAGAATCATAGAAAGGCGTTGTTAGATGATTCATAAGTTTGTCAAACTTGTACAAAGCTCATTGAGACACTTATAAACACTCATGTTGCATGAAACTTGGTTTAGAATCCTAGAAACGCGTTGTTAGATGTTTCATTAGTTCGTGAAACTTTTACAAAGCTCATTGAGGAACTTATAATCACTGATGTTTCATGAAACTTGATTAAGAGTCCTAGAAACCACGTTTTTTGATGTTTCATAAGTTCGTCAAACAAAGCTCATTGAGAAACTTATAAGAACTCATGTTGCATGAAACTTGATTTAGAGTCCTAGAAACTGGTTGTTAGATGTTTCATAAGTTCATCAAACTTGTACAAAGCTCATTATGACACTTATAATTACTCATGTTTCACGAAACTTGGTTAAGAATCCTAGAAACGAGTTGTTAGATGTTTCATACATTCGTGAAACTTGTAAATAGCTCATTGAGACACTTATAAGTACTCATGTTCATGAAACATGGTTTAGAGTCTAAGAAAGGCGGTGTTAGATGTTTAATAAGTTCGTATAACTTGTACAAAGCTCATTGAGACACTTATAAGCACTCATGTTGCATGGAACATGGTTAAGAGTCCTACAAACGCGTTCTTAGATGTTTTATAAGTTCGTGAAACTTGTACAAATCCAATTGAGGAACTTATAAGCACTAATATTGAATGAAACTTGGTTTAGATTCCTAGAATCGCGTTGTTAGATGTTTTATAAGTTCTTCAAACTTGTAAAAAGCTCATTGAGACACTTATAAGCACTCATGTTGCATGAAACTTAGTTTAGAGTCCTCGAAACGCGTTGTTAGATGTTTCATAAGTTCGTGAAACTTGTACAAATCTCATTGAGGAACTTATAAGCACTCATGTTGCATGAAACTTGGGTTAAAGTCTTAAAAACGCGTTGTTAGATGTTTCATAAGTTCGCGAAACTTGTACAAAGCTCATTGAGGAACTTATAAGCACTCATGTTGGATGAAACTTGGTTTAGAGTACTAGAAACCCATTGTTATATGTTTGATAAGTTCTTGAAACTTATACAAATTTCATTGAGACAGTTATAATCACTCATGTTTCATGAAACTTGGTTTAGAGTCATAGAAAGGCGTTCTTAGATATTTCATAAGTTCGTCAAACTTGTACAAAGCTCATTCATACTTAGAAGCACTCATGTTGCATGAAACTTGGTTTAGAGTCCTAGAAACGCGTTGTTAGATGTTTCATTAGTTCGTGAAACTTTTACAAAGCTCATTGAGGAATTTATAAGCACTGATGTTTCATGAAACTTGATTAAGAGTCTTAGAAACCACGTTGTTTGATGTTTCATAAGTTTGTCAAACTTTAACAAAGCTCATTGAGGAACTTATAAGAACTCATGTTGCATGAAAATTGACTTAGAGTCCTAGAAACGTGTTGTTAGATGTTTCATAAGTTCGTCAAACTTGTACAAATCTCATTAAGGCACTTATAATCACTCATGTTTCATGAAGCTTGGTTAAGAATCCAAGAAACGAGTTGTTAGAAGTTTCATACATTCGTGAAACTTGTACAAAGCTCATTGAGACACTTATAAGTACTCATGTTGCATGAAACTTTGTTTAGAGTCCAGGAAAGGCGGTGTTAGATGTTTCATATGTTCGTGAAAATTGTACAAAGCTCATTGAGACACTTATAAGCACTCATGTTGCATGAAACTTTGTTAAGAGTCCTAGAAACGCGTTCTTAGATATTTTATAAGTTCGTGAAACTTGAACAAATCCCATTGAGGAACTAAAAAGTACTCATTATGCATGAAACTTGGTTTAGAGTCCTAGAAACGCGTTGTTAGATGTTCCATAAGTTCGTCAAACTTGTACAAAGCTCATTGAAACACTTGTAAGCACTAATGTTGCATGAAACTTAGTTTAGAGTCTTAATAACTCGTTTTTAGATGTTTCATAAGTTCGTCAAACTTGTACAAAGCTCATTGAGACACTTATAAGTATTCATGTTGCATGAAACTTAGTTTATAGTCCTCGAAACGCGTTGTTAGATGTTTCATAAGTTCGTGAAACTTGTACAAATCTCATTGAGGAACTTATAAACACTCATGTTGCATGAAACTTGGTTTAAAGTCTTAAAAACCCGTTGTTAGATGTTTCATAAGTTCACGAAACTTGTACAAAGATCATTGAGGAACTTATAAGCACTCATGTTGGATGAAACTTGGTTTATAGTACTAGAAACCCATTGTTATATGTTTGATAAGTTCTTGAACCTTGTACAAAGCTCATTCAGACACTTATAATCACTCATGTTTCATGAAACTTTGTTTAGAGTCATAGAAAGGCGTTGTTAGATGTTTCATAAGTTTTTCAAACTTGTACAAAGCTGATTGAGACACTTATAAGCACTCATGTTGCATGAAACTTGGTTTAGAGTCCTAGAAACGCGTTGTTAGATGTTTCATTAGTTTCATGAAACTTGATTAAGAATCCTAGAAACCACGTTGTTTGATGTTTCATAAGTCAGTCAAACTTTAACAAAGCTCATTGAGGAACTTATAAGAACTCATTTTGCATGAAACTCAATTTAGAGTCCTAGAAACGCGTTGTTAGATGTTTCATAAGTTCGTCAAACATGTACAAAGCTCATTAAGACACTTATAATCACTCATGTTTCATTAAACTTGGTTAAGGATCCTAGAAACGAATTGTTAGAATTTTCATACGTTCGTGAAACTTGTAAAAAGCTCATTTAGACACTTATAAGTACTCATGTTGCATAAAACTTGGTTTAGAGTCCAAGAAAGGCGGTGTTAGATGTTTCATAAGTTCTTGAAACTTGTACCACGCTCATCGAGACACTTATAAGCACTCATGTTGCATGAAACTTGGTTAAGAGTCCTAGAAACGCGTTCTTAGATGTTTTATAAGTTCGTGAAACTTCTACAAATCCCATTGAGGAACTTATAAGCACTCATGTTGCATGAAACTTGGTTTAGAGTCCTAGAAACGCGTTGTTAGATGTTTCATAAGTTCTTCAAACTTGTACAAAACTCATTGAGACACTTGTAAGCACTCATGTTGCATGAAACTTAATTTAGAGTCTTAATAACGCGTTGTTAAATGTTTCATTAGTTCGCGAAAATTGTAAAGAGATCATTGTGGAACTTATACGCACTCATGTTGCATGAAACTTGGTTTAGAGTCCTAGAAACGCGTTGTTAGATGTTTCATAAGTTCGTCAAACTTGTATAAAATCTCATTGAGAAACTTATAAGCACTCATGATGTATGAAACTTGGTTTAGAGTCCTTGAAACGCATTGTTAGATGTTTCATAAGTTCGTCAAACTTGTAAAAAGCTCATTGAGACACTTATAACCACCTAGGTTTCATGAAACTTGGTTTAGAGTCCTAGAAACGCGTTGTTAGATGTTTCACAAGTTCGTCAAACTTGTACAAAGCTCATTGAGACACTTATAAGCACTCATGTTGCATGAAACTTGGTTTAGAGTCCTAGAAATGCGTTTTTAGATGTTTCATAAGTTCTACATAATTGTACAAAGCTCATTGCGACACTTATAAGACCTCATGTTACATGAAACTTGGTTTAGAGTCCAAGAAAGGCGGTGTTAGTTGTTTCACAAGTTCGTGAAACTTGTACAAATCTCATTGAGACACTTATAAGCACTCATGTTGCATGAAACTTTGCTAAGAGTCCTAGAAACGCGTTGGTAGATGTTTCATAAGTTAGTGAAACTTGTACAAATCTCATTGAAATAATTATATGCACTCATGATGTATGAAAATTGGTTTAGATTCCTAGAAACGCGTTGTTAGATGTTTCATAAGTTCGTCAAACTTGTACAAAGCTCATAGAGACACTTATAAGTACTCATGTTGCATGAAACTTGGTTTAGAATCCTAGAAACGCGTTGTTAGATGTTTCATAAGTTCGTCAAACTTGTACAAAGCTCATTGAGACATTTATAAACACTCATGTTGCATGAAACTTTGTTTAGAGTCCTAGAAACGCGTCGTTAGATGTTTCATAAGTTCGTGAAACTTGTACAAAGCTCATTGAGACACTTATAAGCACTCATGTTGCATGAAACTTGGTTTAGAGTCCTAGAAACACGTCGTTAGATGTTTCATAAGTTCGTCAAACTTGTATAAAATCTCATTGAGAAACTTATAAGCACTCATGATGTATGAAACTTGGTTTAGAGTCCTTGAAACGCATTGTTAGATGTTTCATAAGTTCGTCAAACTTATATAAAGCTCATTGAGACACGTATAAGCATCTAGGTAGCATGAAACTTGGTTTAGAGTCCTAGAAACGCGTTGTTAGATGTTTCACAAGTTCGTCAAACTTGTACAAAGCTCATTGAGACATTTATAAGCACTCATGTTGCATGAAACTTGGTTTAGAGTCCTAGAAATGCGTTTTTAGATGTTTCATAAGTTCTACATAATTGTACAAAGCTCATTGGGACACTTATAAGACCTCATGTTGCATGAAACTTGATTTAGAGTCCAAGAAAGGCGGAGTTAGATGTTTCACAAGTTCGTGAAACTTGTACAAATCTCATTGAGACACTTATAAGCACTCATGTTGCATGAAACTTTGCTAAGAGTCCTAGAAACGCGTTGGTAGATGTTTCATAAGTTCGTGAAACTTGTACAAATCTCATTGAAAAACTTATATGCACTCATGATGTATGAAACTTGGTTTAGATTCCTAGAAACGCGTTGTTAGATGTTTCATAAGTTCGTCAAACTTGTACAAAGCTCATTGAGGCACTTATAAGTACTCATGTTGCATGAAACTTGGTTTAGAATCCTAGAAACGCGTTGTTAGATGTTTCATAAGTTCGTCAAACTTGTAAAAAGCTCATTGAAAAACTTATATGCACTCATGTTGCATGAAACTTGGTTTCGAGTCCTAGAAACGCGTTGTTAGTTGTTTCATAAGTTCGTCAAACTTGTAAAAAGCTCATTGAGACACTTATAAGCACTCAGGTTGCATGAAACTTGGTTTAGAGTCATAGAAAGGCGTTGTTAGATGTTTCATAAGTTTGTCAAACTTGTACAAAGCTCATTGAGACACTTATAAGCATTCATGTTGCATGAAACTTGGTTTAGAGTCCTAGAAACGCGTTGTAAGATGTTTCATTATTTCGTGAAACTTTTACAAAACTCATTGAGGAACTTATAAGCACTGATGTTTCATGAAACTTGATTAAGAATCCTAGAAACCACGTTGTTTGATGTTTCATAAGTCAGTCAAACTTTAACAATGCTCATTGAGGAACTTATAAGAACTCATTTTGCATGAAACTCAATTTAGAGTCCTAGAAACGCGTTGTTAGATGTTTCATAAGTTCGTCAAACATGTACAAAGCTCATTAAGACACTTATAATCACTCATGTTTCATTAAACTTGGTTAAGGATCCTAGAAACGAATTGTTAGAATTTTCATACGTTCGTGACACTTGTAAAAAGCTCATTGAGACACTTATAAGTACTCATGTTGCATAAAACTTGGTTTAGAGTCCAAGAAAGGCGGTGTTAGATGTTTCATAAGTTCTTGAAACGTGTACAACGCTCATTGAGACACTTATAAGCACTCATGTTGCATGAAACTTGGTTAAGAGTCCTAGAAACGCGTTCTTAGATGTTTTAAAAGTTCGTGAAACTTCTACAAATCCCATTGAGGAACTTATAAGCACTCATGTTGCATGAAACTTGGTTTAGAGTCCTAGAAACGCGTTGTTAGATGTTTCAGAAGTTCGTCAAACTTGTACAAAACTCATTGAGACACTTGTAAGCACTCATGTTGCATGAAACTTAATTTAGAGTCTTAATAACGCGTTGTTAAATTTTTCATTAGTTCGCGAAAATTGTACAGAGATCATTGTGGAACTTATAAGCACTCATGTTGCATGAAAATTGATTTAGAGTCCTAGAAACGCGTTGTTAGATGTTTCATAAGTTCGTCAAACTTGTATAAAATCTCATTCAGAAACTTATAAGCACTCATGATGTATGAAACTTGGTTTAGAGTCCTTGAAACGCATTGTTAGATGTTTCATAAGTTCGTCAAACTTGTAAAAAGCTCATTGAGACACTTATAAGCACCTAGGTTTCATGAAACTTGGTTTAGAGTCCTAGAAACGCGTTGTTAGATGTTTCACAAGTTCCTCAAACTTGTACAAAGCTCATTGAGACACTTATAAGCACTCATGTTGCATGAAACTTGGTTTAGAGTCCTAGAAATGCGTTTTTAGATGTTTCATAAGTTCTACATAATTGTACAAAGCTCATTTCGACACTTATAAGACCTCATGTTGCATGAAACTTGGTTTAGAGTCCAAGAAAGGCGGTGTTAGTTGTTTCACAAGTTCGTGAAACTTGTACAAATCTCATTGAGACACTTATAAGCACTCATGTTGCATGAAACTTTGCTAAGAGTCCTAGAAACGCGTTGGTAGATGTTTCATAAGTTCGTGAAACTTGTACAAATCTCATTGAAAAACTTATATGCACTCATGATGTATGAAACTTGGTTTAGATTCCTAGAAACGCGTTGTTAGATGTTTCATAAGTTCGTCAAACTTGTACAAAGCTCATTGAGACACTTATAAGTACTCATGTTGCATGAAACTTGGTTTAGAATCCTAGAAACGCGTTGTTAGATGTTTCATAAGTTCGTCAAACTTGTAAAAAGCTCATTGAAAAACTTATATGCACTCATGTTGCATGAAACTTGGTTTCGAGTCCTAGAAACGCGTTGTTAGTTGTTTCATAAGTTCGTCAAACTTGTAAAAAGCTCATTGAGACACTTATAAGCACTCAGGTTGCATGAAACTTGGTTTAGAGTCATAGAAAGGCGTTGTTAGATGTTTCATAAGTTTGTCAAACTTGTACAAACTTGGCTCATTGAGACACTCCTATAAGCATTCATGTTGCATGAAACTTGGTTTAGAGTCCTAGAAACGCGTTGTAAGATGTTTCATTATTTCGTGAAACTTTTACAAAACTCATTGAGGAACTTATAAGCACTGATGTTTCATGAAACTTGATTAAGAATCCTAGAAACCACGTTGTTTGATGTTTCATAAGTCAGTCAAACTTTAACAATGCTCATTGAGGAACTTATAAGAACTCATTTTGCATGAAACTCAATTTAGAGTCCTAGAAACGCGTTGTTAGATGTTTCATAAGTTCGTCAAACATGTACAAAGCTCATTAAGACACTTATAATCACTCATGTTTCATTAAACTTGGTTAAGGATCCTAGAAACGAATTGTTAGAATTTTCATACGTTCGTGACACTTGTAAAAAGCTCATTGAGACACTTATAAGTACTCATGTTGCATAAAACTTGGTTTAGAGTCCAAGAAAGGCGGTGTTAGATGTTTCATAAGTTCTTGAAACGTGTACAACGCTCATTGAGACACTTATAAGCACTCATGTTGCATGAAACTTGGTTAAGAGTCCTAGAAACGCGTTCTTAGATGTTTTAAAAGTTCGTGAAACTTCTACAAATCCCATTGAGGAACTTATAAGCACTCATGTTGCATGAAACTTGGTTTAGAGTCCTAGAAACGCGTTGTTAGATGTTTCGAAGTTCGTCAAACTTGTACAAAACTCATTGAGACACTTGTAAGCACTCATGTTGCATGAAACTTAATTTAGAGTCTTAATAACGCGTTGTTAAATTTTTCATTAGTTCGCGAAAATTGTACAGAGATCATTGTGGAACTTATAAGCACTCATGTTGCATGAAAATTGATTTAGAGTCCTAGAAACGCGTTGTTAGATGTTTCATAAGTTCGTCAAACTTGTATAAAATCTCATTGAGAAACTTATAAGCACTCATGATGTATGAAACTTGGTTTAGAGTCCTTGAAACGCATTGTTAGATGTTTCATAAGTTCGTCAAACTTGTAAAAAGCTCATTGAGACACTTATAAGCACCTAGGTTTCATGAAACTTGGTTTAGAGTCCTAGAAACGCGTTGTTAGATGTTTCACAAGTTCGTCAAACTTGTACAAAGCTCATTGAGACACTTATAAGCACTCATGTTGCATGAAACTTGGTTTAGAGTCCTAGAAATGCGTTTTTAGATGTTTCATAAGTTCTACATAATTGTACAAAGCTCATTTCGACACTTATAAGACCTCATGTTGCATGAAACTTGGTTTAGAGTCCAAGAAAGGCGGTGTTAGTTGTTTCACAAGTTCGTGAAACTTGTACAAATCTGATTGAGACACTTATAAGCACTCATGTTGCATGAAACTTTGCTAAGAGTCCTAGAAACGAGTTGGTAGATGTTTCATAAGTTAGTGAAACTTGTACAAATCTCATTGAAATAATTATATGCACTCATGATGTATGAAACTTGGTTTAGATTCCTAGAAACGCGTTGTTAGATGTTTCATAAGTTCGTCAAACTTGTACAAAGCTCATAGAGACACTTATAAGTACTCATGTTGCATGAAACTTGGTTTAGAATCCTAGAAACGCGTTGTTAGATGTTTCATAAGTTCGTGAAACTTGTACAAAGCTCGTTGAGACACTTATAAGCACTCATGTTTCATGAAACTTGGTTTAGAGTTCTAGAAACGCGTTGTTAGATGTTTCATAAGTTCGTCAAACTTGTACAAAGCTCATTGAGACATTTATAAGCACTCATGTTGCAGTAAAAATGGTTCAAAGTCCTAGAAACTCGTTGTTAGATGTTTCATAAGTTCTTCAAATTTGTATAAAGCTCATTGAGACACTTATACGCACTCATGTTGCATAAACTCGGTTTAGAGTCGAAGAAACGCGTTGTTAGATTTTACATAAGTTCGTCAAACTTGTACAAACCTCATTGAGACACTTATAACCACTCATGTTGCAAGAAACTTAGTTTAGATACCTAGAAACACGTTGTTAGATTTTTCATAAGTTCGTGAAACTTGTACACAACTCATTAAGACACTTATAAGCACTCATGTTGCATGAAACTTGGTTTAGAATCCTAGAAACCACACTGTTATTTGTTTCATAAGTTCGTCAAACTTTACCAAAGCTCTTTGAGGAAATTATGATCACTCATGTTGCATGATACTATGTTTAGAGTCCTAGAAATCGTTGTTAGATGTCTCATAAGTTCGTCAAACTTGTACAAAGCTCATTGAGACACTTATAAGCACTCATGTTCCGTGAAACTTGGTTCAGAGTCCTAGAAATGCGTTGTTAGATGTTTCATAAGTTCGTCAAACTTGTGCAAAGCTCATTGAGACACTTATAAGCACTCATGTTGCATTAAAGGTGGTTTAGAGTCCTTGAATTGTGTTGTTAGTTGTTTCATTAGTTTGTGAAACATATACAAAGTCTATTGAGACACTTATAAACACTCATACTGCAAGAAAATTGGTTTAGAGTCCTAGAAACGCATTTTTAGATGTTTCGTAATTTCGTGAAATTTGTACAAATCTTATTGAGACAATTCTAAGCACTCATGCTTCATGAAACTTGGTTTAGAGTCCTAAAAACGTGTTGTTAGATGTTTCATAAGTTCGTGAATCTTGTACAAAGCCCATTGAGTAATTTATAAGCACTCATGTTGCATGAAACTTGGTTTAGAGTCCTAGAAACGTGTTGTTACATGTTTGATAAGTTCGTGAAACTTTTACCAAGTTCATTGAGACACTTAAAATCTCTCATGTTGCATGAATCCTTGTTTAGAGTCGTAGAAACGCGTTGTTAGATGTTTCATAAGTTTGTCAAACTTGTACAAAGCTGATTGACACACTGAAAAGCACTCATTTTGCATGAAACTTGGTTTAGAGTCCTGGAAACGCGTTGTTAGATGTTTCATTAGTTTGTGAAACTTGTACAAAGCTCATTGAGAAACTTATAAGCACTTATATTGCATGAAACTTGGTTAAGAGTCCTAGAAATCACGTTGTTAAATGTTTCATAAGTTCGTCAAACTTTAACAAAGCTCATTGAGGAACTTATAAGTAGTCATGTTGCATGAAACTTTGTTTAGAGTCCTAGAAACTCGTTGTTAGATGTATCATAAGTTCGTCAAACTTGTACAAAGCTCATTAAGACACTTATAATCAATCTTGTTGCATGAAACTTGGTTAATAGTCCTAGAAATGCGTTGTTACATGTTTCATAAGTTCGTGAAACTTGTAAAAATCTCATTTTCGGAACTTATAAGCACGTATGTTGCATGAAACTTGGTTTCGATTTCTAGAAACGTGTTGTTAGATGTTTCATAAGTTCGTCAAACTTGTACAAAGCTCATTGAGACACTTATAAACACTCATGTTGCATGAATCTTGGTTTAGAGTCCTAGAAACGCGTTGTTAGATGTTTCATAAGTTCTTGAAATTTTTACAAAGCTCATTGAGACCTTTATAAGCACTCATGCTGCATGAAACTTGGTTTAGAGTCCTAGAAACGTGGTGTTATATGTTTGATAAATTCGTGAAACTTGTATCAAGTTCATTGAGACACTTAAAATCACTCATGTTGCATGAAACTTGGGTTAGAGTCGTAGAAACGCGTTGTTAAATGTTTCATAAGTTTTACAAACTTGTATAAAACTCATTGAGACATGTATAAGCACTCATTTTGCATGAAACTTGGTTTAGAGTCCTACAAACGCATTGTTAGATGTTTCATAAGTTTTTCAAACTTGTACAAAGTGTTGGATAAGCTTGAGAAAACTTGAGAATCAAGTTTCATCATTTAGAAGTTATCTAATTAAGTTGTGTTTTCCTATTATTGGTGTTTTGGTAGTTTTCCTTTTATTAAGGGGTTTTCCATTCTTAATAGGTTTTGGTTTTTGTCGTGAGGCTATATATAAGAGAAAGATATAGTGCAATGGGTTATTGTCGAGTTTGTAAGGGTTTGAGATATTTCCCTTTGTTGAGTTTAATAAGAGAAAGACTTCTTGTTATTCTTGTGTGAGTTTATTAATTTCCTTATTTGGTATCAGAGTTGTGAGAGATTTGAGAGATGATGGCCAAGAGACGGAGAAACTTCAAACGACGATGGTTCATTCAAATCACAAAACGGAGGAAGCTCTTCCTCAATTAAGTGTCCAATGCTCACAAAAGACAATTACACCGTTTGGGCAATACGAATGAAGATCGCTCTTAAGGTGAATGAAGTTTGGGATGCAATCGAGACAGGAAAGGAATCAAGCAATAAGAATAATATGGCCATCGCCCTATTATTCCAATCGATACCCGAGTCATTAATTCTGCAAGTAGGAGAACTCGACCAAGCAAAGCTGTGTGGGAGGCAATTAAAACAAGATACGTTGGAGCTGAACGTGTTAAAGAAGCTAGGCTTCAAACCCTAATGGCAGAATTTGATCGACTTAAGATGAAAGAGACGAATACAATCGATTCGTTTGTGGGAAAACTTTCAGAAATTGCATCTAAAACATCTTCACTTGGTGAAAAAATTGAAAGCATATGAAGAAAGGCTTAGCGGTGAGGATGAGGAACAAGAAGAGCAAGACAAGCTAATGTATGTTAACTCGGAAGATAATAATAGTGGCAGTCGCGGAAGAGGAAGAGGCGGTCGTTTTGGCGGAAGAGGACGAGGACGATTTGGTTATGATCAGAATCGTCAATGGAGTGATAGAGAACTAGAAGCTAAAGTGACGTGTTTTAGATGTGAGAAGCAAGGACATTATGCTAATAATTGTCCGGATCGTTTGCTCAAACTCGAGGCGAGTATAACGTGCTTTAAGTGTGACAAGAAAGGCCACTATGCAGCGAATTGCCTGGATCGATTGTTGAAACTGCAAGAAACAGAGGAAAGAAGAGGGGATGATACTCACGAAGCTGATATCTTAATGATAAATGAAGTTGTCTTTCTAAATGAAAGAAATATTAAGCCAAGCTTGTTTGAAACAAATACCGACACAAAGAACGTCTGGTATCTCGACAACGGAGCAAGTAACCACATGTCTGGGATCCGGGAGTTCTTTTATGCGATCGATGAAGGAATAATTGGGAAGGTAAAATTTGGGGATGACTCACAGATTGATATTGAAGGAAAAGGATCCATTCGGTTTGTGTTTAACAACGGTGAAAGAAAGGTTTTACACAACGTGTACTATATTCCGATGTTGAAGAGTAATATAATCAGTCTTGGTCAAGCAACAGAAGCTGGTTGTGAGGTTCGAATGAAAGAAAATCTATTGATATTTTATGATCGATTAGGTCAAAAGATGGTGACGACAACAAGATCAAGAAATCGGCTCTACAAAGTTATCTTGGAGGTTGAGAATGTTGAGTGTTTAAAATCAATAACATCAAGTGATTCTATTAAGTGGCACGCACGGCTAGGGCATGTAAACCTAGACACCATGAAACTAATGATTGACAAAGAACTAGTTGATGGAATACCCAAGATCGGTGTTGAAAAACGAGTGTGTGAATCATGCCTCCGTGGGAAGCAAACAAGAAAACCCTTTCCTCAAGAAACGTTGTTTCGTGCTGCTCGACCACTTGAGCTTATCCACGGAGATCTTTGTGGACCAATCACACCTGCTACTCCAGCTCATAAGAGGTACGTGTTTGTTCTAATTGATGACTACACACGCTACATGTGGACGATCTTGCTGAAAGAAAAAAGTGAAGCTTTCAAGAAGTTTCAAGTCTTCAAAAGTTTGGCCGAACAAGAATCAAGACAATCGATTAAAACCTTGAGGACAAATAGAGGTGGAGAGTTCATGTCTCTTGAGTTTCAAAGCTTCTGCAAAAAACACGGGATCCAAAGACATCTAACTGCTCCATATTCACCTCAACAAAACGGAGTGGTCGAGAGACGTAACAGAACCTTATTAGAGATGACGCGGAGCATTTTGAAACACATGAACATGCCGCATGAGTTATGGGGAGAAGCAGTTCGACACGCTACTTATCTCATAAACAGAATAGCTACAAGATCGTTTGTTTAGAAAACGCCATATGAGATGTTTAAAGGAAGGAAACCTAACCTTGAGCATTTAAGGGTATCTGGATGTGTCGTTTACGCGAGAACTGAAGCTGCAGGTCGAAGAAAGCTTGATGACATATCACAGGTCTTAGTACATTTGGAAATTGAACCAGGCACTAAGGCATATAGACTACTTAATCCTGCTACTAAGAGAATTGTAGTAAGTCAAGATGTTGTGTTTGAGGAAGAAAAGTCGTGGGATTGGAACATACCAGAACCAAGAGTGAGTAACCATTTGGGTACGTTCGATAGTATGACACGAGATGAGGTGAGGAGACCACGAGAACAACCGAGACTGATGTCGAAATAAGGAATGGCAATTCAGACTCTCAAGCGATCAGGGACATTGTCGAGATCGAAGCGGATGATGAAGAGGAAGGAGAGGAGAATAATGAGGAAAGTAGTAGCAGCGATAATGATAACAACGGTCAACCTCAACTAAGGAGATCAACGCGACCCAGAGTAACACCTCGACATCTGAATGATTACGTGCTTTACTTGGCAGAACTAGAAGGAGAACGTCTTTTGTTGTCATTAAACGATGAACCTTGGGACTTTGGTGAAGCTAAACAATTAAAGGTTTGGGTAGATGCATGCGAAGATGAGATTTCTTCCATTGAGAAAAATCGAACATGGGATTTAGTTGATCTCCCTAATGGATGTAAACCGATTGGCTTAAAATGGGTGTTCAAGATCAAGAGGAAATCTGATGGGAGTATTAACAAGCACAAAGCAAGGCTGGTAGCAAAGGGATATGTCCAGAAAAAGGCATCGATTACGACGAATTGAAACAACCCGACTTGTTATCGCGTTAGCAGCTTCGAAAGGCTGGGAGATTCATCATCTTGACGTGAAAACAACCTTTCTTTATGGAGACTTGAAGGAAGAAGTTTATGTCATGCAACCAGAGGGTTTTAATGTCATGGGCAGTGAGAACAAAGTCTATAAATTAAGAAAGGCTCTTTACGGCCTAAAGCAAGCTCCAAGAGCATGGAATTATAAACAAAATAAGGTGCTTCGTGAGTTAAAATTTCATAGATGCTCAAAGGAACCATCGCTCTATCGCAAGGAAGAAGAAGGACATCTCGTCATGGTCGCAGTTTATGTTGACTATTTGTTAGTTACGGGTTCGTTATTACAGCTAGTACTCGAGTTCAAGAAGGAAATGGCAAGGCGGTTTGAAATGAGTGATCTCGGCAAGCTAACATATTATCTTGGGATAGAGGTACATCAGTTCAATGGAGGTATTGCGCTAAACCAGGAGAGATACGCTAAAAAAATTCTGATTGAGACTCGTATGGATGGTTGTAATCCATGTCATGTTCCGATGGAGATGAACTTGAAGTTAACCAAATCGGATAAAGAAAGGAGTATTGATGCAACGGAGTATAGAAGGGGCATTGGTTGTCTTAGATACTTGTTGCATACACGACCAGATTTGTCATATAGCGTTGGAGCTCTAAGCAGATATATGCATGATCCAAAAGAATCACATGGCGCGGCTTTAAAGCAGGTTTTGAGATATTTTTGTGGATCAACAAAGCTTGGGTTAGTGTTTCGAAAGGAGGATATGGTAAAATTGATCGGATATAGTGACAGTTCTCACAACGTGGATATGGATGACGGGAAAAGTACTACGGGTCATGTGTTTTATCTAAATAATTGTCCTATAACTTGGTGTTCTCAAAAACAAGAAATTGTTGCTTTATCATCATGTGAGGCGGAGTATATGGTTGCGACAGAGGCCGTTAAACAAGCCATTTGGTTAAAAGAATTGTTTGGAGAAGCTGTTGGAAAAGACCATGATAAAATTGTGTTAAGAGTGGAAAACAAGTCAGCCATAGGTCTCGCTAAGAATCCAGTTTTTCATGGACGAAGCAAACACATTCTTAAGAGATATCACTTTATAAGAGAATGTGTCGAGAATGAGCAAGTAGAGATGGAGCATGTGCCTGGGAGTGAGCAAAGAGCAGACATTTTGACTAAAGCACTTGGAAGGATACGGTTCAAGAAGATAAGAGACCTTATTGGAGTTGTGGACATTGGCAATCTTAAGCTTAAGGGGGAGAATGTTGGATAAGCTTGAGAAAGCTTGAGAATCAAGTTTCATTATTTAGAAGTTATCTAATTAAGTTATGTTTTCCTATTATTGGTGTTTTGGTAGTTTTCCTTTTGTTAAGGGGTTTTCCATTCTTAATAGGTTTTGGTTCTTGTCGCGAGGCTATATATAAGAGAAAGATATAGTGCAATGGGTTATTGTCGAGATTGTAAGGGTTTGAGATATTTGCCTTGTTGAGTTTAATAAGAGAAGGACTTCTTGTTATTCTTGTGTGAGTTTATTAATTTCCATACAAAGCTCATTGAGACACTTATAAGCACTCATTTATCATGAAACTTTGTTTAGAGTCCTATAAACGCGGTGTTAGATGTTTCATAAGTTTGTCAAACATGAGTGCGTTGTTTAAATATTTCATAAGTTCATGAAACTTGTACAAAGCTCATTAGACACTTATAAGCACTCATTTTGCATGAACTTTCTACAAAGCTCATTGAGTAATTTATAAGCACTCATGTTGCATGAAACTTAGTTTAGAGTCCTAGAAACGTGTTCTTATATGTTTTATCCGTTCGTGAAACTTGTACCAAGTTCATTGAGACACTTAAAATAACTCATGTTGCATGAAACTTGGTTTAGAGTCGTAGAAACGCGTTGTTAGATGTTTCATAAGTTTGTCAAACTTGTACAAAGCTGATTGAGACACTTATAAGCACTCATTTTGCATGGTACTTGGTTTAGAATCCTAGAAACGCGTTGTTAGATGTTTCATTAGTTTGTGAAACATGTACAAAGCTCATTGAGAACCTTATAAGCACTCATATTCCATGAAACTTGGTTTAGAGTCCTAGAAACGCGTTGTTAGATGTTTCATAAGTTCTTCAAATTTGTACAAAACTCATTGAGACACTTATAAGCACTCATGTTGCATTAAACTTGGTTTAAAGTCGAAGAAACGTGTTGTTAGATTTTTCATAAGTTCGTCAAACTTGTACAACGCTCATTGAGACACTTATAACCACTCATGTTGCATGAAAATTGGTTTAGGGTCCTAGAAACACGTTGTTAGATTTTTCATAAGTTCGTCAAACTTGTACAAAGCTCATTTAGACACTTATAAGCACACATTTTGAATGAAGCCTTGTTAGGAGTCCTAGAAACCACATTGTTAGATCATACATAAGTTCGTCAAAGTTTAACAAAGCTTATTGAAGAACTTATAATCACTCATATTGCATGAAACTTGGTTTAGAGTCCAAGAAACGAGTTGTTACATCTTTCATAAGTTCGTGAAACTTGTACACATCTCATTGACACACTTATAATCACTCATGTTGTAGGAAACTTGGTTTCGAGTCGTAGAAACGCGTTGTTAGATGTTTCATATGTTCGTGAAATTTGTACAAAGCTCATTGAGGAACTTATAAACAATCATGTTGCATAAAACTTGGTTAGAGTCCTAGAAACGCGTTGTTAGATGTTTCATAAGTTCCTGAAACTTTTACAAAGCTCATTCAGGAACTTTTAAGCAGTCATGTTGCATGAAACTTTGTTTAGAGTCCTATAAACGCGTTGTTAGATGTTTCATAAGTTTGTCAAACATGAGTGCGTTGTTTACATATTTCATAAGTTCGTGAAACTTGTACAAAGCTCATTAGACACTTATAAGCACTCATTTTGCATGAAACTTCTACAAAGCTCACTGAGTAATTTATAAGCACTCATGTTGCATGAAACTTAGTTTAGAGTCCTAGAAACGTGTTGTTATATGTTTTATAAGTTCGTGAAACTTGTACCAAGTTCATTGAGACACTTAAAATCAATCATGTTGCATGAAACTTGGTTTAGAGTCGTAGAAACGCGTTGTTAGATGTTTCATAAGTTTGTCAAACTTGTACAAAGCTGATTTAGACACTTATAAGCACTCATTTTGCATGATACTTGGTTTAGAATCCTAGAAACGCGTTGTTAGATGTTTCATTAGTTTGTGAAACATGTACAAAGCTCATTGAGAACCTTATAAGCACTCGTATTGCATGAAACTTGGTTTAGAGTCCTAGAATCGCGTTGTTAGATGTTTCATAAGTTCTTCAAATTTGAACAAAACTCATTGAGACACTTATAAGCACTCATGTTGCATTAAACTTGGTTTAAAGTCGAAGAAACGCGTTGTTAGATTTTTCATAAGTTCGTCAAACTTGTACAACGCTCATTGAGACACTTATAACCACTCATGTTCCATGAAACTTGGTTTAGGGTCCTAGAAATGCGTTGTTAGATGTTTCATAAGTTCGTCAAACTTGTACAAAGCTCATTTAGACACTTTTAAGCACACATTTTGAATGAAGCCTTGTTAAGAGTCCTAGAAACCACATTGTTAGATTATACATAAGTTCGTCAAACTTTCATAAGTTCGTGAAATTTGTACAAAGCTCATTGAGGAACTTATAAGCAATCATGTTGCATAAAACTTGGTTAGAGTCCTAGAAACGCGTTGTTAGATGATTCATAAGTTCGTGAAACTTTTACAAAGCTCATTAAGTAACTTATAAGCACTCATGTTGCATGAAACTTTGTTTAGAGTCCTATAAACGCGTTGTTAGATGTTTCATAAGTTTGTCAAACTTGTAGAAAGCTCATTTAGACACTTATAAGCACTCATTTTGCATGAAACTTGGTATAGAGTCCTATAAACGCGTTGTTAGATATTTCATTAGTTCGTGAAACTTGTACAAAGCTCATTGAGAGACTATTAAGCACTCATATTGCATGAAACTTGGTTAACAGTCCTAATAATCACGTTGTTAGATGTTTCATAAGTTCGTCAAACTTTAACAAAACTCATTGAGGAACTTATAAGTACTCATGTTGCATGAAACTTGGTTTAGAGTCGTAGAAACGCTTTGATAGATGTTTTATAAGTTTGTCAAACTTGTACAAACCTGATTGAGATACTTTTAAGCACTCATTTTGCATGAAACTTGGTTTAGAGTCCTAGAAACGCGTTGTTAGATGTTTCATTAGTTCGTGAAACTTGTACAAAGCTCATTGAGGAACTTATAAGCACTCATATTGCATGAAACTTTGTTTAGAGTCCTAGAAACGCGTTGTTAGATGTTTCATAAGTTCGTCAAACTTGTACAAAGTTCATTGAGACACTTATAATAACTCTTGTTGCATGAAACTTGGTTAATAGTCCTATAAACGTGTTGTTAGATGTTTCATTAGTTCGTGAAACTGTAAAAATCTCATTTTCGGAACTTATAAGCACGTATGTTGCATGAAACTTGGCTTCGATTTCTAGAAACGTGTTGTTAGATGTTTCATAAGTTCTTCAAACTTGTACAAAGCTCATTGAGACACTTATAAGCACTCATGTTGCAAAAAACTTGGGTTAGAGTCCTAGAAACGCGTTGTTAGATGTTTCATAAGTTCTTCAAATTTGTACAAAGCTGATTGAGACACTTATAAGCATTGTTGTTGCATGAAACTTGGTTTAGAGTCATAGAAACGCGTTGTTAGATGTTTCATAAGTTCGTCAAACTTGTACAAAGCTCATTAGACACTTATAAGCACTCATTTTGCATGAAACTTGATTTAGAGTTCTAGAAACGCGTTGTTAGATGTTTCATTAGTTCGTGAAACTTGTACAAAGCTCATTGAGAAACTTATAAGCACTCCTATTGCATGAAACTTGGTTAAGTGTTCTAGATATCAAGTTGTTAGATGTTTCATAAGTTCGTCAAACTTTAACAAAGCTCATTGAGGAAGTTATAAAAACTCATGTTGCATGAAACTTTGTTTAGAGTCCTAGAAACGCGTTGTTAGATGTTTCATAAGTTCGTCAAACTTGTACAAAGCTCATTAAGACACTTATAATCACTCTTGTTGCATGAAATTTGGTTACTAGTCCTAGAAATGCGATGTTAGATGTTTCATAAGTTTGTGAAACTTGTAAAAATCTCATTTTCGGAACTTATAAGCACGTATGTTGCATGAAACTTAGTTTAGAGTCATAGAAACGCGTTGTTAGATGTTTCATAAGTTCGTCAAACTTGTACAAAGCTCATTAGACAGTTATAAGCACTCATTTTGCATGAAACTTGGTTTAGAGTCCTAGAAACGCGTTTTTAGATGTTTCATAAGTTTGTCAAACTTGTACAAAGCTCATTGTGACAATTATACTCACTCATAATGCACGAAACTTGGTTTAGAGTCCTAGAAACGCGTTGTTAGATGTTTCATAAGTTCGTCAAACTTGTACAAAGCTCATTAATTAGTTATAAGCACTCATGTTGCATGAAATTTGGTTTAGAGTCGTAGAAAAGCGTTGTTAGATGTTTCATAAGATCGTCAAACTTGTACAAATCTCATTGTGACACTTATACTCACTCATAATGCATGAAACTTTGTTTAGAGTCCTAGAAATGACTTGCTAGATATTTCATAAGTTCGTGAAACTTGTACAAAGCTCATTGACACACTTATAAAAACTCATACTGCAAGAAACTTGGTTTAGAGTCCTTGAAACGCATTGTTAGATGTTTCCTAAGTTCTTGAAACTTGTACAAAGCTCATTGAGACACTTATAAGCACTCATATTGCATGAAACTTGGTTTAGAGTCCTAAAAACGTGTTTTTAGATGTTTCATAAGTTCGTGAAACTTGTACAAAGCTCACTGAGTAATTTATAAGCACTCATGATGCATGAAACTTTGTTTAGAGTCCTAGAATTGTGTTGTTATATGTTTGATAAGTTCTTGAAACTTGTACCAAGTTCATTGAGACACTTAAAATATCTCATGTTGCATGAAACTTGGTTTAGAGTCGTAGAAACGCTTTGATAGATGTTTTATAAGTTTGTCAAACTTGTACAAACCTGATTGAGATACTTTTAAGCACTCATTTTGCATGAAACTTGGTTTAGAGTCCTAGAAACGCGTTGTTAGATGTTTCATTAGTTCGTGAAACTTGTACAAAGCTCATTGAGAAACTCATAAGCACTCCTATTGCATGAAACTTGGTTAAGTGTTCTAGATATCACGTTGTTAGATGTTTCATAAGTTCGTCAAACTTTAACAAAGCTCATTGAGGAAGTTATAAAAACTCATGTTGCATGAAACTTTGTTTAGAGTCCTAGAAACGCGTTGTTAGATGTTTCATAAGTTCGTCAAACTTGTACAAAGCTCATTCAGACACTTATAATCACTCTTGTTGCATGAAATTTGGTTACTAGTCCTAGACATGCGATGTTAGATGTTTCATAAGTTTGTGAAACTTGTAAAAATCTCATTTTCGGAACTTATAAGCACGTATGTTGCATGAAACTTGGTTTCGATTTCTAGAAACGTGTTGTTAGATTTTTCATAAGTTCGTCAAACTTGTACAAAGCTCATTGAGACACTTATAACCACTCATGTTGCATGAAACTTAGTTTAGAGTCATAGAAACGCGTTGTTAGATGTTTCATAAGTTCGTCAAACTTGTACAAAGCTCATTAGACAGTTATAAGCACTCATTTTGCATGAAACTTGGTTTAGAGTCCTAGAAACGCGTTTTTAGATGTTTCATAAGTTTGTCAAACTTGTACAAAGCTCATTGTGACACTTATACTTACTCATAATGCACGAAACTTGGTTTAGAGTCCTAGAAACGCGTTGTTAGATGTTTCATAAGTTCGTCAAACTTGTACAAAGCTCATTAATTAGTTATAAGCACTCATTTTGCATGAAACTTGGCTTAGAGTCCTAGAAAAGCGTTGTTAGATGTTTCATAAGTTTGTCAAACTTGTACAAAGCTCATTGTGACACTTATACTCACTCATAATGCATGAAACTTGATTTAGATTCCTAGAAACGCGTTGTTAGATATTTCATAAGTTCGTTAAACTTGTACAAAGCTCATTGAGACACTTATAAACACTCATACTGCAAGAAACTTCGTTTAGAGTCCTAGAAACGCATTGTTAGATGTTTTATAAGTTCGTGAAACTTGTACAAAGCTTATTGAGACAGTTATAAGCACTCATGTTGCATGAAACTTGGTTTAGAGTCCTAAAAACGTGTTGTTATATGTTTTATAAGTTTATGAAACTTGTACCAAGTTCATTGAGACACTTAAAATCACTTATTTTGCATGAAACTTGGTTTAGAGTCGTAGAAACGCGTTGTTAGATGTTTCATAAGTTTGTCAAACTTGTACAAAGCTGATTGAGACACTTATAAGCATTCATTTTGCATGAAAATTGGTTTAGAGTCCTATAAACGCGTTGTTAGATGTTTCTTTAGTTCGAGAAACTTGTACAAAGCTCATTGAGAAACTTATAAGCACTCATATTGCATGAAACTTGGTTAAGAGTCCTAGAAATCACGTTGTTAGATGTTTCATAAGTTCGTCAAACTATAACAAAGCTCATTGAGGAACTTATAAGTACTCATCTTGCATGATACTATGTTTAGAGTCCTAGAAACGCGTTGTTAGATGTATCATAACTTTGTCAAATTTGTATAAAGCTCATTGAAACACTTATAAGCACTCATTTTGCATGAAACTTGGTTTAGAGTCCTATAAACGTGTTTTTAGATGTTTCATAAGTTCGTGAAACTTGTACAAAGCTCATTGAGAAACTTATAAGCACTCATATTGCATGAAACTTGGTTAAGAGTCCTAGAAATCACGTTGTTAAATGTCTCATAAGTTCGTCAAACTTTAACAAAGCTCATTGAGGAACTTATAAGTACTCATGTTGCATGAAACTTTGTTTAAAGTCTTAGAAATTCGTTGTTAGATGTATCATAAGTTCGTCAAACTTGAACAAAGCTCATTAAGACACTTATAACCACTCTTGTTGCATGAAACTTGGTTAATAGTCCTAGAAATGCGTTGTTAGATGTTTCATTAGTTCGTAAAACTTGTACAAAGCTCATTGAGAAACTTATAAGCACTCCTATTGCATGAAACTTGGTTAAGTGTTCTAGATATCACGTTGTTAGATGTTTCATCAGTTCGTCAAACTTTAACAAAGCTCATTGAGGAACTTATAAAAACTCATGTTGCATGAAACTTTGTTTAGAGTCCTAGAAACGCGTTGTTAGATGTATCATATGTTCGTCAAACTTGTACAAATCTCATTTTCGGAACTTATAAGCACGTATGTTGCATGAAACTTGGTTTCGATTTCTAGAAACGCGTTGTTAGATGTTTCATAAGTTCGTCAAACTTTAACAAAGCTCATTGAGGAACTTATAAGGACTCATGTTGCATGAATATTTGTTTAGAGTCCTAGAAACATGTTGTTAGATATTTCATAAGTTCGTCAAACTTGTACAAAGCTCATTAAGACACTTATAATCACTCTTGTTGCATGTAACTTGGTTAATAGTCCTAGAAACGCGTTGTTAGATGTTTCATAAGTTCGTGAAACTTGTACAAATCTCATTTTCGGAACTTATAAGCAAGTATGTTGCATGAAATTTGGTTTAGAGTCCTATAAACATGTTGTTATATGTTTGATAAGTTCGTGAAACTTGTACCAAGTTCATTGAGACCCTTAAAATCACTCATGTTGCATGAAACTTGGTTTAGAGTCGTAGAAACACGTTGTTAGATGTTTCATAATTTTGTCAAACTTTTACAAAGCTCATTGAGACACTTATAAGCACTCATTTTGCATGAAACTTGGATTAGAGTCCTAGAAACGCGTTGTTAGATGTTTCATTAATTCGTGAAACTTGTACAAAGCTCATTGAGAAACTTAATAAGCACTCATATTGCATGAAACTTGATTAAGAGTCCTAGAAATCACGTTGTTAGATGTTTCATAAGTTCGTCAAACTTTAACAAAGCTCATTGCTGAACTTATAAGCACTCATGTTGCATGAAACTTTGTTTAGAGTCCTAAAACCCCTTGTTAGATGTTTCATAAGTTTGTCAAACTTGTACAAAGCTCATTGAGACACTTATAAGCACTCATTTTGCATGAAACTTGGTTTAGAGTCCTAGAAACGCGTTTTTAGATGTTTCATTAATTCGTGAAACTTGTACAAAGCTCATTGAGAACCTTATAAGCTCTCATATTGCATGAAACTTGGTTAAGAGTCCTAGAAATCACGTTTTTAGATGTTTCATAATTTTGTCAAACTTTAACAAAGATCATTGAAGAACATATAAGCACTCTTGTTGCATGAAACTTTGTTTAGAGTCCTAGAAACACGTTTTTAGATGTTTCATAAGTTTGTCAAACTTGTATAAAGCTCATTGAGACAATTATAAGCACTCATTTTACATGAAACTTGGTTTAGAGTCCTTTAAACGCGTTGTTAGATGTTTCATTAGTTCGTGAAACTTGTACAAAGCTCATTGAGAAACTTATAAGCACTCATATTGCATGAAAATAGTTAAGAGTCATAGAAATCACGTTGTTAGATGTCTCATAATTTGTCAAACTTTAACAAAGCTCATTGAGGAACTTATAAGTACTCATGTTGCATGAAACTTTGTTTAGAGTCCTAGAAACGCGTTGTTAGATGTATCATAAGTTCGTCAAACTTGTACAAAGCTCATTAAGACACTTATAATCACTCTTGTTGCATGAAACTTGGTTAATAGTCCTATAAATGTGTTGTTAGATGTTTCATTAGTTTGTGAAACATGTACAAAGCTCATTGAGAAAGTTATAAGCACTCATATTGCATGAAATTTGGTTAAGAGTCCTAGAAATCACGTTGTTAGATGTTTCATAAGTTCGTCAAACTTTAACAAAGCTCATTGAGGAACTTATAAGAACTCATTTTGCATGAAACTTGGTTTAGAGTCCTAGAAACGCGTTGTTAGATGTTTCATTAGTTCGTGAAACATGTACAAAGCTCATTGAGAAACTTATAAGCACTCATATTGCATGAAACTTGGTTAAGAGTCCTAGAAATCACGATGTTAGATGTTTCATAGGTTCGTCAAACTATAACACAGCTCATTGAAGAACTTATAAGTACTCATGTTGCATGAAACTTTGTTTAGAGTCCTAGAAACGCGTTGTTAGATGTATCATAAGTTCATCAAACTTGTACAAAGCTCATTAAGACACATATAATCACTCTTGTTACATGAAATTTGGTTAATAGTCCTAGAAATGCGTTGTTAGATGTTTCATACGGTTATGAAACTTGTACAAATCTCATTTTCGGAACTTATAAGCAAGTATGTTGCATGAAACTTGGTTTAGAGTCCTAGAAACATGTTGTTATATGTTTGATAAGTTCGTGAAACTTGTACCAAGTTCATTGAGACACTTAAAATCTCTCATGTTGCATGAAACTTGGTTTAGAGTCGTAGAAACACGTTGTTAGATGTTTCATAAGTTTGTCAAACTTGTACAAAGATCATTGAGACACTTATAAGCACTCATTTTGCATGAAACTTGGATTAGAGTCATAGAAACGCGTTGTTAGATGTTTCATTAGTTCTTGAAACTTGTACAAAGCTCATTGAGAAACTTATACGCACTCATTTTTCATGAAACTTGTTTAAGAGTCCTAGAAATCACGTTGTTAGATGTTTCATAAGTTCGTCAAACTTTAAAAAATCTCATTTAGGAACTTATAAGCACTCATGTTGCATGAAACTTTGTTTAGAGTCCTAAAAACACGTTGTTAGCTGTTTCATTTTTAAAGCTCATTGAGACACTTATAAGCACTCATTTTGCATGAAACTTTGTTTAGAGTCCTAGAAAGGCGTTGTTAGATGTATCATAAGTTCGTCAAACTTGAACAAAGCTCATTAAGGCACTTATAATCACTCTTGTTGCATGAAACTTGGTTAATAATCCTAGAAATGCGTTGTTAGATGTTTCATTAGTTTGTGAAACATGTACAAAGCTCATTGAGAAAGTTATAAGCACTCATATTGCATGAAATTTGGTTAAGAGTCCTAGAAATCACGTTGTTAGATGTCTCATAAGTTTGTCAAACTTTAACAAAACTCATTGAGGAACTTTTAAGTACTCATGTTGCATGAAACTTTGTTTAGAGTCCTAGAAACGCGTTGTTAGATGTATCATATGTTCGTCAAACTTGTACAAAGCTCATTAAGACACTTATAATCACTCTTGTTGCATGAAACTTGGTTAATAGTCCTAGAAATGCGTTGTTATATGTTTCATTAGTTTGTGAAACATGTACAAAGCTCATTGAGAAAGTTATAAACACTCATATTGCATTAAATTTGGTTAAGAGTCCTAGAAATGACGTTGTTAGATGTTTCATAAGTTCCTCAAACTTTAACAAAGCTCATTGAGGAACTTATAAGAACTCATTTTGCATGAAACTTGGTTTAGAGTCCTAGAAACGCGTTGTTAGATGTTTCATTAGTTCGTGAAACGTGTACAAAGCTCATTGAGAAACTTATAAGCACTCATATTGCATGAAACTTGGTTAAGTGTCCAAGAAATCACGATGTTAGATGTTTCATCAGTTCGTCAAACTTTAACAAAGCTCATTGAGGAACTTATAAACACTCATGTTGCATGAAACTTTGTTTAGAGTCCTAGAAACGCGTTGTTAGATGTTTCGTATGTTTGTCAAATTTGTATAAATCTCATTGAGACACTTATAAGCACTCATTTTGCATGAAACTTGGTTTAGAGTCCTATAAACGCGTTGTTAGATGTTTCATTAGTTCCTGAAACTTGTACAAAGCTCATTGAGAAACTTATAAGCACACATATTGCATGAAACTTGGTTAAGAGTCCTATAAATCACGTTGTTAAATGTCTCATAAGTTCGTCAAACTTTAACAAAGCTCATTGAGGAACTTATAAGTACTCATTTTGCATGAAACTTTGTTTAGAGTCCTAGAAACGTGTTGTTAGATGTATCATAAGTTCGTCAAACTTGTACAAAGCTCATTAAAACACTTATAATCACTCTTGTTACATAAAACTTGGTTAATAGTCCTAGAAATGCGTTGTTAGATGTTTCATAAGTTCGTGAAACTTGTAAAAATATCATTTTCGAAACTTATAAGCACTCATGTTGCATGAAACTTGGTTTAGAGTCCTAGAAACGCGTTGTAAAATGTTTCATAAGTTCTTATAATTTGTACAAAGCTCATTGAGACACTTATAAGCACTCATGTTGCATGAAACTTGGTTTAGAGTCGAAGAAACGCGTTGTTAGATTTTTCATAAGTTCGTCAAACTTGTACAAAGCTCATTGAGTCACTTATAACAACTCATGTTGCATGAAACTTGGTTTAGAGTCATAGAAACGCGTTGTTAGATGTTTCATAAGTTCGTCAAACTTGTACAAAGCTCATTAGACACTTATAAGACTCATATTGCATGAAACTTGGTTAAGAGTCCTAGAAATCACGTTGTTAGATGTCTCATAACTTCGTCAAACTTTAACAAAGCTCATTGAGGAACTTATAAGTACTCAAGTTGCATGAAACTTTGTTTAGAGTCCTAGAAACGCGTTGTTAGATGTATCATAAGTTCGTCAAACTTGTACAAAGCTCATTAAGACACTTATAAACACTCTTGTTGAATAAAACTTGGTTAATAGTCCTAGAAATGCGTTGTTAGATGTTTCATAAGTTCGTGAAACTTGTAAAAATCTCATTTTCGGAACTTATAAGCACGTATGTTGCATAAAACTTGGTTTCGATTTCTAGAAATGTGTTGTTAGATGTTTCATAAGTTCATCAAACTTGTACAAAGCTCATTTAGACACTTATAAGAACTCATGTTACATGAAACTTGCTTTAGAGTCCTAGAAACGCGTTGTTAGATGTTTCATAGGTTCTTAAAATTAGTACAAAGCTCATTGAGACCCTTATAAGAACTCATGTTCCATGAAACTTGGTTTAGAGTCGGAGAAACTCATTGTTAGATTTTTCATAAGTTCGTTAGACTTGTAAAAAGCTCATTGAGACACTTATAACCACTCATGTTGCATGAAACTTGGTTTATAGTCATAGAAACGCGTTTTTAGATGTTTCATAAGTTCGTCAAACTTGTACAAAGCTCATTAGACAGTTATAAGCACTCATTTTGCATGAAACTTGGTTTAGAGTCATAGAAACGCGTTGTTAGATGTTTCGTAAGTTTGTCAAACTTGTACAAATCTCATTGTGACACTTATACTCACTCATAATGCATGAAACTTGGTTTAGAGTCCTAGAAACGTGTTGTTAGATATTTCATAAGTTCGTGAAACCTGTGCAAAGCTCATTGAGACACTTATAAACACTCATACTGCAACAAACTTGGTTTAGAGTCCTAGAAACGCATTGTTAGATGTTTCATAAATTCGTGAAACTTGTACATAGCTCATTGAGACACTTATAAGCACTCATGTTGCATGAAACCTGGTTTAGAGTCTTAAAAACGTGGTGTTATATGTTTCATAAGTTCGTGAAACTTGTACAAAGCTCATTGAGTAATTTATAAGCACTCATGTTGCATGAAACTTCGTTTAGAGTCCTAGAAACGTGTTGTTATATGTTTGATAAGTTCGTGAAACTTGTACCAAGTTCATTGAGACACTTAAAATTACTCATGTTGCATGAAACTTGGTTTAGAGTCGTAGAAACCCGTTGTTAGATGTTTCATAAGTTTTTCAAACTTGTAAAAAGCTTATTGAGACACTTATAAGCACTCATTTTGCATGAAACTTGGTTTAGAGTCCTAGAAACGTGTTGTTTGATGTTTCATTAGTTTGTGAAACATGTACAAAGCTCATTAAGAAACTTATAAGCACTCATATTGCATGAAACATGGTTAAGAATCCTAGAAATCACGTTGTTAGATGTTTCATAAGTTAGTCAAACTTTAACAAACCTCATTGAGGAACTTACAAGTACTCATTTTGCATGAAAGTTGGTTTAGATTCCTAGAAACGTGTTGTTAGATGTTTCATAAGTTCATCAAACTTGTACAAAGCTCATTGAGACACTTATAACCACTCATGTTGCATGAAACTTGGTTTAGAGTCATAGAAACGCGTTGTTAGATGTTTCATAAGTTCGTCAAACTTGTACAAAGCTAATTAGACAGTTATAAGCACTCATAATGCATGAAACTTGGTTTAGAGTCCTAAAAACGTGTTGTTAGATGTTTCATAAGTTCGTGAAACTTGTACAAAGCTCATTGAGTAATTTACAAGCACTCATGTTGCATAAAACTTCGTTTAGAGTCCTAGAAACGTGTTGTTATATGTTTGATAAGTTCGTGAAACTTGTACCAAGTTCATTGAGACACTTAAAATCACTCATGTTGCATGAAACTTGGTTTAGAGTCGTAGAAACGCGTTGTTAGATGTTTCATAAATTTGTCAAACTTGTACAAAGCTGATTGAGACACTTATAAGCACTCATTTTGCTTTGTAACTTGGTTTAGAGTCCTAGAAACGCGTTGTTAGATGTTTCATAAGTTCGTCAAACTTTAACAAAGCTCATTGAGGAACTTATAAGAACTCATTTTGCATGAAACTTGGTTTAGAGTCCTAGAAACGCGTTGTTAGATGTTTCATTAGTTCGTGAAACGTGTACAAAGCTCATTGAGAAACTTATAAGCACTCATATTGCATGAAACTTGGTTAAGTGTCCTAGAAATCACGATGTTAGATGTTTCATAAGTTCGTCAAACTTTAACAAAGCTCATTGAGGAACTTATAAACACTCATGTTGCATGAAACTTTGTTTAGAGTCCTAGAAACGCGTTGTTAGATGTTTCATATGTTTGTCAAATTTGTATAAATCTCATTGAGACACTTATAAGCACTCATTTTGCATGAAACTTAGTTTAGAGTCCTATAAACGCGTTGTTAGATGTTTCATTAGTTGTGAAACATGTACAAAGCTCATTGAGAAAATTATAAGCACACATATTGCATGAAACTTGGTTAAGAGTCCTATAAATCACGTTGTTAAATGTCTCATAAGTTCTCCAAACTTTAACAAAGCTCATTGAGGAACTTATAAGTACTCATGTTGCATGAAACTTTGTTAGAGTCCTAGAAACGTGTTGTTAGATGTATCATAAGTTCGTCAAACTTGTACAAAACTCATTAAGACACTTATAATCACTCTTGTTACATAAAACTTGGTTAATAGTCCTAGAAATGCGTTGTTAGATGTTTCACAAGTTCGTGAAACTTGTAAAAATCTCATTTTCGAAACTTATAAGCATGTATGTTGCATGAAACTTGGTTTAGATTTCTAGAAACGTGTTGTTAGAGGTTTCATAAGTTCGTTAAACTTGTACAAAGCTCATTGATAAAGTTATAAGCACTCATGTTGCATGAAACTTGGTTTAGAGTCCTAGAAACGCGTTGTAAAATGTTTCATAAGTTCTTAAAATTTGTACAAAGCTCATTGAGACACTTATAAGCAATCATGTTGCATGAAACTTGGTTTAGAGTCGAAGAAACGCGTTGTTAGATTTTTCATAAGTTCGTCAAACTTGTACAAAGCTCATTGAGTCACTTATAACAACTCATGTTGCATGAAACTTGGTTTAGAATCATAGAAACGCGTTGTTAGATGTTTCATAAGTTCGTCAAACTTGTACAAAGCTCATTAGACACTTATAAGACTCATATTGCATGAAACTTGGTTAAGAGACCTAGAAATCACGTTGTTAGATGTCTCATAAGTTCGTCAAACTTTAACAAAGCTCATTGAGGAACTTATAAGTACTCAAGTTGCATGAAACTTTGTTTAGAGTCCTAGAAACGCGTTGTTAGATGTATCATAAGTTCGTCAAACTTGTACAAAGCTCATTAAGACACTTATAAACACTCTTGTTGAATAAAACTTGGTTAATAGTCCAAGAAATGCGTTGTTAGATGTTTCATAAGTTCGGAACTTGTAAGCACGTATGTTGCATAAAACTTGGTTTTGATTTCTAGAAATGTGTTGTTAGATGTTTCATAAGTTCATCAAACTTGTACAAAGCTCATTTAGACACTTATAAGAACTCATGTTACATGAAACTTGGTTTAGAGTCCTAGAAACGCGGTGTTAGATGTTTCATAGGTTCTTTAAATTAGTACAAAGCTCATTGAGACCCTTATAAGAACTCATGTTCCATGAAACTTGGTTTAGAGTCGAAGAAACTCATTGTTAGATTTTTCATAATTTCGTTAGACTTGTAAAAAGCTCATTGAGACACTTATAACCACTCATGTTGCATGAAACTTGGTTTAGCGTCATAGAAACGCGTTGTTAGATGTTTCATAAATTCGTCAAACTTGTACAAAGCTCATTAGACAGTTATAAGCACTCATTTTGCATGAAACTTGGTTTAGAGTCATAGAAACGCGTTGTTAGATGTTTCATAAGTTTGTCAAACTTGTACAAATCTCATTGTGACACTTATACTCACTCATAATGCATGAAACTTGGTTTAGAGTCCTAGAAACGCATTGTTAGATATTTCATAAGTTCGTGAAACATGTGCAAAGCTCATTGAGACACTTATAAACACTCATACTGCAACAAACTTGGTTTAGAGTCCTAGAAATGCATTGTTAGATGTTTCATAAATTCGTGAAACTTGTACATAGCTCATTGAGATACTTATAAGCACTCATGTTGCATGAAACTTGGTTTAGAGTCTTAAAAACGTGGTGTTATATGTTTCATAAGTTCGTGAAACTTGTACAAAGCTCATTGAATAATTTATAAGCACTCATGTTGTTATATGTTTGATAAGTTCGTGAAACTTGTACCAAGTTCATTGAGACACTTAAAATTACTCATGTTGCATGAAACTTGGTTTAGAGTCGTAGAAACCCGTTGTTAGATGTTTCAAAAGTTTTTCAAATTTGTAAAAAGCTTATTGAGACACTTATAAGCACTCATTTTGCATGAAACTTGGTTTAGAGTCCTAGAAACGCGTTGTTTGATGTTTCATTAGTTTGTGAAACATGTACAAAGCTCATTAAGAAATTTATAAGCACTCATATTGCATGAAACATGGTTAAGAATCCTAGAAATCACGTTGTTAGATGTTTCATAAGTTCGTCAAACTTTAACAAACCTCATTGAGGAACTTACAAGCACTCATTTTGCATGAAAGTTGGTTTAGATTCCTAGAAACGTGTTGTTAGATGTTTCATAAGTTCGTCAAACTTGTACAAAGCTCATTGAGACACTTATAAGCACTCATGTTGCATGAAACTTGGTTTAGAGTCTTAGAAATCACGTTGTTAGATGTTTCATAAGTTCTTAAAATTTGTACAAAGCTAATTGAGACACTTATAAGCACTTATGTTGCATGGAAGTTGGTTTAGAGTCGAAGAAACGCGTTGTTAGATTTTTCATAAGTTCATCAAACTTGTACAAAGCTCATTGAGACACTTATAACCACTCATGTTGCATGAAACTTGGTTTAGAGTCATAGAAACGCGTTGTTAGATGTTTCATAAGCTCGTCAAACTTGTACAAAGCTAATTAGACAGTTATAAGCACTCATTTTGCATGAAACTTGGTTTAGAGTCCTAGAAACGCGTTGTTAGATGTTTCATAAGTTCGTCAAACTTGTAAAAAGCTAATTGATACACTTATAAGCACTCATGTTGCATGGAAATTGGTTTAGAGTCGAAGAAACGCGTTGTTAGATTTTTCATAAGTTCATTAAACTTGTACAAAGCTCATTGAGACACGTATAAGCATTCATGGTTAATGAAACTTGGTTTAGAGTCCTAGAAACGCGTTGTTAGATGTTTCATAAGTTCGTCAAACTTGTACAAAGCTCATTGAGAAACTTATAAGTACTCATGTTGCATGAAACTTTGTTTAAAGTCCTAGAAATTCGTTGTTAGATGTATCATAAGTTCGTCAAACTTGTACAAAGCTCATTAAGACACTTATAACCACTCTTGTTGCATGAAACTTGGTTAATAGTCCTAGAAATGCTTTGTTAGATGTTTCATAAGTTCGTGAAACTTGTAAAAATCTCATTTTCGGAACTTATAAGCACGTATGTTGCATGAAACTTGGTTTCGTTTTCTAGAAACGTGTTGTTACATGTTTCATAAGTTCGTCAAACTTGTACAAAGCTCATTGAGACACTTATAAGCACTCATGTTGCATGAAACTTGGTTTAGAGTCCTATAATCGCGTTGTTAGATGCTTCATAAGTTCTTAAAATTTGTACAAAGCTCATTGAGACACTTATAAGAACCCATGTTGCATGAAACTTGGTTTAGAGTCAAAGAAACGCATTGTTAGATTTTTTCATAAGTTCGTCAAACTTGTACAAATCTCATTGAGACACTTATAACCACTCATCTTGAATGAAACTTGGTTTAGAGTCATAGAAACGCGTTGTTAGATGTTTCATAAGTTTGTCAAACTTGTACAAAGCTCATTAGACAGTTATAAGCACTCATTTTGCATGAAACTTGGTTTAGAGTCTTAGAAATGCGTTGTTAGATGTATCATAAGTTCTACAAACTTGTACAAAGCTCATTAAGACACTTATAATCACTCTTATTGCATGAAACTTGGTTAATAGTCCTAGAAATGCGTTGTTAGATGTTTCATTAGTTTGTGAAACGTGTACAAAGCTCATTGAGAAAGTTATAAGCAATCACATTGCATGAAATTTGGTTAAGAGTCCTAGAAATCACGTTGTTAGATGTCTCATAAGTTCGTCAAACTTTAACAAAGCTCATTGAGGAACTTATAAGTACTCATGTTGCATGAAACTTGGTTTAGAGTCCTAGAAACGTGTTTTTAGATATTTCATAAGTTCTTCAAAATTTGTACAAAGCTCATTGAGACACTTATAAGCACTCATGTTGCATGAAACCTGGTTTAGAGTCCTAAAATCGTGTTGTTAGATGTTTCATAAGTTCGTGAAACTTGTTCAAAGCTCATTGAGTAATTTATAAGCACTCATGTTGCATGAAACTTGGTTTAGAGTCCTAGAAACATGTTGTTAAATGTTTGATAAGTTCGTGAAACTTGTATCAAGTTCATTGAGACACTTAAAATCACTCATGTTGCATGAAACTTGGTTTAGAGTCGTAGAAACGCGTTGTTAGATGTTTCATAAGTTTGTCAAATTTGTACAAAACTCATTGAGACACTTATAACACCTCATTTTTCAGGAAACTTGGTTAAAAGTCCTAGAAACGTGTTGTTAGATGATTCATAAGTTTTTCAAACTTGTACAAAGCTCATTGAGATACTTATAAGCACTCATTTTGCCTGAAATTTGGTTTAGAGTTCTGTAAACGCGTTGTTAGATGTTTCATTAGTTCGAGAAACTTGTACAAAACTCATTGAGAAACTTATAAGCACTCATATTGCATGAAACTTGGTTAAGAGTCCTAGAAATTACGTTGTTAGATGTTTCATAAGTTCGTCAAGCTTTAACAAAGCACATTGAGGAACTTATAAGTACTCATCTTGCATGAAACTATGTTTAGAGTCCTAGAAACGAGTTGTTAGATGTATCATAACTTCGTCAAACTTGTACAAAGCTCATTAAGACACTTATAATCACTCTTGTTGCATGAAACTTGGTTTCGATTTCTAGAAACGTGTTGTTAGATATTTCATAAGTTCGTCAAACTTGTACAAAGCTCATTGAGACACTTATAAGCACTCATGTTGCATGAAACTTGGTTTAGAGTCCTATAAACGCTTTGTTAGATGTTTCATAAGTTCTTCAAATTTGTACAAAGCTCATTGAGACACTTATAAGCACTCATTGATGAGGACATCCAAAGCAGCAACGATGATCAAGAGGATCCATTGCAAGTACCCGTTGGACCAATGACAAGAGCAAGAGCAAAGCAAATCAAGGAGGCACTTAACGGGCTAATTCAAGAGCTTTTAGACAAAGAAAACATTCACAAGTCCATTGGATATGATATTCATCAAGTCCAACCACTTCTAAGCATGATTCAAGCCCAAGAAAGCCCAAAATGAAGCACTTATAATTTGGTCAATAAAGAGTGACGAAAATGAAAGATCAAGAGTCATATTTGGAGTCCAAGAGTCATTCAACACATCTTTTAATTTTATCTTTAATTATGTTTACTACATCCTTTGAACTTTTTTCTTTCTCTACAAGTTTTATTTCCCTTTAAATACATGTAATCTCCATTGGAGAAAGACATCCAACTTTTTAATCAAATATATTTTTTCTATCTTTTTTTTTGTGAGAGTGATTCTCATTTAGTTCCTTGTGAACTTTTCGATCTTCGGTGTGACTCCGAGTGATCAACCGGCTTATCAAACAGTTCTTCATCCCTGTTTGTGGCGCCTTTCATTACCAAAGTTAGTTGTTTCTTGTTGAGAGTATTGGGTCTTAGGTTTAATATACCTAAGGTTTGTGTTTACCAAGTTCTTCGAACTAAGGTCCACCGCCTTGTTTTGTTGAAGCGTTTTAAGAGAGTATTGGGTCTAAGGTTTAATATACCTTAGGTTTGTCCTTCACGAGTTCATCAAAGTCGAGGATTATCCCTTCTAACCACCTTAGAGATCCAATCCTTGGTCTTTTCCGCATCATTTGGTATCAGAGTCATCTCTAAGCTTGGTTTTATCTTTTTATCATTCATCTTCTTTCTATCATTTTCAAATCTTTTCATCTTCTTTCTATCATATTCTATTTCTGTTTTTGTTTTATTAATTTTCTGAAAATCCATATATAAAAAAATAAAAAATAAAAAAAAAATGAAAAAAAAAAAAGTCAAAAAAAAAAGTTAAAAATAAAAGATATCATAAAAGTTATGGATTACTCTTTCTTTGTTCTTAAATTTCTTTCATTTCCCTTTTTTGTTATAATCCTTATAACCCTTATAACCCTTATAACTCTTATAACATTTATAACCTTTTGTTATTCCTATTATCCATACTCACTTTGAGATTTCGATTTCTTTGGTATCTTCTATTTGGTTACTACGGTAAAACATTCTGAAGTGTTGGTTAGTTCTATACGAACTCTTTGAGGATCACTAGAGAGGAAAAAGGCAGAGTGTGTGAGAACATTTGAGGGTAAAAGCCATTTGAGTGAAACACTTTTGAGCGAAACACTTGAGTGATTGTGAGGTTTTTGTTTTCTAACATTGTTTTACAGGTTTTAATCATGTCGGAACATAACAACAATGAAGAAGTTACACAAGAGGCTGTCCCTAATCTACAAGTACAAGCCTTGATGGGAGAGATGCAAAGATTGTTGAGAGTTGAGTTGGAGACGATTCATGATAGGATTGATCGAGTTCAAGGAGATGCACAACCAAGGCGACGAGCAAATTTGCCTAATCTGCATAGAAGCGAAAGAGATCAACCAAGGAGAGCACGAGCTAATGATTTTGAGGTTGATTATTACAATGATTACTCATCATCTAGTAACAACTCAAGAAGACCACGACGAGTTAGAGAAGTAAGGGATCGAGCTGATAACAACTTGGGAGGTATCAAGATGAAGATTCCAGCCTTCCATGGGAAGAATGATCCTGATGCATATCTAGAGTGGGAGAAGAAGATTGAGTTGATATTCGATTGTCAAAACTACTCGGAGATGAAAAAGGTCGAGTTGCAGCCACCGAATTTTGTGATTATGCTATTAATTGGTGGGATCAATTGGTGACGAGTAGAAGAAGAAATGGGGAAGTTCCTATTGAAGCATGGGCTGAGATGAAAGCACTCATGAGGAAACGTTTTGTACCAAGTCATTATCACCGAGAGCTACACCAAAAGTTAAGAAGGCTAACTCAAGGCAATCGAAGTGTGGAAGACTATTTCCAAGAGATGGAGGTCCTAATGTTAAGAGCTAACATTGACGAAGACAGAGAAGCTACTATGGCGAGGTTTCTTAATGGCTTGAATCGAGAGATTCTAGACAAAGTGGAGATGCAACACTATGTGGAGATGGAAGATATGTTGCATATGGCTATCTTGGTTGAGTCGCTGCTCAAGAGGAGGGGAAGCACACGTCAAACCTATGGTTCACATTCATCCACCATGAAACCGAACTATTCTAAGGAGGAGAAGACAACCCCAAAAGCAAAGGTCGAAACAAAACAATCCACTACCAGCCATGAAATCAAAGGAAGAACGGAGTCTTCTAATACGCGTAACCGTGATGTGCAATGCTATAAGTGTCATGGCAGAGGTCATTATGCTAATGAGTGTCCAAACAAAAGGACAATGGTGATTAGAGATAATGGTGATGTAGAAACTGAAGAAGAAGAAGGAGATTCTGATTCTATGCCATCACTAATAGAAGATAGTGAAGATGATGCTGCCAAGGGAGACTTATTGGTTACAAGAAGATCATTGAGTATGCAAGCTAAAGAAGAAGAAGAGGTACAACGGGAGAATCTGTTTCACACAAGGTGTCACATTCAGAACAAGGTGTGTAGCTTGATTATTGATGGTGGGAGTTGTACAAACGTGGCGAGCATTACTCTTGTGGAGAAGTTGAGTTTAAAGACCACAAAGCATTCGAAACCTTACAAGTTGCAATGGTTAAATGATAGTGGTGAAGTGAAGGTGTCAAGACAAGTTCTGGTTCCATTTTCCATTGGAAGGTATGAAGATGAAGTGTTGTGTGATGTGGTACCAATGCAAGCAGGTCATGTTCTATTGGGAAGGCCATGGCAATTTGATCGGCGAGTTAACCATGATGGATTCACAAACAAGCATTCGTTTACTTTCAAAGGAAGAAATGTCACTTTGGTTCCTTTAACACCTCAAGATGTCTACCAAGATCAGTTACTAATGAAGCAAAAGGAGGAGCAAAAAGCAATGAGTGCCCAAAACACTTATCACCTAAAAGAGAGTGAGAGTTTGAGAAAAACCCAGAAGAAGGCCTGTGAGAGCAAACCCGTGAGGATAAACACAAACTTCTTTGTGAGATCTTGTGAGATAAAGAGAGCAATGTTTTCAAAACAGCCAATGATAGTACTCATGTACAAGGAGGCTCTTTTAAACGCTAACGATCTTAACTCTGTTTTGCCTAGTTGTGTTGTTTCTTTGTTGCAGGATTTTGATGATGTCTTTCCCGAGGACACACCACATGGTTTACCACCTATTCGTGGGATTGAGCATCAAATCGACTTCATCCCAGGAGCATCCATTCCTAACCGCCCAGCCTATAGAACAAACCCGGAAGAGACAAAGGAGCTTCAAAGGCAAGTTAGTGAGCTGATGGAGAAGGGGTACATTCGAGAAAGCATGAGTCCATGTGTTTTTCCTATTTTGCTAGTTCCTAAGAAGGATGGGACTTGGAGGATGTGTGTTGATTGTAGGGCTATCAACAACATTACGGTAAAGTATCGACATCCCATTCCTCGTTTAGATGATATGCTTGATGAGTTGCATGGTTCTTGCATATTCTCTAAGATAGATCTTAAGAGTGGTTATCACCAAATTCGCATGAACGAGGGTGATGAATGGAAAACTGCTTTTAAAACAAAACATGGTTTATATGAGTGGTTAGTGATGCCTTTTGGATTAACTAATGCACCTAGTACTTTCATGAGATTAATGAATCATATTTTGAGAGCTTTCATCGGACATTTTATTGTTGTCTACTTTGATGACATTCTGATTTTTAGCAAGACTTTAGATGAGCATGTTGAGCATTTGAAACTTGTTTTAGATGTTCTTAGAAAGGAAAAGTTGTTTGTTAATCTTAAGAAGTGTACCTTTTGCACCGATAATCTTGTGTTTTTAGGCTTTGTTGTTAGTGCACAGGGTATACTAGTTGATGAAGAAAAAGTGAGGGCTATTCGAGAGTGGCCTAGTCCAAAGACCGTTGGAGAAGTACGGAGCTTTCATGGACTTGCTGGTTTCTACCGGAAGTTTGTAAGAGACTTTAGTACTATTTCTGCCCCGCTTACCGAAGTGATCAAGAAGGAAGTAGGATTCAAATGGGAAGAAGCTCAAGAGGAAGCATTCCAATTGCTAAAGAAGAAGCTTACTAATGCACCTTTATTGTCTTTACCTGACTTTCTAAAGACTTTTGAGATTGAATGTGATGCCTCAGGTGTTGGAATTGGAGCTGTGCTTATGCAAGAGAAGAAGCCAATTGCATTCTTTAGTGGAAAGCTGAGTGGAGCTACTTTGAACTATCCTACTTATGACAAAGAGTTGTATGCTCTTGTTCGTGCATAACAAACATGGCAACACTACTTATGGCCTAAAGAGTTTGTGATTCACACTGATCATGAGTCCTTGAAGCATCTAAAGGGCCAACAAAAGCTGAACAATCGTCATGCTCGTTGGGTGGAATTCATTGAGACCTTTCTACTCTTGATGCTAAGATACTTGGTTTTGAGCACATCAAAGAACTATACGATTTTGACCTTGATTTTAAGGATGTGTATCAATCTTGTGAGAAGTTTGCACATGGGAAGTATTTTAGGCATGATAACTTTCTGTTTCATGAGAATAAGCTTTGTGTGCCTAATTGCTCTTTGAGAGATCTTCTTGTTAGGGAATCACATGGAGGAGGACTAATGGGACACTTTGGAGTTGTCAAAACTTTGATAATCTTGCAGGATCATTTCTATTGGCCACACATGAGAAAAGATGTTGAGAGAATCTGTGGCAGATGCATAATTTGCAAGCAAGCTAAGTCAAAAGTGCAACCTAATGGTATGTATACTCCTTTGCCTATACCAAGTGAACCTTGGACTGATATCTCTATGGATTTTGTGCTTGGTTTGCCTAGGACTAAGAGAGGTAGAGATTCTGTTTTTGTGGTTGTTGATAGATTCTCTAAGATGGCGCACTTCATTCCTTGTCATAAAACTGATGATGCTTCCAATGTTGCTGAATTATTCTTTAGGGAAGTTGTTAGATTACATGGCATGCCTAGAACCATTGTTTCAGATAGAGATGTTAAGTTCTTAAGCTACTTTTGGAAAACTTTGTGGGCTAAGTTAGGGACTAAGTTGTTGTTTTCTACTACTTGTCATCCTCAAACTGATGGTCAAACTGAAGTAGTGAATAGGTCTTTGTCTACTTTGTTGCGTGCTATCATTAAGAAGAACATAAAAACTTGGGAAGATTGTTTGCCACATGTTGAGTTTGCATATAACCATTCTGTCCATTCTGCTACTAAGTTCTCACCATTTCAAATTGTTTATGGTTTTAATCCTTTAACTCCATTGGATTTATCACCTTTACCTTTCAATGAGCGTGTGAACTTAGATGGGAAAAGAAAAGCTAAGCTTGTTAAACAGATTCATGAGAAAGCAAGGCTAAACATTGAGAAGAGGACTGAGCAATACCAAAGGCAAGCAAACAAAGGAAGGCGTAAAGTGTTCTTTGAAGCCGGAGATTGGGTTTGGGTTCATATGAGAAAAGAGCGCTTTCTAGCTGAAAGGAAGTCTAAGTTGATGCCAAGAGGAGACGAACCATTTCAAGTCTTAGAAAGGATCAATGACAATGCTTACAAAATAGACTTGCCAAGTGAGTATAATATAAGTAAAAGCTTCAATGTTTCTGACTTAACTCCTTTTGATGTAGGTGATCAGCTTGATTTGAGGTCAAATCGTTTTCAAGTGGAGGGGAATGATGAGGACATCCAAAGCAGCAACGATGATCAAGAGGATCCATTGCAAGTACCCGTTGGACCAATGACAAGAGCAAGAGCAAAGCAAATCAAGGAGACACTTAACGGGCTAATTGAAGAGCTTTTAGACAAAGAAAACATTCACAAGTCCATTGGATATGATATACATCAAGTCCAACCACTTCTAAGCATGATTCAAGCCCAAGAAACCCCAAAATGAAGCACTTATAATTTGGTCAAAAAAGAGTGACGAAAATGAAAGATCAAGAGTCATATTTGGAGTCCAAGAGTCATTCAACACATCTTTTAATTCTATCTTTAATTATGTTTACTACATCCTTTGAACTTCTTTCTTTCTATACAAGTTTTATTTCCCTTTAAATACATGTAATCTCCATTGGAGAAAGACATCCAACTTTTTAATCAAATATATTTTTTCTATCTTTTTTTTTGTGAAAGTGATTCTCATTTAGTTCCTTGTGAACTTTTCGATCTTCGGTGTGACTCCGAGTGATCAACCGGCTTATCAAACAGTTCTTCATCCCTGTTTGTGGCGCCTTTCATTACCAAAGTTAGTTGTTTCTTGTTGAGAGTATTGGGTCTTAGGTTTAATATACCTAAGGTTTGTACTTACCAAGTTCTTCGAACTAAGGTCCACCGCCTTGTTTTGTTGAAGCGTTTTAAGAGAGTATTGGGTCTAAGATTTAATATACCTTAGGTTTGTGCTTCGCGAGTTCATCAAAGTCGAGGATTATCCCTTCTAACCACCTTAGAGATCCAATCCTTGGTCTTTTCCGCATCACTCATGTTGCATGAAACTTGGTTTAGAGTCGAAGAAACGCCTTGTTAGATTTTTCATAAGTTCGTCAAATTTGTACAAAGCTCATTGAGACACTTATAACCACTCATGTTGCATGAAACTTGTTTTAGATTCGAAGAAACGCGTTGTTAGATGTTTCATAAGTTCGTCAAACTCAAACAAAGCTCATTGAGGAACTTATAAGGACTCATGTTGCATGAAAATTTGTTTAGAGTCCTAGAAACGCGTTGTTAGATGTTTCATAAATTCGTCAAACTTGTACAAAGCTCATTAAGACACTTATAATCACTCTTTTTGCATGAAACTTGGTTAATAGTCCTAGAAACGCGTTGTTAGATATTTCATAAGTTCGTGAAACTTGTACAAATCTCATTTTCCGAACTTATAAGCAAGTATGTTGCATGAAACTTGGTTTATAGTCCAAGAAACATGTTGTTATATGTTTGATAAGTTCGTGAAACTTGTACCAAGTTCATTGAGACACTTAAAATCACTCATGTTGCATGAAACTTGGTTTAGAGTCGTGGAAACACGTTGTTAGATGTTTCATAAGTTTGTCAAACTTGTACAAAGTTCATTGAGACACTTATAAGCACTCATTTTGCATGAAACTTGGATTAGAGTCCAAGAAACGCGTTGTTAGATGTTTCATAAGTTCGTCAAACTTGTACAAAGCTCATCGAGACACTTATAAGCACTCATATTGCATGAAAATTGGTTAAGAGTCGTAGAAATCACATTGTTAGATGTTTCATAAGTTTGTCAAAATTTAACAAAGCTCATTGAGGAACTTATAAGCACTAATGTTGCATGAAACTTTGTTTAGAGTCCTAGAAACGTTTTGTTAGATGTTTCATAAGTTCGTCAAACTTGTACAAAGCTCATTTTCGGAATTTATAAGCACGTATGTTACATGAAACTTGGGTTAGAGTCCTAGAAACATGTTGTTATATGTTTGATAAGTTTTTGAAACTTGTACCGAGTTCATTGAGACACTTAAAATCACTCGTGTTGCATGAAACTTGGTTTAGAGTCGTAGAAACGCGTTGTTAGATGTTTCATAAGTTTGTCAAACTTGTACAAAGCTCATTGAGAAACTTATAAGCACTCATTTTGCATTAAAACTTGGTTTAGAGTCCTAGAAACGCATTGTTAGATGTTTCATTAGTTTGTTAAACTTGTACAAAGCTCATTGAGAAACTTATAAGCACTCATATTGCATGAAACTTAGTTAAGAGTCCTAGAAATCACGTTGTTAGATGTTTCATAAGTTCGTCAAACTTTAACAAAGCTCATTGAGGAACTTATAAGCACTAATGTTGCATGAAACTTTGTTTAGAGTCCTAGAAATTCGTTGTTAGATGTTTCATAAGCTAGTCAAACTTGTATAAAGCTCATTGAGACACTTATAAGCACTCATTTTGCATGAAACATGGTTTAGAGTCCTATAAACGCGTTGTAGCTGTTTCATTAGTTCGTGAAACTTGTACAAAGCTCATTGAGAAACTTATAAGCACTCCTATTGCATGAAACTTGGTTAAGAGTCCTAGAAATCACGTTGTTAGATGTTTCACAAGTTCGTCAAACTTTAACAAAGCTCATTGAGGAACTTATAAGAACAAATGTTGCATGAAACTTTGTTTAGAGTCCTAGAAACGCGTTGTTAGATGTTTCATAATTTTGTCAAACTTGTATAAAGCTCATTGAGACACTTATAAGCACTCATTTTGCATGAAACTTGGTTTAGAGTCCTATAAACGCGTTGTTAGATGTTTCATTAGTTCGTGAAACTTGTACAAAGCTCATTGAGAAATGTATAAGCACTCATATTGCATGAAACTTGGTTAAGAGTCCAAGAAATCACGTTGTTAGATGTCTCATAAGTTCGTCAAACTTTAACAAAGCTCATTGAGGAACTTATAAGTACTCATGTTGCATGAAACTTTGTTTAGAGTCCTAGAAACGCGTTGTTAGATGTATCATAAGTTCCTCAAACTTGTACAAAGCTCATTAAGAAACTTATAATTACTCTTGTTGCATGAAACTTGGTAAATAGTCCTAGTAATGCTTTGTTAGATGTTTCATAAGTTCGTGAAACTTATGAAAATCTCATTTTTGGAACTTATAAACATGTATGTTGCATGAAACTTGGTTACGATATCTAGAAACGTGTTGTTAGATGTTTCATAAGTTCGTCAAATTTGTACAAAGCTCATTGAGACACTTATAAGCACTCATGTTGTATGAAATTGGTTTAGAGTCGAAGAAACGCATTGTTAGATTTTTCATAACTTCGTCAAATTTGTACAAAGCTGATTAAACACTTATAAGCACTCATTTTGCATGAAACTTGGTTTAGAGTCCTAGAAACGCGTTGTTAGATGTTTCATAAGTTCGTCAAACTCGTACAAAGCTCATTGTGACACTTATACTCACTCATAATGCATGAAATTTGGTTTAGAGTCCTAGAAACGTGTTGTTAGATATTTCATAAATTCGTGAAACTTGAACAAAGCTCTTTGAGACACTTATAAACACTCATACTGCAAGAAACTTGGTTTAGAGTCCTAGAAACGCATTGTTAGATGTTTCATAAGTTCATGAAACTTGTACAAAGCTCATTTAGACACTTATAAGCACTCATGTTGCATGAAACTTGGTTTAGAATCCAAAAAACGTGTTGATAGATATTTCATAAGTTCGTGAAACTTGTACAAAGCTCATTGAGTAATATATAAGCACTCATGTTGCATGAAACTTCGTTTAGAGTCCTAGAAACGTGTTGTTATATGTTTGATAAGTTCGTGAAACTTGTACCAAGTTCATTGAGACATTTAAAATCAGTCATGTTACATGAAACTTGGTTTAGCGTCGTAGAAACGCGTTGTTAGATGTTTCATAAGTTTGTCAAACTTGTAAAAACTCATTGAGAAACTTATAAGCACTCATTTTGCATGAAACTTGGTTTAGAGTCCTAGAAATACATTGTTAGATGTTTCATTAGTTCGTTAAACTTGTACAAAGCTCATTGAGAAACTTATAAGCACTCATATTGCATGAAACTTAGTTAAGACTCCTAGAAATCACGTTTTTATATGTTTCATAAGTTCGCCAAACTTTAACAAAGCTCATTGAGGTACTTATAAGTACTCATGTTGCTTGAAACTTTGTTTAGAGTCCTAGAAATGCGTTGTTAGATGTATCATAAGTTCGGCAAACTTGTACAAAGCTCATTAAGACACTTATAATCACTCTTGTTGCATGAAACTTGGTTAATAGTCCTAGAAATGCGTTGTTAGATGTTTCATAAGTTCGTGAAACTTGTAAAAATCTCATTTTCAGAACTTATAAGCAGGTATGTTGCATGAAACTTGGTTTCGATTACTAGAAACGTGTTGTTAGATGTTTCATAAGTTCTTTAAACTTGTACAAAGCTCATTGAGACACTTATAAGCACTCATGTTGTATGAAACTTGGTTTAGAGTCCTAGAAACACGTTGTTAGATGTTTCAGAAGTTCTTAAAATTTGTATAAAGCTCATTAAGACACTTATAAGCACTCATGTTGCATGAAACTTGGTTTAGAGACGAAGAAACGCGTTGTTAGATATTTCATAAGTTCGTCAAACTTGTACAAAGCTCATAGAGACACTTATAACTAGTCATGTTGCATGGAACTTGGTTTAGAGTCATAGAAACGCGTTGTTAGATGTTTCATAAGTTCGTCAAACTTGTACAAAGCTCATTAGACACTTATAAGCACTCATTTTGCATGAAACTTGATTTAGAGTCCTAGAAACCCGTTGTTAGATATTCCATAAGTTCGTGAAACCTGTACAAAGCTAATTGAGACACTTATAAGCACTCATGTTGCATGAAACTTGGTTTAGAGTCCTAGAAACGTGTTTTTAGATATTTCATAAGTTCTTCAAAATTTGTACAAAGCTCATTGAGACACTTATAAGCACTCATGTTGCATGAAACCTGGTTTAGAGTCCTAAAATCGTGTTGTTAGATGTTTCATAAGTTCGTGAAACTTGTTCAAAGCTCATTGAGTAATTTATAAGCACTCATGTTGCATGAAACTTGGTTTAGAGTCCTAGAAACATGTTGTTAAATGTTTGATAAGTTCGTGAAACTTGTACCAAGTTCATTGAGACACTTAAAATCACTCATGTTGCATGAAACTTGGTTTAGAGTCGTAGAAACGCGTTGTTAGTTGTTTCATAAGTTTGTCAAATTTGTACAAAACTCATTGAGACACTTATAACAACTCATTTTGCAGGAAACTTGGTTTAAAGTCCTAGAAACGTGTTGTTAGATGATTCATAAGTTTGTCAAACTTGTGCAAAGCTCATTGAGATACTTATAAGCACTCATTTTGCATGAAATTTGGTTTAGAGTCCTATAAACGCGTTGTTAGATGTTTCATTAGTTCGAGAAACTTGTACAAAGCTCATTGAGAAACTTTTAAGCACTCATATTGCATGAAACTTGGTTAAGAGTCCTAGAAATTACGTTGTTAGATGTTTCATAAGTTCGTCAAGCTTTAACAAAGCACATTGAGGAACATATAAGTACTCATCTTGCATGAAACTATGTTTAGAGTCCTAGAAACGAGTTGTTAGATGTATCATAACTTCGTCAAATTTGTACAAAGCTCATTAAGACACTTATAATCACTCTTGTTGCATGAAACTTGGTTTCGATTTCTAGAAGGGTGTTGTTAGATATTTCATAAGTTCGTAAAACTTGTACAAAGCTCATTGAGAAACTTATAAGCACTCATATTGCATGAAACTTAGTTAAGAGTCCTAGAAATCACGTTGTTAGATGTTTCATAAGTTCGTCAAACTTTAACAAAGCTCATTGAGGAACTTATAAGCACTAATGTTGCATGAAACTTTGTTTAGAGTCCTAGAAATCCGTTGTTAGATGTTTCATAAGCTAGTCAAACTTGTATAAAGCTCATTGAGACACTTATAAGCACTCATTTTGCATGAAACATGGTTTAGAGTCCTATAAACGCGTACAGGCGGAATGGAGTTGCATTCACTAAGTCTAAGGAAGTCGAAGATCAACCACCTTTATGGCGTAGTGGAAGAGAAATATTGCACTCCATGAACCATATAGAAGGTCTGCAAATGAGTGTCGAGTGTGGTGGCAACGGACACAATGACCCTTCTAAAACGGTAAATGGTTATGGTCAATATCATAATTGGTACAAAAAATCAATTTTCTGGTCTTTGCCCTATTGGGAGAATCTATTGCTTAGACACAACCTAGATTTTATGCATATTGAGAAAAATTTCTTTGATAATATTATAAAAACTATCTTGAACGTTCCGGGGAAAACAAAAGATAACATCATATCTAGGCTAGATATGGCGATAATATGCAACCGTAGAGCGTTGGAACTTACTTCAACTGGAATTGCTCCGGTGCCGATATTTCGCATGTCAAAGGAAGCGAAAAAGAAATTTTTATCTTGGTTGAAGAAAGATATTCGTTTTCCAGACGGGTATGCTTCCAACTTTGGTAGATGTGTGAACGAAATCAATGGTACTCTTTCTGGACTCAAAAGCCATGATTGTCATGTCATAATGGAAAGACTTCTACCTTTCGCTTTGATGGAACTTTTGCCCAAGTCGGTACACGTAGCGATTTCAGGTATGTATTTTAATTTGTTATCATACAAATCTATAAGTAAATAATGTTGCCATAAAAATTGTTTTGTTATTTTTATTACACAGAAATCGCTTTGTTTTTCCGAGACATTGCTGCCCCATCATTAAAAGAACAAGATGTTCAAACAATGAAGGATAATATAGCTGTCAAATTATGCAACCTGGAGAAGATATTTCCACCTTCGTTTTTTGATGTCATGGAGCATCTACCTGTACACCTTCCGGACGAGGCAATCTTAGGTGGACCGGTACAATATAGGTGGATGTATCCATTTGAGCGGTACATGTACCACTTAAAAAAAAAGGTTAGGAACAAAGCACAAATCGGAGGGTCTATCGTCGAGCATTGTGTTCAAGAAGAAATATCTGCGCTAGCTACCCATTGGCTTGGAAAACCAATCCCTCGAGGTAATGAAGGATGGCATGGTGAAAACATTTACCTCTACGCCTTTGACGATGTCCCAACATTGTTCAAACAAAAAGGAAGGTTCATTGGTAAATCTTCAAAGGGATGGATATCAGACGAAGAGTATAATGTTTTGCAAACATTTCTAATGAATAATTGTCCGGAGTTAGCACAATATGAAAGGTATGATTATCCGAATTATAATTATTCACTAATTAATTATAATTATTTTTAAATTATATAAATTGTATACATAGGATGTTTGAAGATTTCATGCGAGCTACATATCCGGCGTTGTACGCTTCTAACCTACAATTGTTGAAAGACAATAACTTCGCAAGCTGGTGCAAAGATTATGTAAGTGATTTTTTAATGACTTCCTTTTATTAATAATGTTAAATTAATGCATTTATTTTTTTACAGGTTAATAATCAAAGGATGGCGAGAAATTATGCCGCATGGCTCGTTGATTTTGTACAAGGTCCAGCTCGTGCTTACACATCATGGCCATCGTATGCAACAAGAGGGTTTTTATTCCGTACATTTAGTAGGAATGCAAACAAAAAGACTCGAATTTCGGTGTTTGCGTTAGGGGAACTACGATACGGAATATTATGGTATAGTGGACGACATCAGATTGCTTGAGTACGGTGGCGGTGTCGGACTGAAGGTGGTTATCTTCAAATGTTTTTGGTATGACATCACTAGTGGAAGTGGAATGCGTACCAGTCGTTCGGGACTAGTCGATGTTGCTGCAGACAAACAATATCGACAATATGATCCGTTCATTAGTCCTGAACAGTGTGACCAAGCTTGTTACGTATCTTATCCAAAGGTTAGTAGGAGGCATGGGACGGAATGGTTAGCTTGTACGAAAGTGGTACCCAGAGGTGTAAGAAATGCTACTAATATTTTACAACAAGCCTTTCAAGAGGATTCTAGAAATACTATTGTTGCACCTTCAGGGCTCCTAAGGGTCGAAACACTTAATGTTGAAGACAGGGACAATTATGATGATTTACCCGATCAACATACAAACGATATGTACACATCCGATAATGAGCTAACTGAAAACGAATGTTCAGAAGTTGATTCATCTTCCGATGATGAATAAAAATTGTGTATCAATGTGATCATGAAATTTGTAATATATTATATAATATAATTTTCGTCTTTGTTAAAATATGTTGTGGGTTGTTGTATAATACTATGTGGAATATTATTTGTTTTTTTTTTAATAAGTTGAAACGGATACCTCTGTTTAAAACACCCCTGATTATTGAAATGAGTTGAATAATTTTACGCAATGCATTAAATCACCATCTCGTGGCCGACATTGCGTTTGCAATTTAATAGCGACATGTCAAATCACCATATTGTGGCCAATTTTTCGTTTGTCATTTAATGTCGACAACTCAAATCACCATATTGTGGCCGACATAGCCACGAAATGCCACGAAAAGCCACGATGAACAATTATTTACTACCCACGAATTATCCACGAAAATTACCCACGAAAACTACCCACGATGTATATCGTTTTGTCTATATAAATCGAGGTAATTTAACAGAAAAACATAACACCAAAAACATATTTCATCATGGCAAATCGTATTCCTTCTAGCCCTCCATACGATAACTTATATGTTATTGATGTTGAACCAATAATTTCACTTCAACCATCACAAAGAGCTGAAATTCAAACAAGCCTTATATCGGGACTCGCTTGACCCATACAACGCGGACTGTTTCGCAAGAGGGTTCACGATGGAAAGGTGTTGCGAGGTGAAAGTTCTCAAGCACGCCCAACACAATATTTCATTCGTGAGGTCATCAATGAGCCACAAAAGGGAGACCTTGATTTTAGTAGTCCTCGGTGGACTTCTACTATCGATTACTTGTTGCGTGAAGGTATACACAAAAATGAAATTTTTAGCATTATACTAATAATTGTAGATGATGTACTAACTATATCTTTCAAAATATATATAGGTACTCATAACAGTAGGACCACACCATTTTGGACCCAAATTGCAGAAATTCAATGCCCTCGTTCGCATTTTGTCAAACTGAAAAAGGTTTCCTTTGTCTACCAATATTATTTCATTTAAACTAAAAACATAATGTTTCTTATAAGTAATCATTTTTTCAGGTTGTCGCTATGCTTTCCAATGCGTCCCCCAATGGCCAAGGAGACCTTCAAGTAACCTTAAAAGATCCGTACGGAATAATCGAGGGAACCATGCACCATAACATCTTCAACAATGACGAATACGAGTCAATACGGGTGTAGGTGCGGTTGTCATTCTAAAAAATGTATACGTAACCCGTTTCAACATGAATTCTAAGTACCTCAACATCACTGAGCGAAACGTTGTCAAGGTAGGTTCTCCTTAAGGTTGTTAATTAGTATATATATACTTATAAGTACAAACTAAAATATGTTTTAAACAGATAATTGGGGCTAATTCGATGGTCGCTGGCTACGAACCAACTGTAACATCTACACCAACTGAAGCAGATGAAGGAACTGGTTACGAGAACGAAATCGTTCCTGAATCAGACGATGAATAAACATTCAATTCGTCAATGTTTACAAATAATGATGGCGTTCAACACCGAACTCTTTATGTCGCATTAATGTTTACTATTTACCTTCTATCTTTTGTATGCGTTTAAAATAATGTTGTTATGTAATGTGATCTTTTATTATCTGAGTAATGAATAATAACGTTTAACAATTTACTCGGGTTTATATGTTTATAAATGTAGCAAACCTAAAAAAGTAGTGAACAAAATCCTGAAAATAGTGAAAAAACTCATGAAAATAGTGAACAAAAACATATTAATATTGGGTTTTTTTTAACACACGAAGAAATTAGTGTTACCAGTATTTTTCTCACTACCCACGAAAATTTTCGTGGGTAATTCGTGGGTTTCAATCTACCCACGAATATTTTCGTGGGTAATCGTGGGTAGAACAATACCCACGAAAATTTTCGTGGCTTTTCCGTGGGTAACTCAAAACCCACGAAAATTTTCGTGGGTAATTCGTGGGTAGCTCGAAAAAGCCACGAAAAAGCCACGAAAATTTTCGTGGGTAGCTAATTACTGTTTACCGTGGCTTTCCGTGGCATTTCGTGGCTTTTTACCCATACCCACGAAAATTTTCGTGGGTTTTTCGTGGGTATGGGCAGTTTTTTTACTAGTGATAAGTACTCATGTTGCATGAAACTTTGTTTAGAGTCTTAGAAACGTGTTGTTAGATGTGTCTCAATGAGCTTTCATAAGCTTTCTAGGACTCTAAACCTAGGTTCATGCAACATGAGTGTTCATAAGTTTATCAATGAGCTTTGTTAAAGTTTGACGAACTTATGAAACATATAACAGCGTGGTTTCTAGGACTCTAAAAAAAGTTTGACCTAAAAATCATATTGTTAGATGTTTCATAAGTTCGCCAAACTTTAACAAAGCTCATTGAGACACTTATAACCACTCATGTTACATGAAACTTGGCTTAGAGTCCTAGAAAACTGGTGTTAGATGTTCCATAAGTTCGTCAAACTTGTACAAAGCTCATTTAGACACTTATAAGGCACATTTTGAATGAAGCCTAGTTAAGAGTCCTAGAAACCACATTGTTAGATGATACATAAGTTCGTCAAACTTTAACAAAGCTTATTGAGGAACATATAAACACTCATGTTGCTTGAAACCTGGTTTAGATTCCAAAAAACGCGTTGTTATATGTTTCATAAGTTCGTGAAACTTGTATACATCTCATTGAGACACTTATGATCACTCATGTTGCATGAAACTTGGTTTCGAGTCGTAGAAAGGCGTAGTTAGATGTTTCGAACTTGTACAAAGCACATTGAGGAACTTATAAGCACTCATGTTGCATGAAACTTGGTTTAGAGTCCTTGAAACTCGTTGTTAGATGTTTCATAAGTTCGTGAAAATTGTACAAAGCTCATTGAGACACTTATAAGCACTCATTTTTCATGAAACTTGGTTTAGAATTCTAGAAACGCGTTGTTAGATTTTTCATAAGTTTGTCAATCTTGTACAAAGCTCATTGAGACACTTATAAGCACTCATGTTGCATGAAAATTGGTTCAAAGTCCTAGAAACGCGTCGTTAAAGGTTTCATAAGTTCTTTTCATTGAGACACTTATAAGCACTCATGTTGCATGAAACTTGGATTAGAGTCGAAGAAACGCGTTGTTAGATTTTTTATAAGTTCGTCAAACTTGTACAAAGCTCATCGAGACACTTATAACCACTCAAGTTGCAAGAAACTTAGTTTAGATTCCTAGAAACGCGTTGTTAGATGTTTCATAGGTACATGAAACTTGTACAAAGCTCATTAAGTAACTTATAAGCAATCATGTTAAATGAAACTTGGTTTAGAGTCCTAAAAACAAGGCTATTATATGTTTCATAAGTTCGTCAAACTTGTACAAAGCTCATTAAGAAACTTATAATCACTCTTGTTGCATGAAACTTGGTTAATAGTCCTAGAAATGTGTTGTTAGATGTTTCATAAGTTCGTGAAACTTGTAAAAATCTCATTTTCGGAACTTATAAGCACGTATGTTGCATGAAACTTGGTTTCGATTTCTAGAAACGTGTTGTTAGATGTTTCATAAGTTCGTCAAACTTGTACAAAGCTCATTGAGACACTTATAAGCACTCATGTTGCATGAAACTTGGTTTAGAGTCCAAGAAACGCGTTGTTAGATGTTTCATAACTTCTTAAAATTTGTACAATGCTAACTGAGACACTTATAAGCACTCATGTTGTACGAAACTTGGTTTAGAGTCGAAGAAACGCATTGTTATATTTTTCATAAGTTCTTCAAACTTGTACAAAGCTCTTTAGACACTTATAAGCACTTATTTTGCATGAAACTTGGTTTAGAGTCCTAGAAACACGTTGTTAGATGTTTCATAAGTTCGTCAAACTTGTACAAAGCTAATTGTGACACTTATACTCACTCATAATGCATGAAACTTGGTTTAGAGTCCTAGAAACGCGTTGTTAGATATTTCATAAGTTCGTGAAACTTGAACAAACCTCATTGAGACACTTATAAACACTCATACTGCAAGAAACTTGGTTTAGAGTCCTAGAAATGCATTGTTAGATGTTTCATAAGTTCGTGAAACTTGTACAAAGCTCATTGAGACACTTATAAGTACTCACGTTTCATGAAACTTGGTTTAGAGTCCTAAAAACGTGTTGTTAGATGTTTCATAAGTTCGTGAAACTTGTACAAAGCTTATTGAGTAATTTATAAGCACTCATGTTTCATGAACCTTGGTTTAGAGTCCTAGAAACATGTTGTTATATTTTTGATAAGTTCGTGAAACTTGTACCAAGTTCTTTGAGACACTTAAAATCACTCATGTTGCATGAAACTTGGTTTAGAGTCGTAGAAACGCGTTGTTAGATGTTTCATAAGTTTGTCAAACTTGTATAAAGCTCATTGAGACACTTATACGCACTCATTTTGTATGAAACTTGGTTTAGAGTCCTAGAAACGTTTGTTAGATGTTTCATTTGTTCGTGAAACTTGTACAAAGCTCAATGAGAAACATATAAGTACTCATATTGCATGAAACATGGTTAAGAGTCCTAGAAATCACGTTGTTAGATGTCTCATAAGTTCGTCAAACTTTAACAAAACTCATTGAGGAACTTATAAGTACTCATGTTGCATGAAACTTTGTTTAGAGTCCTAGAAACTCGTTGTTAGATGCATCATAAGTTTGTCAAACTTGTACAAAGATCATTAAGAAACTTATAATCACTCATGTAGCATGATACTTGGTTAATATTCCTAGAAAAGCGTTGTTAGATGTTTCATAAGTTCGTGAAACTTGTAAAAATCTCATTTTCGGAACTTATAAGCACGTGTGTTGCATGAAAGTTGGTTTCGATTTCTAGAAACGTGTTGTTAGATGTTTCATAAGTTCTTAAAATTTGTACAAAGCTCATTGAGACACTTATAAGCACCCATGTTGCATGAAACTTGGTTTAGAGTCGAAGAAACGCGTTGTTAGATTTTTTATAAGTTTGTCAAACTTGTACAAATCTCATTGAGACACTTATAACAACTCATGTTGCATGAAACTTTGTTTATAGTCATAGAAACACGGTGTTAGATGTTTCATAAGTTCGTCAAACTTGTACAAAGCTCATTAGACACTTATAAGCACTTATTTTGCATGAAAATTGGTTTAGAGTCCTAGAAATGTGTTTATAGATGTTTCATTAGTTCGTGAATCTTGTACAAAGCTCATTGAGAAACTTATAAGCACTAATATTGCATGAAACTTGGTTAAGAGTCCTAGAAATCACGTTGTTAGATGTTTCATAAGTTGGTCAAACTTTAACAAAGCTCATTGAGGAACTTATAAGGACTCATATTGCTTGAAACTTTGTTTAAAGTTTTAGAAACGCGTTGTTAGATGTTTCATAAGTTCGTCAAACTTGTACAAAGCTCATTAAGATATTTATAATCACTCTTGTTGCATGAAACTTGGTTAATAGTCCTAGAAACGCGTTGTTAGATGTTTCATAAGTTCGTGAAACTTGTACAAATCTCATTTTCGGAACTTATTAGCACGTATGTTGCATGAAACTTTGTTTAGAGTCCTAGAAATGCGTTGTTAGATGTTTCATAAGTATTTCAAACTTGTACAAAGCTCATTGAGACACTTATAAGCACTCATATTGCATGAAACTTGGTTTAGAGTCCTAGAAACGCGTTTTTAGATGTTTCATAAGTTCTTCAAATTTGTACAAAGCTCATTGACACTTATAAGCACTCATGTTGCATGAAACTTGGTTTAGAGTCGAAGAAACGCGTTGTTAGGTTTTTCATAAGTTCTTCAAACTTGTACAAAGCTCATTGAGACTCTTATAACCACTTATGTTGCAAGAAACTTGTACAAAGCTTATTGAGGAACTTATAAACACTGATGTTGCATGAAACTTGGTTTAGAGTCCTAGAAACCACGTTGTTATATGTTTCATAAGATCGTCAAACTTTAACAAAGCTCATTGAGAACTTATGAGCACTCATGTTGCATGAAACTAGGTTTAGAGTCCTACAAATCGTTGTTAAATATCCCATAAGTTCGTGAAACTTTTACAAAGATCTTTGAGACACTTATAAGTACTCATGTTGCATGAAACTTAGTTTAAAGTCGAGGAAACGCGTTTTTAGATGTTTCATAAGTTCGTCAAACTTGTACAAAGCTTATTGAGGAACTTATAAGCACTTATGTTGCATGAAACTTGGTTTAGAGTCCTAGAAACCACGTTGTTATATGTTTCATAAGATCGTAAAACTTTAACAAAGCTCATTGAGGAACTTATGAGCACTCATGTTGCATGAAACTAGGTTTAGAGTCCTAGAAATCGTTGTTAGATATCCCATAAGTTCGTGAAACTTCACTACAAGAATCTGCGTAAACTTACGACGACATTACGACGATTGTACGACGATTTTTGTAATCGTCGTAAAATCGTCGTAACCTTTACTACGATTCAAATCGTTGTAAATTCGTCGTAAATTTACAACGATTTACCGACGTTTTGATTTATAAGAATATTTCGTCGCTAAATCGTTGCTAATTTACAACGAATTTACAACTTCTGATTTTAGGGCATTTTAACAACGATTTAAAGAAATTTAATCAGGTAGTTGAAAACGTGTATTTACTGTTGCACCTAATTATTTACAACTTTCACTTTAGTCGTTAAATCGTTGTAAAATCGTTGTAAATCCCTTGTTAAATTATGAATCGTTGTAAATTAGTAGTTAATTTCCTTGGTAAAAAGTTGGAAAATTTTAAAAAATCCTATAAATACCTCCTCATCTTTCACCATAAATCACACCATCAATTTTATATCTCTCTATCTCTCTCACATACAAAAAAAACTCTTTTTATTAAAAAAAATGTCCGAAGGCGATATTTACGAAATCCGAAAATGGATGTACATACATCGAGGCGATGACGGATCGGTGACACGGGAGTTCCTCGACGGGGTTGAAGTATTCATGCAGCAAGCCACAAATCTACCTGTCACTATCGAAAGCGGTAAGATATTTTGTCCTTGTATCAAATGCGACAATAGACGGTTCATTTTGGTTGAAAATGTTTGGAAGCATTTGTTAAATAGAGGATTTACACCACAATATTATATATGGTTTCAGCATGGGGAAGGTTATTGTGGTAATGTTGCTAGTAGTAGTAATTATCATCAGGAATCTGTAGACTATGACCAGCATGTAGAAAATGAGTATGATTTTTATAATTTTCATCATGATAATGGAAATGAACCGGATAGGATAAATGACATGGTTAGCGATGCATTTCGTCCTGAAGTTGCATCTTATGGAAATTTAGTTGAAGAACCTAATTTAGATGCTAAAAAATTCTACGACATGTTAAATGCTGCAAATCAACCAATATATGATAATTGTAGAGAAGGACACTCTAAATTGTCATTAGCTGCTAGAATGATGAATATTAAAACATACCATAACTTATCTGAGGTTTGCATGGATGATTGGGCTTCATTGTTAAAAGAATATCTACCCTCTGATAATTTAGCTGTTGAAACGTTTTATGAGGTTCAAAAATTGGTTATCAGTCTTGGTCTTCCGTATCAGACAATTGATGTCTGTGTAGACAATTGTATGATATATTGGAAAGACGACAACATTCTTGAGGAATGTCGTTTTCGCAAAAAACCAAGATATAGGCCAGAAGGAGTAGGTCGGAAGAGGGTACCGTACCATAAGATGTGGTATCTGCCTATAACAGACAAGCTACAAAGGATGTATCACTCGGAGAGGACAACTTCTAAGATGAGGTGGCATGCATAACATACACAGAAGCCTGGAGAGGTGACCCACCCATCCGATGCGAAAGCGTGGAAACACTTTAACTCGGTGTACCCCGATTTTGCTGGACGAAAAGGTAACGTCTACCTTGGTCTATGTACGGATGGATTTAGTCCATTTGGTATGTCAGGTAGGCAGTATTTTTTATGATCCGTCATCTTCACCCCTTATAACCTCCCACCAGAGATGTGTATGCAAAGGGAATTTTTATTTCTGAGTATTTTAGTCCCTGGACCTAAACATCCAAAAAGATCCCTTGATATTTTTCTACAGCCTTTGGTGGAAGAGTTGAAGGAGTTATGGCACACTGGAGTAAAGACTTACGATTGTTCGAGGAAACGGAATTTTACAATGCGTGCAGTGCTTCTATGGACGATTAGCGACTTTCCCGCTTATGGAATGTTGTCGAGCTGGACTACACACGGACGACTCTCTTGTCCTTACTGCATGCATCGTACTGACGCCTTCCAATTGAAGCATGGAAGGAAAACTAGCTGGTTCGATTGTCACCGTAAGTTTCTTAGTCTGCCCCACCCTTATCGGAAAAACAAACGAATGTTTAAAAAGAACAAAGTGGTTCGTGATCCTCCACCAGTGTATTACACGAGCGAACAAGTTGAGGCGCATATGGATCATTACTATGCGAATTACACAGTTCCCCAAGGAGGAAACATGCATGTCCCGCCTAATTTGCCTGATGGTTATCTTACGGAACACAATTGGCATAAGAAAAGCATTTTCTGGGAGCTTCCATACGGGAAAGATCATTTACTCCGACACAATCTTGACGTGATGCACATAGAGAAGAACTTTTTCGATAAAATTATGAACACTCTTTTGAATGTGCAGGGAAAGACAAAAGACAATTTTAAATCACGTCTTGACTTGGCTGAGATATGTGCGAGATCCGAGTTGCACATTGATAATGACGGAAAAGCGCCAGTACCTATATTCAGATTATCGAGTGCAGACTCATAAAGACCTCTAAAGTTAATGAATAACTATAAAAATAATCCTAAAATTGCTTATCAATAAGTTTTGTTATATATTCGTAGAATTTATAAAGTTTAAGATAAAGTGTACTATATATATTGTGCTTAATATGTTTATATGTTCTAATTTTACCAAAACTTGTTTTTCTGCAATCATATGACTTAGTATGATTTCATATGCATACAATATCATAATTATATTCAACATGAAGTCAAATGGAAGATGAATTTCAGCAAAATCCATTTAGTGTAATGAATCGTCGTAAATTCGTGGTAAATTTACTACGAATTTACGACGATTCGAACAAAATCGATGGAAATTCGTGGTAATTTAACAACGAATTTACGACCAAATATGAAACTCTAAACGTTAAATCCACAGGAGTTTTGTTTGTACGAGGTTGTTAACGTCAACAATTACCATGATTTTACAACGATTTATAAAGTAATCGTCGTAAAATCGTGGTAAATTTACCACGATTTTACAACGGTTTTTTATATAAACCCCTAAACCCCAAACATTTTCAAAAGTATGTCTTATATTACGTACAAACACTCATTAAGACCTCTAAAGTTAATGAATAACTATAAAAACAATGTTAAAATTGCTTATCAATAAGTTTTGTTACATATTCTAAGAATTTATAAAGTTTAAGATAAAGTGTACTATATATATTGTGCTTAATATGTCTATATGTTCTAATTTTACCAAAAGTTGTTTTTCTGCAATCATATGACTTAGTATGATTTCATATGCATACAATATCATAACTATATTCAACATGAAGTCAAATGACAGATGAATTTCAGCAAAATCCATTTAGTGTAACGTGTTGTTAGATGTTTCATAAGTTCGTAAAACTTGAACAAAGCTCATTGAGACACTTATAAGCAATCATGTTGCATGAAACATATTTTAGAGTCCTAGAAACGCGTTGTTAGATGTTTCATAAGTTCTTCAAACTTGTACAAAGCTCATTGAGACACTTATAAGCACTCATCTTGCATGAAACTTGGTTTAGAGTCCTAGAAACGCGTTGTTAGATGTTTCATAAGTTCGTCAAACTTGTACAAAACTCATTGAGACATTTATAAGCACTCATGTTTCTTGAAACTTGGTTTAGGGTCCTAGAAACGTGTTGTTAGATGTTTCATAAGCGCTTCAAACTTGTACAAAACACATTGAGACACTTATAAGCAATCATGTTGCATGAAACTTGGTTTAGAGTCCAAGAACCGCGTTGTTAGATGTTTCATAATTTCGTCAAACTTGTACAATGCTCATTGAGACACTTATAAGCACTCATGTTGCATGAAACTTATTTTAGAGTCCTAGAAACGCATTGTTAGATGTTTCATATGTTCGTCAAACTTGTAAAAAGCTCATTGAGACACTTATAAGCACTCATGTTGCATGAAACTTGGTTTAGAGTCCTAGAAACGCATTGTTTGATGTTTCAGAACTTCGTCAAACTTGTACAAAGCTTATTGAGACACTTATAAGCATGAAACTTGGTTTTTAGTCTTAGAAACGCGTTGTTAGATGTTTCATAAGTACGTGAAACTTGTACAAAGCTCATTGATACACTTATATGCACCCATGGTTCGTGAAACTTGGTTTAGAGTCCTATAAACCGCGTTGTTAGATGTTTCATAAGTTCAACAAACTAGTACAAAGCTCATTGAGAAATTTATAAGCACTCATGTTGCATGAAACTTGGTTTAGATTCCTAGCAACCCCGTTGTTAGATGTTTTATAAGTTCGTCAAACTTGTACAAAGCTCATTGAGAGACTTATAAGAACTCATGTTGCATGAAACTTGGTTTAGAGTCCTAGAAACGCGTTGTTAGATGTTTCATAAGTTCGTCAAACTTGTACAAAGGTGATTGAGACACTTATAAGCACTCATGTTGCATGAAACTTGGTTTAGAGTCCTAGAAACGTGTTGTTAGATGTTTCATAAGTTTGTCAAACTTGTAAAGAGCTCATTGAGACACTTATGAGGATTCATGTTGCATGAAAATTGGTTTAGAGTCCTAGAAACGCGTTTTTAGGTGTTTCATAAGTTCGTCAAACTAGTACAAAGCTCATTGAGACACTTATAAGAACTCATGTTGCATGAAACTTGGTTTAGAGCCCTAGAAACGCGTTGTTAGATGTTTCATAAGTTCGTCAAACTTGTAAAAAGCTCATTGAGACACTTATAAGCACTCATGTTACTTGAAACTTGGTTTAGAGTCCTAGAAACGCATTGTTAGATGTTTCAGAACTTCGTCAAACTTGTACAAAAGCTCATTGAGACACTTATAAGCACTTATGTTGCATGAAACTTGGTTTAGAGTCCTAGAAACGCATTGTTAGATGTTTCATAAGTTCGTAAAACTTGTACAAAGCTCATTGAGACACTTATAAGCACTCAAGTTGCATGAAACCTGTTTTATAGTCCTCGGAACGCGTTGTTAGATGTTTCATAAGTTCGTCAAACTTGTACAAAGCTCATTGAGGAACTTATAAGCACTCATGTTGCAAGAAACTTGGTTTAGAGTCATAGAACCGCGTTGTTAGATTTTTCATAAGTTCGTCAACTTTAACAAAGCTCATTGAGGAACTTATAAGCACTCATGTTGCATGAAACTTGGTTTAGAGTCTTAGAAACGCGTTGTTAGATATTTCATAAGTTCGTCAAACTTTTACAAAGCTCTTTGAGATACATATAAGAACTCATGTTGCATAAAACTTATTTTAGAGTCCTAGAAACGCGTTGTTAGATGTTTCATAAGTTCGTCAAACTTGTACAAAGCTCATTGAGACACTTATAAGAACTCATGTCGCATGAAACTTTGTTTAGAGTCCTAGAAACGCGTTGATAGATGTTTCATAAGTTCGTCAAACTTGTACAAAGCTCATTGAGACACTTATAAGCACTCATGTTGCATGAAACTTGGTTTAGAGTCCTAGAAACACATTGTTAGATGTTTCATAAGTTCGTCAAACTTGTACAAAACTCATTGAGACACTTATAAGCACTCAAGTTTCATGAAACTTGGTTTAGAGTCCTAGAAACGCGTTGTTAGATGTTTCATAAGTTCGTCAAACTTGTACAAACCTCATTGAGACACTTATAAGCATTCATGTTGCATGAAACTTGGTTTAGAATCCTAGAAACGTGTTGTTAGATGTTTCATAAGTTCGTCAAACTAGTACAAAACTTATTGAGACACTTATAAGCACTCATGTTGCATGAAACTTGGTTTAGAGTCTTAGAAACCGCGTTGTTAAATGTTTCATAAGTTCGTCAAAATTTTACAAAGCTCATTGAGACACTTATAAGCACTCATGTTGCATAAAACTTGGTTTAGAGTCCTAGCAACCTCGTTGTTAGATGTTTCATAACTTCGTCAAACTTGTACAAAGCTCATTGAGACATTTACAAGAACTCATGTTGCATGAAACTTATTTTAGAGTCCCAGAAACGCGTTGTTAGATGTTTCATAAGTTCTTCAAACTTTTACAAAGCTCATTGAGACACTTATAAGCACTCATGTTGCATGAAACTTGGTTTAGAGTCCTAGAAACGCGTTGTTAGATGTTTCATATGTTCGTCAAACATGTCCAAAGCTCATTGAGACACTTATAAGCACTCACGTTGCATGAAACTTGGTTTAGAGTCCTAGAAACGTGTTGTTAGATGTTTCATAAGTTCGTAAAACTTGAACATAGCTCATTGAGACACTTACATGAACTCATGTTGCATGAAACTTATTTTAGAGTCCTAGAAACGCGTTGTTAGATGTTTCATAAGTTCTTCAAACTTGTACAAAGCTCATTGAGACACCTATAAGCACTCAAGTTGCATGAAACTTGGTTTAGAGTCCTAGAAACACGTCGTTAGATGTTTCATAAGTTCGTCAAACATGTCCAAAGCTCAATGAGATACTTATAAGCACTCACGTTGCATGAAACTGGTTTAGAGTCCTAGAAACGTGTTGTTAGATGTTTCACAAGTTCGTAAAACTTGAACATAGCTCATTGAGACACTTACATGAACTCATGTTGCATGAAACTTATTTTAGAGTCCTAGAAACGTGTTGTTAGATGTTTCATAAGTTCTTCAAACTTGTACAAAGCTCATTGAGACACTTATAAGCACTCATGTTGCATGAAACTTGGTTTAGAGTCCTAGAAACGCGTTGTTAGATGTTTCATAAGTTCGTCAAACTTGTACAAAACTCATTGAGACACTTATAAGCACTTATGTTGCATAAAACTTGGTTTAGAGTCCTAGCAACCCCGTTGTTAGATGTTTCATAACTTCGTCAAACTTGTACAAAGCTCATTGAAACATTTACAAGAACTCATGTTGCATGAAACTTATTTTAGAGTCCTAGAAACGCATTGTTAGATGTTTCATAAGTTCGTCAAACTTGTACAAATCTCATTAAGACACTTATAAGCACTCATGTTGCATGAAACTTGGTTTAGATTCCTAGAAACGCATTGTTTGATGTTTCAGAACTTCGTCAAACTTGTACAAAGCTCATTGAGACACTTATAAGCACTCATGTTGAATGAAACCTGTTTTATAGTCCTCAGAACGCGTTGTTAGATGTTTCATAAGTTTGTCTAACTTGTACAAAGATCATTGAGACATTTATAAGCACTCATGTTGCATGAAACTTGGTTTAGAGTCCTAGAACCGCGTTGTTAGATTTTTCATAAGTTCGTCAACTTTAACAAAGCTCATTGAGGAACTTATAAGCACTTATGTTGCATGAAACTTGGTTTAGAGTCTTAGAAACGCGTTGTTAGATATTTCATAAGTTCGTCAAACTTTTAAAAAGCTCTTTGAGATACATATAAGCACTCATGTTTCATGAAACTTGGTTTAGAGTCCTAGAAACACGTTGTTAGATGTTTCATAAGTTCGTGAAACTTGTACAAAGCTCATTGAGACACTTATATGCATCCATGTTGATTGAAACTTGGTTTAGAGTCCTATAAACCTCGTTGTTAGATGTTTCATAAGTTCGTCAAACTAGTACAAAGCTCATTGAGTCATTTATTAGCACTAATGTTGCATGAAACTTGGTTTAGAGTCCTAGAAACGCGTGTTAGATGTTTATAAGTTCGTAAAACTTGTACAAAACTCATTGAGATACATATAAGCACTCATGTTACATGAAACTTAGTTTAGAGTCTTAGAAACCGTGTTGTTAAATGTTTCATAAGTTCGTCAAACTTGTACAAAGCTCATTGAGACACTTATAAGCACTCATGTTGCATGAAACTTGCTTTAGAGTCCTAGCAACCCCGTTGTTAGATGTTTCATAACTTCGTCAAACTTGTACAAAGCTCATTGAGACATTTACAAGAACTCATGTTGCATGACACTTATTCTAGAGTCCTATAAACGCGTTGTTAGATGTTTCATAAGTTCTTCAAACTTGTACAAAGCTCATTGAGACACTTATAAGCACTCATGTTGCATGAAACTTGGTTTAGAGTTCTAGAAACGCGTTGTTAGATGTTTCATAAGTTCGTCAAACATGTCCAAAGCTCATTGAGACACTTATAAGCACTCACGTTGAATGAAACTTGGTTTAGAGTCCTAGAAACGTGTTGTTAGATGTTTCATAAGTTCGTAAAACTTGAACAAAGCTCATTGAGACACTTACATGAACTCATGTTGCATAAAACTTATTTTAGAGTCCTAGAAACGCATTTTTAGATGTTTCATAATTTCTTCAAACTTGTACAAAGCTCATTGAGACACTTATAAGCACTCATGTTGCATGAAATTTATTTTAGAGTCCTAGAAACGCGTTGTTAGATGTTTCATAAGTTCGTCAAACTTGTACAAATCTCATTGAGACACTTATAAGCACTGATGTTGCATGAAACTTGGTTTAGAGTCTTAGAAACCGCGTTGTTAAATACTTCATAAGTTCGTCAAACTTGTACAAAGCTCATTGAGACACTTATAAGCACTCATGTTGCATGAAACTTGGTTTTGAGTCCTAGCAACCCCGTTGTTAGATGTTTCATAACTTCGTCAAACTTGTACAAAGCTCATTGAGACATTTACAAGAACTCATGTTGCATGAAACTTATTTTAGAGTCCTAGAAACGCGATGTTAGATGTTTCATAAGTTCTTCAAACTTGTACAAAGCTCATTGAAACACTTATAAGCACTCATGTTGCATGAAACTTGGTTTAGAGTCCTAGAAACGCGTTGTTAGATGTTTCATAAGTTCGTCAAACTTGTCCAAAGCTCAATGAGACACTTATAAGCACTCACGTTGCATGAAACTTGGTTTAGAGTCCTAGAAACGTGTTGTTAGATGTTTCACAAGTTCATAAAACTTGAACATAGCTCATTGAGACACTTACATGAACTCATGTTGCATGAAACTTATTTTAGAGTCCTAGAAACGCGTTGTTAGATGTTTCATAAGTTCTTCAAACTTGTACAAAGCTCATTGACACACTTATAAGCACTCATGTTGCATGAAACTTGGTTTTGAGTCCTAGAAACGCGTTGTTAGATGTTTCATAAGTTCGTCAAACTTGTACAAAACTCATTGAGACACTTATAAGCACTTATGTTGCATAAAACTTGGTTTAGAGTCCTAGCAACCCCGTTGTTAGATGTTTCATAACTTCGTCAAACTTGTACAAAGCTCATTGAGACATTTACAAGAACTCATGTTGCATGAAACTTATTTTAGAGTTCTAGAAACGCATTGTTAGATGTTTCATAAGTTCTTCAAACTTGTACAAAGCTCATTGAGACACTTATAAGAACTCATGTTGCATGAAACTTGGTTTAGAGTCCTAGAAACGCGTTGGTAGATGTTTCATAAGTTCGTCAAACATGTCCAAAGCTCATTGAGACACTTATAAGCACTCACGTTGCATGAAACTTGGTTTAGAGTCCTAGAAACGTGTTGTTAGATGTTTCATAAGTTCGTAAAACTTGAACATAGCTCATTGAGACACTTACATGAACTCATGTTGCATGAAACTTATTTTAGAGTCCTAGAAACGCGTTGTTAGATGTTTCATAAGTTCTTCAAACTTGTACAAAGCTCATTGAGACACTTATAAGCACTCATGTTGCATGAAACTTGGTTTAGAGTTCTAGAAACACGTCGTTAGATGTTTCATAAGTTCGTCAAACTTGTACAAAACTCATTGAGACAGTTATAAGCACTCATGTTGCTTGAAACTTGGTTTAGAATCCTAGAAACGTGTTGTTAGATGTTTCATAAGTTCTTCAAACTTGTACAAAACTCATTGAGAAACTTATACGCAGTCATGTTGCATGAAACTTGGTTTAGAGTCCTAGAACCGCGTTGTTAGATGTTTCATAATTTCGTCAAACTTGTACAATGCTCATTGAGACACTTATAAGCACTCATTTTGCATGAAACTTATTTTAGAGTCCTAGAAACGCGTTGTTAGATGTTTCATAAGCTCGTCAAACTTGTACAAAGCTCATTGAGACACTTATAAGCACTCATGTTGCATGAAACTTGGTTTAGATTCCTAGAAACGCATTGTTTGATGTTTAAGAACTTCGTCAAACTTGTACAAAGCTCATTGAGACACTTATAAGCACTCATGTTGAATGAAACCTGTTTTATAGTCCTCGGAACGCGTTGTTAGATGTTTCATAAGTTCGTCAAACTTGTACAAAGCTCATTGAGACATTTATAAGCACTCATGTTGCATGAAACTTGGTTTAGAGTCCTAGAACCGCGTTGTTAGATTTTTCATAAGTTCGTAAACTTTAACAAAGCTCATTGAGGAACTTCTAAGCACTTATGTTGCATGAAACTTGGTTTAGAGTCTTAGAAACGCGTTGTTAGATATCTCATAAGTTCGTCAAACTTTTACAAAGCTCTTTGGGATACATATAAGCACTCATGTTTCATGAAACTTGGTTTAGAGTCCTAGAAACACGTTGTTAGATGTTTCATAAGTTCGTGAAACTTGTACAAAGCTCATTGAGACACTTATATGCATCCATGTTGATTGAAACTTGGTTTAGAGTCCTATAAACCGCGTTGTTAGATGTTTCATAAGTTCGTCAAACTAGTACAAAGCTCATTGAGTCACTTATTAGCACTAATGTTGCATGAAACTTGCTTTAGAGTCCTAGAAACGCGTGTTAGATGTTTATAACTTCGTCAAACTTGTACAAAACTCATTGAGACACATATAAGCACTCATGTTACATGAAACTTAGTTTAGAGTCTTAGAAACCGTGTTGTTAAAGGTTTCATAAGTTCGTCAAACTTGTACAAAGCTCATTGAGACACTTATAAGCACTCATGTTGCATGAAACTTGCTTTAGAGTCCTAGCAACCCCGTTGTTAGATGTTTCATAACTTCGTCAAACTTGTACAAATCTCATTGAGACATTTACAAGAACTCATGTTGCATGAAACTTATTTTAGAGTCCTAGAAACGCGTTGTTAGATGTTTCATAAGTTCTTCAAACTTGTGCAAAGCTCATTGAGACACTTATAAGCACTCATGTTGCATGAAACTTGGTTTAGAGTTCTAGAAACGCGTTGTTAGATGTTTCATAAGTTCGTCAAACATGTCCAAAGCTCATTGAGACACTTATAAGCACTCACGTTGAATGAAACTTGGTTTAGAGTCCTAGAAACGTGTTGTTAGATGTTTCATAAGTTCGTAAAACTTGAACAAAGCTCATTGAGACACTTACATGAACTCATGTTGCATAAAACTTATTTTAGAGTCCTAGAAACGCCTTGTTAGATGTTTCATAAGTTCTTCAAACTTGTACAAAGCTCATTGAGACACTTATAAGCACTCATGTTGCATGAAACTTGGTTTAGAGTCCTAGGAACCCCGTTGTTAGATGTTTCATAACTTCGTCAAACTTGTACAAAGCTCATTGAGACATTTTACAAGAACTCATGTTGCATGAAATTTATTTTAGAGTCCTAGAAACGCGTTGTTAGATGTTTCATAAGTTCGTCAAACTTGTACAAATCTCATTGAGACACTTATAAGCACTAATGTTGCATGAAACTTGGTTTAGAGTCTTAGAAACCGCGTTGTTAAATACTTCATAAGTTCGTCAAACTTGTACAAAGCTCATTGAGACACTTATAAGCACTCATGTTGCATGAAACTTGGTTTAGAGTCCTAGCAACCCCGTTGTTAGATGTTTCATAACTTCGTCAAACTTGTACAAAGCTCATTGAGACATTTACAAGAACTCATGTTGCATGAAACTTATTTTAGAGTCCTAGAAACGCGTTGTTAGATGTTTCATAAGTTCTTCAAACTTGTACAAAGCTCATTGAAACACTTATAAGCACTCATGTTGCATGAAACTTGGTTTAGAGTCCTAGAAACGCGTTGTTAGATGTTTCATAAGTTCGTCAAACATGTCCAAAGCTCAATGAGACACTTATAAGCACTCACGTTGCATGAAACTTGGTTTAAAGTCCTAGAAACGTGTTGTTAGATGTTTCACAAGTTCGTAAAAATTGAACATAGCTCATTGAGACACTTACATGAACTCATGTTGCATGAAACTTATTTTAGAGTCCTAGAAACGCGTTGTTAGATGTTTCATAAGTTCGGCAAACTTGTACAAATCTCATTGAGACACTTATAAGCACTCATGTTGCATGAAACTTGGTTTAGAGTCTTAGAAACCGCGTTGTTAAATACTTCATAAGTTCGTCAAACTTGTACAAAGCTCATTGAGACACTTATAAGCACTTATGTTGCATAAAACTTGGTTTAGAGTCCTAGCAACCCCGTTGTTAGATGTTTCATAACTTCGTCAAAATTTTACAAAGCTCATTGAGACATTTACAAGAACTCATGTTGCATGAAACTTATTTTAGAGTCCTAGAAACGCGTTGTTAGATGTTTCATAAGTTCTTCAAACTTGTACAAAGCTCATTGAGACACTTATAAGAACTCATGTTGCATGAAACTTGGTTTAGAGTCCTAGAAACGCGTTGTTAGATGTTTCATAAGTTCGTCAAACATGTCCAAAGCTCATTGAGACACTTATAAGCACTCACGTTGCATGAAACTTGGTTTAGAGTCCTAGAAACGTGTTGTTAGATGTTTCATAAGTTCGTAAAACTTGAACATAGCTCATTGAGACACTTACATGAACTCATGTTGCATGAAACTTATTTTAGAGTCCTAGAAACGCCTTGTTAGATGTTTCATAAGTTCTTCAAACTTGTACAAAGCTCATTGAGACACTTATAAGCACTCATGTTGCATGAAACTTGGTTTAGAGTCCTAGCAACCCCGTTGTTAGATGTTTCATAACTTCGTCAAACTTGTACAATGCTCATTGAGACACTTATAAGCACTCATGTTGCATGAAACTTTTTTTAGAGTCCTAGAAACGCGTTGTTAGATGTTTCATAAGTTCGCCAACCTTGTACAAAGCTCATTGAGACACTTATAAGCACTCATGTTGCATGAAACTTGGTTTAGAGTCCTAGAAACGCGTTGTTTGATGTTTCAGAACTTCGTCAAACTTGTACAAAGCTCATTGAGACACTTATAAGCACTCATGTTGAATGAAACATGGTTTAGAGTCCTAGAAACGCGTTGTTAGATGTTTAATAAGTTCATCAATATTGTACAAAACTCGTTGAGACATTTATAAGCACTCATGTTGCATGAAACTTGGTTTAGAGTCCTAGAACCGCGTTGTTAGATGTTTCATAATTTGGTCAAACTTGTACAAAGCTCATTGAGACACTTATAAGCACTCATGTTGCATGAAACTTGTTTTAGAGTCCTAGAACCTCGTTGTTAGATGTTTCATAAGTTCGTCAAACTTTAACAAAGCTCATTCAGGAACTTATAAGCACTCCTGTTGCATGAAACTTGGTTTTTAGTCTTAGAAACGCGTCGTTAGATGTTTCATAAGTTCGTGAAACTTGTACAAAGCTCATTGATACACTTATATGCACCCATGGTTCGTGAAACTTGGTTTAGAGTCCTATAAACCGCGTTGTTAGATGTTTCATAAGTTCGTCAAACTAGTACAAAGCTCATTGAGACACTTATAAGCACTCATGTTGCATGAAACTTGGTTTAGAGTCCTAGAAACCCCTTTGTTAGATGTTTTATAAGTTCGTCAAACTTGTACAAAGCTCATTGAGAGACTTATAAGAACTCATGTTGCATGAAACTTGGTTTAGAGTCCTAGAAACGCGTTGTTAGATGTTTCATAAATTCGTTAAACTTGTACAAAGGTGATTGAGACACTTATAAGCACTCATGTTGCATGAAACTTGGTTTAGAGTCCTACAAACGTGTTGTTAGATGTTTCATAAGTTCGTCAAACTTGTAAAAAGCTCATTGAGACACTTATAAGCACTCATGTTGCATGAACATTTGTTTAGAGTCCTAGAAACGCGTTGTTAGATGTTTCATAAGTTCGTCAAACTAGTACAAAGCTCATTGAGACACTTATAAGAACTCATGTTGCATGAAACTTGGTTTAGAGCCCTAGAAACGCGTTGTTAGATGTTTCATAAGTTCGTCAAACTTGTACAAAGCTCATTGAGACACTTATAAGCACTCATGTTGCTTGAAACTTGGTTTAGAGTCCTAGAAACGCATTGTTAGATGTTTCAGAACATCGTCAAACTTGTACAAAAGCTCATTGAGACACTTATAAGCACTTATGTTTCATGAAACTTGGTTTAGAGTCCTATAAACGCATTGTTAGATGTTTCATAAGTTCGTAAAACTTGTACATAGCTCATTGAGACACTTATAAGCACTCATGTTGCATGAAAATTGGTTTAGAGTCCTAGAAACACGTTGTTAGATGTTTCATAAGTTCGTCAAACTAGTACAAAGCTCATTGAGACACTTATAAGAACTCATGTTGCATGAAACTTGGTTTAGAGCCCTAGAAACGCGTTGTTATATGTTTCATAAGTTCGTCAAACTTGTACAAAGCTCATTGAGACACTTATAAGAACTCATGTTGCTTGAAACTTGGTTTAGAGTCCTAGAAACGCATTGTTAGATGTTTCAGAACTTCGTCAAACTTGTACAAAAGCTCATTGAGACACTTATAAGAACTTATGTTGCATGAAAATTGGTTTAGAGTCCTAGAAACGCATTGTTAGATGTTTCATAAGTTCGTAAAATTTGTACATAGCTCATTGAGACACTTATAAGCACTCATGTTGCATGAAACCTGTTTTATAGTCCTCGGAACGCGTTGTTAGATGTTTCATAAGTTCTTCAAACTTGTACAAAACTCATTGAGACACTTATAAGCAGTCATGTTGCATGAAACTTGGTTAAGAGTCCTAGAACCGCGTTGTTAGATGTTTCATAATTTCGTCAAACTTGTACAATGCTCATTGAGACACTTATAAGCAATCATGTTGCATGAAACTTATTTTAGAGTCCTAGAAACGCGTTGTTAGATGTTTCATAAGTTCGTCAACCTTGTACAAAGCTCATTGAGACACTTATAAGCACTCATGTTGCATGAAACTTGGTTTAGAGTCCTAGAAACGCATTGTTTGATGTTTCAGAACTTCGTCAAACTTGTACAAAGCTCATTGAGACACTTATAAGAACTCATGTTGAATCAAACATGGTTTAGAATCCTAGAAACGCGTTGTTAGATGTTTAATAAGTTCATCAATATTGTACAAAACTCGTTGAGACATTTATAAGCACTCATGTTGCATGAAACTTGGTTTAGAGTCCTAGAACCGCTATGTTAGATGTTTCATAATTTGGTCAAACTTGTACAAAGCTCATTGAGACACTTATAAGCACTCATGTTGCATGAAACTTGTTTTAGAGTCCTAGAACCTCGTTGTTAGATGTTTCATAAGTTCGTCAAACTTTAACAAAGCTCATTCAGGAACTTATAAGCACTCCTGTTGCATGAAACTTGGTTTTTAGTCTTAGAAACGCGTCGTTAGATGTTTCATAAGTTCGTGAAACTTGTACAAAGCTCATTGATACACTTATATGCACCCATGGTTCGTGAAACTTGGTTTAGAGTCCTATAAACCGCGTTGTTAGATGTTTCATAAGTTCGTCAAACTAGTACAAAGCTCATTGAGACACTTATAAGCACTCATGTTGCATGAAACTTGGTTTAGAGTCCTAGAAACCCCGTTGTTAGATGTTTTATAAGTTCGTCAAACTTGTACAAAGCTCATTGAGAGACTTATAAGAACTCATGTTGCATGAAACTTGGTTTAGAGTCCTAGAAACGCGTTGTTAGATGTTTCATAAGTTCGTTAAACTTGTACAAAGGTGATTGAGAAACTTATAAGCACTCATGTTGCATGAAACTTGGTTTAGCGTCCTACAAACGTGTTGTTAGATGTTTCATAAGTTCGTCAAACTTGTAAAAAGCTCATTGAGACACTTATAAGCACTCATGTTGCATGAAAATTGGTTTAGAGTCCTAGAAACGCGTTGTTAGATGTTTCATAAGTTCGTCAAACTAGTACAAAGCTCATTGAGACACTTATAAGAACTCATGTTGCATGAAACTTGGTTTAGAGCCCTAGAAACGCGTTGTTAGATGTTTCATAAGTTCGTCAAACTTGTACAAAGCTCATTGAGACACTTATAAGCACCCATGTTGCTTGAAACGCATTGTTAGATGTTTCAGAACTTCGTCAAACTTGTACAAAAGCTCATTGACACACTTATAAGCACTTAAGTTGCATGAAACTTGGTTTAGAGTCCTAGAAACGCATTGTTAGATGTTTCATAAGTTCGTAAAACTTGTACATAGCTCATTGAGACACTTATAAGCACTCATGTTTCATGAAACCTGTTTTATAGTCCTCGGAACGCGTTGTTAGATGTTTCATAAGTTCGTCAAACTTTTACAAAGCTCATTGAGGAACTTATAAGCACTCATGTTGCAAGAAACTTGGTTTAGAGTCATAGAACCGCGTTGTTAGATTTTTCCTGAGTTCGTCAACTTTAACAAAGCTCATTGAGGAACTTATAAGCACTCATGTTGCATTAAATTTGGTTTAGAGTCTTAGAAACGCGTTGTTAGATATTTCATAAGTTCGTCAAACTTTTACAAACTCTTTGAGATACATATAAGCACTCATGTTGCATGAAACATGGTTTAGAGTCCTAGAAACACGTTGTTAGATGTTTCATAAGTTCGTGAAACTTGTACAAAGCTCATTGAGACACTTATATGCATCCATGTTTATTGAAACTTGGTTTAGAGTCCTATAAACCGCGTTGTTAGATGTTTCATAAGTTCGTCAAACTTGTACAAAGCTCATTGAGATACTTATAAGCACTCATGTTGCATGAAACTTGCTTTAGAGTCCTAGCAACCCCGTTGTTAGATTTTTCATAAGTTCGTCAAACTTATACAAAGCTCATTGAGACACTTATAAGAACTCATTTTGCATGAAACTTTGTTTAGAGTCCTAGAAACGCGTTGATAGATGTTTCATAAGTTCGTCAAACTTGTACAAAACTCATTGAGAAACTTATAAGCACTCATGTTGCATGAAACTTGGTTTAGAGTCCTTGAAACGTGTTGTCAGATGTTTCATTAGTTCGTCAAACTTGTACAACACTTATTGAGACACTTATAAGCACTCATGTTGCATGAAATTTGGTGAAGAGTCCCTAGAACCGCGTTGTTAGATGTTTCATAATTTCGTCAAACTTGTAAAAAAACTCATTGAGACACTTATTATTGAAGAGACTAAGGCGTTACCCGACCTATCTTGGTCATCAAGGTAAGCGACCTAGCTTGAGGAAGACTCAACACTCTTCACAACATAGTTACCGTTGATAAGAAGTCAAGAGAAGGATCTTGAAGTCAATATAGCCGTTTGGAAAAAGAGCCGTTGGGCAAGTAGAGTGCACACCGTCCGTACGGTCACATGTGCGCTTAAGGCGCGTGTAACCACTCAGCCGTACAGTCACGGGTCCTCCTAAGCGGCGCGGTTAACCAAAGGGATAGTGACTGATTTAGCATCTTACTATGATGCCATTCTAGGATATTCTCTTATATATTATCTTGTTGTTGTAAACAATATCTTAACTCTCTTAATGAAACTTATCCGATTCAATCTCTCTCTCTCATTACTCTCTCTCTCTTGTTCTTGAGGTTCTTCATAGAACTCAAGAACACAAACACTTAAACACTTCTAATTCTTATCAAAATCTAACATGGTATCAGAGCAAGTTTGCTTTGGAACCTAAATCTCGCTTCCGCTACTTTTCTCTTCGGCGGTCGGGCATCCTCGTTGCTCGGTATTTTGCTTACTGGGCATCTTCGTCGCTCGGTGATTTCAGCATCCGATAAACAAAACTATCGGGCTTTTCCGGCGCCCGATAACAAAATTTCGGTGCTTGTTTACTCTCGGTTTTTCTCGATACCAACGTTTCCCGGTGCTCGGCTAGCCTCGGTTTTCGTGCACACTCAACAAAACTGGATACTCTCGGTTCTAAAGCCTAGATCTTGAAGAAAGGTATCATCTTTGGCCTTTAGAATCCTAGATCTATCCAAGACATACTTTTCTCGGTGCTCGGCTAGATCTATCCGAGACATCTCCTTCAAACCAAGCGTAAACCATGGAAGACAAAGAATCCAAGAAGACTTCTTGTCCGGTTACCTTGAAAGGTATCAACTACCTCTTATGGGCAAGAACCATGAAGATTGCTCTTTGTGTCCGCGGCTATTGGAATCACATCCTTACTCGGCAAGACGCCCCATTGACTTCAACTTTGGAGATAGCGAGCTCACAAATGACGATGAGAAGTGGTTCCAACTAGACCAAAAGATTCTTGGAATCATCCAAGGATCTCTTGAGCCGTCTATCTTGGAAGCCTACTCCTATTGTGAGAATGCCAAGGAGTTATGGGATACTCTCCAAACCGTCTATGGTAACACATCTAACCTAAGTCGGGTTTATGAAGTCAAGAAGGCTATCAACGACCTTAACCAATAAGACACCGAGTTCACAAAGCATTTCGGAAAGTTTAGGTCCCTATGGGCCGAATTGGAAATGCTTCGTCCAAGCACTATCGACCCAAAGGTGCTAAATGAACGAAGAGAACAAGACAAGGTCTTCGGTTTACTCTTAACACTCAACGGCAGCTATAAGGAGATTACCAAACATCTTCTCCGAGCCGATACCCTACCAAACCTTGAAGAGGTGTGTGCTCAACTTCAAAGGGAACAAGGTTCCATTGAGCTCTTTGAGGGAAAGAAGGAGCTAGTAACCGCAAACAAGGTGGCATTCAAACCATCATCCAAGACGTATGAAGAAAGGAGGGCCTTGACATGTGAGCATTGCAAGAAGAAAGGCCACAACAAGGAGAAGTGTTGGATTTTGTATCCTAATCTCAATCCGGCCAAGTTCAAGGACGCCAAGGCTCACTTCTCCAACGATGACACCATGAGTAGTCCAAGCACAAGTGGGTCAAACCGGAGAAACAAGGAAGAGGAGAGCTCGGCCATGGTTCCTTTCAAGGACGACTTTGTGAGGAGATCCGATCTTGATGCCCTTCTCAAAGCTTCTAAAAGGCTCCGGTATTGGTAAAAACCCCTTTTACTCCCTTAGTGCTAACATTCTCGATAAAGAGTTTAGTAAACCTATTGTTATTGATTTCGGTGCTTCTCATCATATGATTAGTAACCTTGATTTGATTAGTATCATAGAACCGGCTCTAGGGAATGTAATTATTGCAAATGGGAGTAAGATATGTATAGAAGGATTAGGAAAACTTAAGATTTTTGATAAAGAATCTAAGGCCCTTTACATGCCTAGCTTCACATCTAATCACCTATCCGTTAAACAAATAGCTTGTGATTTAAATTGCAATGTCATCTTCGGTCCTAACGATGTGATTTTTCAGGATATTGAAAGTAAAAGGATTGTGGGAAAGGGGATCACAAGAGGCGATCTCTATGTCCTAGAGAAAAACTCCTTTAATACTTCTAATGCTTTGTTTTGTCATGCTTTTAAAACGGTTTTATCCGAAGTAAACAATGTTATTTGGCATTATAGACTTGGTCATCCTCATTTAAATGCTTTGAAAACCATTTTGCCTAATGTTAAGTTTAATCATGAAACTTGTGAAGCATGTATCTTAGGTAAACATTGCCGAACCGTTTTTCAAAAATCAAACATGACTTATAAACCTTTTAAACTTGTGCCTCACCTTGTAGGTCTAGGGATAATCACTCATATTTTGTCACATTCATAGATGAAAGCTCTAAATACACTTGGTCACCCTTTTACAAACAAAAGATAGGGTATTAGAAGCTTTTCAAAATTTTCAAAACTATGTGACTAACCACTATAATGTCAAGATTAAGACTTTTAGGTCCGACAATGGTGGGGAATGCACAAGTAGAGCATTCAAAGAACACATAGCCAAGCATGGTATCCTCCATCAAACCACATGCCCATACACACCACAACAAAATGGTGTAGCCGAAAGAAAGAACCGGCACTTAATGGAAGTGACAAGGTCCATGATGTTCCACATGAACATACCAAAGAGGTTTTGGTCCGATGGGGTTCTCACGGCATGCTATCTTATCAACCGCACACCAACACAAGTCTTGAAGAATGAATCTCCATTCAAGGTATTGAATAAGACTAATCCTTTTATCAATCATCTAAGAGTGTTCGGTTGTGTGTGCTATGTGTTTGTACCTAATGAGCAAAGGAACAAGCTTGAAGCCAAAAGCACCAAGGCTATGTTCATTGGCTACTCAAACACTCAAAAGGGGTATAAATGCTATGTACCCGAAACAAGAAGGGTGTTGGTATCAAGAGAGGTCAAGTTTCTAGAAGGACAAAGCTACTACAAAGAAAACAATTGGGAGAATGTCAAGGATTTACCTGAAGTTGTTACGGATAGGGCTACAAGTCTTAGGAACTTGATGAGGAATCTTGGTATGGATAGCTATGAAGAAACAAGAAGTGAGGAACCAACTCAAGAAACTCACCTTGATCATGAGGGGGAGAACAATGAGCAAGCCGGTACTCAAGAACCAACTACGTCCGGGGGAGAGTCAAGTGGTCAAGAAGAACCACCACAAGCTTCAACCGAGACTAATACTCAACAACAAAGTGATCAATAAGTTCATGACCAAGGTATGTCCCAATAAGAAGAGCCGCTGGTTCTAAGAAGGATCACTAGAGTCAAGAGGCATCCATCCAATTGGATCAACACAAGGGTGTACTTTAACAACAAGGCCGAGGCACATCCTACTCAAGCCGTGTGTTCTCTTGCAAACTTTCCAAAGGAAGATCAAGCCTTTACCACCTCCATAGATCAACAAGTTATTCCAAGGACCTATGAAGAGGCAATGAAGGAGGAAGTGTGGGTTAAAGCGGTGGAAGCCGAGAACAAGGCCATGGAAGACAATGAAACTTTCTATGAAACCAACCTACCAAAAGGGAAGAAGGCCGTGAGCTCAAGGTATGTCTTCACCAACAAATATCTAAGCAATGGAGAGATAGAGAGACACAAGGCAAGATTGGTAGCAAGAGGCTTTACTCAAACTTATGGAGAGGACTACCTAGACACATTTGCCCCGGTTGCAAAACTCCATACGGTTCGGGTTATCTTATCACTTGCCACTAACCTATCATGGGATCTATTTCAAATGGATGTGAAGAATTTCTTCCTACAAGGAGAGCTTGAAGAGGAAGTCTACATGACTCCACCACCCGGCCTAGAAATCACTCCCGGGAAAGTCCTACGATTAAGGAAAGCCATCTACGGTCTCAAGCAATCACCAAGAGCTTGGTATCACAAGCTTAGTTCAACCTTGATGGCAAAAGGATTCAAGAGATCACAAGCCGAGCATACTCTCTTTACCCTACAAAACCAAGAAGGTATAGTAGTGGTACTAGTATATGTAGACGACATCATCATCTCCGGAAACAACAAGGGAGGTATTCAAGAAACCAAATCTTTCCTCAAATCTAAATTTTATATTAAGGACCTCAGAACTCTTAAGTACTTCCTTGGGATTGAAGTGTGTAGATATAAAGAAGGTCTATTTCTTTCCCAAAGGAAGTACACCCATGATCTTTTAAGTGTTGTCCATATGATAGGTACAAAGGTGGCTAAGACTCCTCTTGAAGACGGCTACAAGACCATTCAAGAAGGAAGTGAGGATGATCAACCGTACCGAGACGCAATGCTCTATAGACGGCTAGTGGGTAAACTCATTTACTTGACGATCACTAGACCGGACCTATGCTTTGCCGTGAACCAAGTCTCCCAACACATGCAAAAGCCGAAGCAACACCATTGGAACATGATCATGAGGATCTTGGGCTATCTTAAAGGAACCTCAAGTTTGGGTATTTGGATGGGTTGCAACAAGAACACGGAGGTCATTGGGTATTGTGATGCGGACTATGCCGGAGATCTAGAGAGTAGACGGTCAACCACCGGCTATTGCACTTTCATTGGTGGCAACCTTGTCACATGGAAGACAAAGAAGCAAAAGATAGTATCTTGCTCAACCGCCGAAGCCGAGTATAGAGCCATGAGGAAGTTGACTCAAGAGCTCATGTGGCTAAAGAGCTTGCTAGGGGATTTGGGACTCAAGATTGAAGCACCAATGACCATGCATTGTGATAATCAAGCGGCCATCCACATAGCAACAAACTCGGTCTTCCATGAGAGGACTAAACACATAGAGGTGGATTGTCACAAGGTTAGAGAGCAAATGGTCAAGGGCACTATTCTACCTTGCTACACGAAGAGTCAAGATCAACTCGCAGACATCTTCACCAAGTACGCAAGCTTGAAAGTTTGTGAGTCCATTCTACTAAGGCTTGGACTCATCCGGGCTCTCAACGCCTAAGTCCCTAACCGTATGGTCTTGTACTCTTTTCCCTTAGGTGAGTTTTATCCCAAGAGGTTTTCTCACCAAGGTTTTTAACGAGGCAAGATCATACGGGTTCCAAGCTTAGCCATTGCATTAGGCTAAGCTTGCAGGGGAGTATTGAAGAGAGTAAGGCGTTACCCGACCTATCTTGGTCATCAAGGTAAGCGACCTAGCTTGAGGAAGACTCAACACTCTTCACAACATAGTTACCGTTGATAAGAAGTCAAGAGAAGGATCTAGAAGTTGGGCAAGTAGAGTGCACGCCGTCCGTACGGTCACATGTGCGCTTAAGGCGCGTGTAACCACTCGGCCGTACAGTCACGGGTCCTCCTAAGCGGCGCGGTTAACCAAAGGGATAGTGACTGATTTAGCATCTTACTATGATGCCATTCTAGGATATTCTCTTATATATTATCTTGTTGTTGTAAACAATATCTTAACTCTCTTAATGAAACTTATCCGATTCAATCTCTCTCTCTCATTACTCTCTCTCTCTCTCTCTTGTTCTTGAGGTTCTTCATAGAACTCAAGAACACAAACATTTAAACACTTCTAATTCTTATCAAAATCTAACACTTATAGGCACTCATGTTGCATGAAACTTGGTTTAGAGTCCTAGAATCGCGTTGTTAGATGTTTCATAAGTTCGTCAAACTTTAACAAAGTTCATTGAGGAACTTATAAGAACTCATGTTGCATGAAACTTGGTTTAGAGTCATAGCTACATCGTTGTTAGAAGTTTCATAAGTTCGTCAAACTTTTACAAAGCTCACTGAGACACATATAAGCACTCATGTTGCATGAAACTTGGTTTAGAGTCCTAGAAACCGCGTTTTTATATGTTTCATAAGTTTGTGAAACTTGTACAAAGCTCATTGAGACAATTTTATGCACCCATGTTGCATGAAAATTGGTTTAGAGTCCCATAAACCGCATTGTTAGATGTTTCATAAGTTCGTCAAACTAGTACAAAGCTCATTGAGACGCTTATAAGCACTAATGTTGCATGAAACTTGGTTTAGAGTCCTAGAAACGCGTTGTTAGATGTTTCATAAGTTCGTCAAACTTGTACAAAACACGTTGAGACACTTATAAGCACTCATGTTGCATGAAACTTGGTTTAGAGTCTTAGAAACCGCGTTGTTAAATGTTTCATAATTCGTCAAACTTGTACAAAGCTCATTGAGACACTTATAAACACTCATGTTTCATGAAACTTAGTTTAGAGTCCTAGCAACCCCGTGGTTAGATGTTTTATAAGTTCGTCAAACTTGTACAAAGCTCATTGAGACACTTATAAGAACTCATGTTGCATGAAACTTCGTTTAGAGTCCTAGAAACGCGTTGTTAGATGTTACATAAGTTCGTCAAACTTGTACAAAACTCATTGAGGAACTTTTAACCACTCATGTTTCAAGAAAATTGGTTTAGAGTCCTAGAAACGCGTTGTTAGATGTTTCATAAGTTCGTGAAACGTATACAGAGCTCATTGAGACACTTATATGCACCCATGGTTCGTGAAACTTGGTTTAGAGTCCTATAAACCGCGTTGCTAGATATTTCATAAGTTCGTCAAACTAGTACAAAGCTCATTGAGACACTTATAAGCACTCATTTTGCATGAAACTTGGTTTAGAATCCTAGAAACGCATTGTAAGATTTTTCATAATCTCGTAAAACTTGTACAAAGCTCATTGAGACACTTATAAGCACTCATGTTGCATGAAACTTGGTTTAGAGTACTAGAAACGCGTTGTTAGATGTTTATTAATTTCATCAATATTGTACAAAACTCATTGAGACACTTATAAGCACTCATGTTGCATGAAACTTGGTTTAGAGTCCCAGAAACGCGTTGTTATATGTTTCATAAGTTCGTCAAACTTTTTCAAAGCTCATTAACACACTTATAAGCACTCATGTTGCACGAAATTTAGTGTCCTAGAAACGTGTTGTTAGATGCTTCATAAGTTCGTAAAACTAGTACAAAGCTCATTGATACACTTATAAGCACTCATATTGCATGAAACTTGATTTAGAGTCCTAGAAACGAGTTATTAGATGTTTCATAAGTTCGTCAAACTTGTACAAAGCTCATTGAGACACTTATAAGCACTCATGTTGCATGAAACTTGGTTTAGAGTGGTAGAAACGCGTTGTTAGATGTTTCATAAATTCGTAAAACTAGTCCAAAGCTCATTGAGACACTTATAAGAACTCATGTTGCATGAAACTTGGTTTAGAGTCCTAGAACCGCGTTGTTAGATGTTTCATAATTTCGTCAATCTGGTACAAAGCTCATTGAGACACTTATAAGAACTTATGTTGCATGAAACTTAGTTTAGATTCTTAGAAACGCGTTGTTAGATGTTTAATAAGTTCATCAATATTGTACAAAACTCATTGAGATACTTATAAGCACTCATGTTGCATGAAACTTGGTTTAGAGTCCTAGAAACGCGTTGTTATATGTTTCATAAGTTCGTCAAATTTTTTCAAAGCTCATTGAGACACTTATAAGCACTCATGTTGCACGAAATTTAGAGTCCTAAAAACGCGTTGTTAGATGTTTCATAAGTTCTTAGAACTTGTACAAAGCTCATTCAGACACTTATATAAGAAATCATGTTGCATGAAACTTGGTTTAGAATCCTAGAAACCGCGTTGTTAGATGTTTCATAAGTTCGTCAAACTAGTTCAAAGCTCATTCAGACACTTATAAGCACTCATTTTGAATGAAACTTGGTTTAGAGTTCTAGAAACGCGTTGTTAGATGTTTCATAAGTTCGTAATACTTGTACAAAGCTCATTGAGACACTGATAGACACTCATAATGCATGAAAGTTGTTTTAGAGTCTTCCAAACGCGTTGTTAGATGTTTCAAAAGTTCGTCAAACTTGTACAAAGATCATTGAGACACTTATAACCACTCATGTTGCATGAAACTTGGTTTAGAGTCCTAGAATTGCGTTATTAGATGTTTCATAAGATCGTCAAACGTGTACAAAACTCATTGAGACACTTATAAACACTCATGTTGCATGAAACTTAGTTTAGAGTCCTAGAAACGTTTTGTTAGATGTTTCATAATTTCGTAAAACTTGTACAAAACTCATTGAGACAATTATAAGCATTCATGTTGCAAGAAACTTGGTTTAGAGTCCTAGAAACCGCGTTGTTAGATGTTTTATAAGTTCGTCAAACTAGTACAAAGGTGATTGAGACACTTATAAGGACTCATGTTGCATGAAACTTGGTTTAGAGTCCTAGAAACGCGTTGTTAGATGTTTCATAAGTTCTTCAAACTAGTCCAAAGCTCATTGAGACACTTATAAGCACTCATGTTGCATGAAACTTGGTTTAGAGTCCTAGAACCGCGTTGTTAGATGTTTCATAATTTCTTCAAACTTGTACAAAGCTCATTGAGACACTTGTAAGCACTCATGTTGCATGAAACTTGGTTTAGAGTCCTAGAAATGCGTTGTTAGATTTTTCATAATTTCGTCAAACTTGTACAAAGCTCATTGAGAAACTTGTAAGCACTCATGTTGCATGAAACTTGGTTTAGAGTCCTAGAAACGCGTTGTTAGATGCTTAATAAGTTCGTCAATATTGTACAAAACTCATTGAGACACTTATAAGCACTCATGTTGCATGAAACTTGGTTTAGAGTCCTAGAAATGCGTTGTTATATGTTTCATAAGTTCGTCAAACTTGTACAAAAGCTCATTGAGACACTTCACTCATGTTGCATGAAACCTGTTTTAGAGTCCTCGAAACGCGTTGTTAGATGTTGCATAAGTTCGTCAAACTTGTACAACGCTCATTGAGGAACTTATAAGCACTCATGTTGCAAGAAACTTGGTTTAGAGTCTTAGAAACCGTGTTGTTAAATGTTTCATAAGTTCGTCAAAATTGTATAAAGCTCATAAAGAAACTTGGTTTAGAGTCTTAGAAACCGCGTTGTTAGATGTTTTGTAAGTTCGTCAAAATTTAACAAAGCTCATTGAGAAACTTATAAGCACTCATGTTGCATTGAACTTGGTTTAGAGTCTAAGAAACGCGTTGTTAGATATTTCATAAGTTCGTCAAACTTTTACAAAGCTCTTTGAGATACATATAAGCACTCATGTTGCATGAAACTTGGTTTAGAGTCCTAGAAATACGTTGTTAGATTTTTCATAAGTTCGTGAAACTTGTACAAAGCTCATTGAGACACTTATATGCACCCATGTTGCATGAAACTTGGTTTAGAGTCCTATAAAGCACGTTGTTAGATGTTTCATCAGTTCGTCAAACTAGTACAAAGCTCATTCAGTCACTTATAAGTACTAATGTTGCATGAAACTTGGTTTAGAGCCCTAGAAACGCGTGTTAGATGTTTATAAGTTCGTCAAACTTGTATAAAACTCATTGAGACACATATAAGCACTCATGTTGCATGAAACTTGGTTTAGAGTCTTAGAAACCGTGTTGTTAAATGTTTCATAAGTTCGTCAAAATTGTATAAAGCTCATTTAGACACATATAAGCACTCAATGTTGCATGAAACTTGGTTTAGAGTCTTAGAAACCGTGTTGTTAAATGTTTCATAAGTTCGTCAAAATTGTATAAAGTTCATTTAGACACTTATAAGCACTCATGTTGCATGAAACTTGATTTAGAGTCTTAGCAACCCCGTTGTTAGATGTTTCATAAGTTCGTCAAACTTGTACAAAGCTCATTGAGAAACTTATAAGCACTCATGTTGCATGAAACTTGGTGAAGAGTCATAGAACCTCGTTGTTAGATGTTTCATAATTTCGTCAAACTTATACAAAGCTCATTGAGACACTTATAAGCACTCATGTTGCATGAAACTTGGTTTAGAGTCCTAGAACCGTGTTCTTAGATGTTTCATAAGTTCGTCAAACTTTTACAAAGCTCGCCGAGACACATATAAGCACTCATGTTGCATGAAACTTGGTTTAGAGTCCTAGAAACGCGTTGTTAGATGTTTCATAAGTTCGTCAAACTTTTAGGAAGCTCACTGTGACACATATAAGCACTCATGTTGCATGAAACTTGGTTTGGAGTTCTAGCAACAGCGTTGTTAGATGTTTCATAAGTTCGTCAAACTTTTACAAAGCTCTTTGAAATACATATAAGCACTCATGTTGCATGAAACTTGGTTTAGAGTCCTAGAAATACGTTGTTAGATTTTTCATAAGTTCGTGAAACTTGTACAAAGCTCATTGAGACACTTATATGCACCCATGTTGCATGAAACTTGGTTTAGAGTCCTATAAAGCACGTTGTTAGATGTTTCATAAGTTCGTCAAACTAGTACAAAGCTCATTGAGTCACTTATAAGTACTGATGTTGAATGAAACTTGGTTTAGAGTCCTAGAAACGCGTTTTAGATGTTTATAAGTTCGTCAAACTTGTACAAAACTCATTGAGACACATATAAGCACTCAATGTTGCATGAAACTTGGTTTAGAGTCTTAGAAACCGTGTTGTTAAATGTTTCATAAGTTCGTCTAAATTGTATAAAGTTCATTTAGATACTTATAAGCACTCATGTTGCATGAAACATGATTTAGAGTCTTAGCAACCCCGTTGTTAGATGTTTCATAAGTTCGTCAAACTTGTACAAAGCTCATTGAGACACTTATAAGCACTCATGTTGCATGAAACTTGGTGAAGAGTCCTAGAACCTCGTTGTTAGATGTTTCATAATTTCGTCAAACTTATACAAAGATCATTGAGACACTTATAAGCACTCATGTTGAATGAAACTTGGTTTAGAGTCCTAGAACCGTGTTGTTGGATGTTTCATAAGTTCGTCAAACTTTTACAAAGCTCGCTGAGACACATATAAGCACTCATGTTGCATGAAACTTGGTTTAGAGTCCTAGAAACGCGTTGTTAGATGTTTCATAAGTTCGTCAAACTTTTAGGAAGCTCACTGTGACACATATAAACACTCATGTTGCATGAAACTTGGTTTAGAGTTCTAGCAACAGCGTTGTTAGATGTTTCATAAGTTCGTCAAACTTTTACAAAGCTCAATGAGACACATATAAGCACTCATGTTGCATGAAACTTGGTTTAGAGTCCTAGAAACGCGTTGTTAGATGTTTTTTAATTTCTTCAAACTTGTACAAAGCTCATTGATACACTTATAATCACTCATATTGCATGAAACTTGGTTTAGAGTCCTAGCAACCCCGTTGTTAGATGTTTCATAAGTTCGTCAAACTTGTACATAGCTCATTGAGACACTTATAAGCACTCATGTTGCATGAAACTTGGTTTAGAGTCCTAGCAACCCCGTTGTTAGATGTTTTATAAGTTCGTCAAACTAGTACAAAGCTCATTGAGACACTTATAAGAACTCATGTTGCATGAAACTTGGTTTAGAGTCCTAGAAACCTCGTTTTTAGATGTTTTATAAGTTCGTGAAATTAGTACAAAGCTCATTGAGACACTTATATGCACCCATGTTGCATTAAACTTGGTTTAGAGTCCCATAAACCGCGTTGTTAGATGTTTCATAAGTTCGTCAAACTAATACAAAGCTCATTGAGACACTTATAAGAACTAATGTTGCATGAAACTTGGTTTAGAGTCCTAGAAACGCGTTGTTAGATGTTTCATAAGTTCGTCAAACTTGTACAAAACTCATTGAGACACTTATAAGCACTCATGTTGCATGAAACTTTGTTTAGAGTCTTAGAAACCGCGTTTTTAAATGTTTCATAAGTTCGTCAAACTTGTACAAAGCTCATTGAAACACTTATAAGTACTCATGTTGCATGAAACTTGGTTTAGAGTCCTAGCAACCCCGTTGTTAGATGTTTTATAAGTTCGTCAAACTTGTACAAAGCTCATTGAGACACTTATAAGAACTCATGTTGCATGAAACTTGGTTTAGAGTCCTAGAAACGCGTTGTTAGATGTTTCATAAGTTCGTCAAACTTGTACAAAGCTCGTTGAGACACTTATAAGCACTCATGCTGCATGAAACTTGGTTTAGAGTCCTAGAAACGTGTTGTTAGATGTTTCATAAGTTCGTCAAACTTGTACAAAACTCATTGAGACATTTATAAGCATTCATGTTGCATGAAACTTGTTTTAGATTCCTAGAAACCGCGTTGTTAGATGTTTCATAAGTTCGTAAAACTAGTACAAAGCTCATTGAGACACTTATAAGCAATAATTTTGCATGAAATTTGGTTTAGAGTCCTAGAAACGCGTTATTAGATATTTTATAATTTTTCAAACTTGTACAAAGCTTATTGAGACACTTATAAGCACTCATATTTCATGAAACTTGGTTTAGAGTCCTAGCAACCCCAGTGTTAGATGTTTCATAAGTTCGGCAAAGTTGTACAAAGCTCATTGAGACACTTATAAGCACTCATGTTGCATGAAAATTGGTTTAGAGTCCTAGAAACGCGTTGTTAGATGTTTCATAAGTTCGTCAAACTAGTACAAGGCTCATTGAGACACTTATAAGCACTCATGTTGCATGAAACTTGGTTTAGAGTCCTAGAACTGCGTTGTTAGATGTTTCATAAGTTCGTAAAACTAGTACAAAACTCATTGATACACTTATAAGCCCTCCTGTTGCATGAAACTTGGTTTAGAGTCCTAGAAATGCATTGTTAGATGTTTCAGAACTTCATCAAACTTTTTCAAAGCTCATTGAGACACTTATAAACACTCATGTTGCATGAAACTTGGTTTAGAGTCCTAGAAACGCATTGTTAGATGTTTCATATGTTCGTAAAACTTGTACAAAGCTCATTGAGACACTTATAAGCGCTCATGTTGCATGAAACTTGGTTTAGAGTCCTAGAACCGCGCTGTTAGATGTTTCATAAGTTCGTCAAACTTTAACAAAGCTCATTGAGGAACTTATAAGCACACATGTTGCATGAAACTTGGTTTAGAGTCTTAGAAACGCGTTGTTAGATGTTTCATAAGTTCGTCAAAATTTTACAAAGCTCATTGAGACACATATAAGCACTCACGTTGCATGAAACTTGGTTTAGAGTTCTAGAAATGCATTGTTAAATGTTTCAGAACTTCATCAAACTTGCGCAAAGCTCATTGAGACACTTATATGCACCCATGTTTCATGAAACTTGGTTAAGAGTCCTATAAACCGCGTTTTTAGATGTTTCATAAGTTCGTCCATCTAGTACAAAGCTCATTGAGACCATTATAAGCACTCATGTTGCATGAAACTTGGTTTATAGACCTAGAAAAGCGTTGTCAGATGTTTCATAAGTTCGTCAAACTTGTACAAAACTCATTGAGACACTTATAAGTACTCATGTTGCATGAAACTTGGTTTAGAGTCTTAGAAACCGCATTGTTAAATGTTTCATAAGTTCGTCATGTTAAGACTAATGATTTACCGCTAAGGCATTATGTCAAAAACACGGAAAGAGGTAGAGTGCATTACAAGGCAAGAGTAAAGAAGAGTTCAAGATAAAGAGGAGAAGAAGACGAAGGTCTAGACGTTCAAGAGTTTGGTCAAGACGACATTCAAATGGTGAGGATGACTAAACCGGACGTCCGTGCAAATATTGTGCTCATTGTCAAAATGTGCAAATATTGAGCACTTTGAAAAGACCTTGAAAGCCGTGCCAAGGACGGATTTTCGTTTGTGCAAAATCCGTGTTACGAAGTTTCCGGGCCGTGCAAAATCCGTGTTAAGAAATTCCCGAAACGTGCAAAATCCGGGTTGTGCAAATCTTGTGCGAACATGTGATGACTTGGCGAGTCAAAGGAAGAGCCAAGTCAACAAGATAAGTCAAAGATTTCAAATTCAAATTAAAGCAAAGGACAAAGCACAAAATGACAAAGAATCTTATCACTTCATCCAATGGTCACAATCTCTCTAAAGGAAACAAGATCAACAATCACTGGTAATCTTCTTCCTTAGGCTAGAGTTTTAAATTCACTCTTGTAATCTCTATATATATCTCTTGTATCAAAACTTGAAATGTTAAGTTGGCTAATAGCCTCTTCAATATACTCTCATTACTTATCTCTCTAATCTCAAACCAAAACTCTCCATAAAACTCCTCCTCCATAATCTCTCCACTGAATCTCTTCCATATACTCATCGATTCTCAACATGGTATCAGAGCAAAAGCTCCTTTCTTGTTTAATTTCTGCAATCTTTTGTTTATTTATGGCTATGAACAAGAACAACCAAGATAACTTGGTAATTGTGAGCCATGGAGGATGTGAACCATGTCTCTTTGCTCTCATGAGTGTAAGAAGCTTGTTGAATCCAAAATCCTCTCCTTTTATGTTATAAACATTAAGATCTCTTAGGTGAAGGAACCATGATTCGCGTTTCCTCTTATGAGTGATAAGAACATGATGAATCCATGTCCCTATTTAAGAACAATCCAAACAAGGTCGGTTCATGTATAGCTTAGATATTGAATCTTGCTACATGGTAAACCCGAGTTTGCTTGTGTTGTTCTTTATAATATCTTAATTAGGCTGAAAGTTAGTGATTAAGAACCATGGATTCCTTGCTCATATAAGTTTAAGGAACCTTGATGAATCTAATAATCACTTAACTTAGGCATTTAGGCTATGAACAAGTATCCAAAACATCAAAGCTTGGAACTTGTGAGCTAAAAGAGTAAGAGAACCTTGTGTATTGTCTCTTTTGAGAACAATAACATTTTGAATCAGAATCCTCTTCTTTGTTTCGGTTTAGATCCATAGATCTACAAAGACAAACGGTGAAAACAAGATCCGCTTATTGTTAAGCACTTAAGATCTTGTGAAAAACCAACTTGTCTCAAGGAAGAGAACCAAGAATCTCCTCACTATTATGAGTTAAAGAGAACATGTTGAATCCAAATCCTATCTAAGATCACATTAAACAAAATAGGTTCATGGAAAGATTGGATCTTTAAGATCTAGCTACATGTTTAAAAACCATGATGTTTTAATGATTTTTTCTTGTAAAAGATCTATGGATGGCCGAAAGTTAAAGATAGAGAACCATGGATTCCTCACTCTTATGGGTACTAAAGGAACCTTGATGTATCCAAGATCTATTTAACTTCGACATAAAACAATGACCAAGTATTCAATAACAAAACTTGAAGCTTAAGAGTTTAAAGGTTAGTGAACCACTTGTGTTAACTCATGAAGAGTATAACCTAGTGTTGAATCTGAAACTTCTTTTAGACCATCACTAAGTTTCCTAAGCATAAAAAGCTTGGAACTTGAAACTCAAAAGAGAGTGATCCTTGTTCAATAAGTACTATGTGCTTAATTGACTTGTTGAATCCAAATCTCTTCGCATTATCAAAATTTATGAGCATGTACTAGGCGTTTTTTTTAATCTTTAAAGTTTTGACAATGAAGAGATTTGATGAAGTAAGACTAATTGTCTTTATAAGGGAAATATCTATCTTTCATCTTAAACCTTCAATCTTTATAATCTCCAAGTCAATACATGCTCTTATTCCAATTTAAATCACCAAGACAATGAAGATGGCTAGTGGCGGTTGTGTAAGTGGAAACACAAGAGGGAGATAAAGAGATTAGTAGATACCTTGAGTCCTAAAGATCTTTAAAGATCAATAAGGAATCGATTTTAACTCTATACTCGTTATCCTCTTCATACCCCACTATAATATCCAAGTCTTGTTTCTTGCTAAAAGTCTTAAATCACTAGTCTTTGTTTAGTGAAGTGATTTGAGACTTGGAAAGATTTAGGATCCTTGGTTCGCATATGTCTTAAGACTTATTGCATTCAAAACTTTGGTTAGTCCAAAAGATTTATGGTTTAACAAAGGGTAAGGAACCAAGATCCGCTTGTGATTAAGCATATAAGATCTTATGGTATCCGATACTCTCTTAGAGGAAAGCGAACCGAGCATCCTTAAGTGTTTGATAACACCGTGAGCTTGATGAATTTCTTAGTCCCTCGGATAACATAAGTCTAAGAAGAGATCCATGATTATCTAAAAGGTGGCACTTTTGAAAGTCATGGTGAATCCATTTTAGGCATATGGGGAAATGATTCATTACATTAACATCTACATAAGATGAAATTGGAATGATGATCTATGTTTTATGTCATAAGCCGCCTATAGGCATCTAAGTTTATGTTACAAGATGAGTAACTAGCTAAGCATTCAAGTTACAATGAATCTTGTTTGTGTGTTTCTAAGATCATGGTCTGCCTTTGTGCTCTTAAGACCATGGTCCCTTTAAAGTCTAAATGGCAAGGAGCCATATTCAAAAGACTCTTGTTGCTAAACCTTGTTTCATGTGTAGGTATTAAGCTATCAAGAGCATTTCATAAGGGAAGTCATAAACTCAACCATAGACTAACCAATTAAGGTTCTCTAAGAGTGTTATGACTTTCCCATATGACCATCTACTCAAGAACTAAACCGAAAAAGGCCATTTCTAAATCCCTTTCTCTTTTAAGTTGTAGTTAAAGGTTATAAGAGTTATAAGAGTTATAAGAGTGTTCATAAGAGTTATTGTTTAAACATATTTATTCTTAGTTCACTCTTGGCTTAAGTACTCATACATGCTAATCTTAAAAACTAGAACTTGAACTTGTGATTAGATGCAATACTATTCTCGGGCTTAAGCTCTTAATTGTAATCCTACCTTGTACTTGTTCTTAGTATTTAAGCATTTATAATAAGATAACGTTACTAATCATGCCGGTAATCATTGTACTTAAATCAATTTTGTTTTTGTGATGATGTAGGATCATCATACCAAATACTATAAGAGATCACAATGAAGAACCGCTAACATTGATAGAAACAACAACCGGTTTAAAGAAAGAGAAGAGAGGGGATACATGAGAGTGTCAAATGAAAGTTTGAAAGAGAGATGAGAAACCTTCACACTAAGCTTGCCAAGCCGTGAAGGGAAAACCAACAAAGGAGTATCCCATCTTAACCAAGAGGGGGGGAGAAAAGATTTACATCATCTTCATGATTAAGATGGAGATCCAAAGAGTTTTCTTGAAGAAAGAAACTCACTAGACATTCGGCCAAACATCAAGAAGATGCCAAGGCCAAGTTACGGTTACAAGGAGTGGTCATAAAGAAAGAAGCTCAATAGACATTCGGGCAAACATCAAGAAGATGCCAAGGCCAAGTTACGGTTACAAGGAGTGTTCTTGAAGAAACAAGCTCAATAGACATTCGACCAAACATCAAGAAGATGCCAAGGCCAAGTTACGGTTACAAGGAGTGTTCTTGAAGAAAAAAGCTTAATCTCAAGATGGAGATCAACCATTCGGCTCCATTCGAAAAAAGACTCCATCATCACTCGGCCAAAGTCCCTAGCAAGGACAAGGCTCATCAACAATTGGTCAAAGATCCATCTAAGATTAAGACCAACTCAACTCATCCTATCATCACAACTCGGTCAAACCTCTACAAAAGGGAAGACCGATCCATTCTCAAAGAAGAAACTCTTGAAGAAAGAGATTCAAACCAAAACGAGCTCTTGAAGAAAGATACTCATCCATCATTGATCTGGTCAAGTCTCCTAGCAAGAACAAGACCGAGTCAAAATTCTCATTAAATGGCCAAAGCGTCCGCAAGGGGCAAGCCATCACTGCGGCTCAAGCTTGTACCAATTGCACAAGGGAGAAAGGAAAAGACTTCATGAAAAACCCAAAGCTCAAACCGAAATGCAACTACAAGAGAGCATCAAACCACTACGAACTAAAGGCTACCTCTAAACCTTACTCTTTGTTATACTTAAAAAATCATAAGTCTAGAGCCATATTCCCATAATCTTGATGCTTAGCTTATTATCAATCACTTGTTTAGAATGCTTAATCTATTGATCATAATTTCTTAGTTTGCATTTCTATATGTCTTGACTACGTCTTAATTCATTTGAATCTCTTGAAGGTTCAAAGATTGAAATACCAAAGACAAGAGGAAAGCCACAAAGGAGAAACCAATAGAAGTACAAAGGGAACCAAAAGTTTTGGCCAAAGCCATACATCACACATTGAAGTTTGTGAAGAACAAAGCCGTGACGATGAATCAAAGGAGAGAAGGACCAAGAAGGTTCCGACTTTAACCAAGGGAGAATGCAACAACTTCCCAAAAACAAAAGTTTGCATAAGGAAACCCAATCAAGCCGAGACCAAAGAAGCTTGTTGGGGATGTTAAAGAAACCCTTAAGTTCTAAACTAAGATGGTAAAGGCTTAAGGGGGAGTCCCAAAGAAGCGAGCAAGGTCAAGTCTAAAGAAGAAGACCGAGAACATGCTCACAAGAAAGAAGACCCCTAATTGCAAATACTTACACTCTTTTTCCTTAAACGCGGTTTTATCCCAAGTGATTTTCCCGTTTAAGGTTTTAATGAGGTTTGTTTAGCAAAGTCCAATATTAGCCATTTCATTGGGCTAAGCTTGAGGGGGAGTGTTAAGACTAATGATTAACAGCTAAGGCATTATGTCAAAAACACGGAAAGAGGAAGAGTGCATTACAAGGCAAGAGTAAAGAAGAGTTCAAGATAAAGAAGAGAAGAAGAAGAAGGTCTAGACGTTCAAGAGTTTGGTCAAGACGACATCCAAATGGAGAGGATGACCAGTCCGGACGTCCGTGCAAATATTGTGCTCATTATCAAAATGTGCAAATATTGTGCTCATTATCAAAATGTGCAAATATTGTGCACTTTGAAAAGACCCCGAAAGCCGTGCCAACGACGGATTTGCGTTTGTGCAAAATCCGTGTTACGAAGTTTCTAGGCCGTGCAAAATTCGTGTTACGAAATTCCCGAGACGTGCAAAATCCAGGTTGTGCAAATCTTGTGCGATCATGTGATGACTTGGCGAGTCAAAGGAAGAGCCAAGTCAACAAGATAAGTCAAAGATTTCAAATTCAAATTAAAGCAAAGGACATAGCACAAGATGACAAAGAATCTTATCCCTTCATCCAATGGTCACAATCTCTCTAAAGGAAACAAGATCAACGGTCACGGATCATCTTCTTCCTTAGGCTAGGGTTTTAAACTCACTCTTGTAATCTCTATATATGTCTCTTGTATCAAAACTTGAAATTTTAAGTTGGCTAATAGCCTCTTCAATATACTCTCATTACTAATCTATCTAATCTCAAACCAAAACTCTCCATAAAATCTCCTCCTCCATAATCTCTCCGCCGAATCTCCTCCTCCATATACTCATCGATTATCAACACGTAAAACTTGTACAAAGCTCATTGAGACACTTATAAGACTTCATGTTGCAAGAAAAATTGTTTAGAGTCCTAGCAACCCCGTTGTTAGATGTTTCATAAGTTCGTCAAACTTGTACAAAGCTCATTGAGGAACTTATAAGCACGCATGTTGCATGAAACTTGGTTTAGATTCCGAGAAACGCGTTGTAAGATGTTTCATAAGTTCGTCAAACTTGTACAAAGCTCATTGAGACACTTATAAACACTCATGTTGCATGAAACTTGGTTTAGAGTCCTAGAAACACATTGTTAGATGTTTCATAAGTTCGTCAAACTTGTACAAAACTCATTCAGACACTTATAAGCACTCATGTTGCATGAAACTTGGTTTATAGTCATAGAAACACGTTGTTAGATGTTTCATAAGTTCGTCAAACTTGTACAAAACTCATTGAGACACTTATAAGCACTCATGTTGCATGAAACTTGGTTTAGAATCCTAGAAAGGTGTTGTCAGATTTTCATAAGTTCGTCAAATTTGTACAAAAGTTATTGAGACACTTATAAGCACTCATGTTGCATGAAACTTTGTGAAGAGTAATAGAACCGCGTTGTTAGATGTTTCATAATTTCGTCAAATTTGTACAAAGCTCATTGAGACACTTATAAGCACTCATGTTGCATGAAACTTGGTTTAGATTCCTAGCAACAACGTTGTTAGATGTTTCATAAGTTCGTCAAACTTGTACAAAGCTCATTGAGGAACTTATAAGCACTCATGTTGCAAGAAACTTGATTAAGAGTCCTAGAACCGCTTTGTTAGATGTTTCATAAGTTCGTCAAACTTTAACAAAGCTCATTGAGGAACTTATAAGCACTCATGTTGCATGAAACTTGGTTTAGAGTCTTAGAAACGCGTTGTTAGATATTTCATAAGTTCGTCAAACTTTTACATATCTCTTTGAGATACATATAAGCACTCATGTTGCATGAAACTTGGTTTAGAGTCCTAGAAACACGTTGTTAGATGATTCATAAGTTCCTGAAACTTGTACAAAGCTCATAGAGACACTAATATACACCCATGTTGCATGAAACTTGGTTTAGAGTCCGATAAACCGCGTTGTTAGATGTTTCATAAGTTCGTCAAACTAGTACAAAGCTCATTGAGTCACTTATAAGAACTAATGTTGCATGAAATTTGGTTTAGAGTCCTAGAAACGCGTGTTAGATGTTTATACGTTCGTCAAACTTGTACAAAACTCATTGAGACACATATAAGCACTCATGTTGCATGGTCTAGAGTCTTAGAAACCGTGTTGTTAAATGTTTCATAAGTTCGTCAAACTTGTACAAAGCTCATTGAGACACTTGTAAGCACTCATGTTGCATGAAACTTGGTTTAGAGTCCTAGAAAAGCGTTGTTAGATGTTTAATAAGTTCATCAATATTGTACAAAACTCATTGAGACACGTATAAGCACTCATGTTGCATGAAACTTTGTTTAGAGTCCTAGAAATGCGTTGTTATATGTTTCATAAGTTCGTCAAACTTTTTCAAAGCTCATTAAGACACTTATAAGCACTCATGTTGCACGGAATTTAGAGTCCTAGAAACGCGTTGTTAGATGTTTCATAAGTTCGTAAAACTAGTGCAAAGCTCATTGATACACTTATACGCACTCATGTTGCATGAAACCTGTTTTAGAGTCCTCGAAACGCGTTGTTAGATGTTTCATAAGTTCGTCAAATTTGTACAACGCTCATTGAGGAACTTATAAGCACTCATGTTGCAAGAAACTTGGTTTAGAGTCATAGAACCGCGTTGTTAGATGTTTCATAAGTTCGTCAAACTTTAACAAAGCTCATTGAGGAACTTATAAGCACTCATGTTGCATGAAACTTGGTTTAGTGTCTTAGAAACGTCTTGTTAGATATTTCATAGGTTCGTCAAACTTTTACAAAGCTGTTTGAGATACATATAAGCACTCATGTTGCATGAAACTTGGTTTATAGTCCTAGAAACACGTTGTTAGATGTTTCATAAATTCGTGAAACATGTACAAAGCTCATTGAGACACTTATATACACCCATGTTGCATGAAACCGCGTTGTTAGATGTTTCATAAGTTCTTAAAACTAGTACAAAGCTCATTGAGACACTTATAAGCACTAATGTTGCATGAAACTTGGTTTAGAGTCCTAGAAACGCGTGTTAGATGTTTATAAGTTCGTCAAACTTGTACATAACTCATTGAGACACATATAAGCATCCATGTTGCATGAAACTTGGTTTAGAATCCTAGAAACACGTTGTTAGATGTTTCATAAGTTCGTCAAACTTGTACAAAACTCATTGAGACACTTATAAGCACTCATGTTGCATGAAAGTTGGTTTAGAGTCCTAGAAACGAATTGTCAGATGTTTCATAAGTTCGTCAAACTTGTACAAAACTTATTGAGACACTTATAAGCACTCATGTTGCATGAAACTTGGTGAAGAGTCCTAGAACCGCGTTGTTAGATGTTTCATAATTTCGTCAAACTTGTACAAAGCTCATTGAGACACTTATAAGCACTCATGTAGCATGAAACTTGGTTTAGAGTCCTAAAACCGCGTTGTTTGATGTTTCATAAGTTCGTCAAACTTTAACAAAGTTCATTGAGGAACTTTTAAGCCCTCATGTTGCATGAAACTTTGTTTAGAGTCTTAGCAACAGCGTTGTTAGATGTTTCATAAGTTCACAAAACTAGTACAAAGCTCATTGAGACACTTATAAGCAATCATTTTTCATGAAACTTGGTTTAGAATCCTAGAAACGCGTTGTTAGATGTTTTATAATTTCTTTAAACTTGTACAAAGCTCATTGATACACTTATAATCACTCATATTGCATGAAACTTGGTTTAGAGTCCTAGCAACCCCGTTGTTAGATGTTTCATAAGTTCGTCAAACTTGTACAAAGCTCATTGAGACACTTATAAGCACTCATGTTGCATGAAACTTGGTTTAGAGTCCTAGCAACCCCGTTGTTAGATGTTTTATAAGTTCGTCAAACTTTTAAAAAGCTCATTGAGACACTTATAAGAACTCATGTTGCATGAAAGTTGGTTTAGAGTCCTAGAAACGCGTTGTTAGATGTTTCATAAGTTCGTCAAACTTGTACAAAGCTCATTGAGACACTTATAAGAACTCATGTTGCATGAAACTTGGTTTAGAGTCCTAGAAACGTGTTGTTAGATGTTTGATAAATTCGTCAAACTTGTACAAAAATTATTGAGACACTTATAAGCACTCATGTTGCATGAAACTTGGTTTAGAGTCCTAGAAACGTGTTGTTAGATGTTTCATAAGTTCGTTAAACTTGTACAAAACTCATTGAGACATTTTTAAGCATTCATGTTGCATGAAACTTGGTTTAGAGTCCTAGAAACCGTGTTGTTAGATGTTTGATAAGTTCGTAAAACTATTACAAAGCTCATTGAGACACTTATAAACACTCATTTTGCATGAAACTTAGTTTAGAGTCCTAGAAACGCGTTGTTAGATGTTTTATAATTTCTTCAAACTTGTACAAAGCTCATTGAGACACTTATAAGCACTCATATTTCATGAAATTTGGTTTAGAGTCCTAGCAACCCCGTTGTTAGATGTTTCCTAAGTTCGTAAAACATGTACAAAATTCATTGAGACACTTATAAGCACTCATGTTGCATGAAAATTTGTTTAGAGTCCTAGAAACGCGTTGTTAGATGTTTCATAAGTTCGTCAAACTAGTACAAAGCTCATTGAGACACTTATAAGCACTCATGTTGCATGAAACTTGGTTTAGAGTCCTAGAACCGCTTTGTTAGATGTTTCATAAGTTCGTAAAACTAGTACAAAGCTCATTGATACACTTATAATCCCTCATGTTGCATGAAACTTGGTTTAGAGTCCTAGAAATGCATTGTTAGATGTTTCAGAACTTCATCAAACTTGTACAAAGCTCACTGAGACACTTATAAGCACTCATGTTGCATGAAACTTGGTTTAGATTCCTAGAACCGCGTTGTTAGATGTTTCATAAGTTCGTCAAACTTTAGAAAAGCTAATTGAGGAACTTATAAGCACTCATGTTGCATGAAACTTGGTTTAGAGTCCTAGAAACGCATTGTTAGATGTTTCATAAGTTCGTCAAACTTGTACAAAGCTCATTGAGGAACTTATAAGCACGCATTTTGCATGAAACTTGGTTTAGAGTCCGAGAAACGCGTTGTAAGATGTTTCATAAGTTCGCCAAACTAGTACAAAGCTCATTGAGACACTTATAAGCACTCATGTTGCATGAAACTTTGTTTAGAGTCCTAGAACCGCGTTGTTAGATGTTTCATAATTTCGTCAATCTTGTAAAAAGATCATTGACATACTTATAAGCACTCATGTTGCATAAGTCTTGGTTTAGAGTCCTAGAAACTCGTTGTTATATGTTTCATAACTTCGTCAAACTAGTCCAAAGTTCATTGAGACACTTATAAGCAGTCATTTTGCAAGAAACTTGGTTTAGAGTCCTAGAAACGCGTTGTTAGATGTTTTGATAAGTTCATAAAACTAGTACAAAGCCCATTGATACACTTATAAGTCCTCATGTTGCATGAAACTTGGTTTAGAGTCCTAGAAACGCATTGTTAGATGTTTCAGAACTTCGTCAAATTTGTAGAAAGCTCATTGAGACACTTATAAGCACCCATGTTGCATGAAACTTGGTATAGAGTCCTAGAAACGTGTTGTTAGATGTTTCATAAGTTCGTCAAACTTGTACAAAGCTCAGTGAGACACTTATAAACACTCATGTTGGATGAAATTTGGTTTAGAGTCCTAGAATTCGCGTTGTTAAATGATTCATAAGTTCGTAAAACTTGTACAAAGCTCATTGAGACACTTATAAGTACTCATGTTGCATGAAACTTGTTTTAGAGTCCTAGAAACGCGTTGTTAAATTTCTCATAAGTTCGTCAAACTTGTACAATGCTCATTGAGACACTTATAAGCACTCGTGTTGCATGAAACTTGGTTTAGAGTCCTAGAAACTCATTGTTAGATGTTTCATAAGTTCGTAAAACTTTTACAAAGCTCATTGAGCCACTTATAAGAACTCATGTTGCATGAAACTTGTTTTAGAGACCTAGAAACGCGTTGTTAGATGTTTCATAAGTTCGTCAAACTAGTACAAAGCTCATTGAGACACTTATAAGCACTCATGTTGCATGAAACTTTGTTTAGAGTCCTAGAACCGCGTTTATAGATGTTTCATAATTTCTTCAAACTTGTACAAAGATCATTGAGACACTTATAAGCCCTCATGTTGCATGAAAATTGGTTTAGAGTCCTAGCAACCCCGTTGTTAGATGTTTCATAACTTCGTCAATCTTGTACAAAGATCATTGACATACTTATAAGCACTCATGTTGCATAAATCTTGGTTTAGAGTCCTAGAAACTCGTTGTTATATGTTTCATAACTTCGTCAAACTAGTCCAAAGTTCATTGAGACACTTATAAGCAATCATTTTGCATGAAACTTTGTTTAGAGTCCTAGAAACTCGTTGTTAGATGTTTTGATAAGTTCATAAAACTAGTACAAAGCCCATTGATACACTTATAAGTCCTCATGTTGCATGAAACTTGGTTTAGAGTCCTAGAAACGCATTGTTAGATGTTTCAGAACTTCGTCAAATTTGTAGAAAGCTCATTGAGACACTTATAAGCACCCATGTTGCATGAAACTTGGTATAGAGTCCTAGAAACGTGTTGTTAGATGTTTCATAAGTTCGTCAAACTTGTACAAATCTCATTGAGACACTTATAAACACTCATGTTGGATGAAATTTGGTTTAGAGTCCTAGAATTCGCGTTGTTAAATGATTCATAAGTTCGTAAAACTTGTATAAAGCTCATTGAGACACTTATAAGTACTCATGTTGCATGAAACTTGTTTTAGAGTCCTAGAAACGCGTTGTTAGATTTCTCATAAGTTCGTCAAACTTGTACAAAACGCATTGAGACACTTATAAGCACTCATGTTGCATGAAACTTGGTTTAGAGTGTTAGAAACCGCGTTGTTAAATGTTTCAAAAGTACGCCAAACTTGTACAAAGCTCATTGAGTCCTAGAAACGCATTGTTAGATGTTTCAGAACTATGTCAAACTTGTAGAAAGCTCATTGAGACACTTATAAGCACTCGTGTTGCATGAAACTTGGTTTAGAGTCCTAGCAACCCCGTTGTTAGATGTTTCATAAGTTGTTCAAACTTGTACAAAGCTCATTGAGACACTTATAAGCAGTCATGTTGCATGAAACTTGGTTAAGAGTCCTAGAAACGAGTTGTTATATGTTTCATAATTTCGTCAAACTTGTAAAAAACTCATTGAGACATTTATAAGCACTCATGTTGCATGACACTCGGTTTAGAGTCCTAGAAACGCGTTGTTAGATGTTTCATACGTTCGTCAAACTTGTACAAAACTCATTGAGACACTTATAAGTACTCATGTTGCATGAAAATTGGTTTAGAGTCCTAGAAACGTGTTGTTAGATGTTTCATAAGTTCGTCAAACTTGTACAAAACTCATTGAGACACTTATAAGCACTCATGTTGCATAAAACTTGGTTTAGAGTCTTAGAAACCGCGTTGTTAGATGCTTCATAAGTTCATCAAACTAGTTCAAAGCTCATTGAGACACTTATAAGCACTCATGTTGCATGAAACTTGGTTTAGATTCCTATAAACGCGTTGTTAGATGTTTCATAAGTTCGTCAAACTAGTCCAAAGCGCATTGAGACACTTATATGCACTCATGTTGCATGAAACTTGGTTTAGAGTCCTACAAACGCGTTGTTAGATGTTTCATAAGTTCGTCAAACTAGTCCAAAGCTCATTGAGATACTTATTAGCACTCATGTTGCATAAATCTTGGTTTAGAGTCCTAGAAACTCGTTGTTATATGTTTCATAAGTTTGTCAAACTTTGTCAAAACTCATTGAGACAGTTATAAGCACTCATGTTGCATGAAACTTGGTTTAGGGTCCTAGAAACGCGTTGTTAGATGTTTCATAAGTTCATAAAACTAGTACAAAGCTCATTGATACACTTATAATCCCTCATGTTGCAATGAAACTTGGTTTAGAGTCCTAGAAACGCATTGTTAGATGTTTCAGAACTATGTCAAACTTGTAGAAAGCTCATTGAGACACTTATAAGCACTCGTGTTGCATGAAACTTGGTTTAGAGTCCTAGAAACTCATTGTTAGATGTTTCATAAGTTCGTAAAACTTTTACAAAGCTCATTGAGACACTTATAAGCACTCATATTGCATGAAACTTGTTTTAGATACCTAGAAACGCGTTGTTAGATGTTTCATAAGTTCGTCAAACTAGTACAAAGCTCATTGAGACACTTATAAGCACTCATGTTGCATGAAACTTGGTTTAGAGTCCTAGAACCGCGTTGTTAGATGTTTCATAATTTCTTCAAACTTTTACAAAGATCATTGAGACACTTATAAGCACTCATGTTGCATGAAACTTGGTTTAGAGTCCTAGCAACCCCGTTGTTAGATGTTTCATAAGTTCGTCAATCTTGTACAAAGATCATTGACATACTTATAAGCACTCATGTTGCATAAATCTTGGTTTAGAGTCCTAGAAACTCGTTGTTATATGTTTCATAAGTTCGTCAAACTAGTCAAAAGTTCATTGAGACACTTATAAGCAGTCATTTTCCATGAAACTTGGTTTAGAGTCCTAGAAACGCGTTGTTAGATGTTTTGATAAGTTCATAAAACTAGTACAAAGCCCATTGATACACTTATAAGTCCTCATGTTGCATGAAACTTGGTTTAGAGTCCTAGAAACGCATTGTTAGATGTTTCAAAACTTCGTCAAATTTGTAGAAAGCTCATTGAGACACTTATAAGCACCCATGTTGCATGAAACTTTGTATAGAGTCCTAGAAATGTGTTGTTAGATGTTTCATATGTTCGTCAAACTTGTACAAAGCTTATTGAGACACTTATAAGAACTCATGTTTCATGAAATTTGGTTTAGAGTCCTAGAAATCGCGTTGTTAAATGGTTCATAAGTTCGTAAAACTTGTACAAAGCTCATTGAGACACTTATAAGTACTCATGTTGCATGAAACTTGTTTTAGAGTCATAGAAACGCGTTGTTAGATTTCTCATTAGTTCGTAAAACTTGTACAAAACTCATTGAGACACCTATAAGCACTCATGTTGCCTGAAACATGGTTTAGAGTCTTAGAAACCGCGTTGTTAAATGTTTCAAAAGTACGTCAAACTTGTACAAAGCTCATTGAGTCCTAGAAACGCATTGTTAGATGTTTCAGAACTATGTCAAACTTGTAGAAAGCTCATTGAGACACTTATAAGCACTCTTGTTGCATGAAACTTGGTTTAGAGTCCTAGCAACCCCGTTGTTATATGTTTCATAAGTTGTTCAAACTTGTACAAAGCTCATTGAGACACTTATAAGCAGTCATGTTGCATGAAACTTGGTTTAGAGTCCTAGAAACGAGTTGTTATATGTTTCATAATTTCGTCAAACTTGTAAAAAGCTCATTGAGACATTTATAAGCACTCATGTTGGATGACACTCGGTTTAGAGTCCTACAAAAGCGTTGTTAGATGTTTCATACGTTCGTCAAACTTGTACAAAACTCATTGAGACACTTATAAGTACTCATGTTGCATGAAAATTGGTTTAGAGTCCTAGAAACGTGTTGTTAGATGTTTCATAAGTTCGTCAAACTTGTACAGAACTCATTGAGACACTTATAAGCACTCATGTTGCATAAAACTTGGTTTAGAGTCTTAGAAACCGCGTTGTTAGATGCTTCATAAGTTCGTCAAACTATTACAAAGCTCATTGAGACACTTATAAGCACTCATGTTGCATGAAACTTGGTTTAGATTCCTATAAACGCGTTGTTAGATGTTTCATAAGTTCGTCAAACTAGTCCAAAGCTCATTGAGACACTTATATGCACTCATGTTGCATGAAACTTGGTTTAGAGTCCTACAAACGCATTGTTAGATGTTTCATAAGTTCGTCAAACTACTCAAAAGCTCATTGAGACACTTATAAGCACTAATGTTGCGTGAAACTTTGTTAAGAGTCCTACAAACGAGTTGTGAGATGTTTCATAAGTTCGTCAAACTTGTACAAATCTGATCATTGAGACACTTATAAGCACTCATGTTGCATGAAACTTGATTTAGTGTTCTAGCAACCCTGTTGTTACATGTTTCATAAGTTCGTCAAACTTTAACAAAGATCATTGAGACACTTATAAGCACTCATGTTGCATAAATCTTGGTTTAAAGTCCTAGAAACGCCTTGTTAGATGTTTAATAAGTTAGTCAAACTTGTACAAAGCTCATTCAGACACTTATAAGCACTCATGTTGCAAGAAACTTGGTTTAGAGTCCTAGAAACGCATTGTTAGATGTTTCATAAGTTCGCAAAACTTGTATAAAGCTCATTGAGGAACTTATAAGTACTCATGTTGCATGAAACTTGGTTTAGAGTTCTAGAAACGCGTTGTTAGATGTTTCATAAGTTCGTCTAACTTGTACAAAACTCATTCAGACACTTATAAGCACACATGTTGCGAGAAACTTGGTTTTGAGTCCTAGAACCGCGTTGTTAGATGTTTCATAAGTTCGTCAAACTTTAACAAAGCTCATTGAGGAACTTATAAGTACTCATGTTGCCTGAAACTTTTTTTAGAGTCTTAGAAACGCGTTGTTAGATGTTTCATAAGTTTGTCAAACTTTTACAAAGCTCACTGAGACACATATAAGCACTCATGTTGCATGAAACTTGTTTTAGAGTCCTAGAAACGTGTTGTTAGATGTTTCATAAGTTCGTGAAACTTGGAGAAAGCTCATTGAGAAACTTATATGCACCCATGTTGCATGAAATTTGGTTGAGAGTCCTATAAGCCGCATTGTTAGATGTTTCATAAGTTCGTCAAACTAGTATACTTATAAGCACTTATGTTGCATGAAACTTGGTTTAGAGTCCTAGAAACGCGTTGTTAGATGTTTCATAAGTTCGTCAAACTTGTACAAAACTCATTGAGACACTTATAAGCACTCATGTTGCCAGAAACTTTGTTTAGAGACCTAGAACTGCGTTGTTAGATGTTTCATAAGTTCGTCAAACTTTAGAAAAGCTCATTGAGGAATTTATAAGCACTCATGTTGCATGAAACTTGTTTTAGAGTCTTAGAAACGCGTTGTTAGATGTTTCATAAGTTCGTCCAACTTTTACAAAGCTTATTGAGACACATATAAGCACTCATGTTGCATGAAAATTGGTTAATAGCCCTAGTAACTCGTTGTTAGAAGTTTCATAAGTTCGTCAAACTTCTACAAAGCTCATTGAGACACTTATATGCACCCATGTTGCATGAAACTTGGTTTAGAGTCCTATAAACCGCGTTGTTAGATGTTTCATAAGTTTGTCAAACTAGTACAAAGCTCATTGAGACACTTATAAGCACTCATGTTGCATGAAACTTGGTTTAGAGTCCTAGAAACGCGCTGGTATATGTTTAATAAATTAGTCAAATTGTACAAAGCTCATTGAGATAATTATAAGCACTCATGTTGTATGAAACTTGGTTTAGGGTCCTAGAAACGCATTGTTAGGTGTTTCAAAACTTCGTCAAACTTGTACAAAGCTCATTGAGACACTTATAAGCACTCATGTTGCTTGAAATTAGGTTTAGAGTCCTAGAAATCGCGTTGTTAAATGGTTCATAAGTTCTTAAAACTTTTACAAAGCTCATTGAGACAATTATAAGTACTCATGTTGCATGAAAATGAAACTTGTTTTAGAGTCCTAGAAACGCGTTGTTAGATTTCTCATAAGTTCGTCAAACTTGTACAAAACTCATTGAGACACTTATAAGCACTCATGTTGCATGAAACTTGGTTTAGAATCTTAGAAACCGCGTTGTTACATGTTTCAGAACTATGTCAAACTTGTAGAAAGCTCATTGAGTCCTAGAAACGCATTGTTAGATGTTTCAGAACTATGTCAAACTTGTAGAAAGCTCATTGAGACACTTATAAGCACTCGTGTTGCATGAAACTTGGTTTAGAGTCCTAGCAACCCCGTTGTTAGATGTTTCATAAGTTGTTCAAACTTGTACAAAGCTCATTGAGACACTTATAAGCAGTCATGTTGCATGAAACTTGGTTTAGAGTCCTGGAAACGAGTTGTTATATGTTTCATAATTTCGTCAAACTTGTAAAAAGCTCATTGAGACACTTATAAGCACTCATGTTGCATGACACTCGGTTTAGAGTCCTAGAAACGCGTTGTTAGATATTTCATAAGTTCGTCAAACTTGTACAAAACTCATTGAGACAGTTATAAGTACTCATGTTGCATGTAAATTGGTTTAGAGTCCTAGAAACGTGTTGTTAGATGTTTCATAAGTTCGTCAAACTTGCACAAAACTCATTGAGACACTTATAAGGACTCATGTTGCATAAAACTTGGTTTAGAGTCTTAGAAACCGCGTTGTTAGATGCTTCATAAGTTCGTCAAACTAGTACAAAGCTCATTGAGACACTTATAAGCACTCACGTTGCATGAAACTTGGTTTAGAGTCCTATAAACGCGTTGTTAGATGTTTCGTAAGTTCGTCAAACTAGTCCAAAGCTCATTGAGACACTTATAAGCACTAATGTTGCATGAAACTTGGTTAAGAGTCCTACAAACGCGTTGTTAGATGTTTCATAAGTTCGTCAAACTTGTACAAATCTCATTGAGACACTTATAAGCACTCATGTTGCATGAAACTTGGTTTAGTGTTCTAGCAACCCCGTTGTTACATGTTTCATAAGTTTGTCAAACTTTAACAAAGCTCATTGAGACACTTATAAGCACTCATGTTGCATAAATCTTGGTTTAGAGTCCTAGAAACGCCTTGTTAGATGTTTAATAAGTTAGTCAAACTTGTACAAAGCTCATTCAGACACTTATAAGCACTCATGTTGCATGAAACTTAGTTTAGCGTCCTAGAAACGCATTGTTAGATGTTTCAGAACTTTGTCAAACTTGTACAAAGCTCATTGAGACACTTATAAGCACTCATGTTGCAAGAAACTTTGTTTAGAGTCCTAGAAACGCATTGTTAGATGTTTCATAAGTTCGCAAAACTTATATAAAGCTCATTGAGGAACTTATAAGCACTCATGTTGCATGAAACTTGGTTTAGAGTTCTAGAAACGCGTTGTTAGAGGTTTCATAAGGTCGTCTAACTTGTACAAAACTCATTCAGACACTTATAAGCACACATGTTGCGAGAAACTTGGTTTTGAGTCCTAGAACCGCGTTGTTAGATGTTTCATAAGTTCGTCAAACTTTAACAAAGCTCATTGAGGAACTTATAAGTACTCATGTTGCATGAAGCTTGGGTTAGATTCTTAGAAACTGTGTTGCTAGATGTTTCATAAGTTCGTCAAACTAGTAAAAACCTCGTGGAGACACTTATAAGCACTCATGTTGCATGAAACTTGGTTTAGAGTCCTAGAAACGTGTTGTTAGATGTTTCATAAGTTCGTGAAACTTGGAGAAAGCTCATTGAAAAACTTATATGCACCCATGTTGCATGAAACTTGGTTTAGAGTCCTATAAACCGCATTGTTAGATGTTTCATAAGTTCGTCAAACTAGTATACTTATAAGCACTTATGTTGCATGAAACTTGGTTTAGAGTCCTAGAAAGGCGTTTTTAGATGTTTCATAAGTTCGTCAAACTTGTACAAAACTCATTGAGACACTTATATGCACTCATGTTGTCAGAAACTTGGTTTAGAGACCTAGAACCGCGTTGTTAGATGTTTCATAATTTCGTCAAACTTTAGAAAATTTCATTGAGGAATTTATAAGCACTCATGTTGTATGAAACTTGGTTTAGAGTCTTAGAAACGCGTTGTTAGATGTTTCATAAGTTCGTCAAACTTTTACAAAGCTTATTGAGACACATAGAAGCACTCATGTTGCATGAAAATTGGTTTAGAGTCCTAGTAACGCGTTGTTAGAAGTTTCATAACTTCGTCAAACTTGTACAAAGCTCATTGAGACACTTATATGCACCCATGTTGCATGAAACTTGGTTTAGAGTCCTATAATCCGCGTTGTTAGATGTTTCATAAGTTTGTCAAACTAGTACAAAGCTCATTGAGACACTTATAAGCACTCATGTTGCATGAAACTTGGTTTAGAGTCCTAGAAACGCGATGGTAGATGTTTAATAAATTAGTCAAATTGTACAAAGCTCATTGAGACAATTATAAGCACTCATGTTGCATGAAACTTGGTTTAGGGTCCTAGAAACACATTGTTAGATGTTTCAGAACTTCGTCAAACTTGTAAAAAGCTCATTGAGACACTGATAAGCAATCATGTTGCATGAAATTTGGTTTAGAGTCCTAGCAACCCCGTTGTTAGATGTTTCATAAATTGTTCCAACTTGTACAAAGCTCATTGAGACCTGAGTTTAGAATCCTAGAAACGCGTATAAGCACTCATGTTGCATGAAACCTGAGTTTAGAATCCTAGAAACGCGTTGTTAGATGTTTCATAATTTTTTCAAACTTGTAAAAAGCTCATTAAGACACGTATAAGCACTCATGTTGCATGACACTTGGTTTAAAGTCCTAGAAACGTGTTGTTAGATGTTTCATAAGTTCGCCAAACTTGTACAAAACTCAATGAGACACTTATAAGCACACAAGTTCCAAGAAACTTGGTTTAGAGTCCTAGAACCGCGTTGTTAGATGTTTTATAAGTTCGTCAAACTTTAACAAAGCTTATTGAGGAACTTATAAGTACTCATGTTGCATGAAACTTTGTTTAGATTCTTAGAAACGCGTTGTTCGATGTTTCATAAGTTCGTCAAACTTTTACAAAGCTCATTGAGACACATATAAGCACTCAAGTTGCATGAAAATTGGTTTAGAGTCCTAGAAATGCGTTGTTAGATGTTTCATAAGTTCGTGAAACTTGGAGAAAGCTCATTGAGACACTTATATGCACCCATGTTGCATGAAACTTGGTTTAGAGTCCTATAAACCGCATTGTTAGATGTTTCATAAGTTCGTCAAACTAGTACAAAGCTCGTTGAGACACTTATAAACACTCGTGTTGCCATAAACTTGGTTTAGTTAGAGTCTTAGAAACGCGTTGTTAAATCTTTCATAAGTTCGTCAAACTAGTACAAAGCTCGTTGAGACACTTATAAGCACTCATGTTGCATGAAACTTGGTTTAGAGTCCTAGAACCGCGTTGTTAGATGTTTCATAATTTCTTCAAACTTGTACAAAGCTCATTGAGACACTTATAAGCACTCATGTTGCATGAAACTTGGTTTAGAGTCCTAGCAACCCTGTTGTTAGATGTTTCATAAGTTCGTCAATCTTGTTCAAAGCTCATTGACATACTTATAAGCACTCATGTTGCATGAAACTTGGTTTAGAGTCCTAGAAATGCGTTGTTAGATGTTTCATAAGTTCATAAAACTAGTACAAAGCCTATTGATACACTTATAAGTCCTCATGTTGCATGAAACTTGGTTTAGAGTCCTAGAAAAGCATTGATAGATGTTTCAGAACTTCGTCAAACTTGTAGAAAGCTCATTGAGACACTTATAAGCACCCATGTTGCATGAAACTTGGTCTAGAGTCTTAGAAACGTGTTGTTAGATGTTTCATAAGTTTGTCAAACTTGTACAAAGCTCATTGAGACACTTATAAGCACTCATGTTGCATGAAATTTGGTTTAGAGTCCTAGAAATCGCGTTGTTAAATGGTTCGTAAGTTCGTAAAACTTGTACAAAGCTCTTTGAGATACTTATAAGTACTCATGTTGCATGAAACTTGTTTTAGAGTCCTAGAATCGCGTTGTTAGATTTCTCATAAGTTCGTCAAACTTGTACAAAATTCATTGAGACACTTATAAGCACTCATGTTGCATGAAACTTGTTTTAGAGTATTAGAAACCGTGTTGTTAAATGTTTCAAAAGTTCGTCAAACTTGTATGAAGCTCATTGAGTCCTAGAAACGCATTGTTAAATGTTTCAGAACTATGTCAAACTTGTAGAAAGCTCATTGAGACACTTATAAGCACTCGTGTTGCATGAAACTTGGTTTAGAGTCCTAGCAACCCCGTTGTTAGATGTTTCATAAGTTGTTCAAACTTGTACAAAGCTCATTGAGACACTTATAAGCAGTCAGGTTGCATGAAACTTGGTTTAGAGTCCTAGAAACAAGTTGTTATGTTTCATAATTTCGTCAAACTTGTAAAAAGCTCATTGAGACACTTATAAGCACTCATGTTGCATGACACTAGGTTTAGAGTCCTAGAAACGCGTTGTTAGATGTTTCATAAGTTCGTCAAACTTGTACAAAACTCATTGAGACACTTATAAGTACTCATGTTGCATGAAAATTGGTTTAGAGTCCTAGAAACGTGTTGTTACATGTTTCATAAGTTCGTCAAACTTGTACAAAACTCATTGAGACACTTATAAGCACTCATGTTGCATTAAACTTGGTTTAGAGTCTTAGAAACCGCGTTGTTAGATGCTTCATAAGTTCGTCAAACTAGTACAAAGCTCATTGAGACACTTACACTACAAGAAAAAACCGATATAGCCACGACAAAGCCACGGAATAATCGTGGCTAAACGAAATATAGCCACGAATTTGTCACTGAAAGCCACGAAAAAAATAAAATAAGTTTCGTGGCTAAATCGTGGCTTTCCGTGGTAAGTTAGCCACGAATTTGTCACTGAAAGCCACAAAATAGCTACGAATGGATCATTAAAAGATTGTCACGGAACCTTTCGTGACAATCCGTGGCTAATTGTAGCCACAAAATATATTCTTGGCTATTCCGTGGCAACGTTGATGTCGGCAAGCCAAGTTGGTCTCCGCGATACGTCCATTCACTTTAAAAACTGTCAGTATAATAATTTGTATTAGCCACAGATATAATCCGTGGCTAATCCGTGGCTTCGTGTAAAGATATCTTATGGTTCTTCTTCCCTCTCCCTTGGTAAAACACAAGGTAAAACGATTTTTCCTCTACTTTTCGTTTTCTTCACTTAATTTGGCGATTTTGAAGAGTTCAAAATGTCAGATTTCTTTTGTTCTAGAGAGTGGATGGATCGCCATATTGATCGCAATATGTTCATTGCTTTTGCTTCCAACCAACAATCATATTAAGAGCGTGGTACTATGCCATGTCCGTGTTCTCGGTGCCGAAATTTGAAGCAACGTGATGCATATACAGTTTTAAAACACCTCTATAGAGTCGGTTTCAAGAAAAATTACTACGTTTGGACAAGCCACGGTGAAAATTGTTACGATGTAGGGGAGTCTTCGATGCCGAGTCACTATCTACCCGGAGAAGGAGCTTGGAATGTTCATGACAATCCTTATGGTCATGTTAATATGGGAGAAGAACAAGGAGTTCCAACAGAAGACATTATCCATGATAATATTGAGGAAGAGCCAAACCAGGATAATATTTACAGAGCCTATAAATATTATGTAAGGGCCTCAATGATCTTTGTTCAAGTTTCACGAAACTTATGAAACAACTAACAAGGGTTCATGCAAGTTGAGTGCTTATATGTTCCTCAATGATCTTTGTTCAAGTTTCACGAACTTATGAAACATCTAACACCGTGTTTCTAGGACTCAACCAAATTTCATGCAACATGAGTGCTTATAAGTGCCTAAATGATCTTTGTACAAGCTTCACGAACATATGAAACTTCTATCAACGCATATTTTAGGACTATAAACCAAGTTTCATGCAACATGAGTTGTTATATGTGCCTCAATGATGTTTGTTCAAGTTTAACGAACTTACAAAACATCTAATAACGTGTTTCTAGGACTCTAAACCAAGTTTCATGTAACATTAGTTCTTATAAGTGCCTTAATTATCTTTGTATTATTTTAACAAACTTACGAAACATCTATTAACGTGTTTCTAAGAATCTAAACCAATTTTCATGCAACATGAATGCTTATAAGTGCCGCAATGATCATTGTACAAGTTTCACGAACTTACGTAAATCTATAAACGTGTTTATAGGACTTTAAACCAAATTTCTTCCAATATATGTGCTTGTAAGTGCCTCAATGATCTTTGTACAAGTTTCACAAACTTATAAAACATTTAACAACAAATATTCTAGGACTCTAAACAAAGTTTCATGCAAGTTGAATGCTTATATGTTACTCAACGATCTTTGTTCAAGTTTCACGAACTTATGAAACATCTATGAACATGTTTCTAGGACTTATAACCAAGATTCATGCAACATGAGTTCTTATTAGTGTCTCAATGATCTTTGTACAAGTTTTACGAACTTATGAAACATCTGATAACGCATATTCAAGGAATCTAAACCAAGTTTCAGGCAACATGAGTGCTTATAAGTGTCTCAATGAACTTTGTACAAGTTTCACGAACTTATGAAACATCTAACAACGCATATTCTATGACTCTAATCCAAGTTTCATGCAACATGAGCGCTTATAAGTGCCTCAATGATCTTTGTAAAAGTTTTATAAACTGACAAAACATCTATCAACAAGTTTCTAGGACTCTAAACGAAGTTTCTAGGACTCTAAACGAAGTTTCATGCAACATGAGGGCTTATAAGTGCCTCAATTATCTTTTTACAGAAAAATCTAACAACACATATTCTTGGAGTCTAAACCAAGTTTCATGAAAGATGAGTGCTTATAATTGCCTCAATAATCTTTCTACAAGTTTCATGAACTTATGAAATATCTAACAACGCATATTCTAGGAATCTTAACAAAGTCTCATGCAACATGAGTGCTTATAAGTTCCACAATAATCTTTGTACAAGTTTCACGAAAATATGAAACGAATTTACGACCAAAAATGAAACGCTAAACGTCAAATCCTCAGGAGTTTTGTTTATACGAGGTTGTCAACGTCAATTATTACCACGATTTTACAACGATTTATAAAGTAATCGTCTTAAAATCGTGGTAAATTTACCACGATTTAACGACGATTTTATTTTCATCATTCCCAAAACGCGGCAAACCAAACGAACCAAAACGTTTCAATTTTTTTTTACAACGAATTAACGACGAATCGTCGTAAATTTACGACGATTTTACGACGATTGCTGAATCTATATATAGTCGACCAAAATTTTTCATTTTCACTCATTCTCTCTAAATCTCTATCTCTCTATCTCTCTCTAAAGTTTTCTCTCTCTAAAACTCTACAACTTTCACTCTTCTTCAACATCCCCAAAGGTAAATATTTTTAATATATGTGTTTTAAAACCGGATTTTAGAATTAGTTTTAGGAAACAGAATTTAGTTTTAGGATTTGGAATTAGTTTTAGGATTTGGAATTAGTTTTAGGCTCGGATTTTAGTTTTAGGATTCAACTTTTAGAATTATATGTTTAGAACATATAATTAATTATTAAAATACTTAATGTTTAGTTTTTAAAATATTTAAAACTTATTACTTAACATAATTATTTTTTAATCTTAGTTTTTAAAATACATAATTAATATTAAAATACTTAATATTTAGTTTTTAAAATACTAATGTCATTAAAATACTTATATAATGTTTAGTTTTTAAAATACTTAATGTTTATTATTTAAATATTTAATGTTTTTTTGGCAGGTACTTATATATGGCTCCTAGGAGAGGGAAGACCTTACCGCCGGACTACATGCAGATGTTGGCGGAGAAGAGGGCTTCCCGGGAAGCCTCGGGTTCCGGTTCATCTTCAGCTTTCAGGACATCTCCTGTCCACACCGGGACGTCCGTCCATGGCGAGCAGCCTCCTCCTCCTTATGTGCCCGCCGCCGACGCCGCCGACGCAGCAAACGACGATATCCCGGGCCCGGTACATACAGAGTTGGATGTACCGGGACACGCGTCGTACGCCAACCTCCGGGTTGAGGATATCCTCGCTCAACCCGGACATGACAGTCTCCGCCGGTTGGATCCGTACAAGTCTCCGGACACTTACTGGTAATTATTTTAAATTTTTTTTTTTAATATATTAATAAATCAATTAATGTTTTTTTCAGGTTCAAGTACGACAACCAGGTCTCGCGTTCTATCGCGGACATAATCAAGGGATACTTCACCGAGTCGCATCCCAATTGGAGCAAGACACCCGAGCACAACAAGAGAACGTGGTTCAAATGTTTCGCGGTAATGTTCTAATTTAATTTCAATTAAATTTATTTATTTAACTTTAAATTTTTTATTATATATTATTAGTGTAAAGTAACGTATAATTTCTCATATTTTGCAGCAAAAGTGGCATTGGGATGTCTCGATCAACGAGACCGTGAGGACGGAGTTCAACAAGACGGCGAAATTCCGTCTCGCCAACACGGTCTCCGACTGGAAAGACAAGTGGAGAGTCGTCGGCGACGCGGGGAAGCCGGTATATCTCTCAGTCGCGGTCTGGGACGGCTTGAAGAAATATTGGATGGATGGCCACAACGCGACCGTAGCTGAGAAGTGTTCCACCTCCAGGAACGCGAAGCTACCTGACTTGACGCCGAACCAGATGGCTCACACGTCCGGACAAATCCCGTTCGCGGGTCGGGCGCACGAAATGGTAAGTCTTTCTTACTAACTCTTCCAAATTATTTTAATTTTCAAATTACTAATATTATACTAATGCACATATTTTTATTATTTGTTTGTAGGCCAAGCAGCTGGGTCACAAACCGGCCGTCAGTGCCGTCTTCGAGAAGACGCACATGAAAAAGACCAGCGAGTTCGTTGACTCCCATTCCGAGCGGATATTCAACGATCTTGAAGCTCGGAAGACGGAGATCGAGACTCAAATATCTCAGAGATCCCCGGGAGACACTCAATATCCTGGCGAGCCGCTTACTACCGCCGAGCTCGATCAAATATATCATGAGGTAAAATTTTACTCTAAAATTATTTTTTTAAACGTTCATACTAATTGTTTAATTTTATAGGTTGCTCCTAAGAAATAAGGACGGGTTCTAGGCATGGGATCCATGCAGGACGTCCCACTTGCTCCTACCAATTACCGATCTCCGGCTGAGTTGCAGGCTGAGATTCAGAACATGCATGCGACTCAGGTGAAGAACATGCAGTTCTACAACAGCTTGTGTACGGTGCTTTCTGCATCTAACCCGGAACTACTTCGGACGATGCGGACACATCCCGACCGTCCGTCGACCGAGCGAGGCCGGAACAAGCACGTACGTAGATCCCGAGACGCACGCACGCACGCATGACTATTTCGGGCCTAATTTCAATTTAGACGATTAGTTTTTTTTTATTTTGTAATTTGAAATTGTAATAAAAATATTAAAAAAAAATAATATTTTATAAAAATCGAAAATTCTTAAAATCGTCGTAAAATCGTCCCTAATTAGGGACGATTTTACGACGATTTATAATATATATATTTCTTCAAATCGTCGTAAAATAGTCCCTAATTAGGGACGATTTGACGACGTTTTTAAGAATTTTCGATTTATTATAATTACAAATTTACAACCAAATATTCGTTGTGAAATCGTTGTAACAATTACAACGATTTTACGTCCCTAATTAGGGACGATTTTACGACGATTTTAAGAATTTTTGATTTATTATAATTACAAATTTACAACCAAATATTCTTTGTGAAATCGTTGTAACAACGATTTCACAACGAATATTTTACCACGAATTTACAACGAATTTGGTTCGTCGTAAAATTTACCACGATTTTACGACGATTTGGTTTTTACTTCGATCAGTTAACGACGAAATGAAAATCGTCGTTAAATCGTGGTAAACTGCATTTTACCACGATTTTACAACGATTATGGTCGTGGTAAAAGTCGTGATTTCTTGTAGTGATCTAACATCGCATATTCTAGGAATCTAAACAAAATTTCATGCAAACATAGTGCTTATAAGTGCCCGAATGATTTTTGTACAAGTTTCACAAACTTACCAAACATCTAACAACGAGTTTCTAGGACTTTAAACGAAGTTTAATGCAACACGAGTGCTTATGACTGCCTCAATGATCTTTGTTCAAGTTTCACGAATTTTGAAACATCTAACAAGACATATTCCAGGACTCTAAACTAAGTTTCGTGCAATAAGAGTTCTTTTAAGTGTGTCAATGATCTTTATACAAGTTGGTGTGATGTGCCTGATAAACTACCAAGGACACCACCATCGATGATTATGGTAATATTTAATGACATGAATCATTACTTGAGGATTTGCTTCTCCTCGTCATGATGCATTTTAACAATTCAGAATTGTTACTTCAGAAGAGATAACACATAACGGGAAGAACTAGAAAAGAGTGGCATGGCCAATGTTTAAAAGGTCACACCGTAACATTTGGTAGTAGATTTTGGTAAAGAGGGGCAAAAACATCATGCATTTCTACATCCAAAGATTTTGTTAAATCTAGTTCAGGCTCTACTTGCTTCTTTTTTATGGGTTTTCTTTGATGGTGGAAAAGATCCATTCTCTGAAGCAGGGTGATCATCGAAAACTAAAAAAAGAGTCAAGAAAGAATGTAAGCCCATAAATAAACTTAATAACCAAGAGGAGTTGTGACATTTCTTGAATCCTGGATATAAGTGCAAACCTTTTGTTTTCCGGTACTTCTAGTTATCTGGACCTGCCTAATATTTTTGCTTAGATGAAATTCCCAACGACACTAAGAGATAGTCAACATTTACACATCTATAATCTGAGTTAATGTCTTGCAGTAACGCTGGTTCAACTTCATGCAAAGTAAATACGTTAGCATCTTGTTTTCGTGGGATAAAAGGAAAACACAAGAGTCTCGAGAGAATGTAAGCCCATAGGGAAAAACTAGATAACCAAGAAGGCTTGTGACATTTATTGAATCATGGATATAAGTGCATACCTTTTGTTTTTCAATACTTCTAGTGATCTGGACATGCTTAAGACTTTTGCTTTGATGAAATTTCCAAGGACACTAAGAGATTTTCCACATTCATAAATCTATCACCTAAGTTCATGTCATGCAGTGACGATGGTTCAACTTCCTGCAAAATACATACGTCAGCATTATTTTTTCATGGTATCAAAGGAAAAAACAAGTGATGATATATGAACCTCTTGAAAATTTGAATATGCTGGTATTGAGACATTTATTGTGCGGATTAGGTTGTTTATAGTAAGTTTATGTTTCATGTCTCTTCTGATTCTCTATGTCATTCGACTTCTCATCAAAGCCTTGTACTCGGCTTGGTTTGCTTGGAGCTCATTGTTTTCGTTCTTGAGAATTTATTTTAGTTGACATTTCTGCATCCGTAGTTCATTGCTTCTTATGTCATGGTTTTCTTAGCCAATTTTTCATTTGATGCAGACATTGAAATCATTTGCACAGAGAGTCTCTAGAACTCATCATTTGGTATTCGACAACGCTAGGGTTTTTTACACCTCTTCCTCAAGGTTTTTTTTCGGATTCGATGGCTCATTGGTCTTGATCTCTTGTACATCGATGTCTACTTCGAACATTTGAGCTTGTTTATACGGCAAGTTCTCAATTTGTGTTCTTGAATTTGGCTATGCTCAAAACCTTGTATGAGATATTGTGATTTTCTTCTTTCGGTATCTCATAATCCAGAGCAAGATGTTTCATTTGTATCTTAAGCTCATCTTTATCACGTTTATAGATCTCGATTTCGTTGTATAGGTATGAGACCTTCTGCTACAAGACGTGTGCATCGTTGGTATCCATGTGTCCCTTCACGATGTCCTCAAGTGTCGTTTGATCCTCATCGTCACTTCTATATGGCCTTTTCCTTGATTCTTCCATGTTATCACATGTTCTGAGTCTAAGAGGAAGATCAACACATATCTTACTCTTTTTCTCAAACATAGCTTCAAGATATTGAACAACAAGAATCAACTTAGAGTTTGATTCCAGTGGCGAGGGCTCTTTTCTCGTAATCAATTCCCTCTCATGTCTCCTCCAATTAGAACCCATGGATCCCTTCCTTCAAACTGCAACTTGTTCCTCATTCTAGTCTCTCCTTTATGCTTTTCAGACATTTTGTGTCTCTCACAGTTTCCTTCATTGAATCCCTCTCATGTTTTAAGCTATTCACTTCTGTATAGGGAGATCCTTACTTCTTTATGTCTCCTTAACGATTTCTTCTCGCTTGCTTTGAAGCTCTAGCTCTGAGAGATCTGCTTGCCTCATCAAACCAGCAAGCTCGTTTTTTAAGCTTCTCTATCACATCCCCGTCTAAAGTGTTAATTTTGATAACCCTTGCGATTATTGATTCATTTATGTTGATCCCATGATCAAGAATTACTGACCACTCGGATTCGGATATACGAGGAGGCTCTTCAAACAATTTTTTCGGCTATATGACGATGTTTAGGCGGCTTTCTCATAGACTTGGCAACATCTTCAAGAGTGTTTGTCTCAAAAACACTTCTAAAGTTTGACATACCACTATCAGATTCAGTTGATGCTTTTTCCTCAGTTCGAAAAACCTTGTAGCTTTATCAAAGGGAACCTTCTTATAAGAAAGCATAGACGGTAAAAACGAGAGAAAAAAATTAACTAGAAAGACATTAAAATCATTAAAGTATGAATAGAAAGCTATTCCAAATCTTAACCATGTGGCATTTTCTCTAAATGATCACATTCATCAATCTCTATGTAAGAACTCAAAATTAGAGAAGCCACTCCCATTAAGAATCTAAACACACAAACATTGCAAAACAAACCAATATTTGGATTAGCCTGAGGACTCACATGGGATATTCATATCACTCGAGCCATCTTTTCTATCTTGATCCCATCTTTCAAACCTATATAACCACTCACCTCATGTTTATATTTTCTTTATATGATCAATATTGTACATAATGCTTGAACACAAGGACTTTACCTTTGGCTGCAAAATAAAAATCAGATCGGTCAATCAACTCCTCATGATAAAAAAAAGTATCACTAGAGACACTAACCAATTCTCTAAAGGTATCCTATCTTTTCCCTACCTCGTGGAGATTCTCTTGAAGCATTTCGCTGATTATGACGAATAAACACGATTTTCTACACAAACATATCTTGCCTTCAAGACAACACATCCAACAAATCACATCACATGGTTCATCAAGTTTCTCATAGCGCCATGTGATGCGATGTAATGGCATGTGTTGTCTTTTAAGTTCATAGTTTCTAGTCTGGGGTGATTTTGATCTTGCTCCTTCCTGAAAAGGTAGAAGAAACTTTTAATCTCCCACTTCCTCCGATTTAACCATGTGAACAAAAATCTACACATTTTTTCTCAAGATTCATATATATCCTTTTGCCATTAACACTATTAGGAACTTATCATCCATTATAAATAAATAAAAACTCTTGAATTTCTTGTCCCTAGAAACTATTCAGTACCCTTTCAATTAATTCTTCAAACATACTTCTTCTTTTTGATAGGTTTGTTATTTTTACTTTTGGATCTTGTTGTTCGGTCACAATCTTTGAAACATGACCAATGTATACTCCACTCCTTGTTGACTTTCTCACTATATTTATCGTCGTCTTCATCAAGCTCTGCCTCTAGCTAAACTATTGAATTACTCTCAAAACAGTACACCACAAAGACGATTCAACCCAAAAAAATAGCCGTTTTGGCTAGAAACAAAGAGAAAAAGTAAAGCTCGTTACAAAGCTCATTGTGATAATTGGTGATGTAAGAAACGCGAACGAGAAAAAGAAAGAGATGATTGGTAAGTTCTTGTGAAGAAATGAAATCGACGAGCTCCTCCCAAAATTTCCAATTTTTTTAAACCCCTACAATCTCTCTGATTATAAACACTTGTAGAGACAACAATGAATGATTTTTAAATTAAATCATCCCCTAAAATAATAATAATAATAATAATATTCTTCGTCAATCATCCTTTAATATAAAAGGAGGCTTTTGAAGACTATAAAGCTAGTCACATCATATTTGTTGCTTACCTATATGTTTTCCACATCAGATCTCTTAAAAAAAGGCAAAAACCTTTTCTCTCCTCATTTAGCAAGATCGATGCCTCTTCTTCTTCTCCTACATAAAGCAGTCCGTGTATAATCTTAAATCACCTCATTGCCTTTTCATAATGATCAAAATCACTGCTGCAGTTATCCATTCTCTAAAGGAAAACTAAAAGTCAAATTTATTATTATAAATCCTCAATCCAATGATTTATTTTTCTGTAGGTTTTTTTTGGTGAGATATCAGATCTAATGATTTTTTTTTGTTTAGAATGATATTTTCGTTGGTAAGAATTTCTCTATTCAAAATCGAATTCATTTGAGAAGTTTTTTTGATCTCCTCCTTTGTTATGTTACATTCGATCAAAATCATTTATGTCATATGTTTTTTTGGTTGTTAAAACCTATGTTATATGCAGGTCATATGATTCCTTATTGAATTATACTATTTTATGGGGATTTGCTAATTGATAGGGTATCTTCAAGCAACAAATCTGCAGGGATTTGGCGTTTAAGGTATCGTGTGTGTGTTAGGGTTTAGGATTCAACACTTCCGATCCATAGTCATACTAGAATAAAGATTTTGTAAGAGCTTATATATTATTGGTATCTCTTAAACTTTCATCACGATCTGTGTGTAGATCTAACTAGGTAGGTTTTGAAAAACCTTTGAATTGGATGCCATTAAATCAATGTTTTAAACATTTCATGTACTTTTTTCATTACATGACACGGTTAGGTATGAATCAAGCTTAAAATGCTTGACTGGTGGGAATAGTACCTTTTCAAAATTCTTTTCTATCTTGAACTTGACATAATTCATTATTTAAAATTGCACGATCTTGATAGGATGGTGATGACTTAGAGTCATGCAATTCCGTCGTTACAAGTCCGTTCACATCCCAGCAAGAAACTTGATATTTATTCTAGGTAGATTATGCAAAGTAGCTATTTCCTAAGAGTGTTTTGAAACCGCTTATGTTGGTGGATATGGGAAACCGTATACGCTTTCTCGGCTCTTATAAATGGGAGAATGGGTCTCCATATGGAAACCATTAGTGTGTTTGCCGTGTGTGGTACTTAAGGTATAGAGTTTAAGAAAGTATTTTCGGTTTTTACGACGAGATGCAGAAAAATTCTATGAAGTCCGATAAAATAACTCTTAACTCTTCGCTTGGTATTTGTAATAGAAGGAGGGGAAACAGAAAAGTAATTACTTGGTGAGATGTCGAAGAGAGGGATCGAGCAATATATCTTCTCTTACATGCGATCTACAAATCCGGCAGATGGAACTCGCTATGGATATCCCACAAATGGAACCATGTCGAACTTTGTAAGTTAAAGCATCGTTATTCAGCTTTGCTTAACTATTTTCTTTGTTTGTGCTCAGTTTAAGCTGATGGTTGTGTCTCAGAATTAGGGATGTCAATTGGGCATGTCTGCGTCCAATGGGCGTATCCAAATGGACAATTTATTTTTGCCGACGTAATTGGTCAATGCCCAAATAGGACCATGTCCAGATATGACCAAACCCAAATACGACCATGAAAAATGGGATGTCCGCAATGTCCAAATAAGACCAAATCCAAATAAGAACATTGATTATTGTTTTTATTCCGATTTTCGATTATGGTTTCAAATTTCATTTTCGATTATGGTTTCGAAATTTATTTTCAGTTTCCGTTTTTTTTCCTAATTTTGCGGTTTTGACGGAAACATGATTTCACGGTTTTAACGGAAACATGATTTCGCTAGTTTAACAGAACAAACATGATTTTACAGTGGTTTTGCGGTGGTTTTGTGGTGGTTTTTGTGGAAAAACGTGATTTTGCGGTGGTTTTTGTGGAAAAACGTGATTTTGCTGTTTTTGCGAGATACGTGATTTTGCGGTTTATGCGAAAAACGTGATTGCAGTTTTTGCGAAAAAACGTGATTTTTTTCGGTTTTTGCGGAAAAAACGTGATTTTGCGGTTTATGCGAAAAAACGTGATGATTTTGCGGTTTTTGCGGAAAAACGTGATTTTGCGGTTTTTGCGGAAAAACGTGATTTTGCGGTTTATGCTGAAAAACGTGATTTTTTGTAGAAAAACGTGTTTTTGCGGAAAAAACGTGATTTTTTGGTTTTGACGGAAAAACGTGATTTTGTTGTTTCGACATAAAAACGTGGTTTTACGTTTTTTATTGAGATATCTGATTTTGGGGCTTTTACGAAAAAATGTGATTTTGTGATTTATGAAAAATTCAAATCATAACCCTAATTTTTTAAGACCATTGGGCGGATCAATGTCCAAATGGTTTGTCCGCGTTTGTCCGCTTTCGAATTTGGGTCTCGCCCATTTCTGACCCATTATATATGGTCTCATAATGGTCCGCCCATTATTGTCCAAATGAATATGGACGCGGGTTGTCCATGGACATGGCGCCCAATTGACATCCCTACTCAGAATTGCCAAGATCTTTGAATTCGATGATTGAGTTTAATATTCTGATTTCAGACTTTTAATCAACCTTCCCTTTCTGCGACAACAGTATGGCACAAAAAATGGTGGTAATAATGCTAGAGTTCTCTCTAAAACATATGTGATAAATTACTCTTACGATATTTTGATTTGCTGAAAACTAACATATCAAGATCTCATTGTCTATATGGTCTTCTCTTTTCTACTTAATTTATCATCATTAAATCTTTCATTACATATCGAATTCTGTGTTAGAATCTCATTAACTGATTTGGTGCATAGTTGAAATGGGCACATATTTATTTAGATTTCTTTTGAGAGGATTCAATGGGGATAGTGTTAGAATGTTCTTAAGGAGGTTTCAAATCTGTTGCAAGAATAACAAAAAAACACAATAATGTATTTGTTGCTCCTTTTTGGCAGTTGTATCAAATAACAAGATTTGATTTGAAATGTACATACATTAAAAAGAGATGAAGAATGCTTTGGGGAGGAAGGTAGAAGAGATGAAACGCCGAAAAGTTATGTGTTTTACAATATTAATGATAACGCCGGTGAAGATCCCGTTTTGATAGTCAATGAGCTCAAATTCGTGGCTAGCCTCCAACACATTTATAGATTCTATTCAACAATGGGTTACTATTTCATACAAGTTCCATGGTGGCGGTATTTGAAGAAGAAGTAGAAACGTGAGCAACTCAAAGAAGATTATTTTCCTTTCATTAGAGCAACATTGTTGGCTTAAAAGTTGCACTTCGTAAAGTTTACAACGATAACTTTGTTAGCAATCTCATAATTGATGTTATATAGAAAACCAAAAAAAAAAACAATGAGTTGCTAATATTGTGCTCTGATTTTTAAGATCTAGCGTAGAAGACAATCTCAGACATGAGCTTTGTATTGGAGTTTTCTTTGTCTTCATATGTAAAATACGAAAGGACATGAGTTTTTCTTGAGATTTGCTTTTATCAGACACAATTATTTATGGTGATGTCCATAATTGTGTTCAGTTTGTTTTTAATTAAAAAAAGTATGTCGCAGTTGTTCTTGAAATTAATTTATGATATGGTTTTATGTTTTGTGAAAAAGAACCACAAATGGATGGATTTTTGGGTATAACCTTGCAGCGTTTAGACTTCCTTTGTTATGAATATGTCATAGAATGTGATCTAGCATAAGAATCTCATAAAAGAATTAAACTAAAAATATAAAATAAAAAATATTTTAATAATGATAATAAATTATACAAATAAAAAAAAATGATAAAAACAACTTTTTGAAAAAACATACAATAGATGAAATTAATGAACAATATGTGAAAATCTAAAAATAAGAAACTCACAAAGGTTAAAACTTAAAAATCAAAATATTTAATTAAAAAATATATAAAACGAAACATAAAAGATTAGAATACAACTATAATAATGTAAATTTAAAAAGAATAAGTTATAATGTAAATTAAAAAAATAGTAAAAATGTGTAACAAAAACTTGAAGACACCCAAAAAAATTATGAATAACATGAAAACATGTGAAAATCTCAAAGTAAATTATTTTTTAAGAGTTACATAATTTGGGATAGAAATTATATTAGATAATTAAGAAATGATTAAAGAAATAATAAATGATACCAACAAGACAGAAAACGATAAATAAATAATAATATATAGACATAGAAAACAAAGAAAAAGCAGTGAAAGTATGTGCAAACTAAAAATGTGATTTAGAATAAAAATCTCATGAATGGATTAATAAAAACTTGAAAGTAAAAAAAATGAATAAAAACAAGGAAACTTTTAGAAACGGTTAAAAATAATAAATTATGCACAATAAAAAAAGAACATGTAAAATGGTTAAAAATTATTATGGTCTGACAAAAAATAATAATAATATTTTTGAGATTTAGAACACTGAGATAAGTGGAAGAAAAGTAAATGAATGAAATAGATTATTAAGATCATAAATGGAGAAAAAAGAAAACTAAAGACGAAAAAATAGAAAAGAAGGGTTTTATAAAAATAATAAAAAGAAATTATAAACTTATTGTATATGAAGGCAATACTAATTTACGTGAATTTTTTATATGTTACACAATTTTTTTCATGAACAAAAATAGAACTTACCTAATGTTTAAATAGAAAAGGTAAAAAATAATTACGTTGAGGTAGAAAAAAATAACAAGCTGACAAACATCATTGGAAACACAATTCAAGGTACATATGATATACTAATTAATTCTTCACTTCTTTTCGATATATAGTTAACCCCTCTGAATTTTTGGTCCGAAACTTCTCCTCCTTCCCTTTTGACAGGAAAAAACAGTTTTCAAAACTGCCATTATGACGTCATAAAAAAAAGCCAGCGCATTTAAACACGCGAGTTATTTACAAAATTGCCACCGCCAGCGAGGATAAGTCTGTCGCATATTTATTTTTTACGTTTTGTAGATTTATTTTGCCACGTCATTTTCAATATTTTGAAACTCTGTCGCAGATTTAGTCCCTTTTGATGCAAATTTAATTCGATTTACAGTGATGCATATTTATTAAATTTGCCGCAGACTTAATAAATCTGCCGCATACTTTATAAATCTGCCGCAGACTTTATAAATCTGCCGCATACTTTATAAATCTGCCGCATACTTTATAAATCTGCCGCAGACTTTATAAATCTGCCACAAACTTAATAAATCTGCAACAGACTTTATAAATCTGTCGCAGACTAAATAAATCTGCCGCAGACTTAATAAATATGCATCACGTTAAGGATGTCTTGTGCGTTTTGTAGATTTGATGATACTATTGTAGTTTTTTTTTGAATTTTGCAGATTTTTTGGCGCTTACTTTACAGTTTGCCTCTATGTGCGTGACTTTAACTTCATCGGTGAAATCGCCGTATATCCAGTTTTTCATAGTTTTCTCGTCAACCGCCATTGTAGATCCAATTTTTCTTAGTTGTTTCATAAATTGTCATCTCTGTTTGTTAAATTCACATCTACGCCCTCGCCGTCATCGTCTCTGTAGCCGTTATCTTCTTCGGCTACTGTCCGTCGTTATCTTCGTCGGGGTTTTGTTCATCGTCGTTGTCTTCGTCGGCGTGTTTTTTGTCGTCTTCATTGAGCTTTGTTTAGCTTGGTCGTCGAATTTTGTCTTCATCGTGTAGGTCGTCGTCTTTATCGGCTTGTTTTTGGTTGTCGGCTTCGTCGTCTAGATCTGGTTAAAAATCTGCAGCAGATTTTTAACTCTCGTTGCAGATTTATTTTTAAAACTATCAATGGAATAAGTTGTGATTGTTTGTGGTTTATGGAAGCTTAAGAAGAAAGGATGGGTGTTTGAAGTTGACAATAAACGAGGATCTCGTATTCTTCGAGTTAACTCATCCATGCGTTATGAGGATTTCATTCGGATGGTGTACGAAGACTATGGTTTATCTACTGAATTGCATCGAGTAAGTTTAACTTATTTGTTTGCGGAAAAGATGATGGAAAAATTGCCTTATGATACTCCTCCGGTCATAGTTTGTAATTCACGACAGTTACTACTGTTTATAATTATGGTGAAAGTAGATATGCTTCGGTTATGTGTCGAAGTAGCAGATATTGATCCTCAATCTTCGAAAAATTCGTGCAAGTTAAAGTCTTGGAATGTAATCGAGGAATCCGTTGACTGCATGAATGATAAGACCATGAAGTCCGAAAATGTTGTTGAAGATATTGAAGAAAATGTTGAAGATATTGAAGAAAATGTTGAAGATAATGCTGAAGAAGAAGATATTGAAGAAAATATCGAAGATAATGTCGAAAATAATGTAGAAGAACAAGTTCGAAAAGATGTCGAAGAAGATTTTGAACTTAATGACGAAGGAGACGAGGATGTTCAAGACGACGTCGATGTTGACGATGACGACGATCTTGATGATTCGAGATTCGATTATTGTGACGACTCGGACGATGACGAGAATTTTGTTGCTTATGGTGCTAATTATACGGAGGAGGACACTAAGAAAGAAGAAGAAAAAGAAGAAGAAGAAGAAGAAGAAGAAGAAGAAGAAGGGAAAGAACCAAAGCCAAATGATTCATTTGTATATTTAAGCGACACCAAAGTTGATTATGATTTGTTGGACATGAGTGCAATCGATTTGAAAGAAGGTGAATAAAGAGCATTTGGAAACAAGATTGAAGATGCTTAGTGTTATTCAAAAATTTGATTTTGATGAATACAAATCAACACCAACGCTGCTCTTTGTAAAGTGTTGGGTTGAAGGATGTGTTTGGAAGGTAAGAGCTACATCGGTGGACGATTTTCCAAAGTTTTATGTAAAGACATATGTATCGGAGCATTCTTGTTCGGTGACTGAGCGGTCAGGAAGATCACGACAAGCTACACCAGAGGTCCTTGGCGTATTGTACAAGGATTTTGTTGGTGGTGTAGGACCAAAAATGTTGCCAATTCATGTCGCAAAAGCTTTAAATAAGCGATTCAAAATTAAGGTAAATAATGTTTTGGTTGTTGATTTAATCTGTTAAGATTTGTTTTTGGTCGTTTTAGATTTGTTTTTGGTCGTTTTAGATTCGTTTTAGATTTGTTGATACTAAAACATTAAGGTAAATAATGTTTTGGTTGTTGATTTAATCTATTAAGGTAAATTTGTTTTGGTCTTTGTAGATTGGTTTTTTTTCTTAGTACATTTGGTTTGGTCTTTGTAGATTTGTTTTGGTCTTTGTAGATTTATTTTTGTCTTGTTGTAGATTTGTTTTGGTCTTTGTAGATTTGTTTTGGTCTTTGTAGATTTGTTTTGGTCTTGTTGTGGATTTGTTTTGGTCTTTGTAGATTTGTTTTGGTCTTTGTAGATTTATTTTGTCCTGTTGTAGATTTTTACTCAATGTTGTAGGTTAATTTTTAGTTGTCTGTTAGCTGTTTGTATATATGTTTTGTCTGATGGTTGTTCACTGTTGGTGGCATGTAGATTGCTTATTGGAAAGCCTATCGAACGTTAAGACATGCACGGTATCTGGAGAGAGGTACTCCTGAAAGTGGATATGAGAAATTGCCAGCACATTTGTACATGATAAAACAAGCAAATCCCGAAATTTATGCTAGACTCGTGGTGGATCCTGACCAAAGATTCAAACATATGTTCCTAGCATTTAGTGCGAGCATCAGCGGGTTTCAATATATGCGGAAAGTAGTCATCGTAGATGGTACATTTTTACAAGGGAAGTACAGAGGAACACTTTTGACTGCTAAAGCGCAAGACGGTAATTTTTAGATATTTCCTCTTGCATTCGCTATTGTTGATACTGAGAATGAAGAGTCTTAGGAATGGTTTTTCAACCAACTGAGTAGTCTGATTCCGGATGATGATGACCTTGCGATTATATCGGATAGACACCATTCAATCGGGAAAGCTATCGCAAAGGTATATCCCAAGTCCGCACGCGGGATATGCACTTACCATCTGTACAAGAACATATTGGTTCGTTTTAAGGGTAAAGATGCGTTTGGTCTAGTAAAAAAAACAGCAAATGCTTTTAGGCTAATTGATTTTGAAACCACGTTCGCCCAGATTGAGTTTTTGAATCCTGCACTTCATGGTAATCTTCAAAGAGATGATGTTCACTTGTGATCACGCGTCCACTTTCCCGGAGATAGATATAATCTCACTACGAGCAACATTACGGAGTCGCTGAATAGAGTTATATCACAGGCACAAAGCTTACTTGTCGTGCATTTACTTGAAGTAGTGCGATCTATGATGACAAGATGGTTTGCAAAAAGGAGAAGCGATGCGATGAAAATGTCTACAACTCTAACTCGTGGAGTGGAAAAGCTGTTGCAGGTTTATTTTCTTGAATTGTCGATTTTTTAAAAATCTGACTTTTGCGAGTGTACGTTAACTCTTGTTTTGTATTTTGTAGAATCGGGTGGAACAAGCGAAGACCTACAATGTACAAGTGATTGATGAATCAAAAATGCAAGTCTCAAGCGGGACTAGTTCATATGTTGTGAACTTGATGAATAAAACTTGTTCTTGTCGTAGGTTTGATTTGGAGAAGTTGCCTTGTGCTCATGCCTTAACTGCAACCGAGAGTGTAAATGTCTCTCACATTTCATGTTGTCATTCATATTTTCTCAGGGAAATCTTGTACGCCGCATACTCGAATGTCATTATGCCTAGAGATCTAGCATTGCCAATTCCAGAGGCTGTTAATTCAAAGGTTTGTCTACCGCCTGATGTGAAAACGCAACCAGGTAGGCGAAAGAAGAGTAGATTCAAATCAGCAATGGAGAAGCCATTGACCAAGAAGAGGTCGAGGAAACAACACAGATGTAGCAGTTGTGGGGAAGGAGGGCATAATCGAAAAACATGCAACACATAAGTCTTTGTTACTCTATATAAGAAATCTGCGAACCGTTTTTAAATCTTCAAAATTGTATAACTTATCTGCAAAACAAAACTATAACGTTTTTCTTTCTTAGAGGTTTGTTAAATCTGCAAAACTGTGTAAAATATCTGCAAAACCATATAATAATATCTGCGAAACCCGAATTAAATATGCGAAACGGTATAAATAAATCTACGAAACTTATGAATAAATCTGCGAAACCCCAAAATAATCCGCAAAGCTTATATAACATCATAACATAATATGTTATTTGAAGACAAATTTTCATAAGTGAAACTTACATAACATCACAACATCATAACAACATAATAAAATCTGCAAAACTTATAACACTAAATTTACTTCTACTTGAATATGTAATTTGCTAGAAAAACAACAACCGAAATCATGAGACCTATGAAAAGCTTGTGGGTCATATTCTTCAACTCATCCATATGATTAGTGGTCTCCTTAATCAAGTTCTTTAGAGAAGCTAATTCTTCGATTTTATCTTGGAGTCCACCGTGTTCTAGGGCGAGCTTTCTTCTAGCTTCCCTTAACTCTTCCATCAACGCCTCGTCCCACCACTTCCATATGTGGCAACCTCGATAATCCGTATCACTCTGCATTGTGAATATTCATAATTATGCATATTCACACCTCAAAACTAATCTACATAAGGTTTGCATTGTTATTTGCTTACATCGCGTTTAACACAACTGTAGAAAAGCCTTTCTGGGTTTGCTCTCGTCTTCGATGCTTCGACGATAACATCTGAACAACAAAAACACACCTTCGTATGGCCGAGTTGGCTTGGAACGTCACGAATACGAAAAATGGCTAATGACCTCATCTTCATCTTCATTTTCGTAACCACCAAAACCGGGGCTTCGTCCGTATCGCTAAGGCTATAACTAAACGTTTTTCCCATCTTTTTGTTGCCTACTTTGGTTGTAAGAACAATCGAAACCCTAAATTTTGTCGATCTCCTTTTCAATTTTATATCGAAAATTAGAAGCTTAAAACGCACCGTTTTGTTTAATTTTTTACAACTGTAAAACAAATCTGCAAAACTGTAAAACAAATCTGCAAAACGTTATAAAGATCTGCAAACACTAAAGTAAAAAACTGCCAGAAAAATCTACAGATTTTATAACAAATCTGCAAAGACATCGAAGACAAATCCAAGCTAACCGAAAACATTTAGAAAGCGAAGACAAATCCTTACAACATTAGGAACATCGAATTTAACTTCTACTTTAGTAGGTAAATGGCAAGAACAACAACAACAAAAGTGATAAAACTTATGAAAATCGTCTGGGTCATGTTCTTCAACTCATCCATTTGAGAAGTGCTCTTCTTAAGCGTCTTGTGTAGAGAAGCCAATTCGCCGATTTGGTCTTTAAGTCCACAGTGTTTGGCGAGCTCTCTCTTAACCTCCGTTAATTCATCCATCAAAGCCTCATCCCACAACTTCCAGACATGGCATTCTCCATCCTAATAGGCATAAAACCTTAAATACCAGTCTTTTCACGTTAGTTTTAAACCGAAAATAGAAATATTTGCTTACATTGTATGAAGGAAAAGTGTAGAAAAGTCTCCCCGGGTTTGTTGTCGTCGCCGAAGATTGGACGACGGCTTTGTAACCACAATAACACGTACTTATGTGGCCAAATTGAAAGTTTTCCTCTGGGTCACGGAAATGTGTATGGACAGGATCTTCATTTTCGTAGGTCACACCACGACGGTAGGATGTCGACGGATAGCTTTGACTTCGACTTCCCATATTTTTGTTCACCACTTTGTTCTAAGAACGTAAAAACCTTAATTTTTGCAGATCCCCTTTTTGATTTAACTTTGAAGCATTAAACGCAGTGTTTTATTTAATAAATTATAACAAATCTGCAAAGTTGTATAACAAATTTGCAAAGATGAAATAACAAATCTACAAAAAAGCTAAGTAAAATAACATATCTACGTTTCGTCTTCTTATCTCTCCTCATTACGACGTTGCATCTTCCTATCTCTCTCTCTCTCAATATATAACCCTTCTCATAAAACCTAATCTCAAGAAAACATACATCATATCTATTGTCCCACCATATACATCCAATTTTGCGAGCATGGTCAATGCCATACACAACATGCAAGATCGAGATAACCTCCCTCTTCTATATGGTGTAACAAAACCACTGTTACGTGGTTTAGGTTTTTATATGATCTCTCCCAGGCGATCACGGATATTCTTCGAGAGGGATGGGTCCATGCGTGGCCGACTTACCGCTTCATTCCCGATGATGTCAAGGGACGATGGTTTCTTAAACTAACTGTAAGCATAACCGATAATGTAATCTTATCAGATTTATCTTTTTGTTTATCTAACACTAATACATTTTGTTTCTTCTTTTTATAGCGAAAATACAGATGGGATCCGAGGCATAATTTGAAAGTTTGGACACAGTTTAATCTGATAGCTAGAACAATTTTTCGTGATCATATGCGCACGTTGAAGAGGATATGGTTTCATGGCGGCGAGAAGACTGAAGGGATGACTACTAGAGTTTGGCTTGCTCTGGTCGAATTGTTTGATGAGTTAGGACCTGATAATTTTCAGTATGGACAATGTAACTTTAGATAAATGTTTTCATAAGTAACATCTATGTTTTCATAAATAACACTATAAATTAATCAACTCTACAAAACAAATCTAAAACCCCTACAAAACAAATCTGCAAAACGATAAACAAATCTACAACCCTATAAATGAAATCATCAATACAAATCTACAGATGTAAACAAGTCTGCAACCATAGTAAAAAAATCTACAACCCTACATAACAAATCTACCAACCTTCTAAAACAAATCTGCAACCCTATAAATTAATCAACCCTGTAAAACAAATCTGCAAACCCTACAAAACAAATCTGCAAAACGATAAACAAATCTACAACCCTATAAATGAAATCATCAATAATAAAAATCTACAGATGTAAACAAGTCTGCAACCATAGTAAAAAAATCTACAACCCTACATAATAAATCTACCACACCATTAAAACAAATATGCAATACGATAAACAAATCTGCGAACCCCTAAATTTGTTTAGTAGTATAGAAACAATAAATTTAAAGTTGAAATATAGTACAGAAACATAAACTTGTTTAGTAGTACATAAACATAAATTTTAAAGTTCAGCAAACTTAAACCAACATAAACCACTACAAGAAATAAGGCAAATAGCAACGCCATATTTCGTCGCTAAATCGTCGCTATTGGTCAATAGCGACGATTTAGCGACGAGAATATTTTCTTCGCTATACGCTCTTCGCTATTCAAAATTCGTCGCTAAATCGTCGCTATTTCGTCGCCATTTTAGCGACGCCGTATAATGGTCGCTAATTACGTATCGTCGCTAATTCGTTTCTAATTTAGCGAGGAATTAGCGACGCTTGTCGTAAAATATTAGCGACGAATTAACGACGATATATAAAAAATAAATTTCCAATTTAAAGATTTTGTAAAAACAAATTTTAAAACCAAATTTAAAAAAAAACAATTATAAAAAAATTAAAAAAAACAATTATAAATATATTAAAAAAATACAAAATATTTTAAAAATAAAAAAAATTAAAACTAAACAGCGGGATCAGCGGGATATCGGGATCGACGACGTAATCATCAATCCCGATATCACGTGCAAGGTCTTGAGCTGCCGCTGCCGCTACATCTGGAGGGATCACTGGTGGCTGAGTTAGTTGGACTCCCCGCTGCTGCATCAACCTCGCGAGGTTTGGATTTTCCATCGCGATGATGGAGAAGAAGTCCGTGATGTTCTGATACCGGACTTCTTGTTCCGCGAGCTGCTCCCTCAACCGAACATTCTCTTCGGCGTGATCTTGGGCAGTGGGACGAGGCTGCGAAGAAGAAGCAGCGGGAACCGTCTCAATCGAACCGACTCCAAAAGTGCGGTTCTTCTTCGTCTTCGGGGCCACCTATATAGACAAATTTAAAATCGTTAGATATTATATTAATAAATATTATTTTGAATTAAATTAAATTATTTTAAATTATTACCTCATAGTAGATCTGGTCGCACTCGGTGACCGACAGCTGTCCCGAGGAGTTGACCGAACTACCATCGGTCGACGTCGAACACTGACTAACCCGCTCGACGACTCTAGCCTCATATGCGTTCACGATCTTTTCAGATCGTGAACTCACATAGGTCCCGTCCTTCCTCTTCTGGACCTTCTTCAAAATTTCCACAATGGGCGGAAGCTCGCCCATCTCCTCGCGCTATTAAAAATTATAATTAAATTATATATTTTTAAATTTTATATTATTTGAAAAAGTAATTAAATTTTAAATATATATAATTAATTAATACCATCTGTATACGCCGTCCGGCGTAAGAAGTCGGTCCTGAGGTGTGGACATATGGACCGGTCTCGTCGATCGGTGTGAGTCGGGACTTGGAGCAGCTACCCGCAACTTGAACCGAATGCGGGTTCGTCCAATAGTCGCAAAGGCCCTTCCACACCGCCCATCCATTGCTATGGGTTTCGCCTCATCTCCCTTCTTCAGCCACTTGGTCTTCCATTTGTTGATCATCCCAGTGAGTCGATGCAAGGCTTTCTCCTCGAAACCCTTGCGGACTTTAAACATGTCTTCCTCCCGCCAATGCCATTTTTGCTATTTGAGTTTTTTAAAATATTAAAATAAATTTTAAATAATAAAAAAATAAATTTTGTAATAATTATTACATTTTATATAATATATATGTTATTTTATTACAATAAATATTTATATTAACTTTTTATAATGTTTAATTTTTAAAATTTAAATAATTAAAAATTTTACTTACCGCAAAAGATTCGAACCAGATGTCCTTTATATAAGGAGGCGTCTGCGACCAGTTGACGTGCGACTCCACGAAATACGTCTTCATCACATCCGAGACACTCCTACTAACCTTGTTATCGCAAAACCTACGAAAAATAAATTTATCGTTAGCAATTATTATATTCGAAAATCAATTAATTAAATTGCATAAAATAATATAAAAATTTTAATTAATTACCAAAATGTCCCATCTGGCCGTCCGGAATGGAGCAAGGGTAGGTACTGGTGGCCCTCCTGCCGAAGAAAGTCGAGGATCCGCTGCATGTGCGGTCCAAGATGCTGAGGTGGTGGTAAATCGACGGGGGGATCGGCTGGAGCATCGGGAATAGGCTCTTGTATTGGGTTTTGTTTGGGTGGGTTTTGTTGGGGTGGGTTCTATTGGGGTGAGTTTTGTTGGGGTGAGTTTGAATTAGAGGTAGAACCGGATCGGTTCCTTATGAAATTATAATAATGAGGGGGTTGGTTATTTTGAGACATGTTTTTGGATTTGGGTTTTGGAGTTGGGTTTTTTAGAGAGATAAAATGTTTAGAGAGAGAGAGAATAAGATTGTGTGAAATGTGGGAAAAACTCGTCGGGTATATATAGTATTTTGTGTCGTCGCTAATTCGTCGCTATATTAGCGACGATTCGTCGCCTCTTTTGGTACAAACCTTTTGGTGTCCCAGCCGAGGCAAACGAAAAAAAGGCGACGATTTAGCGACGATACAATATAGCGACGATTTAGCAACGAATCGTTGCTTATTCTTCGTTATATGGTAACGTGACACGAAGCGACTTACATCGTATTTAAGAAGTACATGCATGTCAGAATTCGTTGCTATTTCGTCGCTAATTCGTAGCTATATGTTAACATGACACGAAACGACATTCATCGTATTTCCAAGTACGAGAATGTAAGGAGGTTTAAAATTAGCAACGAAATAGCAACGATTCGTTGCTAAATCGTCGCTAAATGTCAATAGCGACGAAATAGCAACGATTCGTCGCTAATGCTAAACCCTTATTTTAGGGTTTAGAACCCTAAATTCGGTTTGTATCGTTTTTTTACTACTTTTTCGCCAAAACGAGTTTATAACATTGATCATAAGAAGTCACAAACTCAATATATGACAAAAAACTTGTAAACTAGTTTATTATGAACTTTATAGTATAAACTCTTATAAGTTATGGTTTACTTAGCTTAAATGTGTTAAGTATAATTTTGTAACCTATAATTTTTATTGTTTTATACAAATATATTACTAGTTTTGTACACTTTTTTAGTTAAGCAAAACTCGTATAAATCGATATTAAGTGGTGTTTTAGGGGTTTAAAGTTCGAAGGCTTGCAACGACTTAGCAACGAATTGGCAAGGAATCATGGTTAGCAACGAAATAGCGACGAATTGGCAACGATATGTCATTATGTTTAGCGACGATTTAGCAACGATCTTGAACCCCTAAATTTGTAATCCATCGAAAATTAGATTTGTTTTATAAATCGTTGCTAATTCGTCGCTATATTAGCGACGAATTAGCAACGAAATTAGATAAGCGTTGCTAAATCCTCGCTAATTAGCGACGATTTAGCAACGACAATTTCAAATCCTTGCTATTTCGTTGCAAATTTAAATATTATTTAAAAAAATAATAATTACAAAAACACACACAATTATTACAAAAACACACACAATTATTACAAAAACACACACAATTATTACAAAAACACACAAAGATTACAAAAACACACACAAATATTACAACTAACACATGTACACAATTATATTACAAAAACACAAAGAAAATTATTCATTATTATCGGAATCAACAGATTCGACTTCGCTACTTTCATCGAATTCATCCGCACCTCCGTCGTCTTCATCATCCACAATATCTTCAACAACTTGATTATCGGGGTCGACAAGGAATACATCTTCCGTCGATTGATTTGTTGGAATGATTGTCCCACCAATGACATCTTGTTGCATAGGAACTTCATCGTTACCCATAATTAAACCTCTTGGAACTATTCGGACTACGCACTCCATGCTATACTTGCTAGTCTTAACCCGAGGATAAGGAATGAAAGTAACTTGCTCAGCTTGCGATCCAAGGATAAAAGGTTCAAACTTCCGATATCGTCGTGACTGGTTGACGTCGATCACACCAAATTTGTTGTACCGAACACCACGACCGATTGTTGGATCAAACCAATCACATTTGAAGAGGGTTGTTCGTAAATTGACTAATCCCGGATACTGCACTTCAATAATATCCGTTAGAAGACCATAAAAAACTGAATCACCCGACACAGTTACCCCATAATTCCCGGTTGCTCGACGTTGACCATGACTTAAGGTGTGGAACACGTAACCACGAGTGAAATACATAGGAGAAGTTGTGATCTTTCCGAGCGGTCCTTGTATTAACTCGCGAAACAACACTGGATACGTTGTGTCACCATATGCGATTTGCGTTTTCAACCAAGCTGCAAAATCCCGTTCTTTAAGAGCGGTTACTTCGTCTTTTGAAAGTCCTGGATAAACCTCTTCCACTTGCTCCTCAAACATTCTAAAACAATGCAGGAAACTGAATCAAAATTAAATATTTATTTTGTTTATGCATGATGGGTTTGCGAATGAATAGTTGCATGCATATACCTTTCAAAAGGTCGGGCATATTCACAATTAAGGAGGATGTAAGTATGTGCGCTTTGCCGATGTTGATCACTTTCCCACCAAACTTCTTTTATTTTTCCCATCATCGTAGCGTCGTGTTGTTGTTCTACGTGTTTTTACATTGGAACCGAAATAATATGAGGCGAAATGAGACGTCTATTGAGTTAAAGATCCAGCAACAATAGATCCTTCAACCCTTGCAAGGTTTTTCGCCTTTCCTTTCAAATGTCCCATAAATCGTTCGAAAGGATACATCCACCGAAACTGCACAGGCCCTCCTACATCTGCCTCGTGAGGAAGATGTATTGGAAGGTGTTCCATAACATCGAAAAAGGATGGAGGGAAAATCTTCTCCAAGTTGCACAACACAATCGGGATACTGTCACGTAACTGTTCAATGACCTCTTCTGTAAGCGTACGGGTGCATAGATCTCGGAAAAATGCACCGATCTCTGGAAAATTTTAAACATTATATTAATTTACTTATATATATACTTAATCAAAATTAAAATATAAACATTTTAGGGTTCAATGATACCTGCTATTGCTGTTTGTGCGGGTTCAGGTAAAAGCTCATCGAAAGCAAAAGGTAAAAGTCTTTGCATAAACACATGACAGTCGTGACTTTTCATACCTGAAAACTTTTGACCATTCTCAACACATGCGGATAACTTGGAAACATATCCGTCGGGAAACTTGACATCCGAAGTGACCCATTTGAATAACGCGTTTTTTGCTTCGGGTTTCAATCAGTAGATTGGGACCGGAGCCTTACCATCGTTCGTGATATGCAACTCACTTCTAAAACATATTTCTGGCAAATCTAGTCTTGTCTTCAAATTGTCTTTAGTTCTCCCTGTACATTCAACAATGTGTTTATAATATTATCAAAAAAGTTTTTTTCAATGTGCATAACGTCGAGGTTATGTCTCAACAAGTGATTTTTCCAGTACGGGAGTTCCCAAAAAATGCTTTTCTTGTGCCAGTTATGGCTTTCTCCGTATCCATCGGGTAAATTAGAAACATGCCAATTACCACCCCGTCTACATGTTTTTTGCGCCCCATAATTATCCAACTCCTCCAATAACTCTGCCCCCGTCGGATAAAGTAGGGGTGGATGTTTAACGACCCGATTCTTCTTAAATAACCTTCTGTTCTTTCGGTATGGATGATTGATTGGAAGGAAACGTCGGTGACAATCAAACCAACTTGTTTTCCTTCCATGTGGGAGTTGAAACGCATCACTCCGATGACGGCAATGTGGACAAGACAATCGTCCATGCGTTGTCCAACCTGCTAACATGCCATAAGCAGGAAAGTCACTAATAGTCCACATGAGCACTACACGCATCATAAAATTTCTCTTGCATGAGATATCATACGTACGAACCCCAGTGGACCATAGCTCTTTTAACTCATGTATCAAAGGTTGCAGAAAAACATCAAGAGCTCTCTTTGGGTGCTTCGGACCTGGTACTAAAATGCTTAAGAAAAGAAATTCTCTTTGCATGCACATATTGGGAGGTAGATTATACGGAGTTAGTATAACGGCCACAAAGAGTACTGTCTACCGTACATACCGAATGGACTAAATCCGTCGGTGCATAAATCAAGGTATACATTACGAACCTCTCTCGCGAAATCGAGTATACCGTGTTGAAGTGCTTCCAAGCCTTTGCATCGACGGATGAGTGACTTCCCCATCTTCAACGAGTGTTCTGCATGCCATCTCATCGAATCGATGTCCTCTCTGATTGATACAATCTTTTGAGTCTGTCTGTGATGGGTAAGTACCACATCCGTTGATACGGGACTTTACTCCCCTTCCCTTGGACCTTATATCTCGGTTGACGACAAAAACGACATTCAAGCAGCTCATCATCATCTTTCCAATAAATCATACAATTGTTAACACAAATATCAATCATTTCGAAGGCAATCCAAGACTAAAAACCAACTTTTGTATTTCGTAATACGACTCGGCAACTACATTACCCTCGTGCCGATATTCTTTCAAGTAACTCCGCCCATGAGTCCATACAAAACTCACTCAAATTATTATCAGATTTTATATTCATCATCCTAGATGCTAATGATAGTTTTGACAATCCAACTTTACATCCCTCGTAAATTGGTTTATTCGCAGCGTCTAACATATCATAAAATCGTTTAGCATCTAGGTTAGGTTCCTCAACTACATTTTCGGATAAATACTCCCTCGTATCATGAAATGCATCAGAAACCATTTCATGATATCTATTATCATCTACATGCACATAACCACCAGGTCCGAAGCACCCAAAGAGAGCTCTTGATGTTTTTCTGCAACCTTTGATACATGAGTTAAAAGAGCTATGGTCCACTGGGGTTCGTACGTATGATATCTCATGCAAGAGAAATTTTATGATGCGTGCAGTGCTCATGTGGACTATTAGTGACTTTCCTGCTTATGGCATGTTAGCAGGTTGGACAACGCATGGACGATTGTCTTGTCCACATTGCCGTCATCGGAGTGATGCGTTTCAACTCCCACATGGAAGGAAAACAAGTTGGTTTGATTGTCAAAGATCTCCGCCACATATCTTTGTCGGATTTGCAGAATCGTTGCATCGCTGAGACCATCAAAGCTCGTCCCCAAAGCAAGGCACTCAATGTATTTCAAAGTGAAGAGACCACAATCTTTCGGCCTCATATTCTTTGGAACATTCTCCGTTTTCGTAAACACGTCGAACATCTCAATACGAGGTTGACGATCTTTTTCTTCCAAGAAATTGTTAAGCATTAAGGGTATCAATTTCCGCAGGAACATACATTCTTCAACCAACTTTTCATCTGTCACATGAGTTGGAATGGAGTCGTAGATATATAATTTTTTCTTGGGCATATTAATATCCACTGCAACCCAATGGTCCTTGGTAATGTTCAATGGTACGTAGATATTATCAATATCATAAAACCACCTTTTGTTTGTCGGCGATGACGCATGAACGACACCATTGAACATCTGTTTGTACGTATTATCAAGTGGTCATGGCAATTTGGAGCGTAAGGTAGAAAACCCCGCATAATCAATTTTCATCGTGGGAATTGACCAAGGACATATGAAGCAAATACGTGGAATGTAAGGAGAATCAGGACGCATGGATCTCCTACGGAACAATGTCATGCCCAACTCCATGTGCTGCAAATTTGAAAACAAAAAAGTCTCCAGATGTAAACCTTACAAAACAAATCTACCACCCCTATAAAACAAATATGCAATACGATAAAAAAATTTGCAACCCTATAAATGAGATCAACAATACTAATGTACAGATGTAATGTAAACAAGTCTACAATAATAGAATACAAATCAACAACCCTACAAAACAAATCTACCAAACCTCTAAAACAAATCTACATATGAAAAAGTATCATAGAAAACAAATCTACAACCAACAAAACAAATCTGCAAGATGCTAAACAAATCTGCAGATGTAAACAAGTATGCAATCATAGAAACAAAATCTACAACCCTACAAAACAAATCTACCACCCCTGTAAAACAAATCTGCAAGACGATACATATATCTGCAACCCTATAAATTAAATTAACAATACTAATCTACATATGTAAACAAGTCTGCAATCATAGAAACAAAATCTACAACCCTACAAAACAAATCTACCCCCCCTAAATAAATCTGCAAGACGGCGATAAACAAATCTGCAACCCTATAAATCAAATCAACAATTCATCAGGAGTTTACGAAATGCTTACAGTATCACCAAGCCAACCATATCGTCTACTTTCCCATTCTTCCCTTGGAAGGAATAGCTCCTTGAAGAATCTCACATCAGCGTTTAGGGTTCCAATGGATTCATGCCTAAAACAAAGCATATGTTAATTACCTAGCATATGAACATCTATAATATATAAGAATTAGTTAATTACTCTTTCGGAATGGTGAAATCAACAACTTTTTCCCATTTCTCTTTGTCCAGGGGCCCAAAAGGAGCATAACCATGGGCGGAAGGCATGATCCGTTTCACTGTAGAGTTTCCCTCGTAAGGAAATTTTTGAGAATCTGCTAGTTGTGGGACTCTCTTCTCTACAACATGTACAAGATCATCCAACCCCTGCGTATCTATACCCCCTGTTATAGCATCCACAAGATCATCCAACCCATGCGTATCTATACCTTCGGCCTCATCATCAGAAGGAGCAGCCATTTTAAGTTCTAACCTTCTTCTGTTACGTCTTCAACATCAACGTCTCTTTTTTCTTTTGCAATTTTAGGCAGAGGACCTTGTTTATGACGATGACTTTGTTTTGCCTTTCGCACTTTAAAAACACGTGGTTGTTTTTCCTCTTTCACTTTTTTAAGAGTCGCTCCTTCCTTTTGCATTGTTCCTCTAGTTTTCTTACCTTCTTTAATCTCTCCCTTCTGAATCTTTGCTTTAGCCACCTTCTCTGTTTGTGGTTTAGTTACCTTCTGAGTTTTTGGTTTTGAAACCTTCTTCGGTGACACCTTCTTAACCTTCTTCGGAGACACCTGCTTCTGAGTTTCCAACCACGACTGTAACAATCAGTAAAACAAATCCATGTAATAATCAGTGTCCAACATCGCTAAGAGTGTAATAATATGTAAAACAAATCAACAAGACCATAAAAAAGTCTACAAATAATACAATAAATCTACAACACACCATGTAATAAATCTTCAACATTTTAAATTAAATCTACAATACCATGTAATAAATATACAACATTTTAAATTAAATCTACAACACCATGTAATAAATCTACAACATTTTAAATTAAATCTACATGTTGTTACTAACCAGATCATCATTGGTGTTGTCCACCTCACGTGCTCTGCTAGACTTGGTGTTGTCCACCTCACGTGATCTGCTAGACTTAGATAAGAGATAACTCCCTCCATTTTTCCCAATCTGACATCAACACTTTTATGAAAGAGTGTAAATTTTTTTACCAACTCATCAAAAGCCTATTTCACTGCATCAATCACAATCTTGCTAACGGTAGACATGGCCACCATCGTATCCGAATCATCATGTACGGAATCATCTTTTCTTCCACTCTTTTTCTTATTAGAAGCATTACCTTCAGTTTCATCAACTCTCTCATTCTTTTTCTTCTTAGAAACATTACCTTTACGTTCATCATTTACATTGTCACTCTTTCTCTTATTCCCTTTTTTCTTTGCCTCCACAATAGGCCAAAACTTTGGATTAAAACAATCTTCAATGAGGTCATCAATCAACTTGTCCAGATTTTCATCCTTCTGCTCCTCTTTGTCAGGCCAATATGGATACTTGTCCGCTGCAGTAACATGTCACATATGCCTCACTCGAACCTATACAAATGTAAAATTTATATTTACAATGTAAGTTAGCACAAAAAACACAAACAAATCTGCAAAACACACAAACAAATCTGCAAAACACACAAACAAATTTGCATGAACACACTAACAAATATGCAAACCACACTAACAAATCTGCAAAACACACTAACAAATATGCAAAACGCATAAACATATCGGCCAACACCCATAAAGAAATCTGCAAAAACACACAAACAAATCTGCAAAACACACAAACAAATATGCAAAACACACAAACAAATATGCATAAACACATTAACAAATCTGCAAAACACACTAACAAATCTGCAAAACACACTAACAAATATGCAAAACGCATAAACATATCGGCCAACACCCATAAACAAATCTTCAAAAATAAACAAATCTGCAAAAACCATAAACATATCTGTAAACAATATTGCACAAAGCATAAACTAATCTACCATACCTCGTTATAAACATCTTTCTCCTTTACCAGAAACTCTTCAATGGTGTATCGGTTTCTTCCTCCTGCCCACTGCAATAGTCCTGGCCCGTCTACACCTTCCCTCTTCTGCCCTTGTATCTCCCCAATACCAGCAACCGACTCATAAACCCATATAAGGACTGCGTGAACACATCCGTGTATCGTGTAAGTGTCTTGCACAAACGAACCTTCTCTAATGGAAAGTAGTGCAGAAAACCTTCTCTACCCCAATGATATTTCTCAAAATTCTCTTCGTCAAATACTCGGACAGCAGCAGAATAAGGAATTTTTGACCCTGCATGTAGTCCATAAATTCCAACGTGCAGGAGTATCAACTTTAGTATCAACTTCTTCTTTTTTGTGCTCTCCTTAACTCTACCACCTGTCAAAGTTCTCAATAACTCATTATACGAAGGAGTTTGATTTTCACTGATACCAAAATCATTCCACAACTCTGTTTTAAGAGCTGGGACAGGCGGCTTATCCCCTTGATTCACTGGATCACAATTTAACCCAGTAATTTCTTTAAATGCATTCAGTGAAAACCTCAGTGGAAGGCCATCAATAACAAACCAGAACTCATGCTTGTTCTTCACTTGTAATTGATTTGTCAAGAAATAATGGACCGTCTTTGCACACCATGTGTATTTGTCCATGTCAGTAAGCCTTAGAAATACTCCAAGACAAGATTCCTTCATATTTTCCCACTAGGTGGATAAAAAGTCATACCTAATTACAAAACACAAACGAAAACAGTAGTTAACAATAGATGAAACAAGTCTACAAATACTATGAAACAAGTCTACAAAACATATGAACAACAACACATCGCAAAATAAATCTATGAAACAAATCTACAAATCTACAAAACAAGTCTACAAAGCACTTTGTATCTAAGAATGTAAAAAGCCCTAATTATCTGCAAAAGAGAACCAGAAGAGAACCAGTCTACAAAAGAAAACCAGAAGAAAAAAATCTACAAAACCTATCAAACAAATCTACAAATCAGAAGAATAAATCTACAAAGATGATACAAATCTATAAATTATATGCAACATATCTACGCACAACATGTACAACGAAATGAAACCCTAAACAACGAAACGCTAAAGGTGATTGAAAAAACTAACAAACAATGAAACCCTAAATTACGAAATATAACCTTCTTCCATGACGCGATAAACGAAAACACGACGAGAAACGAAAACAAGGCGACAAACGAAAACACGGCGAGAAACTAAAACACTGAAAAACGAAGAAGAAGACAATGGCGAGGACGAAGACGACGGAGACGGCGAGGACGAAGAAACCGCTATTCGCAAAATCGCACAAGAGAGAGAGAGAGAGGAGAGAGGGAATTTTTTTTTTTAAAAAAAAATTGAAATTATAAAAATATAAATCAGGAATTCTAAAAGTCATAAATCATAATTATTTTATTTTTTAATATTCATAATGGCATTTTCGTAAATGGCATAACCGTAAATAAGTGTTTTTTCATAACCTCCTAAGTCAAAATCATGTTTTTTTAATAACTAGAGTAACCCTCTAAAAATGGGTTACTCTAGTTATTTCGAGTTTATTAGGGTTAGTTGGAGTCATTTTTCACTATGTTTAGTTGCTTTTATGATATGTCATATGTTCATAAATCATTAGAGTGTACACATCATAAACAAGTCACCATGAGATGAAACATCAACTCTATTGCCCCTTTTTAATAACACTCAAATCTCTTATACCCCCTTTAATCTCCTATACCCTTCTGAACTTGAAAAGACTATTATACCCTTAACACTATTTAATTAAAAACAAAAAGAAAAATGAAATTATATTAATTGGTTTGGTTTTGGTTTTAATTTTTTGGTTTTAATTTTTTTGGTTTGGTTAAGAAAAGAAAAAAATAAAATAAAAAAAATAAATCAAAGCTCGATCCCTCCCCGTCGCGTTTTTCTCCGTCGCCGTCGCCTCCCCTCCTTTCTCTGTCGATTTCAAATCGAAGATCCCGAACTCGTTGCCCTCCGTCGTGACTCCTTATCTTCTCCGGCGACATTTTGTTGGAAACTCGTCGAGCATCCCCGCAGGTAATGCAGGTAAATCAAATTAGGAATTAGGGTTTTTGTAAGTTGATTTGAATAATAGAGTAATTTGTTTTGCTGTAGATTGATGCAATTGAAGAATGTGGTTTATTAATCGTATGAGATTGAATTGTAGTTCGCAAAGAAGAGAATCTATGTATCTCATTCAATCGTTCGTTCGTTCCCAAATCGAAGAATTGTTATTTAATATGTAAAACTTTGTATAACTAGTATAACTAATAATTGTAATATACTATGTAAAACTTTGTATAACTAATATAACTGATATTTGTAATATAGTATGTAAAATTTTGTGTAACTAGTATAACTAGTATAACTGATAATTGTAATGTAGTATGTAAAACTTTGTATAATTGTAGATAACTACGTAGAACTGAGAAGACGCAATTTAACTACAATTTTATGTTCTTATTTTTGCAGGATACAATGGCGAAACACGTCGTATTCTTCAAATATAAAGATTGCATGTATAGTGTAATATTGAAGAAATCGATTGAGGATATAAGTTTGACAATGATTGAAGAAATGTTGTATAAAAAGCTTGCGTTGGATGAAAGCAAAGTAAAACTGTCACTGAAATACATGCCGATGGTGGTGGGATGTGAGGAGGAGCTAAATATTCGTGATGATGAGGATTTGTTCTGTTATCTAACGACCATTGATAGAGATAACCGTAGATCTCTTTTGTTTGTGGAAGAGACGAATGGATTAGACGAGATAGAGAAGCTTTCAAGAGTGGGAAAAAGTTCCGTTGGTATGAATTACGAACTGATGGATGTAAATGATGATGAAATAGGACTTAATGCCATAACTCCTTACGTAGAAGATGTGGAAGCCAATGTAGAAGAGAATGATGATGATATGAGCACCGGAGGTGATCCTTATACGGCTGATGAGACATACACTGCAGGTGAGGCGGACAATGCGGGTGAGAAGGACAACGCGAATGAGACGAATATGGATGGTGATAAGTATGATGGGGAACCATTCGTAGAACAATGTAGTCAGGTTATAGACGAATGGGAAGATGGATTGGGTTTGACTGACCTTCAAGAGTTTCCAAACAAGAAGGCAATTCAAGAGTTGGTGGATAGAGCCGCATTTTTTAAATGCTTTCGTTATGTAACGAAAAAGTCGGATCCTATACGTTTGGTGATAAAATGTTGTATAGAAAGTTGCAAATGGGGTTTGAGAGCTGCAAAGATTACAAACACTGAAATGTTTTCTATTAGGAGGTACGTGGGGATGCATTCTTGCTCTCGGACTAGTCAAAGTCAAAATAGCCAAAGCAAGAGGAGAGGGTCAGCAGAATTAGTTGCATCTTTTTTGAATGAGGAATATCCAGGTAAAGTGAAAACCCCTCCTCCCCGAGATATCATCGATCTCATACACCTTAAGCTGGGTGTAAAAGTATCTTATTCTACGGCGTTGAGAGGGAAAAATCTGGCTATTAGTCATTTGCGTGGTAGTTCTGAAGAAAGCTACAAGATGCTTCCTAGCTACTTGTACATGTTAGAGGAGGCTAATCCAGGAACAAAAACATGTGTGGAGTTGGATGAGGCAGGTAAGTTCAAGTACCTTTTCATAGCGTTGGGAGCTTGTATTGATGGGTTTGCGGTGATGAGAAAAGTGATAGTTGTGGATGCTACGTTTCTAAAGAACGGGTATGGTGGTGTACTAGTATTCGCAAAAGCTCAAGATCCTAACCGTCACCACTATCCTCTTGCTATTGGTGTACTCGACGGTGAGAATAAATCTAGTTGGACTTGGTTTTTCGAGATGCTCAGAAGTGTTATACCGGACTCTTCCGAATTAGTTTTTATGAGCGACAGAAACCAAAGCCTAATCACGGCTGTAGCTACTGTGTTTCCACAAGCTCATCATGGACATTGTATATGGCATTTGTCTCAGAACGTAAGAGGTCATGCTAGTAACACCAACAAAGCCGTTGTCGGGTGGAGATTTATGGAGTTAGCTAGGTGTTTCACGATGGCTGAGTTCGAGTCTATGTACGCATTATTCAAGACGCGATATCCTTCAGCATATAAGTATGTGGAAGAGCAGACAGAGAAAGACACTTGGGCCAGAGTATTTTTCCCGCGTGATAGATACAATTTAGACACAAGCAACAGTGTGGAGTCAATGAACAGCTTGTTTAAGGACGCGAGGAGGTATTCTTTGATACCGATGTTAGATACAATAATTGGTACAATCTCTCAGTGGTTTAACCAACGTCGGAAGGAAGTTATCGCTGCGTCGATTAACACCAAACTTGTTCCTCTTGTCGAAAACCACCTACACAATATGTGGGCCAAAGCTGACAAAACACCGGTGCGGGAGCTAAATAGTTTTCAGCTTGAGTTCGAGGTAACGGACACCGACGATAGTAAGCATTATTTGGTTAACTTGAGGAAGAAGTCTTGTTCCCGCAAGGTGTATGATTATGACAAGTATCCTTGTTTGCACGGCCTCGCCGCTTACTTATTTAAGATTAATAACGACATTCATGGTGAAGGCCTAATACCGTATCGTGAGTTGTGTTCAGAGTATTACTGGGTAGAACTGTGGGGACAAGCTTATTTCTCTACCATTTATTCGGTGCCTGACAAGGCTGATTGGAACGTACCAGATTACATCCGAGATCGGCAGGTGATACCAAAAGATCGCATCAAGAAGAAGGGGAGAAAACAGGATAAGAGGAAGCCATCCGTTGGAGAACGACGTAAAAGAACGCAAAACAAAAGGCGACCGAGGCAAAATTTTGGATTCAATTGGTTGTTGTTTGGAACATGTCGTTATCCGAGTGAATAAACATATGTATTATTATGATTGTTTGGAATATTTTCTTTTGGATTCAATTAGCTGAACTTATGTAATATTATGATTGTGTTGTTGAACTTATGTAGTACTGTGGAATACTATGGATTAGTACTACTCTTCGATTTCATTGATTTGATATTTGAATGCAAATTAGTATAAAACTTGTAATATAACACTTTTGTTTATATATTTGAGTGTAAACATAGTTTACAAAATTAAATTTCAAAAGAACATACGAAAACACTCATTTAAAAAAAAATCTATTGTATATTCCATGTTCTTTATAGGAACACTTTCTTAGTGAGAACAAGTTCTAAAAGGTCTTTTTCACAAAACGTTGATTTCTAACATATTATTGCATTAACCACATATTATTACATTTTAATGAAGATTTGTAAAACGTAAAACTACTTTAACAAATTAATTTGTTTGGTAACACTAAAAAAACATGAAATCATGAAAAGTAAAACTATGAAGAAGTTTTGTAAAACCATAAACTCGGGTAAAACATGGGTAAAACTATGTGCATTTTTTTGGAGGGAAACCAAAATTCGTTTTGGCGCCTAAATTTCGTTTTGGTCCAAGAATGGTCAAAAAGCTGATTTTGTCATTATGTTCTGCCTAGATTCTCGGGTCATGTCTATCTAAGTCGAATCCCCTTTATTTAACACACATTTCAACTCATTTCACTCCATTTCTCTATCTTTCTCTCTTGTTCAACGTTTTTTCTTCTCTCTTGTTTAACGTTTTTTTCTTCCCTCTTTATATCTTTTCTCTCTCAAATCTCTCAATTCATGGATCCATACGAGGAGAGACGTGAGATGAAAAAGAATAAGCAACTTTACGAGAGGCGATTCTATGTTGCCGATGCACAATACGGGATTCCAACTAGGTGTCCATGTGGGGGAGATATCATTCACGATTATTCTCCAACTCCAAAGTATCGAGAAGATTTTGATACCTTACCAGGGAGAAGGTACTTCACCTGCAAGAAATACGAGGTTAATTTCACATCTTTGTAAAATTTCACATCTTTGTAAAATTTCACATCTGTTTTTTTTTAATTTCACATCTGTGTATAACTGAGTAACACAGTAATTTACTAAGTGAAACTATGTTCATCGTTAAGGACGATGGGTTGCACTTTCGTCAACCATGGGTTTTCGGTGTTCAGGAGGAAGTTGAAAAGTTAAGGAGTGAGGTGAAAAAATTGGTTGAAGAGATTGAAAAGCTTAAGAAGCTTATTGTTGGACCACATACTTGAAGTGTTGAACTTTTTTTTTTCGGTTTCGGTTTTATGTTAAATGTTATGTTAAGTGTTATGTTAAGTGTTTTGTGTTCAACTTTTGTTTTTGTTTGATTTTAAGTGTTGAAGTACGTAAAACTGAGTTGAACTGCGTAAAACTGTGTAAAACTTTTCAAAAGTACCACAAAACATAAAATACCACAAAACAAAAACATATAGTACTAGAAAACAAAGTAACACAAATCCAAAAGTAACACAAATCAAACAAAGTTCAACAAAAACAAAGTACCACAATTCCAAAAGTACCACAATTCCGAAAGTACCACAAATCATAAATAACTTAAAAGTACACAAATCCAAAAGTATTGCATAACAACATAAACCGAAAGTTCTTCACTTCTTTCTTTTTTTCAATTTCCTCGAACCACTTGCTTCATTGACAAACACCTCTAATGGTGTCAATCTCTCACCCAATGCATCAACTTTGTTTCCCAATTCATGAGTCGACTTCTCAACTCTCTTTATTACTTTCATCATTTTTTTCATTGTTTTCAATAAATCAACATTTTTTTCACCTCCCTCAACTTCCACTGCAACAGCTGCTGTCTGTTCTTGCTCTTTTTCTCGCGCTGCAACATCTTCATTGTACATGTCTTTGAAAAAGATTGTTAAACCTTTTTTATTGCGTTTTTCCCAACTATCAATGGCTAGATCAAACTCATCAACATCATCATCAACTTCCAAAATATCATCCAACAATTGATCTTCTTCTGCATTAATGACGTGGATGATGCTGTCAATATCCTGTCAAAACATAAGTAAACTTACATTAGTATTACATTAGTTCTACCTAAGTACTACCTTAATATTACCTTAGTTCTGCTTATCTAAGTACTATCTTAGTATTACCTAAGTTCACAAGATAAAGAGGATAAGTAAACTTACAGTCTCGGCCCCAAGTTCTTTGTTTATATCCAAAAGTGACATCCCTTTCATTCCATTAGTTTTGAATGCGGACTTGCACATCCTGGGACAATTCGCATCAGCTCCTTCAACAGGTTCTCTAAACACATTTGCCAGTTTAGGAATCGCCTCGAATGCTAGAATCTACAAAACACCAATAATTTTCTCATAACATCATTGTTCAACAATACTAATCTACAAAACACCAATAATTTTACATGATCTAACTTACCTCTAATGGGACACAAAAACCTGGTAGAGGCCATAACGCATGCTCTTTAACCACACCTCCAAAATGGTCCATGGTGTGAGAGATCTCTTTCAACATGTACTCAGATGAGTATCTCCCCCATGGAAAGATTTTGCAGAAATGAAGATCATCTACTGCTCTCTGAAAGAATTCCAATACATTCCTCGCACCTTTCCCTACTTTTGTTTGCGCGCAAACAACACTTGATAAGAAAAATAGAACCGCCATCTTCAATCTGTCTTTATGGGGTCCCATATTAACCAGTTTCTCTTTCACATCCTCCAACCTTATGGATTCTCCGTTCTTGAAATGCCGATCCACAAACTTTGTCCCACCGGCCTTTTTGTAGTCAAGAGGATAGTTGCAACAGTTAAGTCCTGATAGCAATGCGTGTTCCCGCAATCCATAACGGATTGGAACACCATTGACGATGAACCACACTTCTCTCCTCTTATTGGTTTTAACCGTCCTCATTAACAGCATCCACATTCCCTGAACTTTGTGGTTCTTCTCCGGCTTCATGTGAAAAATGTGCCTGAATTGGGGATGCTCCTCAAACCACTTCCTCTCCATGTTAGACAGACTCGGCTCCAGCGTTTTCAACGTCTTGATTGCGTCTACGATGAAACACCTTGTCCCTAACTTAATTTGTTTCTGGTACTCAGATGGGGGAAAGAACATTTGTGATGGTTTGATTGCCTCAATTTCCTGCAAGACAATAAAAAACATTTTCAACCACTTCATAAACTGAATACAATAAAACGTAGTTTTCCTATTACTACACCAAATTTTAGTCAATCTATTATCCAGTAATCCGTAGTTTTTCTAGTATTATACACAATGTTAATAATTTTATTATCCCTAATTCCTTAGTTTTACTAGTATAACACCAATGTTATAAAAAAATTACCCAATAATCGTAAGTTTTCCTAGTTGTACACAAAACCAAAAAACAATGAATCAAACTTACTTCTGCATCGTCTGAATCAGAATCAGATGAGTTTTCTTCTACTTCTTCTATCTCTTCTTCTTCTTCCTCTTGTTCTTCTTCTTCCTCTTGTTCTTCTCCTTTTTCAATGTTTTCTTCTTCTTCTTCGCCAACTTCTTCTTCTTCTTCGCCAACTTCTTCTTCTTCTACTTCTTCACTTTCTTCTTTAGTCGATTCAAAAATTGTTTTTTCCGAGTCGTTTTCAACATAGCATGCATTCAGGGGAGGGGTTGCAAAATCGTCTGTATCGGCGGGACTTGCGGAAGCGGGAGATGCGTCGGGAACGGCGGGAGCGACGTCAGCGGGGGAAGCGGCGGAAGTGGCGAAAGCGGCAGAAGCGACGGAAGCGACGGTCTTCTCGGTCGACTTTTTCTCCTTTTTCCTTGCCTTCTTCGCCTTTTCTACACTCTTCGTGTAGTGAACCATTAATACATCGTCATCATCTGGGTCTGAAGGATTTTCTTTCCTTTTACCCCGACTCGTTTGCACCATTGCTCAAAATTTTCGATTTTGAAATTAGGGTTCTTGAGATGGGAAAAGAGGAAAACTTGGTAATAATGATTTGTTGAATTTTCCTTTCCTAACATTATATTCAAATTGGTTTAAATGGGTTGAGGTGGGTTTCGATTTTGGTTTATCCATACTAACCAAAATTTTCGGTTTAAAAATTGGTATAAATTTCGATTGGGTTTAATTTTCGGATAGTTGGTTGGGTATGTGGGTCGGGTGGGTAATACCCTGGTAAAACTCGTAAATATCTTAACTTCAGCATAAATTTTGGTAATTACATATTTATTTTTATTTTTATTTATGTAAAAGAAATACATTGTCCTTTTGAGATTACAGTTTATAAGAAAGGGACATTTGAGGAGTTGCCTCCCATGAGATATTATGCCATTACTTTAGTAAAAAATAAACATGTACACGCATAAAACATTAGTCATCAAACATAACCATAATAGATATTTAAAGTTGTCTACATGTAGTTTTAATATACACGACTAAATTATCAAATCGAAATAGAAACTTATTTTTAACATATTTCAAAAAACAACTTACCCGGTTAAAAAGATTGTTTAGATAACTGTTTTTATTGTATACATGTTTTAAAGTTTTTTTGTTGTCAACAATGTTTTAAAGTTTCAAACATTTTCAAATGAAAATAATTTAGTTATGACATAAGTTATAACAAACTAATTTTCCGTTTCTTAAATCACATTAGATTTTAAAATTACAACAAAATAAATTAGAGATCACTCCCCGCGCGTCGCGCGGGACAATCCCTAGTATATAATAACTAAAAAGTTAATGTACTTTATATATTTTGTGTTTTTATGTGGTGTATTTTTGTTATCAACTACCTTTTTGGTGGATTATTTTTCTTTTTTTCAAACTCACATCAATTCAAAGACATACTATAGAAAAACATAAATTATAATTTTATAAAATAATATATCTAACTTTTTGATAAAAGAAAACGTGATTGGTAAGAATAGCTTTTCTTTCTAAACATATATCTTTTAGTGATAACCTAAAGATGGTAGAGATTAGTTAGAACATAAATTTTATTAAATCAATTTTTTTTGTTAGTTTTTACTTGCTTCGTATATAAGAAATTTTTGAGTTATTTGACCTAAATAAATTCTTTATTTTCAAAATATATAAAGACACCATTTATAATTAATATTTTCTTAAATTAATAAGAATAATTTATTTATTATTTAAGAATGTCAATTCATATTTATACTAAGTTCTCCCACTTATATTTAGAACAATATATTATATAAATTATCATAAATTATATTAAACCATAAATAACAAATAAAATTACTCATAACGAAATACTCAATAGTTAGATTTAATTTATTAAAAGTTGTTTATCGCATTATACGCGGGTGAATAATCTAGTTTATTATTAAACAATACAAAATACAATTGTTTGAGCCATGTTAAATTCATGATTTTATAGAAACTTAAAGGTTGCTACGTGCGGGTTTGATTATATTATTATATGATTTTAAGTTCTAGATAATATTGTTGTGTGGGCAGATATTGAAATTAAAGTGCGGAAAAACTCAGTCAATTGATGAACAAACAAATTACACTCGGAAAACGCCAAACGCAAACGCTTAATACATTTTATTAGATATATCTTTAGATTTCTTCTTTACAACACAATCTAAATTGGCTATTACGAAATCTACCATATTGCTCTCAAACACTATCTAATACACAACATGAATACTCACCTTATGCAAAATACAATAGATTATTACCCACAACAATAAGCCGCTAAGAGTGTTAGGGTTTTTCTCAACACCTCTAAGCCCTTATATACTAACCTTACTAGGTGGTTTGACCCGCTCCATGGCGCGGGCATAAATAACTATAAAAAATACATAAAAGAATTAAGTGTTATATTAATAAAAAATAATATTATTCTTAAACTATACTAAAATCACAACGAAATAAAACCAAAACTGAAAATGTAATAAATTATCAATAAAATAGAATGAAAACAAAGAACAAAATTCAAAAATTGTAGTTTTGTGTTTTATGGTGGACTAAATATGATTTAAATACAAAATTTGCTTTACTTTTTTACTTTTTTTTGTTTTTGTTAAAGAATTATAGTTTTGTATAGAAATTTTCCATAAACACACAGTTAGAATGAAAATTTGTTAGAAACGTATATATATGTGCTACAAAAACATATGTTTGTTATGTATGTTTTTCTTCAAAGAAATAAAAGTGTTGACACTTAAAAAGACATAAAATATATATATATCCATGAGTTAATTTGGTTGATATAAACAAAACATATTTAACAAAAATAGTTTTATAAGAATTAGAGGAAAAACCCATTAATGAAGATGTTAATAACTATAATACCTTTAGATTTATAAAATTGTATGATGTTGTATAAAAGTTTTAGATTTACATATTTATATCAATAAATCAATAACAGTCAAACATTTTAAAAGAAGTAAAATTTATAATATTTGCATGAATATTAGAATATTGTGGATCAACTTGAATTATCATGAATGTAAGTAAAATGAATGAGGTTTTCATCCGGACCCAAAAAACAGAACCAAACGCGATCCGAATATTATGAACCAAACCGAGACTCACAAAATATCCGACGAGTTTTAGATTTCAAACCGATAAAATTGAATAGATCCAAACTGAAATTCGGACGGATACCCGAACTTATCCAAATTTTAACTTTTTTTTTTGACATCACCAAATTTTAACTAAATATATAAAATATTAGTAATTTATATTTTTAATAACTTAAATTTCAAAATTATAACATTTTCCTTATTATTTCGTATAGTTTTGTATAATTAAATATTTTTAGATATTTTTTGTTGTATTTTATTCGGATTATTTTGAATAATTTCAAATATTTTATTTTATAATTTTTAAGGTTTTTGATCATGTCGGGTACCTGAACCTGAACCTAACCCAAACTGAATTGAAAAATTATAGTATAGACGAAAATGTTATATAATCCTCAATCCAAAAACCATAATATACATGAACCGAACATGAACGCCCACCCCTATATGAGGTTGCAACTAATTACCATTTATAATAAATATAATATTAGTAATAAGTAAATATTTTAAATTATAATTTAAATTAAAATACCTAAAAGACGTGGTACACTTTTTTGGTAAATTTCACTATATTAGTAATAAGTAAATATTTTGAATTATAATATAAATTAAAATACCAAAATAACATCGTACACTTTTTAGTAAATTTATTGAAAATTTTAAAATATTATATTAATAAATAATATATGATAATATAAATTATGAGAAATAAAAGGGATAATCACAAACAATATTCTAAAATATTAAATTAATTAAATATAAAAAAATTTCATAAAATAATATAAATTATGAGAAATAAAAGGGATAATTATAAACAATTTTCGAAAATATTAATTAATTAAATATAAAATAATTTCTTTTATTTTCTCTTTGGACGACACTTAGGTAAAACTCATTGTCGTTTACTAAATAAGATTGACCTAACTAGTCAATCTAACAAAGATCTCCATATATTCATTAAATCGAGAATATTTCCTTATTTTTCTTATAGGAAATATTCACTTGATTCACTATCTCCAATAGTCGAATCTTTCAGTCTTGTTCACTACGCATTCTCCAAATAAGACAACTTCTTTTTACAGACTGTTTTAGTCTGTAGTTCCATGTCCGAAAGTCTATGAGCTTCTCTCAACTGTTTGATGGCTCCTAAACCTTCTGATGATCCTCATCCATCTGAATCCTGTTGCATGTTCAATCTCCCCCTTTTTATCTGATTTTGACAATCCATCAACCTGCAAGATGATAGACAAAACCGCAATCAATGCATGCAAACAAGAGGGCAAAAACACATGCATTTAATAACAAAACAAACCAAGTTTTAAGGTTCAACACACAAAAGATTTTAATTTTAAAAAAACAAGAGAGAGAGTTGGACACACAAACTCCCCCACTCTCTTTGCACCATTAACCTACACCTACATCTAACTACCCCGAGACCCCACACACTCCCTTTGCATCAGCACTCCATCTAATCATCAGCGTGAATCTCATCATCACTACTTTCTCCCCCTGCTTGATTGCACAAATTAGTTAAAAACATTCAGCTAATCAATGTGGAGAGTCATAGTTAGAGTCACTTACCTGCATCAAGAGCAGTCTAGAGAAGAATAATGGATGATTTCATTGCAGTTCTCATGTTGGGCTTGCGTGTGCCTGAGGCTGAAGTCTTTGCTGATGTCCTTCCTAGCTTGTTAGCTGAGACATTTTGTCTCTTGGACTTGTTAGTTTGAACTTCAGGGAACACAAACCCTTGATGTTCAAACAGACTTCTGATGAGAGATGGATACTATTAAGCAACTTAGGATCGCAACCTTTTGCCATGGTCAACACATTGTCATAAAAAACTTTGCCCAACTCAATGGGGATTCCCTCACAGACATGATACCCTCTAGGGTCGGAGAAGGTCCTATTACAGGTTTGTGTCAGGTTTAGTTAGTATGGCATATTAAATTTATTGCATGTAGTTTGCATAAGGTTGCTTGTTTGAATTTGAATTTTTATCAATTTTGTGTGGTAGGAACATTACGTGTCGGTGGAATAACCACACATGTCTTGTTCGGCTCGGGAGCTACGCATAGTTTTGTTACTCTCGAGGTAGCTTTAAATTTTGAAAGATTTTCCAGGGTTGAGAAAGTTAGGGTATTCATAGACACCCCAAGTAACTAAATTCTTAGAGCCCAAGAACCCTTAGTGGAGGTTCCCATAGAAATTCATAACGAATTTTCCTTGGCGATGTATTGGTGGTAGCGTTAGAACATTTTAAGGTCATTTTAGGGATGGATTGGTTGGCAAGATTTGCAGCTTAGTTAGGTTGCAGGCGAGGAAGGGTTAACTTTGAGACAAAAGGTCAGACGGACTTTACGTACTATGGTACATGTCCAAGCCAAGAAGCATTACTTGTATCGGCAGCAAGAATTAAGAAATTACTTGAAGACAGAGAAGTTTATTTGGTGGCTTTAAAGCTCAAGAGGAGAGGTAGAAGAAGAGTTAAAGACATTTCAGTGGTGAACGAATACAAAGATGTGTTCCAGTCATTAACCAAGTTACCACCGCCAAGGAACAACCCTTTTACTATCACGTTAGAACCGGGCACAACGCTGATTGCTAAGAAGCCTTACCGGATGGCTCCAGATGAGTTAGCTGAACTCAAGAAGCAATTAGAATATTTTCTAGAAAAAAGATTTGTGAGGGCGAGTTTTTCACCATGGGAAGCACCGATGTTATTCTTAAAGAAGAATGACGGAAGTGTGCGCCTTTGTATTCATTACAATGGAATAAATAGTGTGATGGTCAAAGACAAGTATTGTTACAGAACCGATCTCTCTCTCTATGACTCGTATTAGTGTATGTGTGTATAAAAGAAAGAACAAGAAGAACGAGATTTGTTTATCCACGAGTTCGTGACCGATGCGGTACACTACGTCTCGTGGGCCGAATCGTTTCGGCAATCCACTAATCTTAATCCGAGGAAAACCTTGCTATAAAACCAGCAAGCCTCAACAATGGTGTTTATCGTTTCTCTCTCAACAACAACAATAATAACAACAAAAGGAAGAAGAATATAAGCTATTTATATTTGATTTTTCCTTTTCCTTCTTTGACTCCTTTTCCTTCTTTGACTCCTTTTCCTTCTTTGACTTGGTTTTGCTTAACCGAGATAACCGAAACTCCAAAACCCGGTTTAGTACTTATTGAAATTGAATCATTCTTGTAGGCAAAAATAACATATATGTTACCACGTATATATGAGTTATTGGACTAGTTGAGAGGAGCAAGTTGGTTCCCAAATATTGACTTAGCCTCGGGATATCATCAAATCCCCATAGCGGAGTCAAACATATTCAAGACGGCGTACAACACTCGTTACGGTCAATACGAATTCGTGGTTATGCCAACCAATGCCCCTGCACCGTTTATGCGGCTTATGAATGAGGTGTTTCACGACTATTTTGACAGGTTTGTCATCATCTTTATTAACGTTATCCTGATCTATTCCTAGAGCCGAGAGGAGAATGAAGAGCACTTAAGAAAAGTGCTGGAACGGTTAAGAAGTCAAAGTTTGTACGCCAAATTCACTAAGCGTACATTCTGGAAAAGTGAGGTGGGATTCTTAGGGCACCGAATCTCGGAGGACGCTGTAACGGTGGACCCTGAGAAAGTCACCGCAATTCAACAATGGACGAGTCCAACAAACGTAACTGAAATAAAGAGTTTTGTAGGACTTGCAGGATACTATCGGAAGTTTGTTCAAGGGTTTTCGTCGATATCCAAACCATTGACCCGAATTACGGAGAAGGATATCCCTTTCCAATGGACTGAGGATTACGATGATCTTTGTACAAGTTTCACAAACTTTCAAATGATCGATACAACAAACCAGTACATGTCCTTTGGCTTTTCTCCTCCTTGTATCAACTTGTTGTTGTCGATACAATAGGCCGGTATGTTGATATCGGTCACTCATGACCGATAGAACAAATCGGTACACATTCCACTCGTCGATTCTTCATGTATCGACGTCCCAAGCCGGTACAACAAACCGATACTAACTATTTTTGACATTTTTCGCCTGAATTCTCTGTCTATGTCCGTCCTTGCACTTCTTAAACCTGAAAATCACGAAACAATTGCAAATGCAACATATATGCTACTAAATGTGATCTATATTAGTTAATTCTAACGTATAAAATGGGTTAAAACATGTAAAATATGCAAGATATCAGACTCTAAACTAAGTTTCATGCAACATAACTGTTTATAAGTACTTCAATGATCTTTGTACAAGTTTCACGAACTTATGAAACATCTAACAACGCATATTCTAGGAATCTATATCAAGTTTCATGCAACATGAGTGCTTATAAGTGCCTGATTGATATTGTACATGTTTCACAAGCTTATGAAACATCTAACGACATATATTCTATGACTCTAACCCAAGTTTCATGCAACATGAGTGCTTAAAAGTGTGTTAATGATCTTCATACAAGTTTCATGAAGTTACAAAACTTCTAACAATGTGTTTCAAAACATCTAACAATGTGTTTCATGCAACATGAGTGCTTATAAGTGTCTCAATGAACTTTTGTACAATTTTCACCTAGACTTTAAACCAAGTTTCATGAAACATGATTACTTATAAGCTCCTCAATTATCTTTGTACACATTTTATGAATTTTCGAAACATATAACAACGTGTTTCTAGGACTCTAAACCAAGTTTCATGCAACATGAGTGCTTATAATATCTTCAATGATCTTTTTACAAGTTTCAAGAACTTATGAAACATCTAACAACACATATTTTAGGACTCTAAACCTAGTTTCATGCAACATGAGTGCTTATAAGTGCTTCAATGATCTTTGTACAAGTTTCACAAACTTATGAAACTTCTAACAACGCATAATCTAGGACTCTAAACCAATTTTCATGCAACATGAGTGCTTATAAGTGCCTCAATGATCTCTGTACAAGTTTCACGAACTTAAGAAACATCTAACGACGCAAATTCTAGAACTCTAAACAAAGTTTCATGGAACATGAATGCTTATAAGTGTCTCAATAATCTTCGTACAACTTTCACGAACTTACAAAACATCTAACAATGTGTTTCTAGAACTCTAAACCGAGTTTCATGCAGCATGAATGCATATAAGTTCCCCAATAATCTTTGTACAAGTTTCATGAACTCACGAAACTTCTAACAACGCATTCTAGAAATCTAAACAAAGTTTCATGCAACATGAGTTCGTATAAGTGCCTCAATGATCTTTGTATAAGTTTCACGAACTTATGAAACATCTAAAATTGCATATTCTAGGACTCGAAACCAAGCTTCATGCATCATGAGTGATTGTAAGTGCCTCAACGATCTTTGTACAAGTTTCACGAACTTACGAAACTTCTAACAACGCATATTATTTAACTCTAAACAAAGTTTCATGCAACATGAGTGCTTATAAGTTCCTCAATAATCTATGTACAAGTTTCATGAACTTACGAAAAATCTAATAACCTGTTTCTAAGACTCTAAACCGAGTTTCATGCAACATGAAGTTTTATAAGTGCCTCAATGATATTTGTAAAAGTATCACGAACTTATGAAACTTCGAACAACACATTTTCTAGAACTCAAAACCAAGTTTCATGCGACATGAGTGCTTATAAATTCCTCAATGATCCTTGTAAAAGTTTCAAGAACTTACAAAACATCTAACAATGCATATTCTAGAACTCTAAAAAGAGTTTCATGCAATATGAGTTCTTATAAGGGCCTGAATGATCTTTGTACAAGTTTCACGATATTATGAAACATCTAAAAACACATATTATAAGACTTTAAACCAAGTTTCATGCAATATGAGTGCTTATAAGTGCCCTAATGATCTTTGTACAAGTTTCACGAACTTTCGAATCATATAACAACATGTTTCTAAGACTCTAAAAAAAGTTTAATGCAACATGAGTGCTTGTAAGTGCCTCAATGATCTTTGTACGAGTTTCAAGAACTTATGAAACATCTAACAATGTGTTTCTAGAACTCTAAACCAAGTTTCATGCAACATGAGTGCTTTAAGTGCCTTAATGATCTTTGTACAAGTTTCATTAACTTATGAAACATCTAACAAAGTATATTCTAGGACTCTTAATGAAGTTTAATACAACATGAGTGCTAATAAATGCCAAAATGATCTTTTCACAAGTTTCACGACTTTACGAATCATCTAACAACGTGTTTCTAGGACTCTAAACCAATTTTCATGCAACATTATTTCTCGTAAGTTCCTCAATGATCTTTGTGCTATTTCATAAACTTACAAAACATCTAACAACGCATATTCTAGTACTCTAAACATGGATTCATACAACATGAGTTCTTATAAGTGACTCAAAGATCTTTGTACAAGTTTCAAAAACTTACGAAAAATCTAACAAAGTGTTTCTAGGACTCTAAACGAAGTTTCATGAACCATGAGCGCTTGTAAATGCCTCAATGATCTTTGTACAAATTTCAAAAACTGATGAAACTTCTATCAACGCATATTCTAGGACTCTAAACTAAGTTTCATGCAACATGAGTTTTTATAAGTTCCTAAATGATCTTTGTAAAAGTTTCACGAACTTACGAAACATCTAACAACGTGTTTCTAGGACTCGAAACCAAGTTTCATGCAACATGAGTGCTTATAAGTGGCTCAATGCTGTTTGTACATGTTTCACGAACTTATGAAACATCTAGAAGGCATATTCTAGGACTCTAAACAAAATTTCATGCAACATGAGTGCTTATAAGTGATTCAATGATCTTTGTACAAATTTCACAAACATATTAAACTCCTAACGACACATATTCTACGACTCTAAACCAAGTGTCATGTAACATGAGTGCTTATATATAAGTGCCTCGATGATCTTTGTAAAAGTGTCACGAACTAACGAAACTTCTAACAACGCATATTCAAAGACTCCAAACCAAGTTTCATGCAACATGAGTGCTTATAAGTGCCTCAATGATCTAGGACTCTAAACTAAGTTTCATGCAACATGAGTGATTATAAGTGTATCATAGAGCTTTGTACAAGTTTGACAAACTTAGGAAACATCTGACAACGCGTTTCTAGGACTCTAAACCAAGTTTCATGCAACATGAGTTCTTATAAGTTCCTCAATGAGCTTTGTACAAGATTCACGAACTTATGAAACATCTAACATCGCGTTTCTAGGATTCTACACCAAGTTTCATGCAACATGAGTGCTTATAACTTCTTCAATGAGTTTTGTACAATTTTGACGAACTTATGAAACATCTAAAAACACGTTTCTACGACTCTAAACCAATTTTTATGCAACATGAGTGCTTATAAGTGTCTCAATGAGCTTTGTATTAGATTCACAAACTTATGAAATATCTAACAACGTGGTTGCTAGGACTCTAAACAAAGTTTCATTCAACATGAGTGCTTATAAATTCCTCAATGAGCTTTGTTAAAAATTTACGATCTTATGAAACAATTAACAACGTGGTTTCTAGGACTCTAAACAAAGATTCATAACATTTGAGTGCTTATAAGTGTCTCAATGAGCTTTTTTACAAGTTTGACGAACTTATAAAACATCTAACAACGCGTTTCTAGGATTCTAAACCAAGTTTCATGCAACATGAGTGATTATAAGTGGCTTAATGAGCTTTGTACAAGTTTCATCAACTTATGAAACATATAACAACGCATTTTTAGGACTTTCAACCAAGTTTCATGCAACATGAGTGATTATAAGTGTATCATAGAGCTTTGTACAAGTTTGACGAACTTAGGAAACATCTAACAACACATTTCTAGGACTCTAAACTAAGTTTCATGCAACATGAGTTCTTATAAGTTCATCAATGAGCTTTGTACAAGTTTCATGAACTTATGAAACATCTAACATCGCGTTTCTAGGATTCTACACCAAGTTTCATGCAACATGAGTTCTTATAACTTCTTCAATGAGCTTTGTACAATTTTGACGAACATATGAAACATCTAAAAACGCGTTTCTAGGACTCTAAACCAATTTTCATGCAACATGAGTGCTTATAAGTGTCTCAATGAACTTTGTATTAGGTTGACGAACTTATGAAACATCTAACAACGTGGTTGCTAGGACTCTAAACAAAGTTTCATTCAACATGAGTGCTTATAAGTTCCTCAATGAGCTTTGTTAAAAATTGACGATCTTATGAAACATCTAACGACGTGGTTTCTAAGACTCTAAACAAAGCTTCATAACATTTGAGTGCTTATAAGTGTCTCAATGAGCTTTTTACAAGTTTGACGAACTTATATAAAACATCTAACAACGCGTTTCTTGGACTCTAAAGCAAGTTTCATGCAACACGAGTGAATTATAAGTGGCTCAATGAGCTTTGTACAAGTTTCATGAACTTATGAAACATATAACAACACGTTTCTAGGACTCTTAACCAAGTTTCGTGCAACATGAGTGATTATAAGTGTATCATAGAGCTTTGTACAAGTTTGACGAACTTAACCAAGTTTCTTGCAACATGAGTGCTTTTAAGTTCCTAAATGAGCTTTGTACAAGTTTGAAAAACTTACGAAACATCTAACAATGCGTTTCTAGGAATCTAAACCAAGTTTCATGGAACGTGAGTGCTTATAAGTTCCTCAATAAGCTTTTTACAAGTTTTACGAACTTATGAAACATCTAACAACGTGTTTCTAGGACTCTAAACCACGTTTCATGCAACATGAGTGATTATAAGTGTCTCAATGAGCTTTGTACAAGTTTCACAAACTTATGAAACATATAAAAATGCGTTTCTAGAACTCTAAACCAAGTTTCATGCAACATGAGTGCTTATAAGGGCCTTAATGATCTTTGTAAAAGTTTCACGAACTAAGTAAACATCTAACGACGCAAATTCTAGAACTCTAAACAAAGTTTCATGGAACATGAGTACTTATAAGTGCCTCAATAATCTTCGTACAACTTTCACGAACTTACAAAACATCTAACAATGTGTTTCTAGAACTCTAAACCGAGTTTCATGCAACATGAGTGCATATAAGTGACCCAATAATCTTTTTACAAGTTTCATGAACTTATGAAACTTCTAACAACGCATATTTTAGAACTCTAAACAAAGTTTCATGCAACATGAGTTCGTATATAAGTGCTTCAATGATATTTGTACAAGTTTCACGAACTTATGAAACATCTAAAATTGCATATTCTAAGACTCGAAACCAAGTTTCAGGCATCATGAGTGCTTATAAGTGTGCAAATGAGCTTTGTACAAGTTTCACAAACTTATGAACTTTCTAACAACGCATATTCTAGGACTCTAAATCAAGTTTCATGCAACATGAGCGATTGTAAGTGCCTCAACGATCTTTGTACAAGTTTCACAAACTTACGAAACTTCTAACAACGCATATTATATAACGCTAAACAAAGTTTCATGCAACATGAGTGCTTATAAGCTCCTCAATAATCTATGTACAAGTTTCATAAACTTACAAAACATCTAACAATGTGTTTCTAGGAATCTAAACCAAGTTTCATGTAACATGATTGCTTATAAGTTCTCGAATGATCTTTGTACAAGTTTCAAAAACTTATGAACTTTCTAACAACGCATATTATAGGTCTCTAAACCAAGTTTCATACAACATGAGTGATTGTAAGTGCCTCAACGATCTTTGTACAAGTTTCACAAACTTACGAAATTTTCTAATAACGCATATTCTATAACTCTAAACAAAATTTCATACAACATGAGTGATTGTAAGTGCCTCAACGATCTTTGTACAAGTTTCACAAACTAACGAAACTTCAAACAACGTATACTCTATGATATGATCCCACCAACGGATCTCGACTTTGGACGAGGCTGAGCTTGGAGATGCGACTTGTTGGATATGCGAGGAGGCTCTAACGGTCAAAACAGATATGGAGGCGGTTCTATGATGATGAAAGAAGGTAGATATGATTGATGAACGTCTCAAACAGGTGGTGGTATACTTGTTTGATGGTTAGATGATGGTGTTGATAATGATATTGTGACTAGTTGGTTGTGGATTGATAAGTGACAAAACATAGGCGGGGCTATGGTGTAGGGAGGGTAAGAGGTGTTTTATGGACGTCTCAAGAAAGAGATGATGAGCTTTCTTGATGGATAGAAGAATAACTTGTAAGCGATGAGTTTGTAAGAGACTCAGATTCAATCTCTGAATCGGTTTGAGTCGAAAATTTTAAAAGTTGTATGATAAAAATCTTGACTGATTTTATTGAGAAAGGAGGCAAGAAATTATATAGGAGACAAGCACATATCACTTGTCTCTTTATGGTTTTTCTAAAATTAAACAAAAAAAGGAAATTGCAAAACAACAAAGAGTTTAAAAGAAACATAAAACAACGTGGCGTTTGGGATAAAATGGCGAGTAATGGGTAGTGTCTCGCAATATACTTTTCAAGATAATGTCAATAAATAACCTACGTAGTGTTCTTCTTAGCCTCGTTAAAATCCTTGCACAAAAAACCCAATGGGAAAAATCCATGCAAAGGGAACGAGTACCAAACAAGACACTTAGTCACTTAGTATATTCTAGGAATTTCAACAGAATTTCATACAACATGAGTGCTTATAAGTGCCTGATGGATCTTTGTACAAGTTTTACGAACTTACGAAATATCAAACAACGTGTTTTTAGGAATCTAAACCAAGTTTTTTGCAACATTAGTGCTTATAAGAGCCTTAATGATCTTTGTACAAGTTTCACGACTTATTAAACATCTAATAAATTCTATTCTAGGACTGTTAACCAAGTTTTTTTGCAACATGAGTTCTTATAAGTGCCTCAATGATCATTGTACAAGTTTCACGAACTTATGAAACTTCTAATAAAGCTTATTCTAGCACTCTAACCCAAGTTTCATGCAACATGAGTGCTTATAAGTGCCTCAATAATCTTTGGACAAGTATAAAGAACTTACGAAACATCTAATAACATGTTTCTAGGGCTCTAAACCAATTTTCATGCAACATTAGTGCTTATAAGTGTTTCAATGATCATTGTCGTACAAGTTTCATGAACTTACAAAAAATCTAACAACCTGTTTCTAAGACTCTAAACCGAGTTTCATGCAACATGAAGTTTTATAAGTGCCTCAATGATATTTGTAAAAGTTTCACGAACATATGAAACTTCGAACAACACATTTTCTAGTACTCTAAACCAAGTTTCATGCGACATGAGTACTTATAAGTTCCTCAATGATCCTTGTAAAAGTTTCAAGAACTTACGGAACATCTAACAATGCATATTCTAGAACTCTAAACAGAGTTTCATGCAATATGAGTTCTTATAAGGGCATGAATGATCTTTGTACAAGTTTCACAATATTATGAAACATCTAAAACACATATTATACGACTTTAAACAAAGTTTCATGCGATATGAGTGCTTATAAGTGCCCTAATGATCTTTGTACAAGTTTCACGAACTTACGAAACATATAACAACATGTTTCTAGGACTCTAAAAAAAGTTTTATGCAACATGAGTGCTTGTAAGTGCCTCAATGATCTTTGTACAAGTTTCAAGAACTTATGAAACATCTAACAATGTGTTTCTAGAACTCTAAACCAAGTTTCATGCAACATGAGTGCTTTAAGTCCCTCAATGATCTTTGTACAAGTTTCATTAACTTATGAAACATCTAACAAAGTATATTCTAGGACTCTTAATGAAGTTTAATACAACATGAGTGCTAATAATTGCCAAAATGATCTTTGCACAAGTTTCACGACTTTACGAATCATCTAACAACGTGTTTCTAGGACTCTAAACCAATTTTCATGCAACATGATTTCTCGTAAGTTCATCAATGATCTTTGTGCTATTTCATAAACTTACAAAACATCTAACAACGCATATTCTTGTACTCTAAAAATGGTTTCATACAACATGAGTTCTTATAAGTGACTCAACGATCTTTGTACAAGTTTCACAAACTTACGAAAAATCTAACAAACTGTTTCTAGGAATCTAAACGAAGTTTCATGAACCATGAGCGCTTGTAAATGCCTCAATGATCTTTGTACAAATTTCAAAAACTGATAAAACTTCTATCAACGCATATTCTAGGACTCTAACCTAAGTTTCATGCAACATGAGTTTTTATAAGTTCCTAAATGATCTTTGTAAAGGTTTCACGAACTTACGAAACATCTAACAACGTGTTTCTAGGACTCGAAACCAAGTTTCGCGCAACATGAGTGTTTATAAGTGGCTCAATGATGTTTGTACATGTTTCACGAACTTATGAAACATCTAGAAGGCATATTCTAAAACCCTAAACAAAATTTCATGCAACATGAGTGCTTATAAGTGATTCAATGATCTTTGTACAAATTTCACAAACATATTAAACTCCTAACAACGCATATTCTACGACTCTAAACTAAGTTTCATGCAACATGAGTGCTTATAAGTGCCTCGATGATCTTTGTACAAGTGTCACGAACTAACAAAACTTCTAACAACGCATATTCTAGGACTCCAAACCAAGTTTCATGCAACATGAGTGCTTATAAGTGCCTCAATGATCTAGTTATCTAAACTAAGTTTCATGCAACATGAGTGATTATAAGTGTATCATAAAGCTTTGTACAATTTTGACAAACTTAGGAAACATCTAACAACGCGTTTCTAGGACTCTAAACCAAGTTTCATGCAACATGAGTTCTTATAAGTTCCTCAATGAGCTTTGTACAAGTTTCATAAACTTATGAAACATCTAACATCGCAATTCTAGGATTCTACACCAAGTTTCATGTAACATGAGTGCTTATAACTTCGTCAATGACCTTTGTACAATTTTGACAAACTTATGAAACATCTAAAACGCATTTCTAGGACTCTAAACCAAATTTCATGCAACATGTGTGCTTATAAGTGTCTCAATGAGCTTTGTATTAGGTTGACGAACTTATGAAACATCTAACAATGTGGTTGCTAGGACTCTAAACAAAGTTTCATGCAGCATGAATGCTTATAAGTTCCTCAATGAGCTTTGTTAAAAATTGACGATCTTATGAAACATCTAACAACGTGGTTTCTAGGACTCTAAACGAAGATTCATAACATTTGAGTGCTTATAAGTGTCTCAATGAGCTTTTTACAAGTTTGACGAACTTATAAAACATCTAACAACGCGTTTCTAGGACTCTAAACCAAGTTTCATGCAACAAGAGTGATTATAAGTGGCTCAATGAGCTTTGTACAAGTTTCATGAACTTATGAAACATATAACAACGCGTTTCTAGGACTCTCAACCAAGTTTCATGCAACATGAGTGATTATAAGTGTATCATAGAGCTTTGTACAAGTTTGACAAACTTAGGAATCATCTAACAACGCGTTTCTAGGACTCTAAACCAAGTTTCATGCAACATGAGTGCTTTTAAGTTCCTCAATGAGCTTTGCACAAGTTTGAAGAACTTACAAAACATCTAACAATGCGTTTCTAGGAATCTAAACCAAGTTTCATGCAATGTGAGTGCTTATAAGTTCCTCAATAAGCTTTTTACATGTTTTACGAACTTATGAAACATCTAACAACGTGTTTGTAGGACTCTAATCCAAGTTTCATGCAACATGAGTGATTATAAGTGTCTCAATGATCTTTGTACAAGTTTCACAAACTTATGAAACATATAAAAACGCGTTTCTAGAACTCTAAACCAAATTTCATGCAACATGAGTGCTTACAAGTCCCTTAATGAGCTTTGTTAAATTTTGATGAACTTATGACACATCTAACAACGTGGTTTCTAGGACTCTAAACAAAGCTTCATAACAGTTGAGTGCTTATAAGTGTCCCAATGAGCGTTGTACAAGTTGGACGAACTTTTAAAATATCTAAAAACGTGGTTTCTAGGATTCTAAACAAAATTTCATGCAACATGAGGGCTTATAAGTGTCTCAATGAGCATTGTACAAGTTTGCCGAAATTATGAAATATCTAACAACGCGTTTCTAGGACTCTAAACCAAGTTTCATGCAACTGAGTGCTTATAAGTGTCTCAATGAGCTTTGTACAAGTTTGAAGAACTTATGAAACATCTAACAATACATTTATAGGACTCTAAACCAAGTTTCACGCAACATGTGTTCTTATAAGTGTCTCAATGAGCGTTGTACAAGTTGGACGAACTTATGAAACATCTAACAACGTGGTTTCTAGGACTCTAAAACAAGTTTCATGCAACATGAGTGCTTATAAGTGTTTCAATGAGCTTTGTACAAGTTTGACGAACTTACGAAACATCTAACAACACGTTTCTAGGACTCTAAACCAAGTTTCATGCAACATGAGTGCTTATAAGTGTCTCAATGAGATTTGTACAAGTGTTACGAACTTATGAAACATCTAAAAACGTGTTTATAGGACTCTAAACCAAGTTTCATGCAACATCAGGGCTTATAAGTGTCTCAATGAGCTTTGTACAAGTTTCACAAATTTATGAAAAATATAACAACGCGTTTCTAGGACTCTAAACCAAATTTCATGCAACATGAGTGCTTATAAGTCCCTCAATGATATTTGTTAAAGTTTGACGAACATATGAAACATCTAACAACATGGTTTCTAGGACTCTAAACAAAACTTCATAACACTTGAGTACTTATAAGTGTCACAATGAGCTTTGTACAAGTTTGACGAACTTACGAAACATCTAAAAACACGGTTTTCTAGGACTCTAAACCAAGTTTAGTGCAACATGAGTTCTTATAAGTATCTCAATGAGCTTTGTACAAGTTTTACGAACTTATGAAACATATAACAATGCGTTTCTAAGACTCTAAACCAAATTTCATGCAACATGAATGCTGATAAGGGTCTCAATGAGCTTTGTAAAATTTTTGACGAACTTATGAAACATCTTCAACGCGTTTCTAGGTTTTTAAAAGTTTTACGAACTTATGAAACATCTACCAACGTGTTTCTAGTACTCTAAACCAAGTTTCATGCAACATGACTTATTATAAGTGTCTCAATGAGCTTTGTACAAGTTTCACAAACTTATGAAACACATAAAAACGCGTTTCTAGAACTCTAAACCAAATTTCATGCAACATGAGTGCTTATAAGTCCCTCAATGAGCTTTGTTAAATTTTAATGAATTATGAAACATCTAACAACGTGGTTTCTAGGACTCTAAACAAAGCTTCATAACACTTGAGTGCTTATAAGTGTCCCAATGAGCGTTGTACAAGTTGGACGAACTTTTAAAACATCTAACAACGTGATTTCTAGGATTCTAAACCAAGTTTCATGCAACATTAGTGCTTATAATTTCCCCAATGATCTTTGTACAAGTTTCACGAGCTTACGAAACATATAACCACATGTTTCTAGGACTCTAAAATAAGTTTTATGCAACATGAGTGCTTGTAAGTGCCTCAATGATCTTTGTACAAGTTTTACGAACTTATGAAACATCTAACAATTTGTTTCTAGAAGTCTAAACCAAGTTTCATGCAACATGAGTACTTTAAGTGTCTCAATGATCTTTGTACAAGTTTCATTAACTAATGAAACATCTAACAAAGTATATTCTAGGACTCTTAACGAAGTTTAATACAACATGAGTGCTAACAATTGCCAAAATGATCTTTGCACAAGTTTCAAGACTTTACGAATCCTCTAACAACGTGTTTCTAGGACTCTAAACCAATTTTCATGCAACATCATTTCTTGTAAGTTCCAAACTTACAAAACATCTAACAACACATATTCTAGTACTCAACGATCTTTGTACAAGTTTCACAAACTTACAAAAAATCTAACAAAGTATTTCAATGAAACATGAGCGCTTGTAAATGCCTCAATGATCTTTGTACAAATTTCAAAAACTGATGAAACTTCTATCAACGCATATTCTAGGACTCTAAACTAAGTTTCATGCAACATGAGTTATAATAAGTTCCTAAATGATCTTTGTAAAAGTTTCACGAACTTACAAAACATCTAACAACGTGTTTCTAGGACTCGAAACCAAGTTTCATGCAACATGAGTGTTTATAAGTGGCTCAATGATGTTTGTACATGTTTCATGAACTTATGAAACATCTAGAAGGCATATTGTAGGACTCTAAACAAAATTTCATGAAACATGAGTGCTTATAAGTGATTCAATGATCTTTGTACAAATTTCACAAACATATTAAACTCCTAACAACGCATATTCTACGACTCTAAACCAAGTTTCATGCAACATGAGTGCTTATAAGTGCCTCGATGATCTTTGTACAAGTGTCACGAACTAACGAAACTTCTAACAACGCAAATTCTAGGACTCCAAACCAAGTTTCATGCAACATGAGTGCTTATAAGTGCCTCAATGATCTTTGTACAAGTGTCACGAACTAAAGAAACTTCTAACAACACATATTCTAGGACTCCAAACCAAGTTTCATGCAACATGAGTTCTTGTGTGTGCCTTAAGGATATTTGTACAAGTTTCACAAACTTATGAAACTTTTAACAACGCTTATTAATGCGTCAATAATCCTTGTACAAGTTTCACGAACTTACGAAACATCTACCAACGTGTTTCTAGGAGTCTAAACCAAGTTTCATACAACATGAGTGGTTATAAGTGCCTTGATGATCTTTTTAACAATTTCACTAACTTAGAAAATATCTAACAACGCAAATTCTAGGACTCTAAACAAAGTTTCATACAGGATGAGTCCTTGTAAGTGTCTCAATGATCTTTGTAAAATTTTCATGAACTTATAAGTTTCATACAACATATTCTAGGACTCTAAACCAACTTTCATTTAACATTAGTGCTAATAAGTGTCTCAATGATCTTTGTATAAGTTTCACAAACTTATGAAACTTCTACACCGCATATTCTACAACTCTAAACCGAATTTCATGCAACATGAGTGCTTATAAGTGCCCCGATGATCTTTATACCAGTTTCACGAACTTATGAAACATCTAACAACGTATATTCAGGACTTTAAACCAAGTTTCATGTAGCATGATGATATCTTGTATATTTTGCATTTAAGGGCGACAAAAGACGAAGAATTCAAGATTAAAGAGGCAAAAACGACCATAGTTTCTTGTTGTACCGGTCAGCTGTGGTCGATACAGAAGAAAACAAGCCCGAGGAACCGTACCGGATTGTCATACCGGTCACGACTGGTCGATACGGAGAAAGAAAAGTGTACATGTTACTTTGTATCGGTCAGGTGGACGATATTGACTTGTTGTATCAGTCACACCTAACCGATACGAGTTGCAAAAAAGAAAAGGAAAAACCGGTTTCCGAGCAAAAAAAGGAAACCAAAAGTCCTAAACCGAAGAAGACGTTTTCATACTTATTTTCTATATATTAGGCCTTTCATATGTTTTATTAGCCACCTTTTACTTTATAATAAAACTTTTTACAAGCTTTTCATAGAGATTTGGATCTTGGATGCTTTGATATTTCTTCATTGATAAACAAAGTTTCTTCTATCCCTATTCTCTTCATTTTATTTATTCTTTCTTTAATCATAATTGCTTTGGTTTTCATTATGCTTAGTGTGTAGTTTCCCTTAGGCAATTAGGTTGGGGGAAAAGGGTGAATCAATATTAGGAGTGATGATTGTCTAGATCTTAAACTTTATAAAACTTTAATGTAATGTTCTTAATGCTTTAGTTGAGTTGGTCATTCAATTGATAGAACCCAGTAAGCTTTATCTTCAGGAGAAGTGTAAAGAGTCCCGAACAATTCCCATAGAACTAAGCCTAACTTAACCGAAGAATAAGTGTTAATAAGCTTAGTGGTTGAATTGATTTGAACTTAATTTTTTCTAAAATTTAAACTATCCAAGGCATTGTTTTAGTTACCTATTAGAAAAAGGATAATTGTCATGGTAGTGGATTGATCTAAGCAAATGTTTTCAAAACCTTAAAGTTACCATTGTTAAAAGACATCAAAAACATGAATTTGATCATCCGTTTAAAGTACACTGACGTAGTTGTTTAGCTTTTAATTTGAATCTCAGATCCCGTTTAGATTTGTTTTCTTTTTCTCGTTAGTCTTTCATTAATAACAAAACAAAACCAAACTTTTTAATTTGCTTAGACTAAGTGTAGTTTCTCATATGTTCTATTATTTTAATTGCTCCTGATTCGGATTGACATCTTATATACTACGATAAGATATTCGAGAGAACGAGTGTAAAATCTCGTTTATAAAATTGGCACTGTTGCCGATTCGGGAAATCGATTATACTTTGAAATCACTTGAGACTAAGTTTTAGTTTCTTGTTACTAATTTCTTCTTTTCTTTTGTGGTTTTTTGTTTTCTCATGTGTATGCAAAGAAAAAGTCACAGAAAAAGCAACAACTTGCTATTCTTTGACGATATCAAAGAACACGAACGAGCCATCTCAAGAGAAAGAAGACACGAAAAACACTTCGAGTCGTCTTAACCATCAGATTTAGAGATGGGTGATGATTTAACCAACCCGACACGTAGTGGAATATGCCACCAGATATTGCCAACAACAACTTTGAAATCAAGTCTAGTCTCATCAACATGGTGTGAAGCAACAATTTCCACGGCTCACCTAGTGAAGATTCGATCGAGCATCTTCATCAATTTGACATGTTGTGTGACACGGTGAAGATTAATGGGTCAATGGGGACATGTTCAAGCTGCGATTGTTCCCTTTCTTACTTGAGGACTAGGCGCACCAATGGCTAAAGAAACCTTGTCAAAAACTCCATTCAGACTTGGGACGCTTGCAAGAAGGCTTTCTTAACTAAGTTCTTCTCAGTGGTTCGGACCTCGAAGCTAAGGAACGAGATCTCAGGTTTCGCTCAACACGACCACAAAACGTTTAGCGAAGCTTGGGAACGGTTCAAGGGTTACACGGTGAGATGTCCACACCAAGGGTTCTCGGGAGAAAGCTTGCTTAGTACATTCTACCGAGGCCTCAAGCCAAAGTTCCGAATGCTTTTCGATTCAGCTAGCCAAGGTAATTTCCTTGGGAAGACGAAAGTGGAGGGACAAATTTTGGAAGAGAACTATGCTTTGAGCGATAGCAATTACGGTGAAGAGTAGGACGGAGATTAAAGCGGTGAATGAGAAGCTCGATAAGCCAATCATGTCTCAACAAGTTGGAATCAACTTTGTAGGAAGTGGAGAAGAAAAGGTGACCCCACTATGATGGAAATCAAGAGGGGATGAACTACGCGCGTGATCAAAACGGTTGGTGTTACAAGAACTACTCTCAAAACCCAAACCTTTCCTACCGAAGCACCAATGTAGCTAATCCTCAAGATCATGTCTATCCTCAAGCACAATAAGGATGTTACTAAGGTAAACTTCAATACAACCAAGGAGGATATGCACCGATACCACAACTTAATCAGCCACCGGGCGACAACCATCCTCACGTTGCTCAAGGATTATTTTCTTCACCAGCTCCCCAAGGTGATCAAAATACTCAACTCTTGAAACAAATACTCTAAACCAAGTTTCATGCAACATGAGTACTTATAAGTGTCTCATTGAGCTTTGTACTAGTTGACGAACTTATGAAACATCTAACAACGTGGTTGCTAGGACTCTAAACAAAGTTTCATGCAACATGAGTGCTTATAAGAGTCTCAATGAGCTTTGTACAAGTTTGACGAACTTATGAAACATCTAAAAACGCGTTTCTAGGACTCTAAACCATGTTTATGCAACATGAGTGCTTATGAGTGCCTCAATGAGCTTTGTACAAGTTTTACAAACTTATGAAACATCTAACAACAATTTCTAGGACTCTAAACTTAATTTCGTGCAACATGAGTGATTATAAGTGTGTCAATGAGCTTTGTACAAGTTTCAAGAAATTATGAAACATATAACAACGCGTTTCTAAGACTCTAAACTAAGTTCCATGCAACATGAGTGCTTATAAGTTCCTCAATGAGCTTTGTACAAGTTTGACGAATCTATGAAACATCTAACAACGCGTTTCTAGGATTCTAAACCAAGTTTCATGCAACATGAGTGCTTATAAGTTCGTCAATGAGCTTTGTACAAGTTTGACGAACTTATGAAACATCTAACAACGCGTTTCTAGGACTCTAAACCAATCTTCATGAAACATGATGGGTTATAAGTGTCTCAATGAGCATTGTACTAGGTTGACAAACTTATGAAACATCTAACAACGTTGTTGCTAGGACTCTAAACCAAGTTTCATGCAACATTAGTACTTATAAGTGTCTCAATGAGCTTTGTAGATGTTGGACGAACTTATGAAACATCTAACAACGTGTTTTCTAGGACTCTAAAACAAGTTTCATGCAACATGAGTACTTATAGGTGTTTCAATGAGCTTTGTACAAGTTTGACGAACTTACGAAACATCTAACAACGTTTTTTTAGGAATCTAAACCAAGTTTCATGCAACGTGAGTGAATATATAAGTGTCTCAATGAGCTTTGTACAAGTTTAGCAAACTTATAAAACATATAAAAACGTGTTTCTAGAACTCTAAACCAAGTTCCTCAATAAGCTTTTTACGAGTTTTACGAACTTATGAAACATCTAACAACATGAGTGCAACACGAGTGCTTATAAGTTCTTCATTGAGCTTTGTACAACTTTTACGAACTTATGAAACATCTAACAACGCGTTTCTAGGACTCTAAACCAATTTTCATGCAACATGAGTGCTTATAAGTGTCTCAATGAGCTTTGTATAAGTTTCACAAACTTATGAAACATATAACAACGTGTTTCTAGGGCTCTAAACAAAATTTCATGCAACATGAGTGCTTATAAGTCCCTCAATGATATTTGTTAAAGTTTGACAAACTTATGAAACATCTAACAACGTGGTTTCTAGGACTCTAAACAAAGGTTCATAACACTTGAGTGCGTATAAGTGTCTCAATGAGCTTTGTACAAGTGTCTCAATGAGCTTTGTACAAGTTTGAAGAACTTATGAATCATCTAACAACGCGGTTTCTCGGACTTTAAAACAAGTTTACTGCAACATGAGTGCTTATAAGTATCTCAATGAGCTTTGTACAAGTTTTACAAACTTATGAAACATCTAACAACGTGTTTCTAGGACTCTAAACCAAGTTTCATGCAACATGAGTGATTATAAGTGTCTCAATGAGCTTTTTACAAGGTTCATAACCTTATGAATCATATAAAAACGTGTTTCTAGAACTCTAAACCAAATTTCATGCAACATGACTTTTTATAAGTTCCTCAATGAGCTTTGTAAAATTTTGACGAAATTATGAAACATCTAAAAACGTGTTTCTAGGACTCTAAACCAATTTTCATGCAACATGAGTGCTTATAAGTTTCTCAATAAATTTTGTACTTGGTTGACGAAGTTATGAAACATCTAACAACGTGGTTGCTAGGACTCTAAACAATGTTTCATGCAACATGAGTTCTTATAAGTGTCTCAATGAGCGTTGTACAAGTTGGACAAACTTTTAAAACATCTAACAACGTGGTTTCTAGGAATCTAACCAAAGTTTAATGCAACATAAGTGCTTATAAGTTCCTCAATGAGCATTGTTCAAGTTTCAGGAACTTATGAAACATCTAACAACGCATTTCTAGGACTCTAAACCAAGTTTCATGCTACATGACTGCTTATAAGTGTCTAAATGAGCTTTGTACAAGTTTGACGAACTTATGAAACATCTAACTACGTGGTTGCTAGGACTCTAAACAATGTTTCATGCGACATGAGTTCTTATAAGTGTCTCAATGAGCGTTGTACAAGTTGGACGAACTTTTAAAACATCTAACAACGTGGTTTCTAGGAATCTAACCAAAGTTTAATGCAACATAAGTGCTTATAAGTTCCTCAATGAGCATTGTTCAAGTTTCAGGAACTTATGAAACATCTAACAACGCATTTCTAGGACTCTAAACCAAGTTTCATGCTACATGACTGCTTATAAGTGTCTAAATGAGCTTTGTACAAGTTTGACGAACTTATGAAACATCTAACTACGCGTTTCTAAGACTTTAAAACATGTTTCATGCTACATGACTGCTTATAAGTGTCTAAATGAGCTTTGTACAAGTTTGACGAACTTATGAAACATCTAACAACGTGGTTGCTAGGACTCTAAACCATGTTTCATGCAATATGAGTTCTTATAAGTGTCTCAATGAGCGTTGTACAAGTTGGACGAACTTTTAAAACATCTAACAACGTGGTTTCTAGGAATCTAACCAAAGTTTAATGCAACATAAGTGCTTATAAGTTCCTCAATGAGCATTGTTCAAGTTTCAGGAACTTATATATGAAACATCTAACAACGCATTTCTAGGACTCTAAACCAAGTTTCATGCTACATGACTGCTTATAAGTGTCTAAATGAGCTTTGTACAAGTTTGACGAACTTATGAAACATCTAACTACGCGTTTCTAGGACTTTAAACCATGTTTCATGCAACGTGAGTGCTTATAAGTTCGTCAATGAGCTTTGTACAAGTTTGACGAACTTATGAAACATCTAACAACGCGTTTCTAGGACTCTAAGCCAATCTTCATGCAACATTAGTGCTTATAAGTGTCTCAATGAGCTTTGTACTAGGTTGACGAACTTATGAAACATCTAACAACGTGGTTGGTGAGACTCTAAAACAAGTGTGATGCAACATGAGTGCTTATAAGTGTCTCAATGTCCTTTTTACAAATTTGACGAACTTATAAAACATCTAACAACGCATTTCTAGGACTCTAAACCAAGTTTCATACAACATGAGTGATTATAAGTTTCTCAATGAGCTTTGTATAAGTTTGACGAACTTATGAAACATCTAACAATGCATTTCTAAGACTCTAAACCAAATTTCACGCAACATGAGGGCTTATAAGTTCCTCAATGAGCTTTGTACAAGTTTGACGAACCTATGAAACATCTAACAACGCGTTTCTAGGATTCTAAACCAAGTTTCATGCAACATGAGTGCTTATAAGTTCGTCAATGAGCTTTGTACAAGTTTGACGAACTTATGAAACATCTAACAACGCGTTTCTAGGACTCTAAACCAATCTTCATGAAACATGATGGGTTATAAGTGTCTCAATGAGCATTGTACTAGGTTGACAAACTTATGAAACATCTAACAACGTTGTTGCTAGGACTCTAAACCAAGTTTCATGCAACATTAGTACTTATAAGTGTCTCAATGAGCGTTGTAGATGTTGGACGAACTTATGAAACATCTAACAACGTTGTTTCTAGGACTCTAAAACAAGTTTCATGCAACATGAGTACTTATAGGTGTTTCAATAAGCTTTGTACAAGTTTGACGAACTTACGAAACATCTAACAAAGTTTTTTTAGGAATCTAAACCAAGTTTCATGCAACGTGAGTGAATATATAAGTGTCTCAATGAGCTTTGTACAAGTTTAGCAAACTTATAAAACATATAAAAACGTGTTACTAGAACTCTAAACCAAGTTCCTCAATAAGATTTTTACGAGTTTTACGAACTTATGAAACATCTAACAACATGAGTGCAACACGAGTGCTTATAAGTTCTTCATTGAGCTTTGTACAACTTTTACGAACTTATGAAACATCTAACAACGCGTTTCTAGGACTCTAAACAAATTTTCATGCAACATGAGTGCTTATAAGTGTCTCAATGAGCTTTGTACAAGTTTCACAAATTTATGAAACATATAACAACGTGTTTCTAGGACTCTAAACAAAATTTCATGCAACATGAGTGCTTATAAGTCCCTCAATGATATTTTTTAAAGTTTGACAAACTTATGAAACATCTAACAACGTGGTTTCTAGGACTCTAAAAAAAGGTTCATAACACTTGAGTGCGTATAAGTGTCTCAATGAGCTTTGTACAAGTTTGAAGAACTTATGAATCATATAACAACGCGGTTTCTCGGACTTCAAAACAAGTTTACTGCAACATGAGTGCTTATAAGTATCTCAATGAGCTTTGTACAAGTTTTACAAACTTATGAAACATCTAACAACGTGTTTCTAGGACTCTAAACCAAGTTTCATGCAACATGAGTGATTATAAGTGTCTCAATGAGCTTTTTACAAGGTTCATAAACTTATGAATCATATAAAAACGTGTTTCTAGAACTCTAAACCAAATTTCATGCAACATGACATTTTATAAGTTCCTCAATGAGCTTTGTACAATTTTGACGAAATTATGAAACATCTAAAAACGTGTTTCTAGGACTCTAAACCAATTTTCATGCAACATGAGTGCTTATAAGTTTCTCAATAAATTTTGTACTAGGTTGACGAAGTTATGAAACATCTAACAACGTGGTTGCTAGGACTCTAAACAATGTTTCATGCAACATGAGTTCTTATAAGTGTCTCAATGAGCGTTGTACAAGTTGGACGAACTTTTAAAACATCTAACAACGTGGTTTCTAGGAATCTAACCAAAGTTTAATGCAACATAAGTGCTTATAAGTTCCTCAATGAGCATTGTTCAAGTTTCAGGAACTTATATATGAAACATCTAACAACGCATTTCTAGGACTCTAAACCAAGTTTCATGCTACATGACTGCTTATAAGTGTCTAAATGAGCTTTGTACAAGTTTGACGAACTTATGAAACATCTAACTACGCGTTTCTAGGACTTTAAACCATGTTTCATGCAATGTGAGTGCTTATAAGTTCGTCAATGAGCTTTGTACAAGTTTGACGAACTTATGAAACATCTAACAACGCGTTTCTAGGACTCTAAGCCAATCTTCATGCAACATTAGTGCTTATAAGTGTCTCAATAAGCTTTGTACTAGGTTGGCGAACTTATGAAACATCTAACAACGTGGTTGGTGAGACTCTAAAACAAGTGTGATGCAACATGAGTGTTTATAAGTGTCTCAATGTCCTTTTTACAAATTTGACGAACTTATAAAACATCTAACAACGCATTTCTAGGACTCTAAACCAAGTTTCATACAACATGAGTGATTATAAGTTTCTCAATGAGCTTTGTATAAGTTTGACGAACTTATGAAACATCTAACAATGCATTTCTAAGACTCTAAACCAAATTTCACGCAACATGAGGGCTTATAAGTGTCTCAATGAGCATTGTACAAGTTGGACGAACTTATGAAACATCTAACAACGTGGTTTCTAGGACTCTAAAACAAGTTTCATGCAACATGAGTGCATATAAGTGTTTCAATGATCTCAGTACAAGTTTGACGAACTTACGAAACATCTAACAACGCGTTTCTAGGACTCTAAACCAAGTTTCATGCAACATGGGTGCTTATAAGTGTCTCAATGAGATTTGTACAAGTTTTACGAAATTATGAAACATCTAACAACATGTTTCTAGGACTCTAAACCAAGTTTCATGCAACATGAGGGCTTATAACTATCTCAATGAGCTTTCTATAAGTTTCACAAACTCATGAAACATATAACAACGCGTTTCTAGGACTCTAAAACAAATTTCATGCAACATGAGTGCTTATATGTCCCTCAATGAGCTTTGGTCAAGTTTGACGAACTTATGAAATAACTAAAAACGTGGTTTCTAGGAATCTAAACAAAGCTTCACAACACTTGAGTGCTTACAACTGTCACAATGAACTTTGTACAAGTTTGACGCACTTACGAAACATCTAAAAACGCGGTTTCTAGGACTCTAAACCAATTTTAATGCAACATGAGTGCTTATAAGTATCTCAATGAGTTTTGTACAAGTTTTACGAACTTATGAAACATCTAACAACAATTTCTAGGACTCTAAACCAAGTTTCGTGCAACATGAGTGCTTATAAGAGTCTCAATGAGCTTTGTACAAGTTTGACGAACTAATGAAACATCTAAAAACGCGTTTCTAGGACTCTAAACCAAGTTTATGTAACATGAGTGCTTATGAGTGCCTCAATGAGCTTTGTACAAGTTTTACAAACTTATGAAACATCTAACAACAATTTCTAGGACTCTAAACTGAATTTCGTGCAACATGAGTGATTATAAGTGTGTCAATGAGCTTTGTACAAGTTTCAAGAACTTATGAAACATATAACAACATGTTTCTAAGACTCTAAACTAAGTTTCATGCAACATGAGTGCTTATAAGTTCCTCAATGAGCTTTGTACAAGTTTGACGAACCTATGAAACATCTAACAACGCGTTTCTAGGATTCTAAACCAAGTTTCATGCAACATGAGTGCTTATAAGTTCGTCAATGAGCTTTGTACAAGTTTGACGAACTTATGAAACATCTAACAACGCGTTTCTAGGACTCTAAACCAATCTTCATGAAACATGATGGGTTATAAGTGTCTCAATGAGCATTGTACTAGGTTGACAAAGTTATGAAACATCTAACAACGTTGTTGCTAGGACTCTAAACCAAGTTTCATGCAACATTAGTACTTATAAGTGTCTCAATGAGCGTTGTAGATGTTGGACGAACTTATGAAACATGTAACAACGTGGTTTCTAGGACTCTAAAACAAGTTTCATGCAACATGAGTACTTATAGGTGTTTCAATAAGCTTTGTACAAGTTTGACGAACTTACGAAACATCTAACAAAGTTGTTTTAGGAATCTAAACCAAGTTTCATGCAACGTGAGTGAATATATAAGTGTCTCAATGAGCTTTGTACAAGTTTAGCAAACTTATAAAACATATAAAAACGTGTTACTAGAACTCTAAACCAAGTTCCTCAATAAGATTTTTACGAGTTTTACGAACTTATGAAACATCTAACAACATGAGTGCAACACGAGTGCTTATAAGTTCTTCATTGAGCTTTGTACAACTTTTACGAACTTATGAAACATCTAACAACGCGTTTCTAGGACTCTAAACAAATTTTCATGCAACATGAGTGTTTATAAGTGTCTCAATGAGCTTTGTACAAGTTTCACAAACTTATGAAACATATAACAACGTGTTTCAAGGACTCTAAACAAAATTTCATGCAACATGAGTGCTTATAAGTCCCTCAATGATATTTGTTAAAGTTTGACAAACTTATGAAACATCTAACAACGTGGTTTCTAGGACTCTAAAAAAAGGTTCATAACACTTGAGTGCGTATAAGTGTCTCAATGAGCTTTGTACAAGTTTGAAGAACTTATGAATCATCTAACAACGCGGTTTCTTGGACTTCAAAACAAGTTTACTGCAACATGAGTGCTTATAAGTATCTCAATGAGCTTTGTACAAGTTTTACAAACTTATGAAACATCTAACAACGTGTTTCTAGGACTCTAAACCAAGTTTCATGCAACATGAGTGATTATAAGTGTCTCAATGAGCTTTTTACAAGGTTCATAAACTTATGAATCATATAAAAACGTGTTTCTAGAACTCTAAACCAAATTTCATGCAACATGACATTTTATAAGTTCCTCAATGAGCTTTGTACAATTTTGACGAAATTATGAAACATCTAAAAACGTGTTTCTAGGACTCTAAACCAATTTTCATGCAACATGAGTGCTTATAAGTTTCTCAATAAATTTTGTACTAGGTTGACGAAGTTATGAAACATCTAACAACGTGGTTGCTAGGACTCTAAACAATGTTTCATGCAACATGAGTTCTTATAAGTGTCTCAATGAGCGTTGTACAAGTTGGACGAACTTTTAAAACATCTAACAACGTGGTTTCTAGGAATCTAACCAAAGTTTAATGCAACATAAGTGCTTATAAGTTCCTCAATGAGCATTGTTCAAGTTTCAGGAACTTATATATGAAACATCTAACAACGCATTTCTAGGACTCTAAACCAAGTTTCATGCTACATGACTGCTTATAAGTGTCTAAATGAGCTTTGTACAAGTTTGACGAACTTATGAAACATCTAACTACGTGGTTGCTAGGACTTTAAACCATGTTTCATGCAACGTGAGTGCTTATAAGTGTCTCAATGAGCATTGTACAAGTTGGACGAACTTTTAAAACATCTAACAACGTGGTTTCTAGGAATCTAACCAAAGTTTAATGCAACATAAGTGCTTATAAGTTCCTCAATGAGCATTGTTCAAGTTTCAGGAACTTATGAAACATCTAACAACGCATTTCTAGGACTCTAAACCAAGTTTCATGCTACATGACTGTTTATAAGTGTATAAATGAGCTTTGTCCAAGTTTGACGAACTTATGAAACATCTAACTACGCGTTTCTAGGACTTTAAACCATGTCTCATGCTACATGACTGCTTATAAGTGTCTAAATGAGCTTTGTACAAGTTTGACGAACTTATGAAACATCTAACAACGTGGTTGCTAGGACTCTAAACAATGTTTCATGCAACATGAGTTCTTATAAGTGTCTCAATGAGCGTTGTACAAGTTGGACGAACTTTTAAAACATCTAACAACGTGGTTTCTAGGAATCTAACCAAAGTTTAATGCAACATAAGTGCTTATAAGTTCCTCATTGAGCATTGTTCAAGTTTCAGGAACTTATGAAACATCTAACAACGCATTTCTAGGACTCTAAACCAAGTTTCATGCTACATGACTACTTATAAGTGTCTAAATGAGCTTTATACAAGTTTGACGAACTTATGAAACATCTAACTACGCGTTTCTAGGACTTTAAACCATGTTTCATGCAACGTGAGTGCTTATAAGTTCGTCAATGAGCTTTGTACAAGTTTGACGAACTTATGAAACATCTAATAACGCGTTTCTAGGACTCTAAGCCAATCTTCATGCAACATTAGTGCTTATAAGTGTCTCAATGAGCTTTGTACTAGGTTGACGAACTTATGAAACATCTAACAAATGAAACATCTAACAACGTGGTTGGTGAGACTCTAAACCAAGTGTGATGCAACATGAGTGCTTATAAGTGTCTCAATGTTCTTTTTACAAATTTGACGAACTTATGAAACATCTAACAACGCATTTCTAGGACTCTAAACCAAGTTTCATACAACATGAGTGATTATAAGTTTCCCAATGAGCTTTGTATAAGTTTGACGAACTTATGAAACATCTAACAATGCATTTCTAAGACTCTAAACCAAATTTCACGCAACATGAGGGCTTATAAGTGTCTCAATGAGCGTTGTACAAGTTGGACGAACTTATGAAACATCTAACAACGTGGTTTCTAGGACTCTAAAACAAGTTTCATGCAACATGAGTGCATATAAGTGTTTTAATGATCTCTGTACAAGTTTGACGAACTTACGAAACATCTAACAACGCGTTTCTAGGACTCTAAACCAAGTTTCATGCAACATGGGTGCTTATAAGTGTCTCAATGAGATTTGTACAAGTTTTACGAAATTATGAAACATCTAACAACGTGTTTCTAGGACTCTAAACCAAGGTTCATGCAACATGAGGGCTTATAACTATCTCAATGAGCTTTCTACAAGTTCCACAAACTCATGAAACATATAACAACGCGTTTCTAGGACTCTAAAACAAATTTCATGCAACATGAGTGCTTATATGTCCCTCAATGAGCTTTGGTCAAGTTTGACGAACTTATGAAATAACTAAAAACGTGGTTTCTAGGACTCTAAACAAAGCTTCACAACACTTGAGTGCTTACAAGTGTCACAATGAGCTTTGTACAAGTTTGACGCACTTACGAAACATCTAAAAACGCAGTTTCTAAGACTCTAAACCAATTTTAATGCAACATGAGTGCTTATAAGTATCTCAATGAGTTTTGTACAAGTTTTACGAACTTATGAAACATATAACAACGCGTTTCTAGGACTCTAAACCAAGTTCTATGCAACATGAGTGCTTATAAGTTCTTCAATGACCTTTGTTAAAGTTTGACGAACTTATGAAACATCTAAAAACGATGTTTCTAGGACTCCAAATCAAGTTTCATGCAACATGGGTGCATATAATTGTCTCAATGAGTTTTTTACTACTTTGACAAACTTATGAAACATCTAAAAACTTGGTTGCTAGGAATCTAAACCAAGTTTCATGAAACGTGAGTGCTTATAAGTGTCTGAATGAGCTTTGTACTAGTTTGACAAACTTATGAAACATCTAACAACGCGTTTCTAGGACTCTAAACTAAGTTCCATGCAACACGAGTGCTTATAAGTGTCTCAATGTGCTTTTTACAAGTTTAATGAACTTATGAAACATCTAGCAACGCGTTTCTAGGACTCTAAACCAAGTTTAATGCAACATGAGTGCTTATAAGTGTCTCAATGAGGTTTGTACTAGTTTGACGAACTTATAAAACATCTAACAACGTGGTTGCTAGTACTCTAAACATCTAGCAACGCGTTTCTAGGACTCTAAACCAAGTTTCATGCAACATGAGTGGTTATAAGTGTCTGAATGAGGGTTGTACAAGTGGGACGAACTTATGAAACATCTAACAACGTGGTTTCTAGGACTCTAAACCAAGTTACATGCAACATGAGTGCTTATAAGTCCGTCAATGAGCTTTGTTAAAGTTTGACGAACTTATGAAACATCTAACAACGTGGTTTCTAGGACTCTAAACCAAGCTTCATTGCACATGAGTTCTTATAAGTTCCTCAATGAGCTTTGTACAAGTTTCACGAACTTATGAAACATCTAACAACACGTGTCGAGGATTCTAAACCAAGTTTCATGCAACATGAGTGCTTATAAGTTCGTCAATGAGCTTTGTCCAAGTTTGACGAACTTATGAAACATCTAACAACGTGTTTCTAGGACTCTAAACCAAGCTCCATGCAATATGAGTGATTATAAGTGTCTCAATAAGCTTTGTACTAGGTTGACGAACTTATGAAACATCTAACAACGTGGTTTCTAGGACTCTAAACCATGTTTCATGCAAAATGAATGCTTATAAGTGTCTCAATGACCTTTGTAAAAGTTTGACGAACTTACGAAACATATAAAAACACGTTTATAGGACTCTAAACCAAGTTTCATGCAATATGAGTGCTTATAAGTGTGTCAATGAGCTTTGTACAAGTTTCACGAACTTATGAAACATATAACAATGCGTTTTTAGGTCTCTAAACCAAGTTTCATGCAACATGAGTGCTTATAAATCTGTCAATGAGCTTTGTTAAAATTTGATGTACTTATGAAACATCTAACAACATGGTTTCTAGGACTCTAAACCAAGATTCATAACAAATGAGTGCTTATAAGTTCCTCAATGAGCTTTGTCCAAGTTTGACGAACTTATGGAACATCTAACAACGCGTTTCTAGTACTCTAAACCAAGCTTCATGCAATATGAGTGATTATAAGTGTCTCAATAAGCTTTGTACTGGGTTGTGAAACTTATGAAACATCTAACAACCTTGTTTCTAGGACTCTAAACCAAGTTGCATGCAAAATGAGTGCTTATAAGTGTCTCAATGAGTTTTGTACAAGTTTACCGAACTTACGAAACATCTAACAACGCACTTATAAGTTTCTCAATGAGCTTTTTACAAGTTTTACAACCTTATGAAACATCTAACAACGCGTTTCTAGGACTCTAAACAGAGTTTCATGCAACATGAGTGATTATAAGTGTCTCAATGAGCTTTTTACAAGTTTCGCGAACTTATGAAACATATAACAACACATTTCTAGGGCTCTAAACAAAGTTCATTCAACATGAGTGCTTATAACTTCCTCAATGAGCTTTGTTAAAGTTTGACGAACTTACTAAACATCTAACAACGCGTTTCTTGCACTCTAAACCAAGTTTCATGCAACATGAGTTCTAATAAGAGTCTCAATGAGATTTGTACTAGTTTGGCGAACTTATAAAACATCTAACAACGTGGTTTCTAGGACTCTAAACCAAGTTTCATGCAACATGAATGCTTATAAGTGTCTCAATGAGCTTTGTACAAGTTTGACGAAATTATGAAACATCTAACAATGTGGGTTCTAGGATTCTAAACAAAGTTTCATGCAACATGAGTTCTTATAAGTGTCTCAATGATCTTTGTACAAGTTTAACGAACTTATGAAAAATCTAATAACATGTTTCTAGGACTCGAAACCAAGTTTCATGCAACACGAGTGCTTATAAGTTCTTCAATGAGCATTGTTCAAGTTTCACGAACTTATGAAACATCTAACAACGCGTTTTTAGGACTCTAAACAAAGTTTCATGCTACATGAGTGCTTATAAGTGTTTGAATGAGCTTTGTACAAGTTTCACGAACTTATGAAACACCTAACAACGAGTTTCTAGGACTTTAAACAAAGTTTCATGCAACATGAGTGCTTATAAGTGTCTCAATGAGCTTTGTACTAGTTTGACGAACTTATGAAACATCTAACAACGTGGTGGCTGAGACTCTAAACCAACTTTCATGCAACATGAGTGCTTATAAGTGTCTCAATGAGCTTTTTACAAGTTTGACGAACTTATAAAACATCTAACAACGCGTTTCTAGGACTCTAAACCAAGTTTCATCCTACATGAGTGATTATAAGTGGCTTAATGAGCTATGTAAGTTTCACGACCATATGAAACATATAACAACGCGTTTGTAGGACTCTAAACCAAGTTTCATGCAACATGAGTGATTATAAGTGTATCATAGAGCTTTGTATAAGTTTGACGAACTTAGGAAACATCTAACAACACGTTTCTAGGACTGTAAACCAAGTTTCATGCAACATGAGTGCTTATAGGTTCCTCAATGAGCTTTGTACAAGTTTCACGAACCGATGAAACATCTAACAACGCGTTTCTAGGATTCTAAACCAAGTTTCATGCAACATGTGTGCTTATACGTTCGTCAATGAGCTTTGTACAATTTTGACAAACTTATGAAACATCAAAAAACGCGTTTCTAGGACTCTAAACCAATTTTCATACAACATGGGTGCTTATAAGTGTCTCAATGAGCTTTGTACTAGGTTGACGAACTTATGAAACATCTAACAACGTGGTTTCTTGGACTCTAAACCAAGTTTCATGCAACATGAGTTCTTATAAGTGTCTCAATGAACATTGTAAAAGTTGGATGAACTTTTCAAACATCTAACAACGTGGTTTCTAGGATTCTAAACCAAGTTTCATGCAACATGAATGCTTATAAGTGTCTCAATGAGCTTTGTACAAGTTTGACGAAATTATGAAACATCTAACAATGTGTGTTCTAGGATTCTAAACAAAGTTTCATGCAACATGAGTTCTTATAAGTGTCTCAATGAGCTTTGTACAAGTTTTACGAACTTATGAAACATCTAACAACACGTTTCTAGGACTCTAAACCAAGTTTTACGAACTTATGAAACATCTAACAACACGTTTCTAGGACTCTAAACCAAGTTTCATGCAACATGAGTGCTTATAAGTGTCTCAATGAGCTTTGTACAAGTTTATCGAGCTTATGAATCATATAACAACGCGTCTTTAGAACTCTAAACAAAGTTTCCTTCAACATGAGTGCTTATAAGTGTCTCAATGAGCCTTGTACATGTTTGGCAACTTATGAAACATCTAACAACGCGTTTCTGGGAATCTAAACCAGATTTCATGCAACATGAGTGCTTATAAGTGTCTCAATGAGCTTTGTACATGTTTGACTAACTTATGAAACATCTAACAACGCGTTCCATGCAAAATGAGTTCTAATAAGAGTCTCAATGAGATTTGTACTAGTTTGGCGAACTTATAAAACATCTAACAACGTGGTTTCTAGGACTCTAAACCAAGCTTCATGCAACATGAATGCTTATAAGAGTCTCAATGAGCCTTGTACAAGTTTGACGAACTTATGAAACATCTAACAACGCGTTTCTAGGACTCTAAACCAAGGTTCATGCTACATGAGTTCTTATAAGTGTCTCAATGAGCTTTCTACAAGTTTGACGAACTTATGAAACATCTAACAACGTGTTTCTAGGACTTTAAACCAAGTTTCATGCAACCTGAGTGCTTATAAGTGTCTCAATGAGCGTTGTACTAGTTTGACGAACGTATGAAACATCTAACAACGTGGTTGCTGAGACTCTAAACCAAGTTTCATGCAACATGAGTGCTTATAAGTTCGTCAATGAGCGTTGCACAAGTTTGATGAAATTATGAAACATCTAACAATGCGTTTCTAGGATTCTAAACCAATCTTCATGCCACATGAATGCTTATAAGTGTCTCAATGAGCTTTGTATTAGGTTGAGGAACTAATGAAACATATAAAAACGATGTTGCTAGGACGCTAAACTAAGTTTCATGCAACATGAGTGCTAATAAGTGTCTCAATGAGCGTTGTAGATGTTGGACGAACTTATGAAACATCTAACAACGTTATTTCTAGGAGTCTAAAACAAGTTTAATGCAACATGAGTGCTTATAAGAGTTTCAATGAGCTTTGTACTAGTTTGACGAACTTACGAAACATTTAACAACGCGTTTCTAGGAATCTAAACCAAGTTTCATGCAACATGAGTGCTTAAGTTCCTCAATAAGCTTTTTACAAGTTTTACGAACTTATGAAACATCTAACAACGTGTTTCTAGGACCCTAAATCAAATTTCATGCAACATGAGTGCTTATAAGTCCCTCAATGAGCTTTGTTAAAGTTTGACGAACTTATGAAACATCTAACAACGTGGTTTCTAGGACTCTAAACAAAGCTTCATAACACTTGAGTGCTTATAAGTGTCTCACTTAGCTTTGTACAAGTTTGACGAATTTATGAAACATCTAACAACGTGGTTTTTAGGACTCTTAACCAATCCCCAAGAAACATAAGTGCTTATAAGTGTCTCAATGAGCTTTTTACAAGTTTGACGAACTTATGAAACATATAACAACACGTTTCCAGGATTCTAAACCAAGTTTCATGCAACATGAGTTTTTATAAGTTCCTCAATGAGCTTTGTACAAGTTTCACGAACTTATGGAACATCTAACAACGCGATTTTAGGATTCTAAACCAAGTTTCATGCAACATGAGTGCTTATAACTTCGTCAATGAGCTTTGTACTAGTTTGACAATCTTATGAAACATCAAAAAACGCCTTTCTAGGACTATAAACAAAATTTCATGCAACATGAGTGCTTATAAGTGTCTCAATGAGCTTTGTACAAGGTGAAAAACTTATGAAACATCTAACAACGTGGTTGCTAGGACTCTAAACAAAGTTTCATGCAACATGAGTGTTTATAAGTGTCTCAATGAGTGTTGTACAAGTTGGACGAACTTTTAAAACATATAATAATGTGGTTTCTAGGATTCTAAACGAAGTTTCAAGCAACATGAGAGCTTATAAGTGTCTCCATGAGCTTTGTACAAGTTTTTCAAAATTATGAAACATCTAACAACGCATTTCAAGGACTCTAAACCAAATTTCATGCAACATGAGTGCTTATAAGTGTCTCAATGAGCTTTGTATAAGTTTCACGAACTTATGAAACTTCTAAAAACGTGTTTCTGGGACTCTAAACCAAGTTTCATGCAACATGAGTGTTTATAAGTGTCTTAACGAGTTTTTTACAAGTTTTACGAACTTATGAAACATCTAACAACACGTTTCTAGGACTCTAAACCAAGTTTAAAGAAACATGAGTGCTTATAAGGGTCTCAATGAGCTTTTTACAAGTTTGGCGAACTTATGAATAATATAACAACGCGTTTCTAGGACTCTAAACAAAGTTTCCTGCAACATGAGTGCTTATAAGTGTCTCAACGAGCTTTGTACATGTTTGACGAACTTATGAAACATCTAACAAAGCGCTTCTAGGACTCTAAACAAAGTTTCATGCAACATATGTGATTATAAGTGTCTCAATGAGATTTGTACTAGTTTGACGAACTTATAAAACATCTAACAACGTGGTTTCTAGTACTCTAAACCAAGCTTCATGCAACCTGAATGCTTATAACTGTCTGAATGAGCTTTGTACAAGTTTAAGGAACTTATGAAACATCTAACAATGTGGGGTCTAGGACTCTAAACCAAGTTTCATGCAACACGAGTGCTTATAAGTTCCTCAATGAGCAATGTTCAAGTTTCACGAACTTATGAAACATCTAACAACGCGTTTCTAGGACTCTAGGAAAAGTTTCATGCTACATGAGTGCTTATAAGTGTCTCAATGAGGTTTGTACAAGTTTCACGAACTTATGAAACATCTAACAACGCGTTTCTAGGACTTTATACCAAGTTTCATGCAACATGAGTGCTTATAAGTGTCTCAATGAGCTTTGTACTAGTTTGACGAACTTATGAAACATCTAACAACGTGGTTTCTATGACTTTAAACCAAGTTTCATGCAACATGAGTGCTTATAAGTGTCTCAATGAGCTTTTTACATGTTTGACGAATTTATAAAACATCTAACAACGCGTTTCTAGGACTCTAAACCAAGTTTCATGCAACATGAGTGATTATAAGTGGCTTAATGAGCTATGTACAAGTTTCACGAACTTATGAAACATATAACAACACGTTTCTAGGACTCTAAACCAAGTTTCATGCAACATGAGTGATTTTAAGTGTATCATAGAGCTTTGTACAAGTTTGACAAACTTAGGAAACATCTAACAACACGTTTCTAGGACTCTAAACCAAGTTTCATGCAACTTGTGTGCTTATAAGTTCCTAAATGAGCTTTGTACAAGTTTCACAAACTTATGAAACATATAACAACGCGTTTCTAGGACTCTAAACCAAATTTCATGCAACATGATTGCTTATAAGTCCGTCAATGAGCTTTGTTAAAGTTTGACGAACTTATGAAACATATAACATAGCTTCATAACACTTGAGTGCTTATAAGTGTCTCTATGAGGTTCGTACAAGTTTAACGATTTTATGAAACATCTAACAACATGGTTTCTAGGACTCTAAACCAAGTTTCATGCAACATGAGTGCTTATAAGTGTCTCAATGAGGTTTGTACAAGTTTGACGAGCTTGTGAAACATATAACAACGCGTTTCTAGGACTCTAAACAAAGTTTCATGCAACATGATTTATTATAAGTGGCTCAATGAGCTTTGTACGAGTTTCACAAACTTATGAAACATATAACAACGCGTTTCTAGGAATCTAAACCAAGTTTCATGCAACATGAGGGATTATAAGTGTATCATAGAGGTTTGTACAAGTTTGACGAACTTAGGAAACATCTGACAACGCATTTCTAGGACTCTAAACCAAGTTTCATACAACATGAGTGTTTATAAGTGTCTCAATGAGCTTCGTACAAGTTTCACGAACTTGTGAAACTTTTAAAAACGTATTTCTACGACTCTAAACCAAGTTCATGCAACACGAGTGCTTATAAGTTCCTCAATGAGCATTGTTCAACTTTCACGAACTTATGAAACATCTAACAACACGTTTCTATGACTCTAAACCAAGTTTCATGCTACATGAGTGCTTATAAGTGTCCGAATGAGCTTTGTACAAGTTTGACGAACTTACGAAACATCGAACAACGCGTTTCTAGGAATCTAAACCAAGTTTCATGCAACATGAGTGCTTATAAGTTCCTTAATAAGCTTTTTACAAGTTTTACGAACTTATGAAACATCTAACAACGTGTTTCTAGGACTCTAAACCAGGTTTCATGAAACATAAGTGCTTATAAATTCCTCAATGAACTTTGTACAAGTTTCACGAACTTATGAAACCTCTAACAACGCGTTTCTAGGACTCTAAACCAAGTTTCATGCAACATGAGTGCTTACAAGTCCCTCAATCAGCTTTGTTAAATTTTGACGAACTTATGAAACATCTAACAACGTGGTTGCTAGGACTCTAAACAAAGCTTCATAACACTTGAGTGCTTATAAGTGTTTCACTGAGCTTTGTACAAGTTTGACGAATTTATGAAACATCTAACAACGTGGTTTCTAGGACTCTAAACCAAGCCTCAAGCAACATAAGTGCTTATAAGTGTCTCAATGAGATTTTTACAAGTTTGACAAACTTATGAAACATATAACAACGTGTTTCCATGACTCTAAACCAAGTTTCATGCAACATGCGTTTTTATAAGTTCCTCAATTAGCTTTGTACAAGTTTCACAACTTATGAAACATCTAAAAACGCGTTTCTAGGACTCTAAACCAAATTTCATACAACATGAGTGCTTAAGAGTCTCAATGAGCTTTGTACTAGGTTGAAGAACTTATGAAACATCTAACAACGTGTTTGCTAGGACTCTAAACAAAGTTTCATGCAACATGAGTGATTATAAGTGGCTCAATGAGCTTTGTACGAGTTTCACAAACTTATGAAACATATAACAACGCGTTTCTAGGAATCTAAACCAAGTTTCATGCAACATGAGTGATTATAAGTGTATCATAGAGGTTTGTACAAGTTTGACGAACTTAGGAAACATCTGACAACGCATTTCTAGGACTCTAAACCAAGTTTCATACAACATGAGTGTTTATAAGTGTCTCAATGAGCTTCGTACAAGTTTCACGAACTTGTGAAACTTTTAAAAACGTGTTTCTACGACTCTAAACCAAGTTCATGCAACACGAGTGCTTATAAGTTCCTCAATGAGCATTGTTCAACTTTCACGAACTTATGAAACATCTAACAACACGTTTCTATGACTCTAAACCAAGTTTCATGCTACATGAGTGCTTATAAGTGTCTGAATGAGCTTTGTACAAGTTTGACGAACTTACGAAACATCGAACAACGCGTTTCTAGGAATCTAAACCAAGTTTCATGCAACATGAGTGCTTATAAGTTCCTTAATAAGCTTTTTACAAGTTTTACGAACTTATGAAACATCTAACAACGTGTTTCTAGGACTCTAAACCAGGTTTCATGAAACATGAGTGCTTATAAATTCCTCAATGAACTTTGTACAAGTTTCACGAACTTATGAAACCTCTAACAATGCGTTTCTAGGACTCTAAACCAAGTTTCATGCAACATGAGTGCTTACAAGTCCCTCAATCAGCTTTGTTAAATTTTGACGAACTTATGAAACATCTAACAACGTGGTTTCTAGGACTCTAAACAAAGCTTCATAACACTTGAGTGCTTATAAGTGTTTCACTGAGCTTTGTACAAGTTTGACGAATTTATGAAACATCTAACAACGTGGTTTCTAGGACTCTAAACCAAGCCTCAAGCAACATAAGTGCTTATAAGTGTCTCAATGAGATTTTTACAAGTTTGACAAACTTATGAAACATATAACAACGCGTTTCCATGACTCTAAACCAAGTTTCATGCAACATGCGTTTTTATAAGTTCCTCAATTAGCTTTGTACAAGTTTCACAACTTATGAAACATCTAAAAACGCGTTTCTAGGACTCTAAACCAAATTTCATACAACATGAGTGCTTAAGAGTCTCAATGAGCTTTGTACTAGGTTGAAGAACTTATGAAACATCTAACAACGTGGTTGCTAGGAATGTAAACAAAGTTTCATGCAACATGAGTGCTTATAAGTGTCTCAATCAACTTTGTACAAGTTTGACGAATTTATGAAACATCTAACAACGCATTTCTAGGACTCTAAACAAAGTTTGATGCAACATGAGTGCTTATAAGTGTCTCAATGAGCTTTCTACAAGTTTCACGAACTTATGAAGCTCCTAAAAACGTGTTTCTAGGACTCTAAACCAAGTTTCATGCAACATGAGTGTTTATAAGTGTCTCAATGAGTTTTGTACAGGTTTTACGAACTTATGAAACATCTAACAACACGTTTCTAGGACTCTAAACCAAGTTTCATGCAACATGAGTGCTTATAAGTGTCTCAATGAGCTTTGCACAAGTTTGACGAGCTTATGAATCATATAACAACGCGATTCTAGGACTCTAAACAAAGTTTCCTGCAACATGAGTGCTTATAAGTGACTCAATGAGCTTTCTACTTGTTTGACGAACTTATGAAACATCTAACAACGCGTTTATAGGACTCTAAACCAAGTTTCATGCAACTTATGTGATTATAAGTGTATCATATAGCTTTGTACAAGTTTGACGAACTTAGGAAACATCTGACAACGCATTTCTAGGACTCTAAACCAAGTTTCATACAACATGAGTGTTTATAAGTGTCTCAATGACCTACGTACAAGTTTCAGGAACTTGTGAAACTTTTAAAAACGTGTTTCTAGGACTCTAAACCAAGTTTCATGCAACATGAGTGCTTATAAGTTCCTTAATGATATTTGTATAAGTTTGACGAACTTATGAAACATCTAACAACGCGTTTCTAGGACTCTAAACCAAGTTTCATGCAACATGAGTGCTTATAAGTTCCTCAATGAGCTTTGTAAAAGTTTCACGAACCTATGAAATATCTAACAATGCGTTTCTAGGATTATAAACCAAGTTTCCTGCAACATGAGTGCTTATAAGTTCGTCAATGAGCTTTGTACAAGTTTTGTCAAACTTATGAAACATATAACAACGCATTTCTTGGAATTTAAACCAAGTTTCATGCAACATGAGTGCTTATAAGTGTCTCAATGAGATTTGTACTTGTTTGACGAACTTATAAATCATCAAACAACGTTTTTTCTAGGACTCTAAACCAAGCTTCATGAAACATGAATTCTTATAAGTGTCTCAATGAGCTTTGTACAAGTTTGACGAACTTATGAAAAATCTAACAATGTGGGTTCTAGGACTCTAAAACAAGTTTTATGCAACATCAGTTCTTATAAGTGTCTCAATGAGCTTTGTACAAAATTATCGAACTTATGAAACATCTAATAATGCGTTTCTAGGACTCTAAACCAAATTTCGCGATTCGTGCAACACGAGTGCATATATGTTCCTCAATCAGCATTGTTCAAGTTTCGCGAATTTTTGAAACATCTAACAACACGTTTGTAGGACTCTAAACCAAGTTTCATGCTACATGAGTGCTTATAAGTGTCTCAGTTAGCTTTGTACAAGTTTCACGAACTTATGAAACATCTAGCAACACGTTTCTAGGACTCTAAACCAAGTTTCATGCAACATGAGTGCTAAGTGTCTCAATGAGCTTTGTACTAGTTTGACGAACTTATGAAACATCTAACAACGTGATTGCTGAGACTCTAAACCAAGTTGCAGGCAACATGAATGCATATAAGTGTCTCAATGAGCTTTTTACAAGTTTGACAAACTTATAAAACATCTAACAACGCGTTTATATGACTCTAAAACAAGTTTCATGCAACAGAAGTGATTTGTACAAGTTTGACAAACTTATGAAACATCTAACGACGAGTTTCTAGGACTCTAAACCAAGTTTCATGCAACATGAGTGCTTATAAGTGTCTCAATGAGAGTTATACAAGTTTGACGAACTTATGAAACATCTTAAAACGCCTTTCTAGGACTCTAAACAAGGTTTCATGAAACATGAGTGCTTATAAGTTCCTCAATGAACTTTGTACAAATTTCAGGGACTTATGAAACCTCTAACAACGCGTTTCTAGGACTCTAAACCAAGTTTCATGCAACATGAGTGCTTACAAGTGTCTCAATGAGCTTTGTACAAGGTTGACGAACTTATGAAACATCTAACAATGCGTTACTAGGACTCTAAACCAAGTTTCAAGCAACATGAGTGCTTATAAGTTCCTCAATGAGATTTGTACAAGTTTGACGAACTTATGAAATATCTAACAACGCGTTTCTAGGACTCTAAACCAAGTTTCATGCAACATCAGTGCTTATAAGTTCCTCAATAAGCTTTGTAAAAGTTTCACGAACCTATGAAATATCTAACAACGTGTGTCTAGGATTCTAAACCAAGTTTCACGCAACATGTGTGCTTATAAGTTCGTCAATGAGCTTTGTACAAGTTTGACGAACTTATGAAACATCTAACAACGCGTTTCTAGGACTCTAAACCAATCTTCATGCAACATGAGTGCTTATAAGTGTCTCAAAAAGCATTGTACTAGGTTGACGAACTTATGTAACATCTAACAACGTGGTTGCTAGGACTCTAAACCAAGTTTCATGCAACATGAGTACTTATAAGTGTCTCAATGAGCTTTGTACAAGTTGGACGAACTTATGAATCATCTTACAACGTGGTTTTAGGACTGTTAAACAAGTTTCATGCAACATGAGTGCTTATAAGTTCGTCAATGAGCTTTGTACAAGTTTGACGAACTTACGAAACATCTAACAATGCGTTTCTAGGACTCTAAATCAAGTTTCATGCAACATGAGTGGTTATAAGTGTCTCAATGAGCTTTGTACAAGTTTCACAAACTTATGAAACATATAACAACGCGTTTCTAGGACTCTAAACCAAATTTCATGCAACATGAGTGCTTACAAGTCCCTCAATGAGCTTTGTTAATGAGCTATGTACAAGTTTCACGAACTTATGAAACATATAACAACGCGTTTCTAGGACTCTAAACCAAGTTTCATGCAACATGAGTGATTATAAGTGTATCATAGAACTTTTTACAAGTTTGACGAACTTAGGAAACATCTAACAACACGTTTCTAGGACTCTAAACCAAGTTTCATTCAACATGAGTGCTTATAAGTTCGTCAATGAGCTTTATTAAAGTTTGACGAACATATGAAACATATAACAACGCGTTTCTAGGACTCTAAACCAAATTTCATGCAACATGAGTGCTTATAAGTCCCTCAATGAGCTTTGTTAAAGTTTGACGAACTTATAAACATCTAACAAAGCTTATAAGTGTCTCTATGAGGTTCGTACAAGTTTGATGATTTTATGAAACATCTAACAACGTGGTTTCTAGGACTCTAAACCAAGTTTCATGCAACATGAGTGCTTATAAGTGTCTCAATGAGGTTTGTACAAGTTTGACGAGCTTGTGAAACATATAACAACACGTTTCTAGGACTCTAAACAAATTTTCATGCAACATGAGTGATTATAAGTGGCTCAATGAGCTTTGTAGGTGTTTCACAAACTTATAAAACCTATAACAACGCGTTTCTAGGAATCTAAACCAAGTTTCATGCAACATGAGTGATTATAAGTGTATCATAGAGCTTTTGTACAAGTTTGACGAACTTAGGAAACATCTGACAACCAATATCTAGGACTCTAAACCAAGTATCATGCAACATGAGTTTTTATAAGTGTCTCAATGAGCTTTGTACAAGTTTCACGAACTTATGAAACTCCTAACAACACGTTTCTGGTATTCTAAACCAAGTTTCATGCAACATGAGTCCTTATAAGTGTCACAATGAGCTTTGTACAAGTTTGACGAACTTATGAAACATCTAACAACGCGTTTCTTGGACTCTAAATCAAGTTTCATGCAACATGAGTGCTTATAAGTGTCTCAACGAGCTTTGTACAATTTGACAAACTTATGAAACATCTAACAACGCATTTCAAGGACTCTAAACCAAGTTTCATGCAACATGAGTGTTTATAAGTGTCTCAATGAGCTTCGTACAAGTTTAACGAACTTGTGAAACTTCTAAAAACGTGTTTCTAGGTCTCTTAACCAAGTTTCATGCAACATGACTGTTTAAAGGTGTCTCAATGAGTTTTGTACAAGTTTTACGAACTTATTAAACATCTAACAACACGTTTCTAGGACTCTAAACCAAGTATCATGCAACATGAGTGCTTATAAGTGTCTCAATGAGCTTTGCACAAGTTTGACGAGCTTATGATTCATATAACAACGCGATTCTAGGAATCTAAACAATGTTTCCTGCAACATGAGTGCTTATAAGTGACTCAATGAGTTTTCTACATGTTTGACGAACTTATGAAACATCTAACAACGCGTTTATAGGACTCTAAACCAAGTTTCATGCAACATATGTGATTATAAGTGTATCATAGAGCTTGTACAAGTTTGACGAACTTAGGAAACAGCTGACAACGCATTTCTAGGACTCTAAACCAAGTTTCATACAACATGAGTGTTTATAAGTGTCTCAATGAGCTTCGTACAAGTTTCACGAACTTGTGAAACTTGTAAAACGTGTTTCTAGGACTCTAAACCAAGTTTCATGCAACATGAGTGCTTATAAGTTCCTTAATGATATTTGTATAAGTTTGACGAACATATGAAACATCTAACAACGCGTTTCTAGGACTCTAAACCAAGTTTCATGCAACATGAGTGCTTATAAGTTCCTCAATGAGCTTTGTAAAAGTTTCACGAACCTATGAAATATCTAACAACGCGTTTCTAGGATTCTAAACCAAGTTTCATGCAACATGAGTGCTTATAAGTTTGTCAATGAGCTTTGTACAAGTTTAACAAACTTATGAAACATATAACAACGCGTTTCTTGGACTTTAAACCAAGTTTCATGCAACATGAGTGCTTATAAGTGTCTCAATGAGATTTGTACTAGTTCGACGAACTTATAAAACATCAAACAACGTTGTTTCTAGGAATCTAAACCAAGCTTCATGAAACATGAATGCTTATAATTGTCTCAATGAGCTTTGTACAAGTTTGAAGAACTTATGAAAGATCTAACAATGTGGGTTCTAGGACTCTAAAACAAGTTTTATGCAACATCAGTTCTTATAAGTGTCTCAATGGGCTTTGTACAAAATTAACGAACTTATGAAACATCTAATAATGCGTTTCTAGGACTCTAAACCAAGTTTCGCGATTCGTGCAACATGAGTGCTTATATGTTCTTCAATAAGCATTGTTCAAGTTTCGCGAACTTATGAAACATCTAACAACACGTTTGTAGGACTCTAAACCAAGTTTCATGCTACATGAGTGCTTATAAGTGTCTCAGTTAGCTTTGTACAAGTTTCACGGACTTATGAAACATCTAGCAACGCGTTTCTAGGACTTTAAACCAAGTTTCATGCAACATGAGTGCTAAGTGTCTCAATGAGCTTTGTACTACTTTGACGAACTTATGAAACATCTAACAACGTGATTGCTGAGACTCTAAACCAAGTTTCAGGCAACATGAATGCTTATAAATGTCTCAATGAGCTTTTTACAAGTTTGACAAACTTATAAAACATCTAACAACGCGTTTCTATGACTCTAAAACAAGTTTCATGCAACATGAGTGATTATAAGTGTCTCACTGAGATTTGTACAAGTTTGACAAACTTATGAAATATCTAACAACGCGTTACTAGGACTCTAAACCAAGTTTCAAGCAACATGAGTGCTTATAAGTTCCTCAATGAGATTTGTACAAGTTTGACGAACTTATGAAATATCTAACAACGCGTTTCTAGGACTCGATCTAAACCAAGTTTCATGCAACATCAGTGCTTATAAGTTCCTCAATGAGCTTTGTAAAAGTTTCACGAACCTATGAAATATCTAACAACGCGTTTCTAGGATTCTAAACCAAGTTTCATGCAACATGAGTGCTTATAAGTCCGTCAATGAGCTTTGTACAAGTTTGACGAACTTATGAAACATCTAACAACGTGTTTCTAGGACTCTAAACCAATCTTCATGCAACATGAGTGCTTATAAGTGTCTCAAAAAGCTTTGTACTAGGTTGGCGAACTTATGTACCATCTAACAACGTGGTTGCTAGGACTCTAAACCAAGTTTCATGCAACATGAGTACTTATAAGTGTCTCAATGAGCTTTGTACAAGTTTGACGAACTTACGAAACATCTAACAACGTGTTTCTAGGAATCTAAACCAAGTTTCATGCAACATGAGTGTTTATAAGTTCCTCAATGAGCTTTGTCTAAGTTTTACGAACTTAGGAAACATCTAACAATGCGTTTCTAGGACTCTAAATCAAGTTTCATGCAACATGAGTGGTTATAAGTGTCTCAATGAGCTTTGTACAAGTTTCACAAACTTATGAAACATATAACAACGCGTTTCTAGGACTCTAAACCAAATTTCATGCAACATGAGTGCTTACAAGTCCCTCAATGAGCTTTGTTAATGAGCTATGTACAAGTTTCACGAACTTATGAAACATATAACAACGCGTTTCTAGGACTCTAAACCAAGTTTCATGCAACATGAGTGATTATAAGTGTATCATAGAACTTTTTACAAGTTTGACGAACTTAGGAAACATCTAACAACACGTTTCTAGGACTCTAAACCAAGTTTCATTCAACATGAGTGCTTATAAGTTCATAAATGAGCTTTATTAAAGTTTGACGAACATATGAAACATATAACAACGCATTTCTAGGACTCTAAACCAAATTTCATGCAACATGAGTGCTTATAAGTCCCTCAATGAGCTTTGTTAAAGTTTGACGCACTTATAAAACATCTAACAAAGCTTATAAGTGTCTCTATGAGGTTCGTACAAGTTTGATGATTTTATGAAACATCTAACAACGTGGTTTCTAGGACTCTAAACCAAGTTTCATGCAACATGAGTGCTTATAAGTGTCTCAATGAGGTTTGTACAAGTTTGACGAGCTTGTGAAACATATAACAACGCGTTTCTAGGACTCTAAACAAATTTTCATGCAACATGAGTGATTTTAAGTGGCTCAATGAGCTTTGTAGGTGTTTCACAAACTTATAAAACCTATGACAACGCGTTTCTAGGAATCTAAACAAAGTTTCATGCAACATGAGTGATTATAAGTGTATCATAGAGCTTTGTACAAGTTTGACGAACTTAGGAAACATCTGACAACCAATATCTAGGACTCTAAACCAAGTATCATGCAACATGAGTTTTTATAAGTGTCTCAATGAGCTTTGTACAAGTTTCACGAACTTATGAAACTCCTAACAACACGTTTCTGGGATTCTAAACCAAGTTTCATGCAACATGAGTCCTTATAAATGTCTCAATGAGCTTTGTACAAGTTTGACGAACTTATGAAACATCTAACAACGCGTTTCTTGGACTATAAATCAAGTTTCATGCAACATGAGTGCTTATAAGTGTCTCAACGAGCTTTGTACAATTTCACAAACTTATGAAACATCTAACAACGCATTTCAAGGACTCTAAACCAAGTTTCATGCAACATGAGTGTTTATAAGTGTCTCAATGAGCTTCGTACAAGTTTCACGAACTTGTGAAACTTCTAAAAACGTGTTTCTAGGACTCTTAACCAACTTTCATGCAACATGACTGTTTAAAGGTGTCTCAATGAGTTTTGTACAAGTTTGACGATCTTATGAAACATCTAACTACGAGTTTCTAGGAGTCTAAACTAAGTTTCATGCAAAATGAGTGATTATAAGTGTCTCAATGAGCTTTGTACAGGTTTGACTAACTTATGAAACATCTAACAATGTGTGTTCTAGGATTCTAAACAAAGTTTCATGCAACATGAGTTCTTATAAGTGTCTCAATGAAATTTTTACAAGTTTGACGAACTTATGAAACATCTAACAATGTGGGTTCTAGGACTCTAAACCAAGTTTTATGCAACATGAGTTCTTGTAAGTGTCTCAATGAGCTTTATACAAGTTTGACGAACTTATGAAACATCTAACAATGTGGGTTCTAGGACTCTAAACCAAGTTTTATGCAACATGAGTTCTTATAAGTGTCTCAATGAGCTTTCTACAAGTTTGACGAACTTATGAAACATTGTTGCTTATAAGTGTCTCAATGACCTTTGTACAAGTTTCAAAAACTTATGAAATATCTAACAACTCGTATCTAGGATTCTAAGCCAAGTTTCATACAACATGAGTGCTTATAAGTTCGTCAATGAGCTTTGTACAAGTTTGACGAACTTATGAAACATCTAAAAACGCGTTTCTAGAACTCTAAACTAAGTTTCATGCAACATGAGTACTTATAAGTGTCTCAATGAGCTTTGTACAAGTTTGACGAACTTATGAATCATCTAACAGCGTGGTTGCTAGGACTCTAACCCATATTTCATGCAACATGAGTGCTTATAAGTGTCTCAATGAGCTTTGTAAAAGTTTGACGAAATTATGAAACATCTAACAACGCGTTTCTAGGACTCTAAACCTAGTTTCATGCAACATGAGTTCTTATAAGATCCTCAATGAGCTTTGTACAAGTTTCACGAACTTATGAAACATCTAATAACTCGTTTCTAGGACTCTAAATCAAGTTTCATGCAATATGAGTGCTTATAAGTGTCTCAATGAGCTTTGTACTAGTTTGACGAACTTATGAAACGTCTAACAACGCGTTTCTAGGACTCTAAACCAAGTTTCATGCAACTTGAGTGCTTATAAGTGTCTCAATGAGCTTTGTACTAGTTTGACGAACTTATGAAACATCTAACAACGCGTTTCTAGGAGTCTTAACCAAGATTCATTCAACATGAGTGCATATATGTGTCTCAATGAGCTTTGTACAAGTTTGACGAACTTATGTAACATCTAACAACGCGTTTCTAGGACTCTAAACCAAGTTTCATGCAACTTGAGTGCTTATAAGTGTCTCAATGAGCTTTGTACTAGTTTGACGAACTTATGAAACATCTAACAATGCGTTTCTAGGACTCTAAACCAAGTTTCATGCAACATGAGTTCTTATAAGTGTCTCAATAAGCTTTGTACAAGTTTGACGAACTTATGGAACATCTAACGACGTGGTTTATAGGACTCTCAACCAAGTTTCATGCAACATGAGTGCTTTTAAGTGTCACAATGAGATTTGTACAAGTTTCACGAATTATGAAACATCTAACAATGCGTTTCTAGGACTCTAAACCAAGTTTCATGCAACATGAGTGCTTATAAGTGTCTCAATGAGATTTGTACAAGTTTGACGAACTTATGAAACATCTAACAACGTGTTTCTAGGACTATAAACCAAATTTCATGCAACATGAGGGCTTATATGTTCCTCAATGAGCTTTGTACAAGTTTTATGAACTTATGAAACATCTAACAATGCCTTTCTAGGACTCTAAACCAAGTTTCATGGAACATGAGTGCTTATAAGTGTCTCAATGAGCTTTATACAAGTTTGACGTACTTATAAAACATCTAACAACGCGTTTCTAGGATTCTAAACACAGTTTAATGCAACATGAGTGCTTATAAGTGTCTCAATGAGCTTTGTATAAGTTTGACGAACTTATGAAACATCTTACAACACGTTTCTAGGACTCTAAACCAAGTTTCATGCAACATGAGTGCTTATCAAGGTATCAATGAGCTTTGTACAAGTTTGACGTACTTATGAAACATCTAACAACGCGTTTCTGGGAATCTAAACCAAATTTCATGCAACATGAGTGATTATAACTGTCTCAATAAGCTTTGTACAAGTTTCACGAAATTATGAAACATATAACAACGCGTTTCTAGGATCTTTCATGCAACATGAATGCTTATAATTTCCTCAATGACCTTTGTTAAAATTTGACGAACTTATGAAACATCTAACAACGTGGTTTCTAGGACTCTAAACCAAGCAATTCATGCAACTTGAGTACTTATAAATGCCTCAATAAGCTTTGTACTAGTTTGACAAACTTATGAAACATCTAACAACGTGATTTCTAGGACTCTAAACAAAGTTTCATTCAACATGAGTGCTTATAAGTGTCTCAATGAGCGTTATACAAGTTTGACGAACTTATGAAACGTCTAACAACGAGTTTCTAGGACTCTAAACCAAGTATCATGCAACATGAGTGCTTATAAGTTCCTTAGTGAGCTTTATACAAGATTCACAAATTTATGAAACATCTAACAACGCGTTTCTAGGATTCTAAACTAAGTTTCATACAACATGAGTGCTTATAAGTTCGTCAATAAGCTTTGTACAAGTTTGACGAACTTATGAAACATCTAACAACGCATTTCTAGGAATCTAAACCAAGTTTCATGCAACATTAGTGCTTATAAGTGTCTCAATGAGGTTTGTACATGTTTGAAGAACTTATGTATCAACTAACAACGTGGTTGCTAGGACTCTAAACCAAGTTTCATGCAACATGAATTCTTATAAGTGTCTCAATGAGCTTTGTACAAGTTTGACCAACTTATGAAACATCTTACAACGCGTTTTTAGGACTTTAAACCAAGTTTCATGCAACATAAGTGTTTTTAAGTGTTTCAATGAGCTTTGTACAAGTTTAACCAACTTATGAAACATCTAACAACGTGTTTCTAGGAGTATAAACCAAGTTTCATGCAACATGAGTGCTTATAAGTTCCTCAATGAGCTTTGTACAAGTTTCACGAACTTATGAAACATCTAAAAACGCGTTTCTAGGACTTTAAATCAAGTTTCGTGCAACATGAGTGCTTATAAGTGTCTCAATGAGCGTTGTACAAGTTGGAAAAACTGATGAAACATCTAACAACGTGGTTTCTAGGACTCTAAACCAAGTTTCATGAAACATGAGTGATTATAAGTGTCTCAATGAGCTTTGTACAAATTTTACGAACTTACGAAACATCTAACAACGCATCTCTAGGACTCTTAACCAAGTTTCATGTCTCAATGAGTTTTGTACAAGTTTGAGTGCGTATAATTGTCTCAATGAGCTTTGTACAAGTTTGAAGAACTTATGAATCATCTAACAACGCGGTTTCTCGGACTTCAAAACAATTTTACTTCAACATGAGTGCTTATAAGTATCTCAATGAGCTTTGTACAAGTTTTACAAACTTATGAAACATCTAACAACGTGTTTCTAGGACTCTAAACCAAGTTTCATGCAACATGAGTGATTATAAGTGTCTGAATGAGCTTTTTACAAGGTTCATAAACTTATGAATCATATAAAAACGTGTTTCTAGAACTCTAAACCAAATTTCATGCAACATGACATTTTATAAGTTCCTCAATGAGCTTTGTACAATTTTGACGAAATTATGAAACATCTAAAAACGTGTTTCTAGGACTCTAAACCAATTTTCATGCAACATGAGTGCTTATAAGTTTCTCAATAAATTTTGTACTAGGTTGACGAAGTTATGAAACATCTAACAACGTGGTTGCTAGGACTCTAAACAATGTTTCATGCAACATGAGTTCTTATAAGTGTCTCAATGAGCGTTGTACAAGTTGGACGAACTTTTAAAACACTTAACAACGTGGTTTCTAGGAATCTAACCAAAGTTTAATGCAACATAAGTGCTTATAAGTTCCTCAATGAGCATTGTTCAAGTTTCAGGAACTTATATATGAAACATCTAACAACGCATTTCTAGGACTCTAAACCAAGTTTCATGCTACATGACTGCTTATAAGTGTCTAAATGAGCTTTGTACAAGTTTGACAAACTTATGAAACATCTAACTACGCGTTTCTAGGACTTTAAACCATGTTTCATGCAACGTGAGTGCTTATAAGTTCGTCAATGAGCTTTGTACAAGTTTGACGAACTTATGAAACATCTAACAACGCGTTTCTAGGACTCTAAGCCAATCTTCATGCAACATTAGTGCTTATAAGTGTCTCAATGAGCTTTGTACTAGGTTGACGAACTTATGAAACATCTAAAAACGTGGTTGGTGAGACTCTAAAACAAGTGTGATGCAACATGAGTGCTTATAAGTGTCTCAATGTCCTTTTTACAAATTTGACGAACTTATAAAACATCTAACAACGCATTTCTAGGACTCTAAACCAAGTTTCATACAACATGAGTGATTATAAGTTTCTCAATGAGCTTTGTATAAGTTTGACGAACTTATGAAACATCAAACAATGCATTTCTAAGACTCTAAACCAAATTTCACGCAACATGAGGGCTTATAAGTGTCTCAATGAGCGTTGTACAAGTTGGACGAACTTATGAAACATCTAACAACGTGGTTTCTAGGACTCTAAAACAAGTTTCATGCAACATGAGTGCATATAAGTGTTTCAATGATCTCTGTACAAGTTTGACGAACTTACGAAACATCTAACAACGCGTTTCTAGGACTCTAAACCAAGTTTCATGCAACATGGGTGCTTATAAGTGTCTCAATGAGATTTGTACAAGTTTTACGAAATTATGAAACATCTAACAACATGTTTCTAGGACTCTAAACCAAGTTTCATGCAACATGAGGGCTTATAACTATCTCAATGAGCTTTCTATAAGTTTCACACACTCATGAAACATATAACAACGCGTTTCTAGGACTCTAAAACAAATTTCATGCAACATGAGTGCTTATATGTCCCTCAATGAGCTTTGGTCAAGTTTGACGAACTTATGAAATAACTAAAAACGTGGTTCCTAGGACTCTAAACAAAGCTTCACAACACTTGAGTGCTTACAAGTGTCACAATGAACTTTGTACAAGTTTGACGCACTTACGAAACATCTAAAAACGCGGTTTCTAGGACTCTAAACCAATTTTAATGCAACATGAGTGCTTATAAGTATCTCAATGAGTTTTGTACAAGTTTTACGAACTTATGAAACATCTAACAACAATTTCTAGGACTCTAAGCCAAGTTTCGTGCAACATGAGTGCTTATAAGAGTCTCAATGAGCTTTGTACAAGTTTGACGAACTAATGAAACATCTAAAAACGCGTTTCTAGGACTCTAAACCAAGTTTATGCAACATGAGTGCTTATGAGTGCCTCAATGAGCTTTGTACAAGTTTTACAAACTTATGAAACATCTAACAACAATTTCTAGGACTCTAAACTGAATTTCGTGCAACATGAGTGATTATAAGTGTGTCAATGAGCTTTGTACAAGTTTCAAGAACTTATGAAACATATAACAACATGTTTCTAAGACTCTAAACTAAGTTTCATGCAACATGAGTGCTTATAAGTTCCTCAATGAGCTTTGTACAAGTTTGACGAACCTATGAAACATCTAACAACGCGTTTCTAGGATTCTAAACCAAGTTTCATGCAACATGAGTGCTTATAAGTTCGTCAATGAGCTTTGTACAAGTTTGACGAACTTATGAAACATCTAACAACGCGTTTCTAGGACTCTAAACCAATCTTCATGAAACATGATGGGTTATTAGTGTCTCAATGAGCATTGTACTAGGTTGACAAACTTATGAAACATCTAACAACGTTGTTGCTAGGACTCTAAACCAAGTTTCATGCAACATTAGTACTTATAAGTGTCTCAATGAGCGTTGTAGATGTTGGACGAACTTATGAAACGTCTAACAACGTGGTTTCTAGGACTCTAAAACAAGTTTCATGCAACATGAGTACTTATAGGTGTTTCAATAAGCTTTGTACAAGTTTGACGAACTTACGAAACATCTAACAAAGTTTTTTTAGGAATCTAAACCAAGTTTCATGCAACGTGAGTGAATATATAAGTGTCTCAATGAGCTTTGTACAAGTTTAGCAAACTTATAAAACATATAAAAACGTTTTACTAGAACTCTAAACCAAGTTCCTCAATAAGATTTTTACGAGTTTTACGAACTTATGAAACATCTAACAACATGAGTGCAACACGAGTGCTTATAAGTTCTTCATTGAGCTTTGTACAACTTTTACGAACTTATGAAACATCTAACAACGCGTTTCTAGGACTCTAAACAAATTTCCATGCAACATGAGTGCTTATAAGTGTCTCAATGAGCTTTGTACAAGTTTCACAAACTTATGAAACATATAACAACGTGTTTCTAGGACTCTAAACAAAATTTCATGCAACATGAGTGCTTATAAGTCCCTCAATGATATTTGTTAAAGTTTGACAAACTTATGAAACATCTAACAACGTGGTTTCTAGGACTCTAAAAAAAGGTTCATAACACTTGAGTGCGTATAAGTGTCTCAATGAGCTTTGTACAAGTTTGAAGAACTTATGAATCATCTAACAACGCGGTTTCTCGGACTTCAAAACAAGTTTACTGCAACATGAGTGCTTATAAGTATCTCAATGAGCTTTGTACAAGTTTTACAAACTTATGAAACATCTAACAACGTGTTTCTAGGACTCTAAACCAAGTTTCATGCAACATGAGTGATTATAAGTGTCTGAATGAGCTTTTTACAAGGTTCATAAACTTATGAATCATATAAAAACGTGTTTCTAGAACTCTAAACCAAATTTCATGCAACATGACATTTTATAAGTTCCTCAATAAATTTTGTACTAGGTTGACGAAGTTATGAAACATCTAACAACGTGGTTGCTAGGACTCTAAACAATGTTTCATGCAACATGAGTTCTTATAAGTGTCTCAATGAGCGTTGTACAAGTTGGACGAACTTTTAAAACATCTAACAACGTGGTTTCTAGGAATCTAACCAAAGTTTAATGCAACATAAGTGCTTATAAGTTCCTCATTGAGCATTGTTCAAGTTTCAGGAACTTATGAAACATCTAACAACGCATTTCTAGGACTCTAAACCAAGTTTCATGCTACATGACTGCTTATAAGTGTCTAAATGAGCTTTATACAAGTTTGACGAACTTATGAAACATCTAACTACGCGTTTCTAGGACTTTAAACCATGTTTCATGCAACGTGAGTGCTTATAAGTTCGTCAATGAGCTTTGTACAAGTTTGACGAACTTATGAAACATCTAACAACGCGTTTCTAGGACTCTAAGCCAATCTTCATGCAACATTAGTGCTTATAAGTGTCTCAATGAGCTTTTACAAATTTGACGAACTTATGAAACAATGTTCTTTTTACAAATTTGACGCATTTGAAACATCTAACAACGCATTTCTAGGACTCTAAACCAAGTTTCATACAACATGAGTGATTATAAGTTTCCCAATGAGCTTTGTATAAGTTTGACGAACTTATGAAACATCTAACAATGCATTTCTAAGACTCTAAACCAAATTTCACGCAACATGAGGGCTTATAAGTGTCTCAATGAGCGTTGTACAAGTTGGACGAACTTATGAAACATCTAACAACGTGGTTTCTAGGACTCTAAAACAAGTTTCATGCAACATGAGTGCATATAAGTGTTTCAATGATCTCTGTACAAGTTTGACGAACTTACGAAACATCTAACAACGCGTTTCTAGGACTCTAAACCAAGTTTCATGCAACATGGGTGCTTATAAGTGTCTCAATGAGATTTGTACAAGTTTTACGAAATTATGAAACATCTAACAACGTGTTTCTAGGACTCTAAACCAAGTTTCATGCAACATGAGGGCTTATAACTATCTCAATGAGCTTTCTACAAGTTCCACAAACTCATGAAACATATAACAACGCGTTTCTAGGACTCTAAAACAAATTTCATGCAACATGAGTGCTTATATGTCCCTCAATGAGATTTGGTCAAGTTTGACGAACTTATGAAATAACTAAAAACGTGGTTTCTAGGACTCTAAACAAAGCTTCACAACACTTGAGTGCTTACAAGTGTCACAATGAGCTTTGTACAAGTTTGACGCAGTTACGAAACATCTAAAAACGCGGTTTCTAGGACTCTAAACCAATTTTAATGCAACATGAGTGCTTATAAGTATCTCAATGAGTTTTGTACAAGTTTTACGAACTTATGAAACATCTAACAACAATTTCTAGGACTCTAAACCAAGTTTCGTGCAACATGAGTGATTATAATTGTCTCAATGAGCTTTGTACAAGTTTCACGAACTTATGAAACATATAACAACGCGTTTCTAGGACTCTAAACCAAGTTCTATGCAACATGAGTGCTTATAAGTTCCTCAATGACCTTTGTTAAAGTTTGACGAACTTATGAAACATCTAAAAACGATGTTTCTAGGACTCCAAATCAAGTTTCATGCAACATGGGTGCATATAATTGTCTCAATGAGTTTTTTACTAGTTTGACAAACTTATGAAACATCTAACAACTTGTTTGCTAGGAATCTAAACCAAGTTTCATGAAACGTGAGTGCTTATAAGTGTCTGAATGAGCTTTGTACTAGTTCGACAAACTTATGAAACATCTAACAACGCGTTTCTAGGACTCTAAACTAAGTTCCATGCAACACGAGTGCTTATAAGTGTCTCAATGTGCTTTTTACAAGTTTGATGAACTTATGAAACATCTAGCAACGCGTTTCTAGGACTCTAAACCAAGTTTAATGCAACATGAGTGCTTATAAGTGTCTCAATGAGGTTTGTACTAGTTTGACGAACTTATAAAACATCTAACAACGTGGTTGCTAGTACTCTAAACATCTAGCAACGCGTTTCTAGGACTCTAAACCAAGTTTCATGCAACATGAGTGGTTAAAAGTGTCTGAATGAGGGTTGTACAAGTGGGACGAACTTATGAAACATCTAACAACGTGGTTTCTATGACTCTAAACCAAGTTACATGCAACATGAGTGCTTATAAGTCCGTCAATGAGCTTTGTTAAAGTTTGACGAACTTATGAAACATATAACAACGTGGTTTCTAGGACTCTAAACCAAGCTTCATTGCACATGAGTGCTTATAAGTTCCTCAATGAGCTTTGTACAAGTTTCACGAACTTATGAAACATCTAACAACACGTTTCGAGGATTCTAAACCAAGTTTCATGCAACATGAGTGCTTATAAGTTCGTCAATGAGCTTTGTCCAAGTTTGACGAACTTATGAAACATCTAACAACGTGTTTCTAGGACTCTAAACCAAGCTCCATGCAATATGAGTTATTATAAGTGTATCAATAAGCTTTGTACTAGGTTGACGAAGTTATGAAACATCTAACAACGTGGTTTCTAGGACTCTAAACCATGTTTCATGCAAAATGAATGCTTATAAGTGTCTCAATGACCTTTGTAAAAGTTTGACGAACTTACGAAACATATAAAAACACGTTTATAGGACTCTAAACCAAGTTTCATGCAATATGAGTGCTTATAAGTGTGTCAATGAGCTTTGTACAAGTTTCACGAACTTATGAAACATATAACAATGCGTTTTTAGGACTCTAAACCAAGTTTCATGCAACATGAGTGCTTATAAATCTGTCAATGAGCTTTGTTAAAGTTTGATGTACTTATGAAACATCTAACAACATGGTTTCTAGGACTCTAAACCAAGATTCATAACAAATGAGTGCTTATAAGTTCCTCAATGAGCTTTGTCCAAGTTTGACGAACTTATGGAACATTTAACAACGCGTTTCTAGTACTCTAAACCAACCTTCATGCAATATGAGTGATTATAACTGTCTCAATAAGCTTTGTACTGGGTTGTGAAACTTATGAAACATCTAACAACGTTGTTTCTAGGACTCTAAACCAAGTTGCATGCAAAATGAGTGCTTATAAGTGTCTCAATGAGTTTTGTACAAGTTTACCGAACTTACGAATCATCTAACAACGCACTTATAAGTTTCTCAATGAGCTTTTTACAAGTTTTACAACCTTATGAAACATCTAACAACGCGTTTCTAGGACTCTAAACAGAGTTTCATGCAACATGAGTGATTATAAGTGTCTCAATGAGCTTTTTACAAGTTTCGCGAACTTATGAAACATATCACAACACATTTCTAGGGCTCTAAACAAAGTTCATTCAACATGAGTGCTTATAACTTCCTCAATGAGCTTTGTTAAAGTTTGACGAACTTACTAAACATCTAACAACGCGTTTCTTGCACTCTAAACCAAGTTTCATGCAACATGAGTTCTAATAAGAGTCTCAATGAGATTTGTACTAGTTTGGCGAACTTATAAAACATCTAACAACGTGGTTTCTAGGACTCTAAACCAAGCTTTATGCAACATGAATGCTTATAAGTGTCTCAATGAGCTTTGTACAAGTTTGACGAAATTATGAAACATCTAACAATGTGGGTTCTAGGATTCTAAACAAAGTTTCATGCAACATGAGTTCTTATAAGTGTCTCAATGATCTTTGTACAAGTTTAGCAAACTTATGAAAAATCTAATAACATGTTTCTAGGACTCGAAACCAAGTTTCATGCAACACGAGTGCTTATAAGTTCTTCAATGAGCATTGTTCAAGTTTCACGAACTTATGAAACATCTAACAACGCGTTTTTAGGACTCTAAACAAAGTTTCATGCTACATGAGTGCTTATAAGTGTCTGAATGAGCTTTGTACAAGTTTCACGAACTTATGAAACACCTAACAACGAGTTTCTAGGACTTTAAACAAAGTTTCATGCAACATGAGTGCTTATAAGTGTCTCAATGAGCTTTGTACTAGTTTGACGAACTTATGAAACATCTAACAACGTGGTGGCTGAGACTCTAAACCAACTTTCATGCAACATGAGTGCTTATAAGTGTCTCAATGAGCTTTTTACAAGTTTGACGAACTTATAAAACATCTAACAACGCGTTTCTAGGACTCTAAACCAAGTTTCATCCTACATGAGTGATTATAAGTGGCTTAATGAGCTATGTAAGTTTCACGACCATATGAAACATATAACAACGCGTTTGTAGGACTCTAAACCAAGTTTCATGCAACATGAGTTATTATAAGTGTATCATAGAGCTTTGTATAAGTTTGACGAACTTAGGAAACATCTAACAACACGTTTCTAGGACTGTAAACCAAGTTTCATGCAACATGAGTGCTTATAGGTTCCTCAATGAGCTTTGTACAAGTTTCACGAACCGATGAAACATCTAACAACGCGTTTCTAGGATTCTAAACCAAGTTTCATGCAACATGTGTGCTTATACGTTCGTCAATGAGCTTTGTACAATTTTGACAAACTTATGAAACATCAAAAAACGCGTTTCTAGGACTCTAAACCAATTTTCATGCAACATGGGTGCTTATAAGTGTCTCAATGAGCTTTGTACTAGGTTGACGTACTTATGAAACATCTAACAACGTGGTTTCTTGGACTCTAAACCAAGTTTCATGCAACATGAGTTCTTATAAGTGTCTCAATGAACATTGTAAAAGTTGGATGAACTTTTCAAACATCTAACAACGTGGTTTCTAGGGTTCTAAACCAAGTTTCATGCAACATGAATGCTTATAAGTGTCTCAATGAGCTTTGTACAAGTTTGACGAAATTATGAAACATCTAACAATGTGTGTTCTAGGATTCTAAACAAAGTTTCATGCAACATGAATTCTTATAAGTGTCTCAATGAGCTTTGTACAAGTTTTACGAACTTATGAAACATCTAACAACACGTTTCTAAGACTCTAAACCAAGTTTTACGAACTTATGAAACATCTAACAACACGTTTCTAGGACTCTAAACCAAGTTTCATGCAACATGAGTGCTTATAAGTGTCTCAATGAGCTTTGTACAAGTTTATCGAGCTTATGAATCATATAACAACGCGTCTTTAGAACTCTAAACAAAGTTTCCTTCAACATGAGTGCTTATAAGTGTCTCAATGAGCCTTGTACATGTTTGGCAACTTATGAAACATCTAACAACGCGTTTCTGGGAATCTAAACCAGATTTCATGCAACATGAGTGCTTATAAGTGTCTCAATGAGCTTTGTACATGTTTGACTAACTTATGAAACATCTAACAACGCGTTCCATGCAAAATGAGTTCTAATAAGAGTCTCAATGAGATTTGTACTAGTTTGGCGAACTTATAAAACATCTAACAACGTGGTTTCTAGGACTCTAAACCAAGCTTCATGCAACATGAATGCTTATAAGAGTCTCAATGAGCCTTGTACAAGTTTGACGAACTTATGAAACATCTAACAACGCGTTTCTAGGACTCTAAACCAAGGTTCATGCTACATGAGTTCTTATAAGTGTCTCAATGAGCTTTCTACAAGTTTCGCGAACTTATGAAACATCTAACAACGTGTTTCTAGGACTTTAAACCAAGTTTCATGCAACCTGAGTGCTTATAAGTGTCTCAATGAGCGTTGTACTAGTTTGACGAACTTATGAAACATCTAACAACGTGGTTGCTGAGACTCTAAACCAAGTTTCATGCAACATGAGTGCTTATAAGTTCGTCAATGAGCGTTGCACAAGTTTGATGAACTTATGAAACATCTAACAATGCGTTTCTAGGATTCTAAACCAATCTTCATGCCACATGAATGCTTATAAGTGTCTCAATGACCTTTGTATTAGGTTGAGGAACTAATGAAACATATAAAAACGATGTTGCTAGGACGCTAAACTAAGTTTCATGCAACATGAGTGCTAATAAGTGTCTCAATGAGCGTTGTAGATGTTGGACGAACTTATGAAACATCTAACAACGTTGTTTCTAGGAGTCTAAAACAAGTTTAATGCAACATGAGTGCTTATAAGAGTTTCAATGAGCTTTGTACAAGTTTGACGAACTTACGAAACATTTAACAACGCGTTTCTAGGAATCTAAAACCAAGTTTCATGCAACGTGAGTGCTTAAGTTCCTCAATAAGCTTTTTACAAGTTTTACGAACTTATGAAACATCTAACAACGTGTTTCTAGGACCCTAAATCAAATTTCATGCAACATGAGTGCTTATAAGTCCCTCAATGAGCTTTGTTAAAGTTTGACGAACTTATGAAACATCTAACAACGTGGTTTCTAGGACTCTAAACAAAGCTTCATAACACTTGAGTGCTTATAAGTGTCTCACTTAGCTTTGTACAAGTTTGACGAATTTATGAAACATCTAACAACGTGGTTTTTAGGACTCTAAACCAATCCCCAAGAAACATAAGTGCTTATAAGTGTCTCAATGAGCTTTTTACAAGTTTGACGAACTTATGAAACATATAACAACACGTTTCCAGGATTCTAAACCAAGTTTCATGCAACATGAGTTTTTATAAGTTCCTCAATGAGCTTTGTACAAGTTTCACGAACTTATGGAACATCTAACAACGCGATTTTAGGATTCTAAACCAAGTTTCATGCAACATGAGTGCTTATAACTTCGTCAATGAGCTTTGTACTAGTTTGACAATCTTATCAAACATCAAAAAACGCCTTTCTAGGACTATAAACAAAATTTCATGCAACATGAGTGCTTATAAGTGTCTCAATGAGCTTTGTACAAGGTGAAAAACTTATGAAACATCTAACAACGTGGTTGCTAGGACTCTAAACAAAGTTTCATGCAACATGAGTGTTTATAAGTGTCTCAATGAGTGTTGTACAAGTTGGACGAACTTTTAAAACATATAATAATGTGGTTTCTAGGATTCTAAACGAAGTTTCAAGCAACATGAGGGCTTATAAGTGTCTCCATGAGCTTTGTACAAGTTTTTCAAAATTATGAAACATCTAACAACGCGTTTCTAGGACTCTAAACCAATTTTCATGCAACTAAGTGTTATAAGTGTCTCAATGAGCTCTGTACAAGTTTGACGAACTTATGAAACATCTAACAACGCATTTCAAGGACTCTAAACCAAATTTCATGCAACATGAGTGCTAATATGTGTCTCAATGAGCGTTGTAGATGTTGGACGAACTTATGAAACATCTAACAACGTTGTTTCTAGGAGTCTAAAACAAGTTTAATGCAACATGAGTGCTTATAAGAGTTTCAATGAGCTTTGTACAAGTTTGACGAACTTACGAAACATTTAACAACGCGTTTCTAGGAATCTAAAACCAAGTTTCATGCAACGTGAGTGCTTAAGTTCCTCAATAAGCTTTTTACAAGTTTTACGAACTTATGAAACATCTAACAACGTGTTTCTAGGACCCTAAATCAAATTTCATGCAACATGAGTGCTTATAAGTCCCTCAATGAGCTTTGTTAAAGTTTGACGAACTTATGAAACATCTAACAACGTGGTTTCTAGGACTCTAAACAAAGCTTCATAACACTTGAGTGCTTATAAGTGTCTCACTTAGCTTTGTACAAGTTTGACGAATTTATGAAACATCTAACAACGTGGTTTTTAGGACTCTAAACCAATCCCCAAGAAACATAAGTGCTTATAAGTGTCTCAATGAGCTTTTTACAAGTTTGACGAACTTATGAAACATATAACAACACGTTTCAGGATTCTAAACCAAGTTTCATGCAACATGAGTTTTTATAAGTTCCTCAATGAGCTTTGTACAAGTTTCACGAACTTATGGAACATCTAACAACGCGATTTTAGGATTCTAAACCAAGTTTCATGCAACATGAGTGCTTATAACTTCGTCAATGAGCTTTGTACTAGTTTGACAATCTTATCAAACATCAAAAAACGCCTTTCTAGGACTATAAACAAAATTTCATGCAACATGAGTGCTTATAAGTGTCTCAATGAGCTTTGTACAAGGTGAAAAACTTATGAAACATCTAACAACGTGGTTGCTAGGACTCTAAACAAAGTTTCATGCAACATGAGTGTTTATAAGTGTCTCAATGAGTGTTGTACAAGTTGGACGAACTTTTAAAACATATAATAATGTGGTTTCTAGGATTCTAAACGAAGTTTCAAGCAACATGAGGGCTTATAAGTGTCTCCATGAGCTTTGTACAAGTTTTTCAAAATTATGAAACATCTAACAACGCGTTTCTAGGACTCTAAACCAATTTTCATGCAACTAAGTGTTATAAGTGTCTCAATGAGCTCTGTACAAGTTTGACGAACTTATGAAACATCTAACAACGCATTTCAAGGACTCTAAACCAAATTTCATGCAACATGAGTGCTAATAAGTGTCTCAATGAGCGTTGTAGATGTTGGACGAACTTATGAAACATCTAACAACGTTGTTTCTAGGAGTCTAAAACAAGTTTAATGCAACATGAGTGCTTATAAGAGTTTCAATGAGCTTTGTACAAGTTTGACGAACTTACGAAACATTTAACAACGCGTTTCTAGGAATCTAAAACCAAGTTTCATGCAACGTGAGTGCTTAAGTTCCTCAATAAGCTTTTTACAAGTTTTACGAACTTATGAAACATCTAACAACGTGTTTCTAGGACCCTAAATCAAATTTCATGCAACATGAGTGCTTATAAGTCCCTCAATGAGCTTTGTTAAAGTTTGACGAACTTATGAAACATCTAACAACGTGGTTTCTAGGACTCTAAACAAAGCTTCATAACACTTGAGTGCTTATAAGTGTCTCACTTAGCTTTGTACAAGTTTGACGAATTTATGAAACATCTAACAACGTGGTTTTTAGGACTCTAAACCAATCCCCAAGAAACATAAGTGCTTATAAGTGTCTCAATGAGCTTTTTACAAGTTTGACGAACTTATGAAACATATAACAACACGTTTCCAGGATTCTAAACCAAGTTTCATGCAACATGAGTTTTTATAAGTTCCTCAATGAGCTTTGTACAAGTTTCACGAACTTATGGAACATCTAACAACGCGATTTTAGGATTCTAAACCAAGTTTCATGCAACATGAGTGCTTATAACTTCGTCAATGAGCTTTGTACTAGTTTGACAATCTTATCAAACATCAAAAAACGCCTTTCTAGGACTATAAACAAAATTTCATGCAACATGAGTGCTTATAAGTGTCTCAATGAGCTTTGTACAAGGTGAAAAACTTATGAAACATCTAACAACGTGGTTGCTAGGACTCTAAACAAAGTTTCATGCAACATTAGTGTTTATAAGTGTCTCAATGGGTGTTGTACAAGTTGGACGAACTTTTAAAACATATAATAATGTGGTTTCTAGGATTCTAAACGAAGTTTCAAGCAACATGAGGGCTTATAAGTGTCTCCATGAGCTTTGTACAAGTTTTTCAAAATTATGAAACATCTAACAACGCGTTTCTAGGACTCTAAACCAATTTTCATGCAACGAGTGTTATAAGTGTCTCAATGAGCTCGTACAAGTTTGACGAACTTATGAAACATCTAACAACGCATTTCAAGGACTCTAAACCAAATTTCATGCAACATGAGTGCTTATAAGTGTCTCAATGAGCTTTGTATAAGTTTCACGAACTTATGAAACTTCTAAAAACGTGTTTCTGGGACTCTAAACCAAGTTTCATGCAACATGAGTGTTTATAAGTGTCTTAACGAGTTTTTTACAAGTTTTACGAACTTATGAAACATCTAACAACACGTTTCTAGGACTCTAAACCAAGTTTAAAGAAACATGAGTGCTTATAAGGGTCTCAATGAGCTTTTTACAAGTTTGGCGAACTTATGAATAATATAACAACGCGTTTCTAGGACTCTAAACAAAGTTTCCTGCAACATGAGTGCTTATAAGTGTCTCAACGAGCTTTGTACATGTTTGACGAACTTATGAAACATCTAACAAAGAGCTTCTAGGACTCTAAACAAAGTTTCATGCAACATATGTGATTATAAGTGTCTCAATGAGATTTGTACTAGTTTGACGAACTTATAAAACATCTAACAACGTGGTTTCTAGTACTCTAAACCAAGCTTCATGCAACCTGAATGCTTATAAGTGTCTCAATGAGCTTTGTACAAGTTTAAGGAACTTATGAAACATCTAACAATGTGGGGTCTAGGACTCTAAACCAAGTTTCATGCAACACGAGTGCTTATAAGTTCCTCAATGAGCATTGTTCAAGTTTCACGAACTTATAAAACATCTAACAACGCGTTTCTAGGACTCTAGGAAAAGTTTCATGCAACATGAGTGCTTATAAGTGTCTCAATGAGCTTTGTACAAGTTTCACGAACTTATGAAACATCTAACAACGCGTTTCTAGGACTTTATACCAAGTTTCATGCAACATGAGTGCTTATAAGTGTCTCAATGAGCTTTGTACTAGTTTGACGAACTTATGAAACATCTAACAACGTGGTTTCTATGACTTTAAACCAAGTTTCATGCAACATGAGTGCTTATAAGTGTCTCAATGAGCTTTTTACATGTTTGACGAATTTATAAAACATCTAACAACGCGTTTCTAGGACTCTAAACCAAGTTTCATGCAACATGAGTGATTATAAGTGGCTTAATGAGCTATGTACAAGTTTCACGAACTTATGAAACATATAACAACACGTTTCTAGGACTCTAAACCAAGTTTCATGCAACATTAGTGATTTTAAGTGTATCATAGAGCTTTGTACAAGTTTGACGAACTTAGGAAACATCTAACAACACGTTTCTAGGACTCTAAACCAAGTTTCATGCAACTTGTGTGCTTATAAGTTCCTAAATGAGCTTTGTACAAGTTTCACAAACTTATGAAACATATAACAACGCGTTTCTAGGACTCTAAACCAAATTTCATGCAACATGATTGCTTATAAGTCCGTCAATGAGCTTTGTTAAAGTTTGACGAACTTATGAAACATCTAACATAGCTTCATAACACTTGAGTGCTTATAAGTGTCTCTATGAGGTTCGTACAAGTTTAACGATTTTATGAAACATCTAACAACATGGTTTCTAGGACTCTAAACCAAGTTTCATGCAACATGAGTGCTTATAAGTGTCTCAATGAGGTTTGTACAAGTTTGACGAGCTTGTGAAACATATAACAACGCGTTTCTAGGACTCTAAACAAAGTTTCATGCAACATGAGTTATTATAAGTGGCTCAATGAGCTTTGTACGAGTTTCACAAACTTATGAAACATATAACAACGCGTTTCTAGGAATCTAAACCAAGTTTCATGCAACATGAGTGATTATAAGTGTATCATAGAGGTTTGTACAAGTTTGACGAACTTAGGAAACATCGACAACGCATTTCTAGGACTCTAAACCAAGTTTCATACAACATGAGTGTTTATAAGTGTCTCAATGAGCTTCGTACAAGTTTCACGAACTTGTGAAACTTTTAAAAACGTGTTTCTACGACTCTAAACCAAGTTCATGCAACACGAGTGCTTATAATTTCCTCAATGAGCATTGTTCAACTTTCACGAACTTATGAAACATCTAACAACACGTTTCTATGACTCTAAACCAAGTTTCATGCTACATGAATGCTTATAAGTGTCTGAATGAGCTTTGTACAAGTTTGACGAACTTACGAAACATCGAACAACGCGTTTCTAGGAATCTAAACCAAGTTTCATGCAACATGAGTGCTTATAAGTTCCTTAGTAAGCTTTTTACAAGTTTTACGAACTTATGAAACATCTAACAACGTGTTTCTAGGACTCTAAACCAGGTTTCATGAAACATGAGTGCTTATAAATTCCTCAATGAACTTTGTACAAGTTTCACGAACTTATGAAACCTCTAACAACGCGTTTCTAGGACTCTAAACCAAGTTTCATGCAACATGAGTGCTTACAAGTCCCTCAATCAGCTTTGTTAAATTTTGACGAACTTATGAAACATCTAACAATGTGGTTGCTAGGACTCTAAACAAAGCTTCATAACACTTGAGTGCTTATAAGTGTTTCACTGAGCTTTGTACAAGTTTGACGAATTTATGAAACATCTAACAACGTGGTTTCTAGGACTCTAAACCAAGCCTCAAGCAACATAAGTGCTTATAAGTGTCTCAATGAGATTTTTACAAGTTTGACAAACTTATGAAACATATAACAACGCGTTTCCATGAATCTAAACCAAGTTTCATGCAACATGCGTTTTTATAAGTTCCTCAATTAGCTTTGTACAAGTTTCACAACTTATGAAACATCTAAAAACGCGTTTCTAGGACTCTAAACCAAATTTCATACAACATGAGTGCTTAAGAGTCTCAATGAGCTTTGTACTAGGTTGAAGAACTTATGAAACATCTAACAACGTGGTTGCTAGGACTCTAAACAAAGTTTCATGCAACATGAGTGATTATAAGTGGCTCAATGAGCTTTGTACGAGTTTCACAAACTTATGAAACATATAACAACGCGTTTCTAGGAATCTAAACCAAGTTTCATGCAACATGAGTGATTATAAGTGTATCATAGAGGTTTGTAGAAGTTTGACGAACTTAGGAAACATCTGACAACGCATTTCTAGGACTCTAAACCAAGTTTCATACAACATGAGTGTTTATAAGTGTCTCAATGAGCTTCGTACAAGTTTCACGAACTTGTGAAACTTTTAAAAACGTGTTTCTACGACTCTAAACCAAGTTCATGCAACACGAGTGCTTATAAGTTCCTCAATGAGCATTGTTCAACTTTCACGAACTTATGAAACATCTAACAACACGTTTCTATGACTCTAAACCAAGTTTCATGCTACATGAGTGCTTATAAGTGTCTGAATGAGCTTTGTACAAGTTTGACGAACTTACGAAACATCGAACAACGCGTTTCTAGGAATCTAAACCAAGTTTCATGCAACATGAGTGCTTATAAGTTCCTTAATAAGCTTTTTACAAGTTTTACGAACTTATGAAACATCTAACAACGTGTTTCTAGGACTCTAAACCAGGTTTCATGAAACATGAGTGCTTATAAATTCCTCAATGAACTTTGTACAAGTTTCACGAACTTATGAAACCTCTAACAACGCGTTTCTAGGACTCTAAACCAAGTTTCATGCAACATGAGTGCTTACAAGTCCCTCAATGAGCTTTGTTAATGAGCTATGTACAAGTTTCACGAACTTATGAAACATATAACAACGCGTTTCTAGGACTCTAAACCAAGTTTCATGCAACATGAGTGATTATAAGTGTATCATAGAACTTTTTACAAGTTTGACGAACTTAGGAAACATCTAACAACACGTTTCTAGGACTCTAAACCAAGTTTCATTCAACATGAGTGCTTATAAGTTCATCAATGAGCTTTATTAAAGTTTGACGAACATATGAAACATATAACAACGCGTTTCTAGGACTCTAAACCAAATTTCATGCAACATGAGTGCTTATAAGTCCCTCAATGAGCTTTGTTAAAGTTTGACGAACTTATAAAACATCTAACAAAGCTTATAAGTGTCTCTATGAGGTTCGTACAAGTTTGATGATTTTATGAAACATCTAACAACGTGGTTTCTAGGACTCTAAACCAAGTTTCATGCAACATGAGTGCTTATAAGTGTCTCAATGAGGTTTGTACAAGTTTGACGAGCTTGTGAAACATATAACAACACGTTTCTAGGACTCTAAACAAATTTTCATGCAACATGAGTGATTATAAGTGGCTCAATGAGCTTTGTAGGTGTTTCACAAACTTATAAAACCTATAACAACGCGTTTCTAGGAATCTAAACCAAGTTTCATGCAACATGAGTGATTATAAGTGTATCATAGAGCTTTGTACAAGTTTGACGAACTTAGGAAACATCTGACAACCAATATCTAGGACTCTAAACCAAGTATCATGCAACATGAGTTTTTATAAGTGTTTCAATGAGCTTTGTACAAGTTTCACGAACTTATGAAACTCCTAACAACACGTTTCTGGGATTCTAAACCAAGTTTCATGCAACATGAGTTCTTATAAGTGTCACAATGAGCTTTGTACAAGTTTGACGAACTTATGAAACATCTAACAACGCGTTTCTTGGACTCTAAATCAAGTTTCATGCAACATGAGTGCTTATAAGTGTCTCAACGAGCTTTGTACAATTTGACAAACTTATGAAACATCTAACAACGCATTTCAAGGACTCTAAACCAAGTTTCATGCAACATGAGTGTTTATAAGTGTCTCAATGAGCTTCGTACAAGTTTCACGAACTTGTGAAACTTCTAAAAACGTGTTTCTAGGACTCTTAACCAAGTTTCATGCAACATGACTGTTTAAAGGTGTCTCAATGAGTTTTGTACAAGTTTTACGAACTTATGAAACATCTAACAACACGTTTCTAGGACTCTAAACCAAGTATCATGCAACATGAGTGCTTATAAGTGTCTCAATGAGCTTTGCACAAGTTTGACGAGCTTATGATTCATATAACAACGCGATTCTGGGAATCTAAACAAAGTTTCCTGCAACATGAGTGCTTATAAGTGACTCAATGAGTTTTCTACATGTTTGACGAACTTATGAAACATCTAACAACGCGTTTATAGGACTCTAAACCAAGTTTCATGCAACATATGTGATTATAAGTGTATCATAGAGCTTGTACAAGTTTGACGAACTTAGGAAACATCTGACAACGCATTTCTAGGACTCTAAACCAAGTTTCATACAACATGAGTGTTTATAAGTGTCTCAATGAGCTTCGTACAAGTTTCACGAACTTGTGAAACTTTTAAAAACGTGTTTCTAGGACTCTAAACCAAGTTTCATGCAACATGAGTGCTTATAAGTTCCTTAATGATATTTGTATAAGTTTGACGAACTTATGAAACATCTAACAACGCGTTTCTAGGACTCTAAACCAAGTTTCATGCAACATGAGTGCTTATAAGTTCCTCAATGAGCTTTGTAAAAGTTTCACGAACCTATGAAATATCTAACAACGCGTTTCTAGGATTCTAAACCAAATTTCATGCAACATGAGTGCTTATAAGTTTGTCAATGAGCTTTGTACAAGTTTAACAAACTTATGAAACATATAACAACGCGTTTCTTGGACTTTAAACCAAGTTTCATGCAACATGAGTGCTTATAAGTGTCTCAATGAGATTTGTACTAGTTCGACGAACTTATAAAACATCAAACAACGTTGTTTCTAGGAATCTAAACCAAGCTTCATGAAACATGAATGCTTATAATTGTCTCAATGAGCTTTGTACAAGTTTGAAGAACTTGTGAAAGATCTAACAATGTGGGTTCTAGGACTCTAAAACAAGTTTTATGCAACATCAGTTCTTATAAGTGTCTCAATGGGCTTTGTACAAAATTAACGAACTTATGAAACATCTAATAATGCGTTTCTAGGACTCTAAACAAAGTTTCGCGATTCGTGCAACACGAGTGCTTATATGTTCTTCAATAAGCATTGTTCAAGTTTCGCGAACTTATGAAACATCTAACAACACGTTTGTAGGACTCTAAACCAAGTTTCATGCTACATGAGTGCTTATAAGTGTCTCAGTTAGCTTTGTACAAGTTTCACGGACTTATGAAACATCTAGCAACGCGTTTCTAGGACTTTAAACCAAGTTTCATGCAACATGAGTGCTAAGTGTCTCAATGAGCTTTGTACTAGTTTGACGAACTTATGAAACATCTAACAACGTGATTGCTGAGACTCTAAACCAAGTTTCAGGCAACATGAATGCTTATAAATGTCTCAATGAGCTTTTTACAAGTTTGACAAACTTATAAAACATCTAACAACGCGTTTCTATGACTCTAAAACAAGTTTCATGCAACATGAGTGATTATAAGTGTCTCAATGAGATTTGTACAAGTTTGACAAACTTATGAAACATCTAACAACGCGTTACTAGGACTCTAAACCAAGTTTCAAGCAACATGAGTGCTTATAAGTTCCTCAATGAGATTTGTACAAGTTTGACGAACTTATGAAATATCTAACAACGCGTTTCTAGGACTCTAAACCAAGTTTCATGCAACATCAGTGCTTATAAGTTCCTCAATGAGCTTTGTAAAAGTTTCACGAACCTATGAAATATCTAAGAACGCGTTTCTAGGATTCTAAACCAAGTTTCATGCAACATGAGTGCTTATAAGTTCGTCAATGAGCTTTGTACAAGTTTGACGAACTTATGAAACATCTAACAACGTGTTTCTAGGACTCTAAACCAATCTTCATGCAACATGAGTGCTTATAAGTGTCTCAAAAAGCTTTGTACTAGGTTCGCGAACTTATGTAACATCTAACAACGTGGTTGCTAGGACTCTAAACCAAGTTTCATGCAACATGAGTACTTATAAGTGTCTCAATGAGCTTTGTACAAGTTTGACGAACTTACGAAACATCTAACAACGTGTTTCTAGGAATCTAAACCAAGTTTCATGCAACATGAGTGTTTATAAGTTCCTCAATGAGCTTTGTCTAAGTTTTACGAACTTATGAAACATCTAACAATGCGTTTCTAGGACTCTAAATCAAGTTTAATGCAACATGAGTGGTTATAAGTGTCTCAATGAGCTTTGTACAAGTTTCACAAACTTATGAAACATATAACAACGCGTTTCTAGGACTCTAAACCAAATTTCATGCAACATGAGTGCTTACAAGTCCCTCAATGAGCTTTGTTAATGAGCTATGTACAAGTTTCACGAACTTATGAAACATATAACAACGCGTTTCTAGGACTCTAAACCAAGTTTCATGCAACATGAGTGATTATAAGTGTATCATAGAACTTTTTACAAGTTTGACGAACTTAGGAAACATCTAACAACACGTTTCTAGGACTCTAAACCAAGTTTCATTCAACATGAGTGCTTATAAGTTCATAAATGAGCTTTATTAAAGTTTGACGAACATATGAAACATATAACAACGCGTTTCTAGGACTCTAAACCAAATTTCATGCAACATGAGTGCTTATAAGTCCCTCAATGAGCTTTGTTAAAGTTTGACGCACTTATAAAACATCTAACAAAGCTTATAAGTGTCTCTATGAGGTTCGTACAAGTTTGATGATTTTATGAAACATCTAACAACGTGGTTTCTAGGACTCTAAAACCAAGTTTCATGCAACATGAGTGCTTATAAGTGTCTCAATGAGGTTTGTACAAGTTTGACGAGCTTGTGAAACATATAACAACACGTTTCTAGGACTCTAAACAAATTTTCATGCAACATGAGTGATTATAAGTGGCTCAATGAGCTTTGTAGGTGTTTCACAAACTTATAAAACCTATAACAACGCGTTTCTAGGAATCTAAACCAAGTTTCATGCAACATGAGTGATTATAAGTGTATCATAGAGCTTTGTACAAGTTTGACGAACTTAGGAAACATCTGACAACCAATATCTAGGACTCTAAACCAAGTATCATGCAACATGAGTTTTTATAAGTGTTTCAATGAGCTTTGTACAAGTTTCACGAACTTATGAAACTCCTAACAACACGTTTCTGGGATTCTAAACCAAGTTTCATGCAACATGAGTCCTTATAAGTGTCACAATGAGCTTTGTACAAGTTTGACGAACTTATGAAACATCTAACAACGCGTTTCTTGGACTCTAAATCAAGTTTCATGCAACATGAGTGCTTATAAGTGTCTCAACGAGCTTTGTACAATTTGACAAACTTATGAAACATCTAACAACGCATTTCAAGGACTCTAAACCAAGTTTCATGCAACATGAGTGTTTATAAGTGTCTCAATGAGCTTCGTACAAGTTTCACGAACTTGTGAAACTTCTAAAAACGTGTTTCTAGGACTCTTAACCAACTTTCATGCAACATGACTGTTTAAAGGTGTCTCAATGAGTTTTGTACAAGTTTTACGAACTTATGAAACATCTAACAACACGTTTCTAGGACTCTAAACCAAGTATCATGCAACATGAGTGCTTATAAGTGTCTCAATGAGCTTTGTACAAGTTTGACGAGCTTATGAATCATATAACAACGCGTTTCTAGGACTCTAAGCAAAGTTTCCTGCAACATGACTGCTTATAAGTGTCTCAATGAGCTTTCTACATATTTGACGAACTTATGAAACTTCTAACAACGCGTTTCTAGGACTCTAAACCAAGATTCATGCAACATATGTGATTATAAGTGTCTCAATGAGCTTTGTACAAGTTTGACGATCTTATGAAACATCTAACAACGAGTTTCTAGGAGTCTAAACTAAGTTTCATGCAAAATGAGTGATTATAAGTGTCTCAATGAGCTTTGTACAGGTTTGACTAACTTATGAAACATCTAACAACGCGTTTCTTGGACTTTAAACCAAGATTCATGTAACATGAATGCTTATAAGTGTCTCAATGAGCTTTGTACAAGTTTGACGAACTTATGAAACACCTAACAATGTGGGTTCTAGGACTCTAAACCAAGTTTTATGCAACATGAGTTCTTGTAAGTGTCTCAATGAGCTTTATACAAGTTTGACGAACTTATGAAACATCTAACAATGTGGGTTCTAGGACTCTAAACCAAGTTTTATGCAACATGAGTTCTTATAAGTGTCTCAATGAGCTTTCTACAAGTTTGACGAACTTATGAAACATCTAATAACGCGTTTCTACGACTCTAAACAAAGTTCATGCAACACGAATGCTTATAAGTTCCTCAATGAGCATTGTTCAAGTTTCACGAACTTATGAAACATCTAACAACACGTTTCTATGACTCTAAACCAAGTTTCATGCTACATGAGTTCTTTTAATTGTCTTAATGAGCTTTGTACAAGTTTCACGAACTAATGAAACATCTAACAACGCGTTTCTAGGACTTTAAACCAAGTTTCATGCAACAAGACTGCTTATAAGTGTCTCAATGAGCTTTGTAGTAGTTTGACGAATTTATGAAACATCTAACAACGTGGTTGCTGAGACTCTAAACCAAGTTTCAGGCAACATGAGTGCTTATAACTGTTTCTATGAGTTTTTTACAAGTTTGGCAAACTTATAAAACATCTAACAACACGTTTTTATGACTCTAAAACAAGTTTCATGCAACATGAGTGATTATAAGTGTCTCAATGAGATTTGTACAAGTTTCACAAACTTATGAAACATATAAGAACGCGTTTCTAGGACTCTAAACCGAATTTCACGCAACATGAGTGCTTATAAGTCCCTCAATGAGATTTGATACAGTTTGACGAACTTCTGAAACATCTAACAACGTGATTTCTAGGACTCTTAACCAAGTTTCATGCAACATGAGTGCTTATAAAAGTCTCAATGAGGTTTGTACAAGTTTGACGAGCTTGTGAAACATATAACAACGCCTTTCTAGAAATCTAAACAAACTTTCCTGCAACATGAGTGCTTACAAGTGTCTCAATGAGCTTTATACATGTTTGACGAACTTATGAAACATCTAACAACGCGTTTCTAGGACTCTATAAACCAAGTTTCATGCAACATATATGATTATAAGTGTCTCAATGAGATTTGTACAAATTTGACGTTCTTATGAAACATATAACAACGCGTTTCTAGGATTCTAAACCCAATTTCATGCAACATGAGTGCTTATAAGTCCCTCAATGAGATTTTTTAAAGTTTGACGAACTTATCAAACATCTATCAACGTGGTTTCTAGGACTCTAAACAAAGCTTCATAACACTTGAGTGCTTAGAAGTGTCTCAATGAGCTTTGTACAAGTTTGACGAATTTATGAAACATATAAAAACGTGGTTTCTAGGACACTAAACCAAGTTTCATGCAACATGAGTGCTTATAAGTGTCTCAATGAGGTTTGTACAAGTTTAACGAGCTTGTGAAACATATAACAATGCGTTTCTAGGACTCTAAACAAAGTTCTTGCAACATGAGTGCTTATAAGTGTCTCAATGAGCTTTGTACATGTTTGACGAACTTATGAAACATCTAACAACTCGTTTCTAGGACTCTAAACCAAGTTTCATGCAACATGAGTGATTATAAGTGGCTCAATGAGCTTAGTAAAAGTTTCACGAACATATGAAACATATAACAACGCGTTTCTAGGACCCTAAACCAAGTTTCATGTAACATGAGTGATTATAAGTTTATCATAGATCTTTGTACAAGTTTGACGAACTTAGGAAACATTTAACAACGCGTTTCTAGGACTCTAAACCAAGTTTCATGCAACACAAATGCTTATAAGTTCCTCAATGAGCTTTGTACAAGTTTCACGAACGTATGAAACATCTAACAACGAGTTTCTAGGATTCTAAACCAAGTTTCATGCAACATGACTGCTTATAAGTTCGTCAATTAGCTTTTTACAAGTTTGACGAACTTATGAAACATCTAACAACGCGTTTCTAGGACTCTAAGCCAATCTTCATGCAACATGAATGCTTATAAATGTCTCAATGAGCTTTGTACTAGGTTGACGAACTTATGAAACATCTAACAACGTTGTTGCTAGGACTCTAAACTAAGTTTCATGCAACATGAGTGCTTATAAGTGTCTCAATGAGCGTTGTAGATGTTGGACGAACTTATGAAACATCTAACAATGTGGTTTCTAGGAGTCTAAAACAAGTTTCATGCAACATGAGTGCTTATAATTGTTTCAATGAACTTTGTACAAGTTTGACGAACTTACGAAACATCTAACAACGCGTTTCTAGGAATCTAAACCAAGTTTCATGCAACATGAGTGCTTTAACAAGTTTTACGAACTTATGAAACATCTAACAACGTGTTTCTAGGACTCTAAACCAGGTTCCATGAAACATGAGTGCTTATAAGTTCCTCAATGAACTTTGTACAAGTTTCACGAACTTATGAAACCTCTAACAACGCGTTTCTAGGACTCTAAACAAAGTTTCATGCAACATGAGTGCTTACAAGTCCCTCAATGAGCTTTGTTAAAGTTTGACGAAATAATAAAACATCTAACAACGTGGTTTCTAGGACTCTAAACAAAGCTTCATAACACTTGAGTGCTTATAAGTGTCTCACTGAGCTTTGTACAAGTTTGACGAATTTATGAAACATCTAACAACGTGGTTTCTAGGACTCTAAACCAAGCCTCAAGCAACATAAGTGCTTATAAGTGTCTCAATGAGAGATTTTTACAAGTTTGACAAACTTATGAAACATATAACTACGCGTTTCCAGGACTCTAAACCAAGTTTCATGCAACATGAGTTTTTATAAGTTCTTCAATTAGCTTTTTACAAGTTTCACAACTTATGAAACATCTAAAACGCGTTTCTAGGACTCTAAACCAAATATCATACAACATGAGTGCTTTTAAGTGTCTCAATGAGCTTTGTACTAGGTTGAAGAACTTATGAAACATCTAACAACGTGGTTTCTAGGACTCTAAACAAAGTTTCATGCAACATGAGTGCTTATAAGTGTCTCAATGAGAGTTGTTCAAGTTGGAAGAACTTTTAAAATATCTAACAACGTGGTTTCTAGGATTCTAAACCAAGTTCCAAGCAACATGAGGGCTTATAAGTGTCTCAATGCGCTTTGTACAAGTTTTTCGAAATTTTCAAACATCTAACAACGCGTTTCTAGGACTCTAAACCAAGTTTCATGCAACTGAGTGCTTATAAGTGTCTCAATCAGCTTTGTAAAAGTTTGACGAACTTATGAAACATCTAAAAAACGCATTTCTAGGACTCTAAACAAGGTTTCATGCAACATGAGTGCTTATAAGTGTCTCAATGAGTTTTGTACAAGTTTTACGAAGTTATGAAACATATAACAACGCGTTTCTAGGAATCTAAACCAAGTTTACTGCAACATGAGTGCTTCTAATTTTCTCAATGAGCTTTGTACTAGTTTGACGAAGTTATGAAATATCTAACAACGCGTTTCTAGGACTATAAACCAAGTTTAAGGCAACATGAATGCTTATAAGTGTCTCAATGAGCATTGTACAAGTTTGACGAACATATGAAACATATAACAACGCATTTCCAGTACTCTAAACCAAGTTTCATACAACATGAGTGCTTATAAGTTCGTCAATGAACTTTGTACAAGTTTGACGAACTTATGAGAAATCTAAAAACGCGTTTCGGACTCTAAACCAAGTTTCATGCAACATGAGTGATTATAAGTGTATCATAGACCTTTGTACAAGTTTGGCAAACTTAGGAAACATCTAAAAACGCGTTTCTAGGACTCTAAACAAAGTTTAATGCAACAGGATTGTTTATAAGTGTCTCAATGAGCTTTGTACAAGTTTTACGAACTTATGAAACATCTAACAACGCGATTCTAGGACTCTAAACCAAGTTTCATTCAATATGACTTCTTATAAGTGTCTCAATAAGATTTGTACAAGTTTGACGAGCTTGTGGAACATATAACAACGCATTTTTAGGACTCTAAACAAAGTTTTTTGCAACATGAGTACTTATAAGTGTCTCAATGAGCTTTGTTCATGTTTGACGAACTTATGAAACATCTAACAACGCGTTTCTAGGACTCTAAAACAAGTTTAATGCAACATATGTGATTATAAGTGTCTCAATGAGCTTTGTACAATTTGACGATCTTATAAAACATCTAACTAAGCGTTTCTAGGACTCTAAATCAAGTTTCATGCAACATGAGTGCTTATAAGTGTCTCAATGAGCTTTGTACATGTTTGACGGACTTATGAAACATCTAACAACGCGTTTTTTGGACTCTAAACTAAGTTTCATGGAACATGAGTGCTTATAAGTGTCTCAATGAAATTTGTACTAGTTTGACGAACTTATGAAACATCTAACAACGTGGTTTCTAGGACTCTAAACCAAGCTTCATGCAACATGAGTGATTATAAGTGTTTGAATGAGCTTTGTACAAGTTTCACGAACCTATGAAACATCTAACAATGTGGGTTCTAGGACTCTAAACCAAGTTCAATGCAACATGAGTGCTTATAAGTGTCTCAATGATCTTTGTACAAGTTTGACGAACTTATGAAACATCTAATAACGCGTTTCTAAGACTCTAAACCAAGTTTCATGCAACACGAGTGATTATAAGTTCTTCAATGAGCTTTGTTCAAGTTTCACGAACTTATGAAACATTTAACAACCGCGTTTCTAGGACTTTAAACCAAGTTTCATGCAACATGAGTTCTTATAAGTGTCTCAATGAGCTTTGTACTAGTTTGACGAACTTATGAAACATCTAACAACGTGGTTGCTGAGACTCTAAACCAAGTTTCATGCAACATAAGTGCTTATAAGTGTCTCAATGAGCTTTTTACAAGTTTGACGAACTTATAAAACATCTAACAATGATTCATGCAATATGAGTGCTTATAAGTGTCTCAATGAGCGTTGTACAAGTTGGTCGAACTTTTAAAACATCTAACAACGTGGTTTCTAGGATTCTAAACCAAGTTTCATGCACCATGAGTGCTTATAAGTGTCTCAATGAGCTTTGTACAAGTATGTCGAACTTATGAAACATCTAACAATGCGTTTCTAGGACTCTAAACCAAGTTTCATGCAACATGAGTGATTATAGGTGTCTCAATGAGCTTTGTAGAAGTTTCACGAACTTATGAAACATATAACAATGCATTTCTAGGACTCTAAACCAAGTTTACTGCAACATGAGTGCTTATAATTTTCTCAATAAGCTTTGTACTAGGTTGACGAACTTATGAAACATCTAACAACGCATTTCTTGGACTCTAAACAAAGTTTCATGCAACATGGGTGCTTAGAAGTGTCTCAATGAGCTTTGTACAAGTTTGACGAATTTATGAAACATCTAACAACACGTTTCTAGTGCTCTAAACCAAGTTTCAGGCAACATGAGTTTTTATAAGTGTCTCAATGAGCTTTGTACAAGTTTGAAGAATTTATGAAACATCTAACAACGCAATTCTAGGACTCTAAACCAAGTTTCATGCAACATGAGTGCTTATAAGTGTCTCAATGAGCCTTGTACTAGTTTGACGAACTTATGAAACATCTAACAACATTGTTGCTAGGACTCTTAAAAAAGTGTCATGCAACATGAGTGCTTATAAGTGTCTTAATGAGTTTTGTACATGTTTCACGAAATTATGAAACATCTAATAACGCGTTTCTACGACTCTAAACCAAGTTTAACGTAACTCGAGTGCTTATAAGTTCCTCCATATGCGTTGTACAAGTTTCACGAGCTTATGAAAAATCTAACAACGCCTTTCTAGGTCTCAAAACCAAGTTTATGCAACATGAGTGCTTATAAGCGTCTGAATGAGCTTTGTACAAGTTTGACGAACTTATGAATCATCTAAAAACGTGGTTGCTAGGAATCTAAACATGGTTTCATGCAACATGAGTGCTTGTAAGTGTCTTAATGAGATTTGTATAAGTTTAACGAACTTTTGAAACATCTTACAACGCGCTTCTAGGACTCTAAACCAAGTTTCATGCAACATGAGTGCTTATAAGTGTATCAATGAGCTTTTTACAAGTTTGAAGATCTTATGAAACATCTAACAACGCGTTTCTAGAAATCCAAATCAAGTTGTATGCAACATGAGTGCTTATAAGTGCCTCAATGAGCTTTGTACAAGTTTCACGAACTTATGAAACATCTAAAGACGCGTTTCTAGGACTCTAAACCAAGTTTCATGCAACATGAATGATTATTAGTGTCTTAATGAGCTTTGTACAAGTTTCACGAACTTATGAAACATATAACAACGCGTTTCTAGGACTTTACACCAAGTTTCATGCAACTTGAGTGCTTATAAGTTCCTCAATGAGCTTTGTACAAGTTTGACGAACTTATGAAACATATAACAACGAGTTTCTAGGACTCTAAACTAAGTTTCATGCAACATGAATGCTTATAAGTATCTCAATGAGCTTTGTACAAATTTGACGAACTTATGAAACATCTAACAACGTGTTTCTAAGAATATTAACCAAGTTTCATGCAACATGAGTGCTTATAAGTTCCTCAATGAGCTTTATACAAGTTTCATGAACTTATGAAACATCTAACAACGCGTTTCTAGGACTCTAAACCAAGTTTCATGCAACATGAGTAATTATAAGTGTCTCAATGAGCGTTATACAAGTTTGACGAGCTTATAAAACAATTTACAACGCGTTTCTAGGACTCTAAACAAAGTTTTATGCAATATGAGTGCTTATAAGTGTCTAAATGAGTTTTATACAAGTTTGACGAACTTATGAAACATCTTACAACGCGTTTCTATGATTCTAAACCAAGTTTCATGCAACATGAGTGCTTATAAGTGTTGCAATGACCTTTGTACAAGTTTGACGAACTTATGAAACATCTTACAACACGTTTCTAGGACTCTTAACCAAGTTTCATGCAACATAAGTGCTTATAAGTGTATCAATGAGCTTTGTACAAGTTTGACGAACTTATGAACATCTAACATCGCGTTTCTAGGAACCTCAATCAAGTTTCATGCAACATGAGTGCTTATAAGTTCCTCAATGAGATTTGTACAAGTTTAACGACCTTATGAAACAGCTAACAACGTGTTTCTAGGAATCTAAACCAAGTTTCATGCAACAGGAGTGATTATAAGTGTCTCAATATGCTTTGTACAAGTATCACTAAATTATGAAACATATAACACACGTTTTTAAGATTCTAAACCAAGTTTCATGCAACATGAGTGGTTATAAGTTCCTCAATGAGCTTTGTTAAAGTTTGAAGAACTTATGAAACATCTAACAACGTGGTTTCTAGGATTCTAAACCAAGTTTCATGAAACATGAGTGCTTATAAGTGTCTCAATGATCTTTATACAAGTTTGACGAACTTATGAAACATCTAACAACGCGTTTCTAGGACTCTTAACCAAGTATCATGCAACATGAGTGCTTATAAGTTCCTCAATGACCTTTATAAAAGTTTCACAAATTTATGAAACATCTAGCACCACGTTTCTGGGATTCTAAACCAAGTTTCATACAACATGAGTGCTTATAATTTCGTCAATTAGCTTTGTACAAGATTGACGAACTTATGAAACATCTAACAACGCGTATCTAGGACTCTAAACCAAGTTTCATGCAACATGAGTGCTTATAAGAGTTTCAATGAGCTTTGTACAAGTTTAACGAATTTATGAAACATCTAACAACGTGTTTCTAGGACTATAAACCAAGCTTCATGCAACATGAGTGCTTATAAGTTTCTCAATGAGTTTTGTACAAGTTTGACGAACTTTTGAAACATCTAACAACACTTTTCTAGGACTCTAAATCAAATTTTATGCAATATGAGTGCTTATAAGTTCCTCAATGAGCTTTGTACAAGTTTCACAAACTTATGAAAAATCTAACAACACGTTTCTAGGACTCTAAACGAAGTTTCATGCAACATGAGTGATTATAAGTGTCTCAATGAGCTTTGTACAAGTTTCATTAACTTATGAAATATATAACGACGTGGTTATAAGTTCCTTCATGAGCTTTGTTAAATTCTGACTAACTTATGAACCATCTAACTACGTGGTTTCTAGGACTCTAAACAGTGTTTTATGCAACATGAGTGCTTATAAGTTCCCCAATAAGCTTTGTACAAGTTTGACGAAATTATGAATCCTCTAACAAAGTAGTTGCTAGGACTCTAAACAGAGTTTCTTGCAACATGAGTGCTTATAAGTGTCTCAATGAGATTTGTACAAGTTTAACGAACTTATGAACATTTAACAACGCGTTTCTAGGACTCCAAACCAAGTTTAATGCAACATGAGTGCTTATAAGTTTCTCAATGAGTTTTGTTCAAGTTTCACGAAATTACGAAACATCTAGCAACCACGTTTAAGACTATAAACCAAGTTTCATGCAACATGAGTGCTTATAAGTGTCTCAATGAGTTTTGTACTAGTTTGACGAACTTATGAAACATCTAACAACGTGGTTGTTCAGACTCTAAACCAAGTTTCATGCAACATGAGTGCTTATAAGTGTCTTAATGAGCTTTTTATAAGTTTGACGAACTTATAAAACATCTAACAACGCGTTTCTAGGACTCTAAATTAAGTTTCATGCAACATGAGTGATTATAAGTGTCTCAATGAGCTTTGTACAAGTTTCACGAACTTATGAAACATATAACAACGCGTTTCTAGGACTCTAATCTAAGTTTTATGCAACATGAGTGCTTATAAGTGCCTCGATGAGCTTTATACAAGTTTCACGAACTTATGAAACATCTAAAGACGCGTTTCTAGGACTCTATACCAAGTTTCATGCAACAAGAATGATTATAAGTGTCTCATTGAACTTTATACAAGTTTGAAGAACTTATGAAACATCTAACAACACGTTTCTAAGACTCTAAATCAAATTTTATGCAATATGAGTGCTTATAAGTTCCTCAATGAGTTTTGTACATGTTTGACGAACTTATGAAACATATAACAACGCGTTTCTAGGACTCTAAACCAAGTTTCATGAAACATGAGTGATCATAAGTGTCTCTAGCTTTGTACAAGTTTCACGAACTTATGAAACATATAACAAGGCGTTTCTAGGACTCTAAATAAGTTTCATGTAACATGAGTGCTTATAAGTGTCTCAATGAGCTTTTTACAAGTTTGACGAATTTATGAAACATCTAACAATGTGTTTCTAAGACTATAAACAAAGTTACATGCAACATGAGTGCTTATAATTTTCTCAATGAGTTTTGTACATGTTTGACGAACTTATGAAACATATAACAACGCGTTTCTAGGACTCTAAACCAAGTTTCTTGCAACATGAGTGCTTATAAGTGTCTCAATGAGCTTTTTACAAGTTTGACGAACTTATAAAACATCTAACAACGTGTTTCTAAGACTATAAACCAAGTTTCATGCAACATGAGTGCTTATAATTTCCTCAATGAGTTTTGTACATGTTTGACGAACTTATGAAACATATAACAACGCGTTTCTAGGACTCTAAACCAAGTTTCATGCAACATGAGTGCTTATAAGTGTCTCAATGGGCGTTATACAAGTTTGACGAACTTATGAAACATCTTACAACGCGTTTCTAGGACTCTAAACCAGGTTTCATGTAACATGAGTGCTTATAAGTTACTCAATGAATTTTGTACAAGTTTCACGAACTTATGAAACCTCTAACAACGCGTTTCTAAGACTCTAAACCAAGTTTCATGCAACATGAGAGCTTATAAGTGTCACAATTAACTTTGTACAAGTTTGACGAACTTATGAAACAGCTTACAAGTGTATCAATGAGTTTTGTACAAGTTTGACGAACTTATGAAACATTTAACAACGCGTTTCGAAGAATCTAAATCAAGTTTCATGCAACATGAGTGCTCATAAATTCCTCAATGAGCTTTGTACAACTTTGACGAACTTATGAAACATCTAAAAACGCGTTTCTAGAACTCTAAACCAAGTTTCATGCAACATGAGTACTTATAAGCGTCTCAATGAGCTTTGTACAAGTTTGACGAACTTATGAATCATCTAACAACGTGGTTGCTAGGACTCTAACCCAAGTTTCATGCAACATGAGTGCTTATAAGTGTCTAAATAAGCTTTGTAAAAGTTTGACGAAATTATGAAACATCTAACAACGCGTTTCTAGGACTCTAAACCTAGTTTCATGCAACATGAGGTCTTATAAGATCCTCAATGAGCTTTGTACAAGTTTCACGAACTTGTGAAACATCTAATAACTCGTTTCTAGGACTCTAAACCAAGTTTCATGCAACATGAGTGCTTATAAGTGTCTCAATGAGCTTTATACAAGTTTGACAAACTTATGAATCATCTAACATCGTGGTTGCTTGAACTCTAAACCAAGTTTCATACAACATGAGTGCTTATAAATGTCTTAATGAGCTTTTTACAAGTTTGACGAACTTATGAAACATCTTACAATGCGTTTCTAGGACTCTAAACTAAGTCTCATGCAACATGAGTTCTTATAAGTGTTTCAATGAGCTTTGTACAAGTTTAACGAACTTATGAAAATCTAACAACGTGTTTCCAGGATTATAAACCAAGTTTCATGAACCATGAGTGCTTATAAGTTCCTCAATGAGCTTTGTACAAGTTTCACGAACTTATGAAACTTCTAACAACACGTTTCTAGGACTCTAAACCAAGTTTCATGCAACATGAGTGCTTATAAATGTCTCAATGAGCTTTGTACAAGTTTGACGAAATTATGAAACATCTAACAAGGCGCTTCTAGGACTCTAAAAAATGTTTCTTGCAACATGAGTGCTTATAAATTCATCAATGTGCTTTTTACAAGTTTCACGAACTTATGAAACATCTAAAAACGCGTTTCTAGGACTCTAAACCGAGTTTCATGCAACATGAGTGCTTATATGTGTCTCAATGAGTTTTGTACAAGTTTGACGAACTTATGAAACATCTAACAACGTGGTTTCTAGGACTCTCAACCAAGTTTCATGCAACATGAGTGCTTTTAAATGTCTCAATGAGCTTTGTACAAGTTTGACGAACTTAAGAAACATCTAACAACACTTTTCTAGGACTCTAAATCAAATTTTATGCAATATGAGTGCTTATAAGTTCCTCAATGAGCTTTGTACAAGTTTCACAAACTTATGAAAAATCTAACAACACGTTTCTAGGACTCTAAACGAAGTTTCATGCAACATGAGTGATTATAAGTGTCTCAATGAGCTTTGTACAAGTTTCATTAACTTATGAAATATATAACGACGTGGATATAAGTTCCTTCATGAGCTTTGTTAAATTCTGACTAACTTATGAACCATCTAACTACGTGGTTTCTAGGACTCTAAACCAAGCTTCATGCACCATGAGTGCTTATAAGTGTCTCAATGAGATTTGTACAAGTTTGACAAACTTATGAAACATCTAATAACGTGGTTTCTAGGACTCTAAACAAGGTTTCATGCAACATGAGTGCTTATAAGTGTCTCAATGAGCTTTTATACAAGTGTGACGAACTAATGAAACAATCTAACAACGCGTTTCTAGGACTCTATACCAAGTTTCATGCATCATGAGTGTTTATAAGTTCGTCAATGAGGGTTTGACGAACTTATGAAACATCTAAAAACGCGTTTCTAGAACTCTAAATCAAGTTTCATGCAACATGAGTACTTATAAGTGTCTCAATGACCTTTGTACAAGTTCGACGAACTTATGAAACATCTAACAACGTTTTTCTAGGACTCTAAACCAAGTTTCATGCAACATGAGTGCTTATAAGTTCCTCAATGGGCTTTGTACAAGTTTCACGAACTTATGAAACATCTTACTGTTAGGAAATAACGTCAAATTTCCGATAAATCAGATTTGCGGAAACGATAAAACACACACAATTTGTTAACGGAGTTCGGCCATTGTTGCCTACGTCTCCGGACCTGTTGCAGATCTTTTTATTATTATTTGGAAATTTTACAACACTCTCAACTCACACACGAACCCAAACTTATCCTTTCACAACTCAAGAATCAATGATTTTAAGGACTTAGTCTCAAAGTGAAAAGAATAAAAATCTAGAAAATTACATATAATTAAATATAATTTTCTTACAGAGAAAGATTATTTCTCTTGTTTTCTTTCTCTTGTTGGGACTTTGAGATTATGGGATGATTAATTGGAAGGGGAAAAATGTCATTTAAATCATGAACTTTCAAATTTCCCCAAAATAAAGCCTGAACTTTCCCTTGAACCATTTTAAGCATATATTTTTCATTGACTGACTCTTAAAAGCATAAACTTATTTTGACTGAGACAAATAGGGCACGACGTTAAATCTGTAAACGGAAATATTTGACACTGTTAAACATCCGTTTTGATTTTCCGTTAACTCCAAAACGACGTCGTTTTGATTGGTAAGAAAAAAACAAAATAAAAAATGGCATTGAAGGGGTTCGAACCTGGGCTTTCATGCTTAGCTACCTGCAACCATTACCATTTTGATGTGTCTTCTTTAATGTTATGTATAAGTTAAAATACTTTTATATAACTGGAAACCAGTTTCCTCACCACAAACCACCATTCGAATCACAAACCGTAGTACTTATATTATTGCTTTCGATTTCACAACAGCAAGTTCGATAAGCCTCCTACAAATGCTTAGTAATCGGATTAGAAACATAGATTTTATTTATATAATCATTATCCATGAAACAAACCAATCCACAAGAAGAAACAACAAACCAAATCGAAGATTCAATACAAGAGAGATAAAAGTTGTACCATTTCCGAATCCGATCCACAAAACCACCATGTCTTTTTACGATTTGAAGTTTAGGGTTTCTTTAAATCGAATTGGGAATTTTGGTGAAAAAATAAATTTCAATAATATAATAATTTTATTGTTTATATTAACATCAAAGAAGCCATAGCAAAACGGATAGGATGCATGTAACTGAGCATGTGAACCCGAGTTCAAACCCCTTCAATGCCATTTTTTATTTTGTTTTTTTCTTACCAATCAAAACGACGTCGTTTTGGAGTTAACGGAAAATCAAAACGGATGTTTAACAGTGTCAAATATTTCCGTTTACAGATTTAACGTCGTGCCCTATTTGTCTCAGTCAAAATAAGTTTATGCTTTTAAGAGTCAGTCAATGAAAAATATATGCTTAAAATGGTTCAAGAGAAAGTTCAGGCTTTATTTTGGGGAAATTTGAAAGTTCATGATTTAAATGACATTTTCCTAATTGGAAGTGAGGGACTCACGTATTTATAGATCAAATGAGTAGGGGTTGGTGAGGTGCAATTGTTGACTACAAAAATCAACCTCCCATTCTTGACCTTTGCACCTCCCATTATTGACTTGTGTACCTCCTTTCTAGAATGTCCAACAATCTCCCACTTGAAGACTGATTTCAATCTGTCTTCACACCTTGATCAATGCAGCAGGTCTTCTCCGCTTGTTACTCTAACAAGCCAACTGAGGTCGTACATAACCTCAGTTTCTCATACGGTACAACCTTCGTCAACATGTCTGCCGGATTCTTACTTCCGGGGATCTTTTCAAGCACCAACACTCCATCTTCTAAAGCCGATCTGATGAAATGATACCGAAGTTGTATGTGCTTCGTCCGAGCATGGTAAACCGGATTCTTTGCCAAATCAATGGCACTTTTACTATCGCAATATAACACACTTTTCTCTTGGTCCTGGCCTAGCTCTCGTAGAAATGACTGTAGCCACATCATCTCCTTTGTTGCCTCTGTGACAGCAACATACTCAGCTTCACAGCTTGATAGAGCTACAATTTTCTGCAACTTTGAAACCCAGCAAATTGCAGTACCACCGAAAGTGTAGACATACCCGGATGTGCTCTTTCTACTGTCAATGTCACCTCCATTGTCAGCATCTACATATCCTTGTAGTCCCATCTCGTTCTTCATGAAACATAGAGATAAATTTGGATTCTTCTTCAAGTACCTGAAGATCCACTTAACAGCCTCCCAATGTTCCTTGCCTGGGTTACTCATAAATCTGCTAACGACTCCCACTGCATGTGCAATGTCTGGCCTTGTACATACCATCGCGTACATCAAGCTGCCAATTGCAGAAGCATATGGAACCTTATCCATATATGCCATCTCGTCTTCAGTCGTTGGAGACTGATCTCTCGATAACCGAAAATGATTCGCCAAGGGAGTACTAACCGGCTTCGCATCATCCATATTAAACCTCTTGAGGATTTTCTTCACATACTCCTCTTGTGATAGCTTAATAGCCTCCTTGCTTCTGCTAATTCTCATCCCGAGAATTTGTTTCGCTTCTCCCAGGTCTTTCATCGCAAACTCTTCTGAGAGTTTGGTCTTCAAATTATTAATCTCATGCAAGTCTGCTCCCACTATCAGCATGTCATCAACATAAAGGAGCAATATCAAGTAGGACTCCTTCAACCTCTTGAAATAGCAACAGTGGTCAGCCTCACATCTCAAGAAATCAGCTTTCTTCATAAAACAATCAAACTTCTTATACCACTGTCTTGGAGCTTGTTTTAACCCGTACAAACTCTTTTGCAACTTGCATACCAGCTTTTCTTGTCCTTTGACCTCAAAGCCTTCAGGTTGCTTCATGTAAATCTCTTCCTCCAATTCACCGTGAAGGAAAGCCGTCTTTACATCCATTTGTTGAAGATGTAAATCTTCCTTTGCAACCAAACCAAGAACAGTCCTGATTGTCACCATCTTGACTACAGGGGAGAAAATTTCTGTGTAGTCAACACCTTCTTTTTGTTGGAATCCTTTCACAACCAGCCTCGCTTTATAGCGTTTGCTTCCATCATGTTCTTCTTTTATCCGGTAGACCCACTTGTTATGCATAGCCGTTTTCTCCTTAGGCAACTCAGCTAACTCCCACGTATCATTAGACTTCAACGAGTCCATCTCGTCTTTCATTGCAAGCTCCCACTTGATAGATTCTTCAACTTGTATTGCCTCTTCATAACATTCAGGCTCGCCTCTATCTGTGAGCAGAATATAGTGAAGAGAAGGGAATATCTTACAACCGGCTTACTAACCCTTGTAGTCCGCCTCAAAGCTGTAAAGTGTGTACGTGGAATGACTATTGTCTCATCATTCACATCTACCTCAACATCCTCTCCCTGAGTTTCATGCTCTTTTGCTACTGTAGTATCCTGCATCTCTGGTGCCAGGATATCTCCCAAATCAACAGCTTCAGACTCCTTCCTTTCAGAGCTTTCTTTTAGCTTATCTTTGTACAACGCTCCTTCGTTGAACACAACATTCTTGCTGCGGATGATCTTCCGATTTTGGTCATCCCAAAACCGATAACCGAACTCCGTGTCACCATAACCAATGAAGTAACACTTCTTAGATTTTGCATCAAGTTTACTTCTTGCACCATCATCCACATGAACATAAGCTAGGCAACCAAACACCTTTAGAAAAGAAAGATTTACTTTCTTGCCGCTCCAAACTTCTTCAGGGATCTTGAATCCCAATGGAACAGACGGTCCTCTATTTATTAGGAAGGCCGCTGTGTTGATTGCATCTGCCCAGAAGGTTTTAGGCAATCCGCAATGCAATCTCATGCTCCTTGCACGCTCATTCAGGGTTCTGTTCATCCTTTCTGCTATTCCATTTTGTTGTGGGGTTCCAGGAATAGTCTTCACCATCTTGATCCCATTATCAGCGCAGTATCTCTTGAACTCCTCGCTAATATATTCTCCACCATTATCAGACCTTAAGCACTTCAACTTGAGATCCGTGTCGGTCTCAACCATGGCTTTCCATCTTTTGAAGACCGAAAATACTTCAGATTTCGTCTTCATGAAGTACACCCACACCTTTCTTGTGGAGTCATCAATAAAGGTCACATAGTATAACGAACCTCCTAATGATGCAACGGGAGCGGGTCCCCATACATCAGTGTGCACCAGCTCTAACTTCTCAGGTTTTGGCTCTCTTCCTTCTTTTGAGAAGCTCACTTGTTTCTGTTTTCCAAGGATGCAACTTTCACACATCTGATGATCCACCGTCTTCAGATTTGGTAACGCACCATTTGCCACCATAAGTTTCATCCCTTTCTCGCTCATATGTCCCAATCTGCAATGCCATAACTGGGTCTGTTTGGCATTCTCGACAACCGCAATTGTTTCTTGATAACTCATCGTCATATAAAGACTGCCTCTTTTATGACCTCTAGCAACCACCATGGAACCTTTCTTCACTTTCCAGGCTCCATCACCAAAGTTGACGTTGTGCCCCGTATCATCAAGTTGTCCTACCGAGATCAGATTTCGCATCAACTTTGGCACATGTCTAACCTTTGTGATCTTCCACACGATTCCATCTGACATCTTCAAGTTGATATCTCCAATACCAACTATGTCCAAAGGTACGCCATTAGCTAGATATACCTTCCCATAATTTCCTGCAACATAATTCTCCATAATGTTGCGGTCTGGTGTGGTGTGGAATGACGCTCCTGAGTCAAGAACCCAAGAATCGATCGGACTATCAACATAGGAGATCGACGCTTTGGTGGTGTTTACAGCTGTATCATGAGTTTCACCTTTTCTTGGGGAATCAACAGACACTAACAATGCATCAGCAATTTCATCTGTGACTGCATTGGCTCCGCCTCCTTTGTTGTTTTCCTTCTTTGGTGGTGCCCAACAATTACTTTTGAAGTGGCCGGTCTTTCCACAATTCCAGCACTCAACAGGCTTTCTGGACTTGGATTGGCCCTTTCCATTCCTTGACTTTGATCTGCCTCTGTTTTGGTTTCTTCTATTCTGGTCTCTGCCTCTGTTTTCCACGTTGAAAGCTGAGCTCGTTGATGTTTCTCCTGTATCTATCCTTCGAACTTCCTCTCCAAGGATTCGATCTCGAACATCAACAAATTTTAGCTTCTGATTACCAACAGAATTACTAACTGCTGCCCTCATGGGCTCCCAACTATTTGGTAGAGATGCAAGCAAAATCAAAGCACGCACCTCATCATCAAATTCGATTTCAACCGATGTCAGTTGGTTGACAATTGTGTTGAATCCATTAACGTGCGCTGCAACAGGACTGCCATCTTCCATCTTTAATTGGAAGAGTTTCTTCATGAGAAATACCTTATTGTTGGCAGAAGGTTTCTCATACATATCGAGAGAACTTTCATCAGCCCCTCCGTGGTCTTCTCTTTTGCAACGTTGTGTGCAACGTTCTTCGACAGTGTTAACCTGATAACACCCAGAACTTGTCTGTCAAGGAGATCCCATTCTTCTTGAGCCATCTTCTCAAGGTTCATACTTAGTGGTTGGTGAAGTTTCTTTCCGTACAGATAATCCTCAATTTGCATTCTCCAAAATGCAAAATCTGTACCGTCAAATTTCCCGATACCGTGTGCCGAACCATCTTCGCCTCCCATCGTTTCTGACTACTTTGTGAACCGCCGTGTATTAGAACACCTCCGTCGACGAACAGATATAGCCGACAAATTTCACTATTCCCGAATTCACTATTCACGTGAATAGTAACTCGTACCAAATTTGACGAAAAATAACCCGAACGCTCTGATACCAGTTGTTAGGAAATAACGTCAAATTTCCGATAAATCAGATTTGCGGAAACGATAAAACACACACAATTTGTTAACGGAGTTCGGCCAATGTTGCCTACGTCTCCGGACCTGCTGCAGATCTTTTTATTATTATTTGGAAATTTTACAACACTCTCAACTCACACACGAACCCAAACTTATCCTTTCACAACTCAAGAATCATTGATTTTGAGGACTTAGTCTCAGAGTGAAAAGAATAAAAATCTAGAAAATTACATATAATTACATATAATTTTCTTACAGAGAAAGATTATTTCTCTTGTTTTCTTTCTCTTGTTGGGACTTTGAGATTATGGGATGATTAATTGGAAGTGAGGGACTCACGTATTTATAGATCAAATGAGTAGGGGTTGGTGAGGTGCAATTGTTGACTACAAAAATCAACATCCCATTCTTGACCTTTGCACCTCCCATTATTGACTTGTGTACCTCCTTTCTAGAATGTCCAACACTTACAACGTGTTTCTAGGACTCTAAACCAAGTTTCATGCAACATGAGTGCTTATAAGTGTCTCAATGAGCTTTGTACAAGTTTGACGAACTTATGAAACATCTAACAACACGTTCCTAGGACTCTAAATTAAATTTCATGCAACATGAGTGCTTATAAGTTCCTCAATGACCTTTGTACAAGTTTCAAAAACTTATGAAATATCTAACAACTCGTATCTAGGATTCTAAACCAAGTTTCATACAACATGAGTGCTTATAAGTTCGTCAATGAGCTTTGTACAAGTTTGACGAACTTATGAAACATCTAAAAACGCATTTCTAGAACTCTAAACTAAGTTTCATGCAACATGAGTACTTATAAGTGTCTCAATGAGCTTTGTACAAGTTTGACGAACTTATGAATCATCTAACAGCGTGGTTGCTAGGACTCTAACCCATATTTCATGCAACATGAGTGCTTATAAGTGTCTCAATGAGCTTTGTAAAAGTTTGACGAAATTATGAAACATCTAACAACGTGTTTCTAGGACTCTAAACCTAGTTTCATGCAACATGAGTTCTTATAAGATCCTCAATGAGCTTTGTACAAGTTTCACGAACTTATGAAACATCTAATAACTCGTTTCTAGGACTCTAAATCAAGTTTCATGCAATATGAGTGCTTATAAGTGTCTCAATGAGCTTTGTACTAGTTTGACGAACTTATGAAACATCTAACAATGCGTTTCTAGGACTCTAAACAAAGTTTCATGCAACTTGAGTGCTTATAAGTGTTTCAATGAGCTTTGTACTAGTTTGACGAACTTATGAAACATCTAACAACGCGTTTCTAGGAGTCTTAACCAAGTTTCATTCAACATGAGTGCATATAAGTGTCTCAATGAGTTTTGTACAAGTTTGAAGAAGTTATGTAACATCTAAAAACGCGTTTCTAGGATTCTAAACAAAGTTTCAAACAACATGAGTGCTTATAAGTGTCTCAATGAGCTTTGTACTTGTTGGACGAACTTATGAAACATCTAACAACGCGTTTCTAGGACTCTAAACCTAGTTTCATGCAACATGAGTGCTTATAAGATCCTCAGTGAGCTTTGTACAAGTTTCACGAACTTATGAAACATCTAATAACTCGTTTCTAGGACTCTAAACCAAGTTTCATGCAACATGAGTGCTTATAAGTGTCTCAATGAGCTTTGTACTAGTTTGACGAACTTATGAAACATCTAACAACGCGTTTCTAGGACTCTAAACCAAGTTTCATGCAACATGAGTGCTTATAAGTGTCTCAATGAGCTTTGTAAAAGTTTGACGAAATTATGAAACATCTAACAACGCGTTTCTAGGACTCTAAACCTAGTTTCATGCAACATGAGTTCTTATAAGATCCTCAATGAGCTTTGTACAAGTTTCACGAACTTATGAAACTTCTAATAACTCGTTTCTAGGACTCTAAATCAAGTTTCATGCAATATGAGTGCTTATAAGTGTCTCAATGAGCTTTGTACTAGTTTGACGAACTTATGAAACATCTAACAACGCGTTTCTAGGACTCTAAACAAAGTTTCATGCAACTTGTGTGCTTATAAGTGTTTCAATGAGCTTTGTACTAGTTTGACGAACTTATGAAACATCTAACAACGCGTTTCTAGGAGGCTTAACCAAGTTTCATTCAACATGAGTGCATATAAGTGTCTCAATGAGTTTTGTACAAGTTTGAAGAAGTTATGTAACATCTAAAAACGCGTTTCTAGGACTCTAAACAAAGTTTCAAACAACATGAGTGCTTATAAGTGTCTCAATGAGCTTTGTACTTGTTGGACGAACTTATGAAACATCTAACAACGCGTTTCTAGGACTCTAAACCTAGTTTCATGCAACATGAGTGCTTATAAGATCCTCAGTGAGCTTTGTACAAGTTTCACGAACTTATGAAACATCTAATAACTCGTTTCTAGGACTCTAAACCAAGTTTCATGCAACATGAGTGCTTATAAGTGTCTCAATGAGCTTTGTACTAGTTTGACGAACTTATGAAACATCTAACAACACGTTTCTAGGACTCTAAACCAAGTTTCATGCAACTTGAGTGCTTATAAGTGTCTCAATGAGCTTTGTACTAGTTTGACGAACTTATGAAACATCTAACAACGCGTTTCTAGGAGTCTTAACCAAGTTTCATTCAACATGAGTGCATATATGTGTCTCAATAAGCTTTGTACAAGTTTGACGAACTTATGTAACATCTAACAACGCGTTTCTAGGACTCTAAACCAAGTTTCATGCAACTTGAGTGCTTATAAGTGTCTCAATGAGCTTTGTACTAGTTTGACGAACTTATGAAACATCTAACAACGCGTTTCTAGGACTCTAAACCAAGTTTCATGCAACATGAGTTCTTATAAGTGTCTCAATAAGCTTTGTACAAGTTTGACGAACTTATGGAACATCTAACGACGTGGTTTATAGGACTCTCAACCAAGTTTCATGCAACATGAGTGCTTTTAAGTGTCACAATGAGATTTGTACAAGTTTCACGAATTATGAAACATCTAACAACGCGTTTCTCGGACTCTAAACCAAGTTTCATGCAACATGAGTGCTTATAAGTGTCTCAATGAGATTTGTACAAGTTTGACGAACTTATGAAACATCTAACAACGTGTTGCTAGGACTATAATCCAAATTTCATGCAACATGAGTGCTTATATGTTCCTCAATGAGCTTTGTACAAGTTTTATGAACTTATGAAACATCTAACAATGCCTTTCTAGGACTCTAAACCAAGTTTCATGGAACATGAGTGCTTATAAGTGTCTCAATGAGCTTTATACGAGTTTGACGTACTTATAAAACATCTAACAACGCGTTTCTAGGATTCTAAACACAGTTTAATGCAACATGAGTGCTTATAAGTGTCTCAATGAGCTTTGTATAAGTTTGATGAACTTATGAAACATCTTCCAACACGTTTCTAGGACTCTAAACCAAGTTTCATGCAACATGAATGCTTATCAAGGTATCAATGAGCTTTGTACAAGTTTGACGTACTTATGAAACATCTAACAACGCGTTTCTGGGAATCTAAACCAAATTTCATGCAACATGAGTGATTATAACTGTCTCAATAAGCTTTGTACAAGTTTCACGAAATTATGAAAAATATAACAACGCGTTTCTAGGATCTTTCATGCAACATGAATGCTTATAATTTCCTCAATGACCTTTGTTAAAATTTGACGAACTTATGAAACATCTAACAATGTGGTTTCTAGGACTCTTAACCAAGCAATTCATGCAACTTGAGTACTTATAAATGCCTCAATAAGCTTTGTACTAGTTTGACAAACTTATGAAACATCTAACAACGTGATTTCTAGGACTCTAAACAAAGTTTCATTAAACATGAGTGCTTATAAGTGTCTCAATGAGCGTTATACAAGTTTGACGAACTTATGAAACGTCTAACAACGAGTTTCTAGGACTCTAAACCAAGTATCATGCAACATGAGTGCTTATAAGTTCCTTAGTGAGCTTTATACAAGATTCACAAATTTATGAAACATCTAACAACGCGTTTCTAGGATTCTAAACTAAGTTTCATACAACATGAGTGCTTATAAGTTCGTCAATGAGCTTTATACAAGTTTGACGAACTTATGAAACATCTAACAACGCATTTCTAGGAATCTAAACCAAGTTTCATGCAACATTAGTGCTTATAAGTGTCTCAATGAGGTTTGTACATGTTTGAAGAACTTATGTATCAACTAACAACGTGGTTGCTAGGACTCTAAACCAAGTTTCATGCAACATGAATTCTTATAAGTGTCTCAATGAGCTTTGTACAAGTTTGACCAACTTATGAAACATCTTACAACGCGTTTTTAGGACTTTAAACCAAGTTTCATGCAACATAAGTGCTTTTAAGTGTTTCAATGAGCTTTGTACAAGTTTAACGAACTTATGAAACATCTAACAACGTGTTTCTAGGAGTATAAACCAAGTTTCATGCAACATGAGTGCTAATAAGTTCCTCAATGAGCTTTGTACAAGTTTCACGAACTTATGAAACATCTAAAAACGCGTTTCTAGGACTTTAAACCAAGTTTCGTGCAACATGAGTGCTTATAAGTGTCTCAATGAGCGTTGTACAAGTTGGAAAAACTGATGAAACATCTAACAACGTGGTTTCTAGGATTCTAAACCAAGTTTCATGAAACATGAGTGATTATAAGTGTCTCAATGAGCTTTGTACAAATTTTACGAACTTACGAAACATCTAACAACGCATCTCTAGGACTCTTAACCAAGTTTCATGCAACATGAGTGCTTATAAGTGTAACAATGAGCGTTGTACAAGTTGGAAAAACTTATGAAACATCTAACAATGTGGTTTCTAGAACTCTAAACCAAGTTTCATGCAACATGAGTGTATCAATGAGCGTTGTACAAGTTGGAAAAACTTATGAAACATCTAACAACGCATCATAAGTGCTTATAAGTTCCTCAATAAGCTTCGTTAAAGTTTGACGAACTTATGAAACATCTAACAACGTGGTTTCTAGGACTCTAAACCAAGTTTCATGCAACATGAGTGATTATAAGTGTCTCAATGAGCTTTATATAAGTTCGACGAACTTTTGAAACATCTAAAAACGCGTTTCTAGGACTTGAAACCATGTTTCATGCAACATGAGTGCTTATAAGTTCCTCAATGAGTTGTGTACAAGTTGGAAAAACTTATGAAACATCTAACAACGCGTTTCTAGGACTCTAAACCAAGTTTAATGCAACATGAGTGTTTATAAGTGTCTCAATGAGCTTTGTACAAGTTTGACGAACTTATGAATCATCTAACAACGTGGTTTCTAGGACTCTAAACCAAGTTTCCTGCAACATGAGTGCTTTTAAGTGTATCAATGAGTTTTGTACAAGTTTGACGAACTTATGAAACATCTAGCAACGCATTTCTAGGACTCTAAACCATGTTTCACGCAACATGAGTGTTTATTAGTGTCTCAATGAGCTTTGTACAAGTTTGAAAAACTTATGAATCATCTAACATCGTGGTTGGTACGACTCTAAACCACGTTTCATACAATATGAGTTCTTATAAGTGTCTTAATGAGCTTTGTACAAGTTTGACGAACTTATGAAACATCTAACAACGCATTTCTAGGAATCTAAACCAAGTTTCATACAACATGAGTGCTTATAAGTGTATCAATGAGCTTTGTACCAGTTTGATGAACTTATGAAATATCTTACAACGCGTTTCTAGGACTCTAAACCAAGTTTCATGCAAAATGAGTGTTTATTAGTGTCTTAATGAGCTTTGTACAAGTTTGACGAACTTATGAAACATCTAACAACGCGTTTCCAGGATTCTTAACCAAGTTTCATGAAACATGAGTGCTTATAAGTGTATCAATGAGTTTTGTACAAGTTTGACGAACTTATGAAACATCTAGCAACGCATTTCTAGGACTCTAAACCATGTTTCACGCAACATGAGTGTTTATTAGTGTCTCAATGAGCTTTGTACAAGTTTGAAAAACTTATGAATCATCTAACATCGTGGTTGGTACGACTCTAAACCACGTTTCATACAATATGAGTTCTTATAAGTGTCTTAATGAGCTTTGTACAAGTTTGACGAACTTATGAAACATCTAACAACGCATTTCTAGGAATCTAAACCAAGTTTCATACAACATGAGTGCTTATAAGAGTCTCAATGAGCTTTGTACAAGTTTTAAGAACTTATGAAACATCTAACCACACGTTTCTAGGACTCTAAAACAAGTTTTATGCAACATGAGTTCTTATAAGTTCCCCAATGAGCTTTGTACGAGTTTGACGAAATTATGAATCATCTAACAAAGTGGTGGCTAGGACTCTAAACCAAGTTTCATGCAACATGAGTGCTTATAAGTTTCTAAATGAGCTTTGTACAAGTTTGACGAACTTATGAATCATCTAACAAAGTGGTTGCGAGGACTCTAAACCAAGTTTCATGCAACATGAGTGCTTATAAGTGTATCAATGAGTTTTGTACAAATTTGACGAACTTATGAAACATCTAACAACGCGTTTCCAGGACTCTTAACCAAGTTTCATGCAACCTGAGTGCTTATAAGTGTATCAATGGGTTCTGTACAAGTTTGACGAACTTATGAAACATCTAACAACGCGTTTCTAGGAATCTTAACCAAGTTTCATGCAACATGAGTGCTTATAAGAGTCTCAATGAGCTTTGTACAAGTTTTACGAACTTATGAAACATCTAACCACACGTTTCTAGGACTCTAAAACATGTTTTATGCAACATGAGTGCTTATAAGTTCCCCAATGAGCTTTGTACAAGTTTGACGAAATTATGAATCATCTAACAAAGTGGTGGCTAGGACTCTAAACCAAGTTTCATGCAACACGAGTGCTTATAAGTTTCTCAATGAGCTTTGTACAAGTTTGACGAACTTATGAATCATCTAACAAAGTGGTTGCGAGGACTCTAAACCAAGTTTCATGCAACATGAGTGCTTGTAAGTGTATCAATGAGTTTTGTACAAATTTGACGAACTTATGAAACATCTAACAATGCGTTTCCAGGAATCTTAACCAAGTTTCATGCAACCTGAGTGCTTATAAGTGTATCAATGGGTTCTGTACAAATTTGACGAACTTATGAAACATCTTACAACGCGTTTCTAGGACTCTTAACCAAGTTTCATGCGACATGAGTGTTTATAAGAGTCTCAATGAGCTTTGTACAAGTTTTACGAACTTATGAAACATCTAACCACACGTTTCTAGGACTCTAAAACATGTTTTATGCAACATGAGTGCTTATAAGTTCCCCAATGAGCTTTGTACAAGTTTGACGAAATTATGAATCATCTAACAAAGTGGTGGCTAGGACTCTAAACCAAGTTTCATGCAACATGAGTGCTTATAAGTTTCTCAATGAGCTTTGTACAAGTTTGACGAACTTATAAATCATCTAACAAAGTGGTTATGAGGACTCTAAACCAAGTTTCATGGAACATGAGTGCTTGTAAGTGTATCAATGAGTTTTGTACAAATTTGACGAACTTATGAAACATCTAACAACACGTTTCTAGGACTCTAAACGAAGTTTCATGCAACATGAGTGATTCACAAATTTATGAAACATCTAACAACGCGTTTCTAGGATTCTAAACCAAGTTTCATACAACATGAGTGCTTATATGTTCGTCAATGAGCTTTGTACAAGTTTAACGAACTTATGAAACATCTAACAACGCATTTCTAGGAATCTAAACCAAGTTTCATGCAACATGAGTGCTTATAAGAGTCTCAATGAGCTTTGTACAAGTTTTAAGAACTTATGAAACATCTAACCACACGTTTCTAGGACTCTAAAACAGGTTTTATGCAACATGAGTGCTTATAAGTTCCCCAATGAGCTTTGTACAAGTTTGACGAAATTATGAATCATCTAACAAAGTGGTGGCTAGGACTCTAAAGTCTAAACCAAGTTTCATGCAATATGAGTGCTTATAAGTTTCTCAATGAGCTTTGTACAAGTTTGACGAACTTATGAATCATCTAACAAAGTGGTTGCGAGGACTCTAAACCATGTTTCATGCAACATGAGTGCTTATAAGTGTATCAATGAGTTTTGTACAAATTTGACGAACTTATGAAACATCTAACAACGCATTTCGAGGACTCTTAACCAAGTTTCATGCAACCTGAGTGCTTATAAGTGTATCAATGGATTTTGTACAAATTTGACGAACTTATGAAACATCTAACAACGCGTTTCTAGGAATCTAAATCAAGTTTCATGCAACATGAATGCTTATAAGTTCCTCAATGAGCTTTGTACAAGTTTGACGAACTTATGAAACATCTAGCAACGCATTTCTAGGACTCTAAACCATGTTTCACGCAACATGAGTGCTTATTAGTGTCTCGATGAGCTTTGTACAAGTTTGACAAACATATGAATCATCTAACATCGTGGTTGGTAGGACTCTAAACCAAGTTTCATACAACATGAGTGCTTATAAGTGTCTTAATGAGCTTTGTACAAGTTTGACGAAGTTATGAAACATCTTACAACGCGTTTTTAGGTATCTAAACCAAGTTTAATGCAACATGAGTGCTTATAAGTGTTTCAATGAGCTTTGTACAAGTTTAACAAACTTATGAAACATCTAACAACGTCTTTCTAGGACTATAAACCAAGTTTCATGCAATAGGAGTGCTTATAAATTCCTCAATGAGTTTTGTACAAGTTTCACGAACTTATGAAACATCTACAACGCGTTTCTAGGACTATAAACCAAATTTTCATGCAACATGAGTGCTTATAAGTGTCTCAATGAGCGTTGTACAAGCTGGACAAACTTATGAAACATCTAACAACGTGGTTTCTAGGATTCTAAACCAAGTTTCATGAAACATGAGTGATTATAAGTGTCCCAATGAGCTTTGTACAAGTTTTACGAACTTACGAAACATCTAAGAACGCATCTCCTGGATTCTTAACCAGGTTTCACGCAACATGAGTGCTTATAAGTGTCTCAATGGTTGTTGTACAAGTTGGACAAACTTATGAGACATCTAACAACGTGGTTTCTAGAACTCCAAACAAGGTTTCATGCAACTAAGTGCTTTTAAGGTTTCACAATGAGCTTTTTACAAGTTTGACGAACTTGTGAAACATCTACCAACGAGTTTCTAGGACTCTAAACCAAGTATCATGCAACATGAGTGCTTATAAGTTTCTTAGTGAGCTTTATAAAAGATTCCCAAATTTATGAAACATCTAACAACGCATCTCTAGGACTCTTAACCAAGTTTCATGCAACATGAGTGCTTATAAGTGTCTCAATGGTTGGTGTACAACTTGGACAAAATTATGAAACATCTAACAACGTGGTTTCTAGAACTTTTTACAAGTTTGACGAACTTATGAAACATCTAACAACGAGTTTCTAGGACTCTAAACCAAGTATCATGCAACATGAGTGCTTATAAGTTCTTTAGTGAGCTTTATAAAAGATTCACAAATTTATGAAACATCTAATAACGCGTTTCTAGGACTCTAAACCAATTTTCATGCAACATGAGTGCTTATAAGTGTCTCAATGAGCTTTGTAAAAGTTTGACGAACTTATGAAACATTTTACAACGCGTTTTTAGGACCCTTAATCAAGTTTCACGCAACATGAGTGCTTATAAGTTCCTCAATGAGCTTTGTACAAGTTTCACGAATTTATGAAACATCTAACAACGTGTTTCTAGGACTCTAAACCATGTTTCATGCAACATGAGTGCTTATAAGTGTCTCAATGAGCGTTGTACAAGCTGGAAAAACTTATGAAACATCTAACAACGTGGTTTCTAGGACTCTAAACCAAGTTTCATGAAACATGAGTGATTATAAGTGTCCCAATGAGCTTTGTACAAGTTTTACGAACTTACGAAACATCTAAGAACGCATCTCTAGGACTCTTAACCAAGTTTCATGCAACATGAGGGCTTATAAGTGTCTCAATGGTTGTTTTACAAGTTGGACAAACTTATGAAACATCTAACAACGTGGTATCTAGAACTCTAAACAAAGTTTCATGCAAGTGAGTGAATCATCTAACAAAGTGGTTGCTAGGACTCTAAACCAAGTTTCATGCAACATGAGTGCTTATAAGTTTCTCAATGAGCTTTGTACAAGTTTGACGAACTTATGAATCATCAAACAAAGTGGTTGCGAGAACTCTAAACCAAGTTTCATGCAACATGAGTGCTTATAAGTGTCTCAATGAGCTTTGTACAAGTCTGACTAACTTAAGAAACATCTTACAACGCGTTTCTAGAATTCTAAACCAAGTTTCATGCAACATGAGTGCTTATAAGTATCTCAAAGAGCTTTGTACAAGTTTGACGTCCTTAATAAACATCTAACAACACGTTTCTAGGACTCTAAATCAAGTTTCATGCAACATGAGTGTTCATAAGTTCCTCAATGAACTTATGAAACATCTAACAACGCGTTTCTAGGACTCTAAACGAAGTTTCATGCAACATGAGTGATTATAAGTGTCTCAATGAGATTTATACAAGTTTCACGAACTTATGAAACATCTAACAACGCGTTTCTAAGACTCTAAACCAAGTTTCATGCAACATGAGTGCTTATAAGTGTCTCAGTGAGCTTTGTACAAGTTTGACGAACTTATGAAACACATAACAACGCGTTTCTAGGATTCTAATTCAAGTTTCATGCAACATGAGTGCTTATAAGTTCCTTAGTGAGCTTTATACAAGATTCACAAATTTATGAAACATCTAACAACGCGTTTCTAGGATTCTAAACCAAGTTTCATACAACATGAGTGCTTATAAGTTCGTCAATGAGCTTTGTACAAGTTTTACGAACTTATGAAACATCGAACAACGCATTTCTAGGAATCTAAACCAAGTTTCATGCAACATGAGTGCTTATAAGTGTCTCAATGATGTTTGTACAAGTTTGACGAACTTATGAATCAACTAACAACGTTGTTGCTAGGACTCTAAACCAAGTTTCATGCAACATGAACTCTTATAAGTATCTCAATGAGCTTTGTACAAGTTTGACCAACTTATGAAACATCTTACAACGCGTTTCTAGGACTCTAAACCAAGTTTCTTGCAACATAAGTGCTTAATTATAAGTGTTTCAATGAGCTTTGTACAAGTTTAAAGAACTTATGAAACATCTAACAACGTGTTTCTAGGAGTATAAACCAAGTTTCATTCAACATGAGTGCTTATAAGTTCCTCAATGAGCTTTGTACAAGTTTCAGGAACTTATGAAACATCTAAAAACGCGTTTCTAGGACTTTAAACCAAGTTTCGTGCAACATGAGTGCTTATAAGTTCGTCAATGAGCTTTGTACAAGTTTTCCGAACTTATGAAACATCTAACAACGTGGTTTCTAGAACATAAAACCAGGTTTTATGCAACATCAGTGCTTATAAGTGTCTCAATGAGCTTTGTACATGTTTGACGAACTTATGAAACATCTAACAACGCGTTTCTAGGATTCAAAACCAAGTTTCATTCAACATGAGTGGTTATAAGTTCCTCAATGAGCTGTGTACAAGTTTCACAAACTTATGAAACATCTAACAACGCGTTTCTAGCATTCTAAATCAATTTTCATACAACATGAGTGCTTATAAGTTCGTCAATGAGCTTTGTACAAGTTTTCCGAACTTATGAAACATCTAACAACGCGTTTCTAAGACTCTTAACTAAGTTTCATGAAACATGAGTGCTTATAAGTGTCTCAATGAGCTTTGTACAAGTTTGACGAAATTATGAAACATGTTACAACGCGTTTCTAGGACTCTAAGCCAAGTTTCATGCAACATGAGTGCTTATAAGTGTCTCAATGATCTTTGTACAAGTTTGACGAACTTATGAAACATCTAACAACGCGTTTCTAGGACTCTAAACCAGGTTTCATGCAACATGAGTGCTTATAAGGTGTTCAATGAGCTTTGTACAAGTTTCACAAACTTATGAAACATCTAACAACGCATTTCTAGGACTCTAAACCAAGTTTCATGCAACATGAGTGCTAATAAGTGTGTCAATGAGCTTTGTACAAGTTTGACGAACTTATGAAACATCTAACAACGTGGTTTCTAGGAATCTCAACCAAGTTTCATGCAACATAAGTGCTTATAAGTGTCTCAATGAACTTTGTACAAGTTTGACTAAATTATGAAACATCTTACAACGCGATTCTATCTAAACAAAGTTTCATGCAACATGAGTGCTTATAAGTGTCTCAATGAGCTTTGTACCAGTTTGACGAACTTATGAAACATCTTACAACACGTTTCTAGGATTGTAAACCAAGTTTCATGCAACATGAGTGCTTATAAGTGTATCAATGAGCTTTGTACCAGTTAGACGAACTTATGAAACATCTAACAATGCGTTTCTATGAATCTAAATCATGTTTCATGCAACATGAGTGCTTATAAGTACCTCAATGAGTTTTGTACAAGTTTCACGAACTTATGAAACATCTACCAACGCGTTTCTAGGAATCTAAACCAAGTTTCATGCAACATGAGTGATTATAAGTGTCTCAATGAGCTTTGTACAAGTTTCACGAATTTATGAAACATATAACAACGCATTTTAGAACTCTAAACCAAGTTTCATGCAACATGAGTGCTTATAAGTTCCTCAATGAGCTTTGTTAAAATTTGACGAACTTATGAAACATCTAACAACGTGGTTTCTAGGACTCTAAACCAAGCTTCATGCAACATGAGTACTTATAAGTTTCTCAATGAGCTTTGTAAAAGATTGACAAACTTATGAAACATGTAACAACGTGGTTTCTAGGACTCTAAAACAAGTTTCATGAAACATGAGTGATAATAAAGGACTCAATGAGCTTTGTACAAGTTTTACGAACTTACGAAACATCTAACAACACATCTCTAGGACACTTAACCAAGTTTCATGCAACATGAGTGCTTATAAGTGTATCAATGAGCGTTGTACAACTTGGACAAACTTATGAAACATCTAACAACGTGGTTTCTAGAACTCATAACCAAGTTTCATACAACTGAGTGCTTATAAGGTTTCTCAATGAGCTTTTTACAAGTTTGACGAACTTACGAAACATCTAACAACATCTCTTGAACTCATAACCAAGTTTCATGCAACATCAGTGATTATAAATGTCTCAATGAGCTTTGTACAAGTTTCACGAACTTAAGAAACATCTAACCACGCATTTCTAGGAGTCTAAACCAAGTTTCATGCAACATGAGTTCTTATAAGTTCCTCAATGATCTTTGTACAAGTTTTACGAACTTATGAAACATCTAACAACGCCGTTTCTAGGACTCTAAACAAAGTTTCATGTAACATGAGACATTATAAGTGTCTCAATGAGCTTTGTACAAGTTGCACGAACTAATGAATCATATAACAACGCGGTTCTACGAGTCTAAACCAAGTTTGACAAACTTATGAAACATCTAACAACGTTTTTTCTAGGACCCTAAACCAAGTTTACTACAACATGAGTGCTTATTATTATTTCAATGAGCTTTGTACAAGTTTGACGAACTTATGAAAAATCTAACAACGCGTTTCTAGGACTCTAAACCATGTTTCATGCAACATGAGTTCTTATAAGTGTCTCAATGAGCTTTAAACAAGTTTGACGAACTTATGAAACATATAACAACGCGTTTCTAGGACTCTAAACCAAGTTTCATGCAACATGAGTGCTTATAAGTTCCTCAATGAGCATTATACAAGTTTTACAAACTTATGAAACATCTAACAACAGTTTCAAGGACTCTAAACAAAGTTTCATGCACCATGTTTGATTATAAGTGTCACAACGAGGTTTGTACAAGTTTGACGAACTCATGAAACATCTAACAACGCGTTTATGGGACTTTATACAGAGTTTCATGCAACATGAGTGCTTATAAGTGTCTCAGTGAGCTTTGTACAAGTTTGACGAGCTTATAAAACATCTAACAATTTGTTTCTAGGATTCTAACCCAAGTCTCATGTAACATGAGTGCTTATAAGTTCCTCAATGAGCTTTGTACAAGTTTCACGAACTTATGAAACATCTAACAATGCGTTTCTAGGACTCTAAACCAAGTTTCATGCAACATGAGTGCTTACAAGTGTCTCAATGATCTTTGTACAAGTGTGACGAAGTTATGAAACATTTAACAATGCATTTCTAGGACAATAAACCAAGCTTCATGCAACATGAGTGCTTGTAAGTGTCTCAATGAGGTTTGTACAAGTTGGAGAAACTTATGAAACATCTAACAACGTTGTTTCTAAGACTCTAAACCAAGCTTCATGCAAAATGAGTGCTTATAAGTGTCTCAATGAGCTTTGTACAAGTTGGACGAACTTATGAAACATCTAACAACGTGGTTTCTAGGACTCTAAACCAAGTTTCATGCAACATGAGTGGTTATAAGTGTCTCAATGATCTTTGTACAAGTTTGACGAACATAAGAAACATCTAACAACGCGTTTCTAGGACTCTAAACCAAGTTTCATGCAACATGAGTGCTTATAAGTTCCTCAATGATCTTTGTACAAGTTTTAGGAACTTATGAAACATCTAAAAACGGGGTTTCTAAGACTCTAAACCAAGTTTCATGTAACATGAGAAATTATAAGTGTCTCAATGAGCTTTGTACAAGTTTCACGAACTTATGAAATATATAACAACCTGTTTCTACGACTCTAAACCAAGTTTATGCAACACGAGTACTTATAAGTGTCTCAATGAGATTTGTACATGTTTGACAAACTTATGAAACATCTAACAACGTGGTTTCTAGGACTCTAAACCAAGTTTACTGCAACATGAGTGTTTCTAAGTGTCTCAATGAGCTTTGTACAAGTTTGACGAACTTATGAAACATCTAACAACGCGTTTCTAGGACTCTAAACCAAGTTTCATGCAACATGAGTGCTTATAAGTGTCTCAATGAGCTTTATACAAGTTTGACGAACTTATGAAACATATAACAACGTGTTTCTAGGACTCTAAACAAAGTCTCATACAACATGAGTGCTTATAAGTTCCTCAATGAGCTTTGTATAAGTTTCACAAACTTATGAAACATCTAACAACAGTTTCTAGAACTCTAAACAAAGTTTCATGCACCATGAGTGATTATAAGTGTCTCAATGAGCTTTGTACAAGTTTCACAAACTTAGGAAACATCTAACAACGCGTTTTTAGGACTCTAAACTAAGTTTCATGAACCATGAGTGATTATAAGTGTCTCAATGAGCGTTTAACAAGTTGGTCGAACTTATGAAACATCAAACAACTTGGTTTCTACGACTCTAAACCAAGCTTCATGCAACATGAGTGCTTATCAGTGTCTCAATGAGCATTGTACAAGGTTGACAAACTTATAAAACATCTAACAACGTTGTTTCTAGGACTCTAAACCAAGTTTCATGCAAAATGAGTGCTTATATATGTCTCATTGAGCGTTGTACAAGTTGGACAAACTTATGAAACATCTAACAACGTGGTTTCTAGGACTCGAACCAAGTTTCATGCAACACGAGTGCTTATAAGTTCCTCACCCGAGCTTTGTACAAGTTTCACGAACTTATCAAACATCTAACAACATGTTTCTAGGACTCTAAATAGAGTTTCATGCAACATGAGTGCTTATAAATGTCTCAATGAGATTTGTACAAGATTGAAAAACTTATGAAACATCTAACAACACGTTTCTAGGACTCTAAACTAAGTTTGATGCACCTTGATTGCTTATAAGTGTCTCAATGAGATTTGTACAAGTTTCACGAACTTATGAAATATCTAACTACGCGTTTCTAGGACTCTATACAAAGTTTCATGCAACATGAGTGCTTATAAGTGTCTTAGTGAGCTTTGTACAAATTTTACGAACTTATGAAAAATATAACAACGCGTTTCTAAGACTCTAAACCAAGTTTCATGCAACATGAGTGCTTATAAGTTCCTCAATAATCTTTGGTAAAGTTTGGCGAACTTATGAAACATCTAACAACGTGGTTTCTAGGACTCTAACCCAAGCTTCATGAAACATGAATGCTTATTAGTGTCTCAATTAGCTTTGTACAAGTTTGACGAACTTATGAAACATCTAACAAAGTGGTTTCTAGGACTCTTAACCAAGTTTCATGCAACATGAATGCTTATATGTTTCTCAATGAGCTTTGTTAAAGTTTATTGAACTTATGAAACATCTAACAACGTGTTTTCTAGGACTCTAAACCAAGCTTCATGCAACATGAGTGCTTATAAGTGTCTCAATGAGCTTTGTACAAGTTTGACGAACTTATGAAACATCTAACAACGTGGTTGCTAGGACTCTAAACCAAGTTCATGCAACATGAGTGCTTAAAAGTGTCTCAATGAACTTTGTACAAGTTTGACAAACTTATGAAACATCTTACAACGCGTTTCTACGACTCTAAACCAAGTTTCATGCAACATGAGTACTTATAAGTGCCTCAATGAGCTTTGTACAAGTTTTACGAGCTTATAAAACATCTAACAATGCGTTTCTAGGACTCTAAAAAAATCTCAGGTAACATGAGTGCTTATAAGTTCCTCAATGAGCTTTGTAAAAGTTTCACGAACTTATGAAACATCTAACAACGCGTTTCTAAGACTTTAAACCAAGTTTCATGCAACATGAGTATTTATAAGTGTCTCAATGAGCTTTGTACAAGTTTTACGAACTTACGAAACATTTAACAACACATTTATAGGACTCTAAACCAAGATTTATGCAACATGAGTGCTTATAAGTGTCTCAATGAGCTTTGTACAAGTTGGACAAACTTATGAAACATCTAACAACATTGTTTCTATGATACTAAATCAAGTTTCATGCAACATGAGTGCTTATAAGTGTCTCAATGAGCTTTGTACAAGTGTGACGAACTTAAGAAACATTTAAAAGCGCGTTTCTAGGACTCTAAACATAGTTTCTTGCAACACTAGTGCTTATAAGTGTCTGAATGAGCTTTGTACAAGTTTCACAAAGTTATGAAACATCTAACAACGCATTTCTAGGACTAAACCAAGATTAATGCAACATGAGTGTTTATAAGTGTCTCAATGAGTTGTGTACAAGTTTTACGAACTTATGAAACATCTAACAACGCGTTTCTAGGAATCTAAACCAATTTCATGCAACATCAATGATTATAAGTGTCTCAATGAGCTTTAAACAAGTTTGACGAACTTATGAAACATCTAACTACGAGTTTCTAGGACGCCAAACCAAGTTTCATGCAAAATGAGTGGTTGTAAATGTCTCAATGAGCGTTGTACAAGTTGGACGAACTTATGAAACATCTAACAACGTGGTTTCTAGGACTCTAAACCAAGTTTCATGCAACATGAGTGTTTATAAGTGTCTCAATGAACTTTGTACAAGTTTGACGAACATAAGAAACATCTAATAACGCGTTTCTATGACTATAAACCAAGTTTCATGCAACATGAGTGCTTATAAGTTCCTCAATGATCTTTGTACAAGTTTTATGAACTTATGAAACATCTAACAACGCGGTTTCTAGGACTCTAAACCAAGTTTCATGTAACATGAGAGATTATAAGTGTCTCAATGAGATTTGTACAAGTTTCACGAACTTATGAATCATATAACAACCAGTTTCTACGACTCTAAACAAAGTTTCATGCAACACGAGTGCTCATAAGTGTCTCAATGAGCTTTGTACAAGTTTCACGAACTTATGAAACATCTAACAACCCGTTTCTAGGACTCTATACAAACTTTCATGCAACATGAGTGCTTATAGGTGTCTTAGTGAGCTTTGTACAAATTTTACGAGCTTATGAAAAATATAACAACGCGTTTCTAAGACTCTAAACCAAGTTTCATGCAACATGATTGCTTATAAGTTCCTCAATGAGCTTTGTTAAAGTTTGACGAACTTATGAAACATCTAACAACGTGGTTTCTAGGACTCTAACCCAAGCTTCATGAAACATGAGTGCTTATTAGTGTCTCAATGAGCTTTGTACAAGTTTGACGAACTTATGAAACATCTAACAAAGTGGTTTCTAAGACTCTAAACCAAGTTCATGCAACATGAGTGCTTATAAGTGTCTCAATGAGCTTTGTACAATTTTGACAAACTTATGAGACATCTTACAACGCGTTTCTACGACTCTAAACCAAGTTTCATGCACCATGAGTGCTTATAAGTGTCTCAATGAGCTTTGTACAAGTTTTACGAGCTTATAAAACATCTAACAATGCGTTTCTAGGACTCTAAACAAAATCTCATGTAACATGAGTTGCTTATAAGTTCCTCAATGAGCTTTGTACAAGTTTCACGAACTTACGAAACATCTAACAACACATCTCTAGGACTCTTAACCAAGTTTCATGCAACATGAGTGCTTATAAGTGTATCAATGAGCGTTGTACAACTTGGACAAACTTATGAAACATCTAACAACGTGGTTTCTAGAACTCATAACCAAGTTTCATACAACTGAGTGCTTATAAGGTTTCTCAATGAGCTTTTTACAAGTTTGACGAACTTACGAAACATCTAACAACATCTCTTGAACTCATAACCAAGTTTCATGACACATCAGTGATTATAAATGTCTCAATGAGCTTTGTACAAGTTTCACGAACTTAAGAAACATCTAACCACGCATTTCTAGGAGTCTAAACCAAGTTTCATGCAATATGAGTGCTTATAAGTTCCTCAGTGATCTTTGTACAAGTTTTACGAACTTATGAAACATCTAACAACGCCGTTTCTAGGACTCTAAACAAAGTTTCATGTAACATGAGACATTATAAGTGTCTCAATGAGCTTTGTACAAGTTGCACGAACTAATGAATCATATAACAACGCGGTTCTACGAGTCTAAACCAAGTTTGACAAACTTATGAAACATCTAACAACGTTTTTTCTAGGACCCTAAACCAAGTTTACTACAACATGAGTGCTTATTATTATTTCAATGAGCTTTGTACAAGTTTGACGAACTTATGAAAAATCTAACAACGCGTTTCTAGGACTCTAAACCATGTTTCATGCAACATGAGTGCTTATAAGTGTCTCAATGAGCTTTAAACAAGTTTGACGAACTTATGAAACATATAACAACGCGTTTCTAGGACTCTAAACCAAGTTTCATGCAACATGAGTGCTTATAAGTTCCTCAATGAGCATTATACAAGTTTTACAAACTTATGAAACATCTAACAACAGTTTCAAGGACTCTAAACAAAGTTTCATGCACCATGTTTGATTATAAGTGTCACAACGAGGTTTGTACAAGTTTGACGAACATCTAACAACGCGTTTCTGGGACTTTATACAGAGTTTCATGCAACATGAGTGCTTATAAGTGTCTCAGTGAGCTTTGTACAAGTTTGACGAGCTTATAAAACATCTAACAATTTGTTTCTAGGACTCTAACCCAAGTCTCATGTAACATGAGTGCGTATAAGTTCCTCAATGAGCTTTGTACAAGTTTCACGAACTTATGAAACATTTAACAATGCGTTTCTAGGACTCTAAACCAAGTTTCATGCAACATGAGTGCTTACAAGTGTCTCAATGATCTTTGTACAAGTGTGACGAAGTTATGAAACATTTAACAATGCATTTCTAGGACAATAAACCAAGCTTCATGCAACATGAGTGCTTGTAAGTGTCTCAATGAGGTTTGTACAAGTTGGACAAACTTATGAAACATCTAACAACGTGGTTTCTAGGACTCTAAACCAAGTTTCATGCAACATGAGTGGTTATAAGTGTCTCAATGATCTTTGTACAAGTTTGACGAACATAAGAAACATCTAACAACGCGTTTCTAGGACTCTAAACCAAGTTTCATGCAACATGAGTGCTTATAAGTTCCTCAATGATCTTTGTACAAGTTTTAGGAACTTATGAAACATCTAAAAACGGGGTTTCTAAGACTCTAAACCAAGTTTCATGTAACATGAGAGATTATAAGTGTCTCAATGAGCTTTGTACAAGTTTCACGAACTTATCAAATATATAACAACCTGTTTCTACGACTCTAAACCAAGTTTCATGCAACACGAGTACTTATAAGTGTCTCAATGAGATTTGTACATGTTTGACAAACTTATGAAACATCTAACAACGTGGTTTCTAGGACTCTAAACCAAGTTTACTGCAACATGAGTGCTTCTAAGTGTCTCAATAAGCTTTGTACAAGTTTGACGAACTTATGAAACATCTAACAACGCGTTTCTAGGACTCTAAACCAAGTTTCATGCAACATGAGTGCTTATAAGTGTCTCAATGAGCTTTATACAAGTTTGACGAACTTATGAAACATATAACAACGTGTTTCTAGGACTCTAAACAAAGTCTCATGCAACATGAGTGCTTATAAGTTCCTCAATGAGCTTTGTATAAGTTTCACAAACTTATGAAACATCTAACAACAGTTTCTAGAACTCTAAACAAAGTTTCATGCACCATGAGTGATTATAAGTGTCTCAATGAGCTTTGTACAAGTTTCACAAACTTAGGAAACATCTAACAACGCGTTTTTAGGACTCTAAACTAAGTTTCATGCACCATGAGTGATTATAAGTGTCTCAATGAGCGTTTAACAAGTTGGTCGAACTTATGAAACATCAAACAACTTGGTTTCTACGACTCTAAACCAAGCTTCATGAAACATGAGTGCTTATCAGTGTCTCAATGAGCATTGTACAAGGTTGACAAACTTATAAAACATCTAACAACGTTGTTTCTAGGACTCTAAACCAAGTTTCATGCAAAATGAGTGCTTATATATGTCTCATTGAGCGTTGTACAAGTTGGACAAACTTATGAAACATCTAACAACGTGGTTTCTAGGACTCTGAACCAAGTTTCATGCAACACGAGTGCTTATAAGTTCCTCACTGAGCTTTGTACAAGTTTCACGAACTTATCAAACATCTAACAACATGTTTCTAGGACTCTAAATAGAGTTTCATGCAACATGAGTGCTTATAAATGTCTCAATGAGATTTGTACAAGATTGAAAAACTTATGAAACATCTAACAACACGTTTCTAGGACTCTAAACTAAGTTTGATGCACCTTGATTGCTTATAAGTGTCTCAATGAGATTTGTACAAGTTTCACGAACTTATGAAATATCTAACTACGCGTTTCTAGGACTCTATACAAAGTTTCATGCAACATGAGTGCTTATAAGTGTCTTAGTGAGCTTTGTACAAATTTTACGAACTTATGAAAAATATAACAACGCGTTTCTAAGACTCTAAACCAAGTTTCATGCAACATGAGTGCTTATAAGTTCCTCAATAATCTTTGGTAAAGTTTGGCGAACTTATGAAACATCTAACAACGTGGTTTCTAGGACTCTAACCCAAGCTTCATGAAACATGAATGCTTATTAGTGTCTCAATTAGCTTTGTACAAGTTTGACGAACTTATGAAACATCTAACAAAGTGGTTTCTAGGACTCTTAACCAAGTTTCATGCAACATGAATGCTTATATGTTTCTCAATGAGCTTTGTTAAAGTTTATAGAACTTATGAAACATCTAACAACGTGTTTTCTAGGACTCTAAACCAAGCTTCATGCAACATGAGTGCTTATAAGTGTCTCAATGAGCTTTGTACAAGTTTAACGAACTTATGAAACATCTAACAACGTGGTTGCTAGGACTCTAAACCAAGTTCATGCAACATGAGTGCTTAAAAGTGTCTCAATGAACTTTGTACAAGTTTGACAAACTTATGAAACATCTTACAACGCGTTTCTACGACTCTAAACCAAGTTTCATGCAACATGAGTACTTATAAGTGCCTCAATGACCTTTGTACAAGTTTTACGAGCTTATAAAACATCTAACAATGCGTTTATAGGACTCTAAAAAAATCTCAGGTAACATGAGTGCTTATAAGTTCCTCAATGAGCTTTGTAAAAGTTTCACGAACTTATGAAACATCTAACAACGCGTTTCTAAGACTTTAAACCAAGTTTCATGCAACATGAGTATTTATAAGTGTCTCAATGAGCTTTGTACAAGTTTTACGAACTTACGAAACATTTAACAACACATTTATAGGACTCTAAACCAAGATTTATGCAACATGAGTGCTTATAAGTGTCTCAATGAGCTTTGTACAAGTTGGACAAACTTATGAAACATCTAACAACATTGTTTCTATGATACTAAATCAAGTTTCATGCAACATGAGTGCTTATAAGTGTCTCAATGAGCTTTGTACAAGTGTGACGAACTTAAGAAACATTTAAAAGCGCGTTTCTAGGACTCTAAACATAGTTTCTTGCAACACTAGTGCTTATAAGTGTCTGAATGAGCTTTGTACAAGTTTCACAAAGTTATGAAACATCTAACAACGCATTTCTAGGACTAAACCAAGATTAATGCAACATGAGTGTTTATAAGTGTCTCAATGAGTTGTGTACAAGTTTTACGAACTTATGAAACATCTAACAACGCGTTTCTAGGAATCTAAACCAATTTCATGCAACATCAATGATTATAAGTGTCTCAATGAGCTTTAAACAAGTTTGACGAACTTATGAAACATCTAACTACGAGTTTCTAGGACGCCAAACCAAGTTTCATGCAAAATGAGTGGTTGTAAATGTCTCAATGAGCGTTGTACAAGTTGGACGAACTTATGAAACATCTAACAACGTGGTTTCTAGGACTCTAAACCAAGTTTCATGCAACATGAGTGTTTATAAGTGTCTCAATGAACTTTGTACAAGTTTGACGAACATAAGAAACATCTAATAACGCGTTTCTATGACTATAAACCAAGTTTCATGCAACATGAGTGCTTATAAGTTCCTCAATGATCTTTGTACAAGTTTTATGAACTTATGAAACATCTAACAACGCGGTTTCTAGGACTCTAAACCAAGTTTCATGTAACATGAGAGATTATAAGTGTCTCAATGAGATTTGTACAAGTTTCACGAACTTATGAATCATATAACAACCAGTTTCTACGACTCTAAACAAAGTTTCATGCAACACGAGTGCTCATAAGTGTCTCAATGAGCTTTGTACAAGTTTCACGAACTTATGAAACATCTAACAACCCGTTTCTAGGACTCTATACAAACTTTCATGCAACATGAGTGCTTATAAGTGTCTTAGTGAGCTTTGTACAAATTTTACGAACTTATGAAAAATATAACAACGCGTTTCTAAGACTCTAAACCAAGTTTCATGCAACATGATTGCTTATAAGTTCCTCAATGAGCTTTGTTAAAGTTTGACGAACTTATGAAACATCTAACAACGTGGTTTCTAGGACTCTAACCCAAGCTTCATGAAACATGAGTGCTTATTAGTGTCTCAATGAGCTTTGTACAAGTTTGACGAACTTATGAAACATCTAACAAAGTGGTTTCTAAGACTCTAAACCAAGTTCATGCAACATGAGTGCTTATAAGTGTCTCAATGAGCTTTGTACAATTTTGACAAACTTATGAAACATCTTACAACGCGTTTCTACGACTCTAAACCAAGTTTCATGCACCATGAGTGTTTATAAGTGTCTCAATGAGCTTTGTACAAGTTTTACGAGCTTATAAAACATCTAACAATGCGTTTCTAGGACTCTAAACAAAATCTCATGTAACATGAGTTGCTTATAAGTTCCTCAATGAGCTTTGTACAAGTTTCACGAACTTATGAAACATCTAACAACGCGTTTCTAAGACTCTAAACCAAGTTTCATGCAACATGAGTATTTATAAGTGTCTCAATGAGCTTTGTACAAGTTTTACGAACTTACGAAACATTTAACAACACATTTATAGGACTCTAAACCAAGATTTATGCAACATGAGTGCTTATAAGTGTCTCAATGAGCTTTGTACAAGTTGGACAAACTTATGAAACATCTAACAACATTGTTTCTATGATACTAAATCAAGTTTCATGCAACATGAGTGCTTATAAGTGTCTCAATGAGCTTTGTACAAGTGTGACGAACTTAAGAAACATTTAAAAGCGCGTTTCTAGGACTCTAAACATAGTTTCTTGCAACACTAGTGCTTATAAGTGTCTGAATGAGCTTTGTACAAGTTTCACAAAGTTATGAAACATCTAACAACGCAATTCTAGGACTAAACCAAGATTAATGCAACATGAGTGTTTATAAGTGTCTCAATGAGTTGTGTACAAGTTTTACGAACTTATGAAACATCTAACAACGCGTTTCTAAGAATCTAAACCAATTTCATGCAACATCAATGATTATAAGTGTCTCAATGAGCTTTAAACAAGTTTGACGAACTTATGAAATATCTAACTACGAGTTTCTAGGACGCCAAACCAAGTTTCATGCAAAATGAGTGGTTGTAAATGTCTCAATGAGCGTTGTACAAGTTGGACGTACTTATGAAACATCTAACAACGTGGTTTCTAGGACTCTAAACCAAGTTTCATGCAACATGAGTGTTTATAAGTGTCTCAATGAACTTTGTACAAGTTTGACGAACATAAGAAACATCTAATAACGCTTTTCTATGACTCTAAACCAAGTTTCATGCAACATGAGTGCTTATAAGTTCCTCAATGATCTTTGTACAAGTTTTATGAACTTATGAAACATCTAACAACGCGGTTTCTAGGAGTCTAAACCAAGTTTCATGTAACATGAGAGATTATAAGTGTCTCAATGAGATTTGTACAAGTTTCACGAACTTATGAATCATATAACAACCAATTTCTACGACTCTAAACAAAGTTTCATGCAACACGAGTGCTCATAAGTGTCTCAATGAGCTTTGTACAAGTTTCACGAACTTATGAAACATCTAACAACCCGTTTCTAGGACTCTATACAAACTTTCATGCAACATGAGTGCTTATAAGTGTCTTAGTGAGCTTTGTACAAATTTTACGAACTTATGAAAAATATAACAACGCGTTTCTAAGACTCTAAACCAAGTTTCATGCAACATGATTGCTTATAAGTTCCTCAATGAGCTTTGTTAAAGTTTGACGAACTTATGAAACATCTAACAACGTGGTTTCTAGGACTCTAACCCAAGCTTCATGAAACATGAGTGCTTATTAGTGTCTCAATGAGCTTTGTACAAGTTTGACGAACTTATGAAACATCTAACAAAGTGGTTTCTAAGACTCTAAACCAAGTTCATGCAACATGAGTGCTTATAAGTGTCTCAATGAGCTTTGTACAATTTTGACAAACTTATGAAACATCTTACAACGCGTTTCTACGACTCTAAACCAAGTTTCATGCACCATGAGTGTTTATAAGTGTCTCAACGAGCTTTGTACAAGTTTTACGAGCTTATAAAACATCTAACAATGCGTTTCTAGGACTCTAACCAAAATCTCATGTAACATGAGTTGCTTATAAGTTCCTCAATGAGCTTTGTACAAGTTTCACGAACTTATGAAACATCTAACAACGCGTTTCTAAGACTCTAAACCAAGTTTCATGCAACATGAGTATTTATAAGTGTCTCAATGAGCTTTGTACAAGTTTTACGAACTTACGAAACATTTAACAACACATTTATAGGACTCTAAACCAAGATTTATGCAACATGAGTGCTTATAAGTGTCTCAATGAGCTTTGTACAAGTTGGACAAACTTATGAAACATCTAACAACATTGTTTCTATGATACTAAATCAAGTTTCATGCAACATGAGTGCTTATAAGTGTCTCAATGAGCTTTGTACAAGTGTGACGAACTTAAGAAACATTTAAAAGCGCGTTTCTAGGACTCTAAACATAGTTTCTTGCAACACTAGTGCTTATAAGTGTCTGAATGAGCTTTGTACAAGTTTCACAAAGTTATGAAACATCTAACAACGCATTTCTAGGACTAAACCAAGATTAATGCAACATGAGTGTTTATAAGTGTCTCAATGAGTTGTGTACAAGTTTTACGAACTTATGAAACATCTAACAACGCGTTTCTAGGAATCTAAACCAATTTCATGCAACATCAATGATTATAAGTGTCTCAATGAGCTTTAAACAAGTTTGACGAACTTATGAAATATCTAACTACGAGTTTCTAGGACGCCAAACCAGGTTTCATGCAAAATGAGTGGTTGTAAATGTCTCAATGAGCGTTGTACAAGTTGGACGTACTTATGAAACATCTAACAACGTGGTTTCTAGGACTCTAAACCAAGTTTCATGCAACATGAGTGTTTATAAGTGTCTCAATGAACTTTGTACAAGTTTGACGAACATAAGAAACATCTAATAACGCGTTTCTATGACTCTAAACCAAGTTTCATGCAACATGAGTGCTTATAAGTTCCTCAATGATCTTTGTACAAGTTTTATGAACTTATGAAACATCTAACAACGCGGTTTCTAGGAGTCTAAACCAAGTTTCATGTAACATGAGAGATTATAAGTGTCTCAATGAGATTTGTACAAGTTTCACGAACTTATGAATCATATAACAACCAGTTTCTACGACTCTAAACAAAGTTTCATGCAACACGAGTGCTCATAAGTGTCTCAATGAGCTTTGTACAAGTTTCACGAACTTATGAAACATCTAACAACCCGTTTCTAGGACTCTATACAAACTTTCATGCAACATGAGTGCTTATAAGTGTCTTAGTGAGCTTTGTACAAATTTTACGAACTTATGAAAAATATAACAACGCGTTTCTAAGACTCTAAACCAAGTTTCATGCAACATGATTGCTTATAAGTTCCTCAATGAGCTTTGTTAAAGTTTGACGAACTTATGAAACATCTAACAACGTGGTTTCTAGGACTCTAACCCAAGCTTCATGAAACATGAGTGCTTATTAGTGTCTCAATGAGCTTTGTACAAGTTTGACGAACTTATGAAACATCTAACAAAGTGGTTTCTAAGACTCTAAACCAAGTTCATGCAACATGAGTGCTTATAAGTGTCTCAATGAGCTTTGTACAATTTTGACAAACTTATGAAACATCTTACAACGCGTTTCTACGACTCTAAACCAAGTTTCATGCACCATGAGTGTTTATAAGTGTCTCAATGAGCTTTGTACAAGTTTTACGAGCTTATAAAACATCTAACAATGCGTTTCTAGGACTCTAAACAAAATCTCATGTAACATGAGTTGCTTATAAGTTCCTCAATGAGCTTTGTACAAGTTTCACGAACTTATGAAACATCTAACAACGCGTTTCTAAGACTCTAAACCAAGTTTCATGCAACATGAGTATATATAAGTGTCTCAATGAGCTTTGTACAATTTTGACGAACTTATGAAACATTTAACAACACATTTCTAGAACTCTAAACCAAGCTTTATGCAACATGAGTGCTTATAAGTGTCTCAATGAGCTTTGTACAAGTTGGACAAACTTATGAAACATCTAACAACATTGCTTCTATGATTCTAAATGAACTTTCATGCAACATGAGTGCTTATAAGTGTCTCAATGAGCTTTGTACAAGTTTGACGAACTTAAGAAACATTTAAAAGCGAGTTTCTAGGACTCTAAACATAGTTTCTTGCAACATGAGTGCTTATAAGCTTTGTACAAGTTTCACAAAGTTATGAAACATCTAACAACGCGTTTCTAGGACTAAACCAAGATTAATGAAACATTAGTGTTTATAAGTGTCTCAATGAGCTGTGTACAAGTTTTACGAAATTATAAAACATCTACCAACGCAATTCTAGGACTCTAAACAAAGTTTCATGCAACATGATTTCATTCAACATGAGTGCTTATAAGTGTCTCAATGAGATTTGTACAAATTTGACGAACTTATGAAACATCTAACAAGGCGTTTTTAGGACTCCAAACAAAGTTTCATGCAACATGAGTGCTTATAAGTGTCTCAATGAGCTTTTTACAAGTTTTACGAACTTACGAAACATCTAACAACGTGTTTCTGGGATTCTAAATCAATTTTCATGCATCATCAATGATTATAAGTGTCTCAATGAGCTTTATACAAGTTTGATGAATTTATGAAACATCTAACTACGCATTTCTAGGACGCCAACCCAAGTTTCATGCAAAATGAGTGTTTGTAAGTGTCTCAATGAGCGTTGTACAAGTTGGACGAACTTATGAAACATCTAACAACATGGTTTCTAGGACTTTAAACCATATTGTTTCATGCAACATGAGTGCTTATAAGTTTTTCAATGAGCTTTGTTAAAGTTTATTGAACTTATGAAACATCTAACAACGTGGTTTTGTAGGACTCTAAACCAAGATTCATGCAACATGAGCACTTATAAGAGTCTCAATGAGCTTTGTACAAGTTTGAAGAACTTATGAAACATCTAACAACGTGGTCGCTAGAACTCTAAACCAAGTTCATGCAACATGAGTTCTTATAAGTGTCTCAATGAGCTTTGTACAAGTTTGACAAACTTATGAAACATCTTACAACGCGTTTCTAGGACTCTAAACCAAGTTTCATGCAGCATGAGTGCTTATAAGTGTCTCAATGAGATTTGTACAAGTTTGACGAACTTATGAAACATCTAACAATGCGTTTCTAGGACTTTAAACCAAGTTTTATGTAACATGAATGCTTATAAGATCCTCAATGAGCTTTGTACAAGTTTGACGAACTTATGAAACATATAACAACGCGTTTCTAGGACTCTATACCAAGTTTCATGCAACATGAGTGCTTATAATTAAGTGTCTCAATGAGTTTTGTACAAATTTGACGAACTTATGAAACATATAACAACTCGTCTCTAAGACTCTAGACCAAGTTTCATGCAACATGAGTGCTTATAAGTGTCTCAATGACCTTGGTACAAGTTTGACAAACTTATGAAACGTCTAACAACGTGGTTTTTAGGACTCTAAACCAAGTTTCATGAACCATGAGTTCTTATAAGTGTCTCAATGAGCTTTGTACAAGTTTGACGAACTTATGAAACATCTAACAAGGCGTTTTTAGGACTCTAAACAAAGTTTCATTCAACATGAGTGCTTATAAGTGTCTCAATGACCTTTGTACTAGTTTGACGAACGTATGAAACATCAAAAAACGTGTTTCTACGACCCTAAACCTAGTTTCATGCAACATGAGTGCTTATAAGTGTCTCAATGAGCTTTTTACAAGTTTCACGAACTTATGAAACATCTAACAACGTGTTTCTAGGATTCTAAATCAATTTTCATGCATCATCAGTGATTATAAGTGTCTCAATGAGCTTTATACAAGTTTGACGAATTTATTAAACATCTAACTACGCATTTCTAGGACGCCAAACCAAGTTTCATGCAAAATGAGTGTTTGTAAGTGTCTCAATGAGCGTTGTACAAGTTGGACGAACTTATGAAACATTTAACAACATGGTTTCTAGGACTTTAAACCATATTGTTTCATGCAACATGAGTGCTTATAAGTTCTTCAATGAGCTTTGTTTAAGTTTATTGAACTTATGAAACATCTAACAACGTGGTTTTGTAGGACTCTAAACCAAGATTCATGCAACATGAGCACTTATAAGAGTCTCAATGAGCTTTGTACAAGTTTGAAGAACTTATGAAACATCTAACAACGTGGTTGCTAGGACTCTAAACCAAGTTCATGCAACATGAGTTCTTATAAGTGTCTCATTGAGCTTTGCACAAGTTTGACAAACTTATGAAACATCTTACAACGCGTTTCTAGGACTCTAAACCAAGTTTCATGCAGCATGAGTGCTTATAAGTGTCAATGAGATTTGTACAAGTTTGACGAACTTATGAAACATCTAACAATGCGTTTCTAGGACTTTAAACCAAGTTTTATGTAACATGAGTGCTTATAAGATCCTCAATGAGCTTTGTACAATTTTCACGAACTTATGAAACATATAACAACGCGTTTCTAGGACTCTAAACAAAGTTTCATGCAACACGAGTGCTCATAAGTGTCTCAATGAGCTTTGTACAAGTTTCACGAACTTATGAAACATCTAACAACCCGTTTCTAGGACTCTATACAAACTTTCATGCAACATGAGTGCTTATAGGTGTCTTAGTGAGCTTTGTACAAATTTTACGAGCTTATGAAAAATATAACAACGCGTTTCTAAGACTCTAAACCAAGTTTCATGCAACATGATTGCTTATAAGTTCCTCAATGAGCTTTGTTAAAGTTTGACGAACTTATGAAACATCTAACAACGTGGTTTCTAGGACTCTAACCCAAGCTTCATGAAACATGAGTGCTTATTAGTGTCTCAATGAGCTTTGTACAAGTTTGACGAACTTATGAAACATCTAACAAAGTGGTTTCTAAGACTCTAAACCAAGTTCATGCAACATGAGTGCTTATAAGTGTCTCAATGAGCTTTGTACAATTTTGACAAACTTATGAGACATCTTACAACGCGTTTCTACGACTCTAAACCAAGTTTCATGCACCATGAGTGCTTATAAGTGTCTCAATGAGCTTTGTACAAGTTTTACGAGCTTATAAAACATCTAACAATGCGTTTCTAGGACTCTAAACAAAATCTCATGTAACATGAGTTGCTTATAAGTTCCTCAATGAGCTTTGTACAAGTTTCACGAACTTACGAAACATCTAACAACACATCTCTAGGACTCTTAACCAAGTTTCATGCAACATGAGTGCTTATAAGTGTATCAATGAGCGTTGTACAACTTGGACAAACTTATGAAACATCTAACAACGTGGTTTCTAGAACTCATAACCAAGTTTCATACAACTGAGTGCTTATAAGGTTTCTCAATGAGCTTTTTACAAGTTTGACGAACTTACGAAACATCTAACAACATCTCTTGAACTCATAACCAAGTTTCATGCAACATCAGTGATTATAAATGTCTCAATGAGCTTTGTACAAGTTTCACGAACTTAAGAAACATCTAACCACGCATTTCTAGGAGTCTAAACCAAGTTTCATGCAATATGAGTGCTTATAAGTTCCTCAGTGATCTTTGTACAAGTTTTACGAACTTATGAAACATCTAACAACGCCGTTTCTAGGACTCTAAACAAAGTTTCATGTAACATGAGACATTATAAGTGTCTCAATGAGCTTTGTACAAGTTGCACGAACTAATGAATCATATAACAACGCGGTTCTACGAGTCTAAACCAAGTTTCATGCAACACAAGTGATTATAAGTGTCTCAATGAGCTTTGTACAAGTTTGACAAACTTATGAAACATCTAACAACGTTTTTTCTAGGACCCTAAACCAAGTTTACTACAACATGAGTGCTTATTATTATTTCAATGAGCTTTGTACAAGTTTGACGAACTTATGAAAAATCTAACAACGCGTTTCTAGGACTCTAAACCATGTTTCATGCAACATGAGTGCTTATAAGTGTCTCAATGAGCTTTAAACAAGTTTGACGAACTTATGAAACATATAACAACGCGTTTCTAGGACTCTAAACCAAGTTTCATGCAACATGAGTGCTTATAAGTTCCTCAATGAGCATTATACAAGTTTTACAAACTTATGAAACATCTAACAACAGTTTCAAGGACTCTAAACAAAGTTTCATGCACCATGTTTGATTATAAGTGTCACAACGAGGTTTGTACAAGTTTGACGAACATCTAACAACGCGTTTCTGGGACTTTATACAGAGTTTCATGCAACATGAGTGCTTATAAGTGTCTCGGTGAGCTTTGTACAAGTTTGACGAGCTTATAAAACATCTAACAATTTGTTTCTAGGACTCTAACCCAAGTCTCATGTAACATGAGTGCGTATAAGTTCCTCAATGAGCTTTGTACAAGTTTCACGAACTTATGAAACATTTAACAATGCGTTTCTAGGACTCTAAACCAAGTTTCATGCAACATGAGTGCTTACAAGTGTCTCAATGATCTTTGTACAAGTGTGACGAAGTTATGAAACATTTAACAATGCATTTCTAGGACAATAAACCAAGCTTCATGCAACATGAGTGCTTGTAAGTGTCTCAATGAGGTTTGTACAAGTTGGACAAACTTATGAAACATCTAACAACGTGGTTTCTAGGACTCTAAACCAAGTTTCATGCAACATGAGTGGTTATAAGTGTCTCAATGATCTTTGTACAAGTTTGACGAACATAAGAAACATCTAACAACGCGTTTCTAGGACTCTAAACCAAGTTTCATGCAACATGAGTGCTTATAAGTTCCTCAATGATCTTTGTACAAGTTTTAGGAACTTATGAAACATCTAAAAACGGGGTTTCTAAGACTCTAAACCAAGTTTCATGTAACATGAGAGATTATAAGTGTCTCAATGAGCTTTGTACAAGTTTCACGAACTTATCAAATATATAACAACCTGTTTCTACGACTCTAAACCAAGTTTCATGCAACACGAGTACTTATAAGTGTCTCAATGAGATTTGTACATGTTTGACAAACTTATGAAACATCTAACAACGTGGTTTCTAGGACTCTAAACCAAGTTTACTGCAACATGAGTGCTTCTAAGTGTCTCAATGAGCTTTGTACAATTTTGACGAACTTATGAAACATCTAACAACGCGTTTCTAGGACTCTAAACCAAGTTTCATGCAACATGAGTGCTTATAAGTGTCTCAATGAGCTTTATACAAGTTTGACGAACTTATGAAACATATAACAACGTGTTTCTAGGACTCTAAACAAAGTCTCATGCAACATGAGTGCTTATAAGTTCCTCAATGAGCTTTGTATAAGTTTCACAAACTTATGAAACATCTAACAACAGTTTCTAGAACTCTAAACAAAGTTTCATGCACCATGAGTGATTATAAGTGTCTCAATGAGCTTTGTACAAGTTTCACAAACTTAGGAAACATCTAACAACGCGTTTTTAGGACTCTAAACTAAGTTTCATGCACCATGAGTGATTATAAGTGTCTCAATGAGCGTTTAACAAGTTGGTCGAACTTATGAAACATCAAACAACTTGGTTTCTACGACTCTAAACCAAGCTTCATGCAACATGAGTGCTTATCAGTGTCTCAATGAGCATTGTACAAGGTTGACAAACTTATAAAACATCTAACAACGTTGTTTCTAGGACTCTAAACCAAGTTTCATGCAAAATGAGTGCTTATATATGTCTCATTGAGCGTTGTACAAGTTGGACAAACTTATGAAACATCTAACAACGTGGTTTCTAGGACTCTGAACCAAGTTTCATGCAACACGAGTGCTTATAAGTTCCTCACTGAGCTTTGTACAAGTTTCACGAACTTATCAAACATCTAACAACATGTTTCTAGGACTCTAAATAGAGTTTCATGCAACATGAGTGCTTATAAATGTCTCAATGAGATTTGTACAAGATTGAAAAACTTATGAAACATCTAACAACACGTTTCTAGGACTCTAAACTAAGTTTGATGCACCTTGATTGCTTATAAGTGTCTCAATGAGATTTGTACAAGTTTCACGAACTTATGAAATATCTAACTACGCGTTTCTAGGACTCTATACAAAGTTTCATGCAACATGAGTGCTTATAAGTGTCTTAGTGAGCTTTGTACAAATTTTACGAACTTATGAAAAATATAACAACGCGTTTCTAAGACTCTAAACCAAGTTTCATGCAACATGAGTGCTTATAAGTTCCTCAATAATCTTTGGTAAAGTTTGGCGAACTTATGAAACATCTAACAACGTGGTTTCTAGGACTCTAACCCAAGCTTCATGAAACATGAATGCTTATTAGTGTCTCAATTAGCTTTGTACAAGTTTGACGAACTTATGAAACATCTAACAAAGTGGTTTCTAGGACTCTTAACCAAGTTTCATGCAACATGAATGCTTATATGTTTCTCAATGAGCTTTGTTAAAGTTTATAGAACTTATGAAACATCTAACAACGTGTTTTCTAGGACTCTAAACCAAGCTTCATGCAACATGAGTGCTTATAAGTGTCTCAATGAGCTTTGTACAAGTTTGACGAACTTATGAAACATCTAACAACGTGGTTGCTAGGACTCTAAACCAAGTTCATGCAACATGAGTGCTTAAAAGTGTCTCAATGAACTTTGTACAAGTTTGACAAACTTATGAAACATCTTACAACGCGTTTCTACGACTCTAAACCAAGTTTCATGCAACATGAGTACTTATAAGTGCCTCAATGACCTTTGTACAAGTTTTACGAGCTTATAAAACATCTAACAATGCGTTTATAGGACTCTAAAAAAATCTCAGGTAACATGAGTGCTTACAAGTTCCTCAATGAGCTTTGTACAAGTTTCACGAACTTATGAAACATCTAACAACGCGTTTCTAAGACTTTAAACCAAGTTTCATGCAACATGAGTATTTATAAGTGTCTCAATGAGCTTTGTACAAGTTTTACGAACTTACGAAACATTTAACAACACATTTATAGGACTCTAAACCAAGATTTATGCAACATGAGTGCTTATAAGTGTCTCAATGAGCTTTGTACAAGTTGGACAAACTTATGAAACATCTAACAACATTGTTTCTATGATACTAAATCAAGTTTCATGCAACATGAGTGCTTATAAGTGTCTCAATGAGCTTTGTACAAGTGTGACGAACTTAAGAAACATTTAAAAGCGCGTTTCTAGGACTCTAAACATAGTTTCTTGCAACACTAGTGCTTATAAGTGTCTGAATGAGCTTTGTACAAGTTTCACAAAGTTATGAAACATCTAACAACGCATTTCTAGGACTAAACCAAGATTAATGCAACATGAGTGTTTATAAGTGTCTCAATGAGTTGTGTACAAGTTTTACGAACTTATGAAACATCTAACAACGCGTTTCTAGGAATCTAAACCAATTTCATGCAACATCAATGATTATAAGTGTCTCAATGAGCTTTAAACAAGTTTGACGAACTTATGAAACATCTAACTACGAGTTTCTAGGACGCCAAACCAAGTTTCATGCAAAATGAGTGGTTGTAAATGTCTCAATGAGCGTTGTACAAGTTGGACGAACTTATGAAACATCTAACAACGTGGTTTCTAGGACTCTAAACCAAGTTTCATGCAACATGAGTGTTTATAAGTGTCTCAATGAACTTTGTACAAGTTTGACGAACATAAGAAACATCTAATAACGCGTTTCTATGACTCTAAACCAAGTTTCATGCAACATGAGTGCTTATAAGTTCCTCAATGATCTTTGTACAAGTTTTATGAACTTATGAAACATCTAACAACGCGGTTTCTAGGAGTCTAAACCAAGTTTCATGTAACATGAGAGATTATAAGTGTCTCAATGAGATTTGTACAAGTTTCACGAACTTATGAATCATATAACAACCAGTTTCTACGACTCTAAACAAAGTTTCATGCAACACGAGTGCTCATAAGTGTCTCAATGAGCTTTGTACAAGTTTCACGAACTTATGAAACATCTAACAACCCGTTTCTAGGACTCTATACAAACTTTCATGCAACATGAGTGCTTATAAGTGTCTTAGTGAGCTTTGTACAAATTTTACGAACTTATGAAAAATATAACAACGCGTTTCTAAGACTCTAAACCAAGTTTCATGCAACATGATTGCTTATAAGTTCCTCAATGAGCTTTGTTAAAGTTTGACGAACTTATGAAACATCTAACAACGTGGTTTCTAGGACTCTAACCCAAGCTTCATGAAACATGAGTGCTTATTAGTGTCTCAATGAGCTTTGTACAAGTTTGACGAACTTATGAAACATCTAACAAAGTGGTTTCTAAGACTCTAAACCAAGTTCATGCAACATGAGTGCTTATAAGTGTCTCAATGAGCTTTGTACAATTTTGACAAACTTATGAAACATCTTACAACGCGTTTCTACGACTCTAAACCAAGTTTCATGCACCATGAGTGTTTATAAGTGTCTCAATGAGCTTTGTACAAGTTTTACGAGCTTATAAAACATCTAACAATGCGTTTCTAGGACTCTAAACAAAATCTCATGTAACATGAGTTGCTTATAAGTTCCTCAATGAGCTTTGTACAAGTTTCACGAACTTATGAAACATCTAACAACGCGTTTCTAAGACTCTAAACCAAGTTTCATGCAACATGAGTATTTATAAGTGTCTCAATGAGCTTTGTACAAGTTTTACGAACTTACGAAACATTTAACAACACATTTATAGGACTCTAAACCAAGATTTATGCAACATGAGTGCTTATAAGTGTCTCAATGAGCTTTGTACAAGTTGGACAAACTTATGAAACATCTAACAACATTGTTTCTATGATACTAAATCAAGTTTCATGCAACATGAGTGCTTATAAGTGTCTCAATGAGCTTTGTACAAGTGTGACGAACTTAAGAAACATTTAAAAGCGCGTTTCTAGGACTCTAAACATAGTTTCTTGCAACACTAGTGCTTATAAGTGTCTGAATGAGCTTTGTACAAGTTTCACAAAGTTATGAAACATCTAACAACGCAATTCTAGGACTAAACCAAGATTAATGCAACATGAGTGTTTATAAGTGTCTCAATGAGTTGTGTACAAGTTTTACGAACTTATGAAACATCTAACAACGCGTTTCTAGGAATCTAAACCAATTTCATGCAACATCAATGATTATAAGTGTCTCAATGAGCTTTAAACAAGTTTGACGAACTTATGAAATATCTAACTACGAGTTTCTAGGACGCCAAACCAAGTTTCATGCAAAATGAGTGGTTGTAAATGTCTCAATGAGCGTTGTACAAGTTGGACGTACTTATGAAACATCTAACAACGTGGTTTCTAGGACTCTAAACCAAGTTTCATGCAACATGAGTGTTTATAAGTGTCTCAATGAACTTTGTACAAGTTTGACGAACATAAGAAACATCTAATAACGCTTTTCTATGACTCTAAACCAAGTTTCATGCAACATGAGTGCTTATAAGTTCCTCAATGATCTTTGTACAAGTTTTATGAACTTATGAAACATCTAACAACGCGGTTTCTAGGAGTCTAAACCAAGTTTCATGTAACATGAGAGATTATAAGTGTCTCAATGAGATTTGTACAAGTTTCACGAACTTATGAATCATATAACAACCAATTTCTACGACTCTAAACAAAGTTTCATGCAACACGAGTGCTCATAAGTGTCTCAATGAGCTTTGTACAAGTTTCACGAACTTATGAAACATCTAACAACCCGTTTCTAGGACTCTATACAAACTTTCATGCAACATGAGTGCTTATAAGTGTCTTAGTGAGCTTTGTACAAATTTTACGAACTTATGAAAAATATAACAACGCGTTTCTAAGACTCTAAACCAAGTTTCATGCAACATGATTGCTTATAAGTTCCTCAATGAGCTTTGTTAAAGTTTGACGAACTTATGAAACATCTAACAACGTGGTTTCTAGGACTCTAACCCAAGCTTCATGAAACATGAGTGCTTATTAGTGTCTCAATGAGCTTTGTACAAGTTTGACGAACTTATGAAACATCTAACAAAGTGGTTTCTAAGACTCTAAACCAAGTTCATGCAACATGAGTGCTTATAAGTGTCTCAATGAGCTTTGTACAATTTTGACAAACTTATGAAACATCTTACAACGCGTTTCTACGACTCTAAACCAAGTTTCATGCACCATGAGTGTTTATAAGTGTCTCAACGAGCTTTGTACAAGTTTTACGAGCTTATAAAACATCTAACAATGCGTTTCTAGGACTCTAACCAAAATCTCATGTAACATGAGTTGCTTATAAGTTCCTCAATGAGCTTTGTACAAGTTTCACGAACTTATGAAACATCTAACAACGCGTTTCTAAGACTCTAAACCAAGTTTCATGCAACATGAGTATTTATAAGTGTCTCAATGAGCTTTGTACAAGTTTTACGAACTTACGAAACATTTAACAACACATTTATAGGACTCTAAACCAAGATTTATGCAACATGAGTGCTTATAAGTGTCTCAATGAGCTTTGTACAAGTTGGACAAACTTATGAAACATCTAACAACATTGTTTCTATGATACTAAATCAAGTTTCATGCAACATGAGTGCTTATAAGTGTCTCAATGAGCTTTGTACAAGTGTGACGAACTTAAGAAACATTTAAAAGCGCGTTTCTAGGACTCTAAACATAGTTTCTTGCAACACTAGTGCTTATAAGTGTCTGAATGAGCTTTGTACAAGTTTCACAAAGTTATGAAACATCTAACAACGCATTTCTAGGACTAAACCAAGATTAATGCAACATGAGTGTTTATAAGTGTCTCAATGAGTTGTGTACAAGTTTTACGAACTTATGAAACATCTAACAACGCGTTTCTAGGAATCTAAACCAATTTCATGCAACATCAATGATTATAAGTGTCTCAATGAGCTTTAAACAAGTTTGACGAACTTATGAAATATCTAACTACGAGTTTCTAGGACGCCAAACCAAGTTTCATGCAAAATGAGTGGTTGTAAATGTCTCAATGAGCGTTGTACAAGTTGGACGTACTTATGAAACATCTAACAACGTGGTTTCTAGGACTCTAAACCAAGTTTCATGCAACATGAGTGTTTATAAGTGTCTCAATGAACTTTGTACAAGTTTGACGAACATAAGAAACATCTAATAACGCGTTTCTATGACTCTAAACCAAGTTTCATGCAACATGAGTGCTTATAAGTTCCTCAATGATCTTTGTACAAGTTTTATGAACTTATGAAACATCTAACAACGCGGTTTCTAGGAGTCTAAACCAAGTTTCATGTAACATGAGAGATTATAAGTGTCTCAATGAGATTTGTACAAGTTTCACGAACTTATGAATCATATAACAACCAGTTTCTACGACTCTAAACAAAGTTTCATGCAACACGAGTGCTCATAAGTGTCTCAATGAGCTTTGTACAAGTTTCACGAACTTATGAAACATCTAACAACCCGTTTCTAGGACTCTATACAAACTTTCATGCAACATGAGTGCTTATAAGTGTCTTAGTGAGCTTTGTACAAATTTTACGAACTTATGAAAAATATAACAACGCGTTTCTAAGACTCTAAACCAAGTTTCATGCAACATGATTGCTTATAAGTTCCTCAATGAGCTTTGTTAAAGTTTGACGAACTTATGAAACATCTAACAACGTGGTTTCTAGGACTCTAACCCAAGCTTCATGAAACATGAGTGCTTATTAGTGTCTCAATGAGCTTTGTACAAGTTTGACGAACTTATGAAACATCTAACAAAGTGGTTTCTAAGACTCTAAACCAAGTTCATGCAACATGAGTGCTTATAAGTGTCTCAATGAGCTTTGTACAATTTTGACAAACTTATGAAACATCTTACAACGCGTTTCTACGACTCTAAACCAAGTTTCATGCACCATGAGTGTTTATAAGTGTCTCAATGAGCTTTGTACAAGTTTTACGAGCTTATAAAACATCTAACAATGCGTTTCTAGGACTCTAAACAAAATCTCATGTAACATGAGTTGCTTATAAGTTCCTCAATGAGCTTTGTACAAGTTTCACAAACTTATGAAACATCTAACAACGCGTTTCTAAGACTCTAAACATAGTTTCATGCAACATGAGTATATATAAGTGTCTCAATGAGCTTTGTACAATTTTGACGAACTTATGAAACATTTAACAACACATTTCTAGAACTCTAAACCAAGCTTTATGCAACATGAGTGCTTATAAGTGTCTCAATGAGCTTTGTACAAGTTGGACAAACTTATGAAACATCTAACAACATTGCTTCTATGATTCTAAATGAACTTTCATGCAACATGAGTGCTTATAAGTGTCTCAATGAGCTTTGTACAAGTTTGACGAACTTAAGAAACATTTAAAAGCGAGTTTCTAGGACTCTAAACATAGTTTCTTGCAACATGAGTGCTTATAAGCTTTGTACAAGTTTCACAAAGTTATGAAACATCTAACAACGCGTTTCTAGGACTAAACCAAGATTAATGAAACATTAGTGTTTATAAGTGTCTCAATGAGCTGTGTACAAGTTTTACGAAATTATAAAACATCTACCAACGCAATTCTAGGACTCTAAACAAAGTTTCATGCAACATGATTTCATTCAACATGAGTGCTTATAAGTGTCTCAATGAGATTTGTACAAATTTGACGAACTTATGAAACATCTAACAAGGCGTTTTTAGGACTCTAAACAAAGTTTCATTCAACATGAGTGCTTATAAGTGTTTCAATGACCTTTGTACTAGTTTGACGAACGTATGAAACATCAAAAAACGTGTTTCTAGGACCCCAAACCAAGTTTCATGCAACATGAGTGCTTATAAGTGTCTCAATGAGCTTTTTACAAGTTTTACGAACTTACGAAACATCTAACAACGTGTTTCTAGGATTCTAAATCAATTTTCATGCATCATCAATGATTATAAGTGTCTCAATGAGCTTTATACAAGTTTGATGAATTTATGAAACATCTAACTACGCATTTCTAGGACGCCAACCCAAGTTTCATGCAAAATGAGTGTTTGTAAGTGTCTCAATGAGCGTTGTACAAGTTGGACGAACTTATGAAACATCTAACAACATGGTTTCTAGGACTTTAAACCATATTGTTTCATGCAACATGAGTGCTTATAAGTTTTTCAATGAGCTTTGTTAAAGTTTATTGAACTTATGAAACATCTAACAACGTGGTTTTGTAGGACTCTAAACCAAGATTCATGCAACATGAGCACTTATAAGAGTCTCAATGAGCTTTGTACAAGTTTGAAGAACTTATGAAACATCTAACAACGTGGTCGCTAGAACTCTAAACCAAGTTCATGCAACATGAGTTCTTATAAGTGTCTCAATGAGCTTTGTACAAGTTTGACAAACTTATGAAACATCTTACAACGCGTTTCTAGGACTCTAAACCAAGTTTCATGCAGCATGAGTGCTTATAAGTGTCTCAATGAGATTTGTACAAGTTTGACGAACTTATGAAACATCTAACAATACGTTTCTAGGACTTTAAACCAAGTTTTATGTAACATGAATGCTTATAAGATCCTCAATGAGCTTTGTACAAGTTTGACGAACTTATGAAACATATAACAACGCGTTTCTAGGACTCTATACCAAGTTTCATGCAACATGAGTGCTTATAATTAAGTGTCTCAATGAGTTTTGTACAAATTTGACGAACTTATGAAACATATAACAACTCGTCTCTAAGACTCTAGACCAAGTTTCATGCAACATGAGTGCTTATAAGTGTCTCAATGACCTTGGTACAAGTTTGACAAACTTATGAAACGTCTAACAACGTGGTTTTTAGGACTCTAAACCAAGTTTCATGAACCATGAGTTCTTATAAGTGTCTCAATGAGCTTTGTACAAGTTTGACGAACTTATGAAACATCTAACAAGGCGTTTTTAGGACTCTAAACAAAGTTTCATTCAACATGAGTGCTTATAAGTGTCTCAATGACCTTTGTACTAGTTTGACGAACGTATGAAACATCAAAAAACGTGTTTCTACGACCCTAAACCTAGTTTCATGCAACATGAGTGCTTATAAGTGTCTCAATGAGCTTTTTACAAGTTTCACGAACTTATGAAACATCTAACAACGTGTTTCTAGGATTCTAAATCAATTTTCATGCATCATCAGTGATTATAAGTGTCTCAATGAGCTTTATACAAGTTTGACGAATTTATGAAACATCTAACTACGCATTTCTAGGACGCCAAACCAAGTTTCATGCAAAATGAGTGTTTGTAAGTGTCTCAATGAGCGTTGTACAAGTTGGACGAACTTATGAAACATTTAACAACATGGTTTCTAGGACTTTAAACCATATTGTTTCATGCAACATGAGTGCTTATAAGTTCTTCAATGAGCTTTGTTTAAGTTTATTGAACTTATGAAACATCTAACAACGTGGTTTTGTAGGACTCTAAACCAAGATTCATGCAACATGAGCACTTATAAGAGTCTCAATGAGCTTTGTACAAGTTTGAAGAACTTATGAAACATCTAACAACGTGGTTGCTAGGACTCTAAACCAAGTTCATGCAACATGAGTTCTTATAAGTGTCTCATTGAGCTTTGCACAAGTTTGACAAACTTATGAAACATCTTACAACGCGTTTCTAGGACTCTAAACCAAGTTTCATGCATCATGAGTGCTTATAAGTGTCAATGAGATTTGTACAAGTTTGACGAACTTATGAAACATCTAACAATGCGTTTCTAGGACTTTAAACCAAGTTTTATGTAACATGAGTGCTTATAAGATCCTCAATGAGCTTTGTACAATTTTCACGAACTTATGAAACATATAACAACGCGTTTCTAGGACTCTATACCAAGTTTCATGCAACATGAGTGCTTATAACTGTCTCAATGAGTTTTGTACAAATTTGACGAACTTATGAAACATATAACAACTCGTCTCTAAGACTCTAGACCAAGTTTCATGCAACATGAGTGCTTATAAGTGTCTCAATGACCTTGGTACAAGTTTGACAAACTTATGAAATGTCTAACAACGTGGTTTTTAGGACTCTAAACCAAGTTTCATGAACCATGAGTTCTTATAAGTGTCTCAATCAGCTTTGTACAAGTTTGACAAACTTATGAAACATCTAACAAGGCGTTTTTAGGACTCTAAACAAAGTTTCATTCAACATGAGTGCTTATAAGTGTCTCAATGACCTTTGTACTAGTATGACGAACGTATGAAACATCAAAAAACGTGTTTCTACGACCCAAAACCAAGTTTCATGCAACATGAGTGCTTATAAGTGTCTCAATGAGCTTTTTACAAGTTTCACGAACTTATGAAACATCTAACAACGTGTTTCTAGGATACTAAATCAATTTTCATGCATCATAAGTGATTATAAGTGTCTGAATGAGCTTTATACAAGTTTGACGAATTTATGAAACATCTAACTACGCATTTCTAGGACGCCAAACCAAGTTTCATGCAAAATGAGTGTTTGTAAGTGTCTCAATGAGCGTTGTACAAGTTGGACGAACTTATGAAACATCTAACAACATGGTTTCTAGGACTCTAAACCATATTGTTTCATGCAACATGAGTGCTTATAAGTTCTTCAATGAACTTTGTTAAAGTTTATTGAACTTATGAAACATCTAACAACGTGGTTTTGTACGACTCTAAACCAAGATTCATGCACCATGAGCACTTTAAGAGTCTCAATGAGCTTTGTACAAGTTTGAAGAACTTATGAAACATCTAACAACGTGGTAGCTAGGACTCTAAATCAAGCTTCATGCAACATGAGCACTTATAAGTGTCTCAATGAGCTTTGTACAAGTTTGACAAACTTATGAAACATCTTACAACACGTTTCTAGGTCTCTAAACCAAGTTTCATGCAGCATGAGTGCTTATAAGTGTCTCAATGAGATTTGTACAAGTTTGACGAACTTATGAAACATCTAACAATGCGTTTCTAGGACTTTAAACCAAGTTTTATGTAACATGAGTGCTTATAAGATCATCAATGAGCTTTGTACAAGTTTCACGAACTTATGAAACATATAACAACGCGTTTCTAGGACTCTATACCAAGTTTCATGCAACATGAGTGCTTATAAGTGTCTCAATGAGTTTTGTACAAATTTGACGAACTTATGAAACATATAACAACTTGTCTCTAAGACTCTAGACCAATTTTCATGCAACATGAGTGCTTATAAGTGTCTCAATGACCTTGGTACAAGTTTGACAAACTTATGAAACGTCTAACAACGTGGTTTTTAGGACTCTAAACCAAGTTTCATGAACCATGAGTTCTTATAAGTGTCTCAATGAGCTTTGTACAAGTTTGTCGAACTTATGAAACATCTAACAAGGCGTTTCTAGGACTCTAAACAAGGTTTCATGCAACATGAGTGCTTATAAGTGTCTCAATGACCTTTCTACTAGTTTGACGAACTTATGAAACATCAAAAAACGTGGTTACTAGGACCCTAAACCAAGTTTCATGCAACATGAGTGCTTATAAGTGTTTCAAAGAGCTTTGTACTAGTTTCACGAACTTATGAAACATCTAACAACGCGTTTCTATGACTCTAAACCAATTTTCATGCAACATCCGTGATTATAAGTGTCTCAATGAGGTTTGTACAAGTTTAACGAACTAATGAAACATCTAACTACGCGTTTCTAGGACGCCAAATCAAGTTTCATGCAAAATGAGTGTTTGTAAGTGTCTCAATCAGCGTTGTACAAGTTGGACGAACTTATGAATCATCTAACAACGTGGTTTCTAGGAGTTTATACCAAGCTTCATGCAACATAAGTGCTTATAAGTGTCTCAATGAGCTTTGTACAAGTTTTACGAACTTAAGAAACATCTAACAACGCGTTTCTAGGACTCTAAACAAAGTTTCATGCAACATGAGTTCTTATAAGTTCCTCAATGAGCTTTTTACAAGTTTTACAAACTTTTGAAACATCTAACAACGCGTTTCTATGACTCTAAACCAAGTTTCATGTATCATGAGAGATTATAAGTGTCTCTATATGAGCTTTGTACAAGTTTCACGGACTTATGAATCATATAACAACTCGTTTCTATGAAACTAAACCAAGTTTCATGCAATACGAGTGTTTATAAGTGTCTCAATGAGCTTTGTACAAGTTTGACAAACTTATAAAACATCTAACAACGTGGTTTCTAGGACTCTAAACCAAGTTTACTGCAACAAAAGTGCTTATAAGTGTCTCAATGAGCTATTTAAAAGTTTGACGAACTTATGAAACATCTAACAACGCGTTTCTAGGACTCTAAACCAAGTTTCATGCAACATTGAGTGGTTATAAGTGTTTCAATGAGCTTTGTACAAGTTTGACGATTTTATGAAACATCAAACAACTTGGTTTGTACGACTCTAAACCAAGCTTCATGCAACATGAGTGCTTATCAGTGTCTCAATGAGCTTTGTACAAGTTTGAAAAACTTATGTAACATCTAACAACGTTGTTTCTAGGACTCTAAACCAAGTTTCATGCAAAATGAGTGCTTATTTATGTCTCAATGAGCGTTATACAAGTTGGACGAACTTATGAAACATCTAACAACGTGGTTTCTAGGACTCTAAACCAAGTTTCATGCAAAACTAGTGCTTATAAGTTCCTAAATGATCTTTTACAAGTTTCACGAACTTATTAAACATCTAACAACACGTTTCTTGGACTCTAAATCAAGTTTCATGCAACATGAGTTCTTATAAATGTCTCAATGTAATTTGTACAAGATTGACAAACTTATGAAACATCTAACAACGCGTTTCTAGGACTCTAAACTAAGTTTGATGCACCATGAGTGCTTAAAAGTGTCTCAATGAGCTTTGTACAAGTTTCACGAACTTATGAAACATCTAACAACGCGTTTCTAGGATTTTAAACTAAGTTTAATGCAACATTAGTGATTATATGTGTCTCAATGACCTTTGTACAAGTTTGACAAATTTATGAAACATCTAACAACGTGGTTTCTAGGACTCGAAACAAAGTTTCATGCAACATGAGTGCTTATAAGTGTCTCAATGACCTTTGTACTAGTTTGACGAACTTATGAAACATCAAAAACTGTGGTTGCTAGGACCCTAAACCAAACTTCATGCAACTTGAGTGCTTATCAGTGTCTCAATGAGCTTTGTACAAGTTTCACGAACCTATGAAACATCTAACAACGCATTTCTAGAACCCTAAACCAATTTTCATGCAACATCAGTGATGATAAGTGTCTCAATGAGCTTTTTTCAAGTTTTCCAAACTTATGAAACATCTAACTACGCGTTTCTAGGCGCCAAACCAAGTTTCATGCAAAATGAGTGTTTGTAAGTGTCTCAATGAGCGTTGTACAAGTTGGACGAACTTATGAAACATGTAACAACGTGGTTTCTAGGACTTTAAACAAAGTTTCATGCAACATGAGTTCTTATAAGTGTCTCAATGAGATTTTTACAAATTTGACGAAATTATGAAACATCTAACAAGGCGTTTTAGGACACTAAACCAAGTTTCGTTCAACATGAGTGCTTATAAGTGTCTCAATGACCTTTGTACTAGTTTGACGAACGTATGAAACATCAAAAAACGTGGTTGCTAGGACCCTAAATCAAGTTTCATGCAACATGAGTGCTTATAAGTGTCTCAATGAGCTTTTTAAAAGTTTCACGAACTTATGAAACATCTAACAACGAGTTTCTAGGACTCTAAACCAATTTTCATGAAACATCAGTAATTATAAGTGTCTTAATGAGCTTTATACAAGTTTGACGAACTTATGAAACATCTAACTACGCATGTCTAGGACGCCAAACCAAGTTTCATTCAAAATGAGTGTTTGTAAGTGTCTCAATGAGCGTTATACAAGTTGGACGAACTTATGAAACATCTAACAACGTGGTTTTGTAGGACTCTAAACCAAGCTTCATGCAACATGAGCACTTATAAGTGTCTCAATGAGCTTTGTACAAGTTTGACGAACTTATGAAACATCTAACAACGTGGTTGCTAGGACTCTAAACCAAGTTCATGCAACATGAGCACTTATAAGTGTCTCAATGAGCTTTGTACAAGTTTGACAAACTTATTAAACATCTTACAATGCGTTTCTAGGACTCTAAACCAAGTTTCATACTGCATGAGTGCTTATAAGTGTCTCAATGAGCTTTGTACAAGTTTTACGAACTTATGAAACATGTAACAATGCGTTTCTAGGACTCTAAACCAAGTTTCATATAACATGATTGTTTATAAGTTCCTCAAAGAGTTTTGTACAAGTTTCACGAACTTATGAAACATATAACAACGCGTTTGTAGGACTCTAAACCAAGTTTCATGCAACATGAGTGGTTATAAGCTTCTGAATGAGCTTTGTACAAGTATGATGAACTTATAAAACATATAACAGCGCGTTTCTAGGACTTTAAACCAAGTTTCCTGTAACATGAGTGCTTATAATCCTTAATGAGCTTTGTTAGAGTTTGACGAACTTATGAAACATCTAACAACGTGGTTTCTAGGTCTCTAAATCAAGCTTCATGAAACATGAGTGCTTATAAGTGTCTCAATGACCTTTGTACAATTTTGACAAACTTATGAAACATCTAACAACATGGTTTTAGGACTCTAAACCAAGTTTCATGAACCATGAGTTCTTATAAGTGTCTTAATGAGCTTTGTACAAGTTTGTCGAACTTATGAAACATCTAACAAGGCGTTTCTAGGACTCTAAACCAAGTTTCATGCAACCTGAGTGCTTATAAGTGTCTCAATGACCTTTGTACTAGTTTGACGAATTTATGAAACATCAAAAAACGTGGTTGCTAGGACCCTAAACCAAGTTTCATGCAACATGAGTGCTTATAAGTGTTTCAAAGAGCTTTGTACAAGTTTCACGAACTTATGAAACATCTAACAACGCGTTTCTAGGACTCTAAACCAATTTTCATGCAAAATCCGTGATTATAAGTGTCTCAATGAGCTTTGTACAAGTTTTACGAAATAATGAAACATCTAACTAAGCTTTCTAGGACGCCAAATCAAGTTTCATAAAAAATGAGTGTTTGTAAGTGTCTCAATGAGCGTTGTACAAGTTCGACGAACTTATGAAACATCTAACAACATCGTTTCTAGGAATCCAAACCAAGTTTCATGCAACATGAGCGCTTATAAGTGTCTCAATGACCTTTGTACAAGTTTGGAAAACTTATGAAACATCTACCAACGTGGTTTCTAGGACTCTAAACCAAGTTTCATGCAACATGAGTTCTTATAAGTGTCTCAATGAGATTTGTACAAATTTGACGAACTTATGAAACATCTAACAAGGCGTTTTTAGGACTCTAAACCAAGTTTCATTCAACATGAATGCTTATAAGTGTCTCAATGACCATTGTACTAGTTTGACGAACGTCTGAAACATCAAAAAACGTGGTTGCTAGGACCCTAAACCAACTTTCATGCAACATGAGTTCTTATAAATGTCTCAATGAAATTTGTACAAGATTGACAAACTTATGAAACATCTAACAACGCGTTTCTAGGACTCTAAACTAAGTTTGAAGCACCATGAGTGCTTATAAGTGTCTCAATGAGCTTTATACAAGTTTCACGAACTTATGAAACATCTAACAACGCGTTTCTAGGATTTTAAACTAAGTTTAATGCAACATTAATGATTATATGTGTCTCAATGAGCTTTGTACGAGTTTGACGAACTTATGAAATATCTAACTACGCGTTTCTAGGACTCTAAACAAAGTTTCATGCAACATGAGTAATTATAAGTTCCTCAATGAGCTTTGTTAAAATTTGAGGAACTTATGAAACATCTAACAACGTGGTTTCTAGGACTCTAAATCAAGTTTCATGCAGCATGAGTGCTTATAAGTGTCTCAATGACCTTTGTACAAGTTTGACAAATTTATAAAACATCTAACAACATGGTTTCTAGGACTCTAAACCAAGTTTCATGCAACATGAGTTCTTATAAGTGTCTCAATGAGCTTTGTACAAGTTTGTCGAACTTATGAAACATCTAACAAGGCGTCTCTAGGACTCTAAACCAAGTTTCATGCAACATGAGTGTTTATAAGTGTCTCAATGACCTTTGTACTAGTTTGACGAACTTATGAAACATCAAAAAACGTGGTTGCTAGGACCCTAAACCAAGTTTCATGCAACATAAGTGCTTATAAGTGTTTCAAAGAGCTTTGTACAAGTTTCACGAACTTATGAAACATCTAACAACGCTTTCTAGGACGCCAAATCAAGTTTCATACAAAATGAGTGCTTGTAAGTGTCCTAATGAGCGTTGTACAAGTTCGACGAACTTATGAAACATCTAACAACGTGGTTTCTAGGACTCCAAACCAAGTTTCATGCAACATGAGTGCTTATAAGTGTCTCAATGACCTTTGTACAAGTTTGGAAAACTTATGAAACATCTAACAACGTGGTTTCTAAGACTCTAAACCAAGTTTCATGCAACATGAGTTCTTATAAGTGTCTCAATGAGATTTGTACAAATTTGACGAACTTATGAAACATCTAACAAGGCGTTTTTAGGACTCTAAACCAGGTTTCATTCAACATGAGTGCTTATAAGTGTCTCAATGACCATTGTACTAGTTTGACGAACGTATGAAACATCAAAAAACGTGGTTGCTAGGACCCTAAACCAAGTTTCATGCAACATGAGTGCTTATAAGTGTCTCAATGAGCTATTTAAAAGTTTGACGAACTTATGAAACATCTAACAACGCATTTCTAGGACTCTAGACCAAGTTACATGCAACATTAGTGCTTATACGTGTCTCAATGAGCTTTGTACAAGTTTCACGAACTTATGAAACATCTAACAACGCGTTTCTAGGACTCTTAACCAAGTTTCATGCAACATGAGTGCTTATAAGTGTTTCAATGAGCTTTGTACAAGTTTGACAAACTTATGTAATATCTAACAACGTTGTTTCTAGGACTCTAAACCAAGCTTCATGCAACATGAGTGCTTATCAGTGTCTCAATGAGCTTTGTACAAGTTTGACAAACTTATGTAATATCTAACAACGTTGTTTCTAGGACTCTAAACCAAGTTTCATGCAAAATGAGTGCTTATTTATGTCTCAATGAGCGTTGTACAATTTGGACGAACTTATGAAACATCTAACAACGTGGTTTCTAGGACTCTAAACCAAGTTTCATGCAAAACGAGTGCTTATAAGTTCCTAAATGATCTTTTACAAGTTTCACGAACTTATCAAACATCTAACAACACGTTTCTAGGACTCTAAATCAAGGTTCATGCAACATGAGTGCTTAAAAATGTCTCAATGAAATTTGTACAAGATTGACAAACTTATGAAACATCTAACAACACGTTTCTAGGACTCTAAATTAAGTTTGATGCACCATGAGTGCTTATAAGTGTCTCAATGAGCTTTGTACAAGTTTCACGAACTTATGAAACATCTAACTACGCGTTTCTAGGATTTTAAACTAAGTTTAATGCAACATTAATGATTATATGTGTCTCAATGAGCTTTGTACGAGTTTGACGAACTTATGAAACATCTAACTACGCGTTTCTAGGACTCTAAACAAAGTTTCATGCAACATGAGTAATTATAAGTTCCTCAATGAGCTTTGTTAAAATTTGAGGAACTTATGAAACATCTAACAACGTGGTTTCTAGGACTCTAAATCAAGCTTCATGCAACATGAGTGCTTATAAGTGTCTCAATGACCTTTGTACAAATCCAGCAGTGGTTGGAAAAGCTCGAAAAATCCCTCAGACAATGCTCTGAACACGAGAGTGTGCAGTTCCGCCCCTTTTCTCATGCTGAGTCACATGCAGCACCTCGGAAATCACGCATAGGTAGGGGCTAGGACTCAAAGTGAGTTTTAACACCCCTCTCCCAATAAGATCTCTTTTGCTAGGAAAGAAGTATATAATATCATTTTAGGTATCAAAAGTTCTCAAATGCAAGGCTTAAAGGCTGAACTTTACAGACCAGACTACTACTACTTTCAAAGGTGTTCCTCTCAGTCGAGACCCTTTGTCACTCCGTGCCTCTCTAGATCCCTAGATTGCAGCACGTCCGGTGGTTAACTCCTCGCGTCATTGCCTCCGTTTCTAGGACCGACCGATGCCTCACCTGCACGGGGGGAAGACCATTCGTAACAAGGACCCCAAAATTTTGGAAGATCTCTTGAGAAAAAGGTTTTAACACTTCCTATAAATAGAGCTTTCACGTCTGTGCATAGGGAGAAGTAAATTCTATAGTTCATTACCCGTATAGGGACTCTAGTAAAGAAATCTATTCTAGAGGGAAAAATGTCAACAAACTTACCTACGCCTCAAGAACCGGGTAGAGTGGCGAGCAGCAAAAGGCGTTCCTCAACGAGCCTCTTCCACGATTAACAGTTCCTCCGAGATAGCTCCCATTCCTTTAGGTAAAGATGGATAAGGAAGGAAAAGGTATGCAAGCTGACGTTCTTTTAGGACTAAGTCAACCTTCCCACACTTTCATAGAAGACTTCTTACAAAGAAAAAAACATTTCATATTGATTTGTCCCCTGAATTGGAGGACCTATTTTGATTCTGAATTATCCGTTGCTACTTCTATTACTTTGAGAAGAGAATCGTTGGTATGACCGACGGAAAGCGTGATGGGCTATTAAAATATTGTCAAATATAAGCCTTTCCGTAACAATTGCAGACTGTGTAGGAGACACAAGGGAAGGCCCGTTAGCGAAGCTTAAGGAGGAGTTCAACGGTGAAGCGTCGTTTCCAAACTCTTTTCTAACAAGATCTTTAGAAAAGTTTCACATAAGAATCTTCTTTTGGAGGAAGCTGACCACTGAAAATATCCTCATTTCTCATCCGGAACAACATAATTGAGTTTACCTGTCTAGTAAGGTGTGAAACCTGCTCTTACTTACGAAAGTGAAGGAGTGGACCCTAGCTACGAGTAAGTCCTTTTGACGTCGAATGATCTACTTGCTTGTACTTATCTTTGTCGAGATTCATACTTGGGTCTATCTTCTCAAAAGTTAAAGTGAGGTTCTCACTGTCTTCCCAGGGTTTCTAAAGCTCATAGAACTCAACCAACTTTCGCCAATCTTCGACAACGGGTGTATATGAAGCACGTTTTCTCCATCACTGCCTCCCCTACACCCGGAGACAAAGCAGTCATAGGTAGCACCAAGACATAGAGTAGGATTACCAGTCCCCTTGCTTCTTTCATATGTAGGGGATAGGACTCAAAGTGATTTTCAACACCCTTGTCCTTGAGAGAATTAATAAACACTAGAATAGAGAGAAGGGATATGAACAAAAGCGCTGAGGTCCTAAACCTTAAACAAGTTTTTAAACGCGATTAAACACATATCAGCGACATCCGTTTTCCATGCTACATCGGAACCGGGATATCGATTTCCCAAGCCTTACTCAGAGCAATGCTCGATACGAAGTTGTCCCTCCAACGAGAGTTGCTTTGTTCCTTGCTTGATCGGTAAGAGTGACGAGATAGCATGTAGGCAGCGGGTATGTGAGTTTAGCACGCCGATCGAAACCTTTTGACTCTCCTTTGTTGACTTGGCACCTACCACTTTTCGTCGGAATTGTGGTCTTCCGTCTCCGGTATGCCGACCAATAAGATCTCTGAGATTATCAGCCATCAAAAGTAGATGCCGGGGGGAGAAGAAATTCTACGATTGATTGAGCCAAATCCTAGCTAGAATCTAATCTGGAAAGAATGAGTATCGTATGCACCTCTCTTTCTTTGTTTCCTCCGGTGTGCTACCTAGCTTTTCCCAGGTATTTACTTATTGCATGTTCACTCCACACCTACCACAATCAGTTGTTTGTTCAATGTGGTTTTGACATCAGTTCCTAGTAAGCAACCTTCTGATCAAACTCTTCTTTCTATTCCTAGTAAGCAACCTTCTGATGAGCAGCAGACTCCAACCCATCTGATCCAAGGAAGCAACCGTCTGATCATACTCCTAGCTGGGTGCACCTTACATGGCATTTCCACGAAGGGGATGAGCAAAACAGGGAGTCTACAGGACGGGGTTCAACTAGCGGAGACTCTTGGAACAACTGTAGTAAGAAGTCCCCTATATATAGAGAAAGCCAACCTCACAAGAGGGGGATCCGAGAATCACATTCTAGAAAGAGAAACATAGAGAGAGAAGTCAGAGAAAATATTACTCTTTGTAACGACCTAGACTTATTTCACTTAGATCTATGTTGTATTTACACCTCACATCTATGTTGTATTTCCACCTCGCATTCATGTTATATTTATACCTCAATTTGTAAACACTTAGCCATTTCCCCACTTTTCACCTAGACAATTGTTATATAAACGAGATTCTCCGGCTCACGTGACTCCTCGTTTCTACCTATAACACTTAGTCACGTGTCACCTCGTTTCTACCTATAACACTTAGTCACGTGTCACCTCTTTTCTACGAAAAACACTTAGTACTTTTACCCCTCAAATTAAACAACCATACCACATGTATACACTAAATCTTGAAGGGGTTTAGAAACTTGTGTTCGAGGTTTATGACATATATACAAGTCAGCTCATTTGATAAATCATATAATAACCACTCTATTAGTTCCATTACATAAGAACTAAGTAAAACCTGCACCGTATATGGGATTGATTAGTCCCATGCATACTAGATATAGTCATAAGACCAAAGCTATATATGGTATGTGGAATCTGATAGAGATCAACCACACATTTTTACAAGGGTTAATTACTAATATAGCTTTAGAAAATAGTGTATTTATAGTTTTAACATTTTAGAATATGTTCTTACTATAATAACATTAGAAAGTTATGAAATGTCAATAAGGTGTTTAGAAAAAATTTAAATAACCAATTTGCCATTTTCCTATACTAGCCTCAATGTATTTTGATTTTTTGTTTTGAATTAAATGTTAAATTAAATTCAAAAGAAAATATACTTTTTTACATGAGTATAATATTTGTTTGAAAAACTGAAAAACAAAACATAAAAACTATAAAAAGTTATATTTTGATTTAAATTAAAGAATAAAGAAAGATAATAGAAAATTTAATAAGAAAATGAAAAACAAAATAGATCTTGTTTCTTCTTGAGCTTTTTTCTTCCTCCTCCTCCATTGTAGAACGAGCTTATCCTCCTTTATCTTCATCTTAAGCAGTCGTAGAATAGAGATTGCGTGTCGAATTGACTATTAGTGTTCATTGACTTCTCATCTGCATCCATTGGTTTGTTTTTCTCTCAATTCAATTTTTTGTGTTTTTTTCAAGAATTGTAAATTTTAAAATTTAGAGATTTGTAATGAAATTGATTGCTTAATCATGTCCACATTTGTTTGTTAACCATCTTGCGTATAAATCGTGTGAATTTAGTTAAATTATAATATCGATTGGATCTTGAGTTTTATTTCTTATTTCTTTAGAGGAGGTGACGAAAAACAAACGCACAAACATACATTTTGATTATGGAGGGTACTATTCTAAAGAGCATGATTGGAATTCTGTAAAGTCTGTGTATGTTATATCTCTTAAGACGTGTTCCATAGAAGATATCACTTACTCATTGTTACTTGATAAGATCTACAAAAAGACTCTGAGTGATGAAAGCAAAGAAAAGCTCAAACAGAGTTACAATTTATCTAAAAGTCGGAGAGAATCATATATTCTAGATAACGAGGACGTGTATGTGTATTTAACATCACTTGATACAGAGGGGCTTAAACCTGTGTTGCATGTTGAGGTAATCCAAACTTTGGAAACAAACCAGAGAGTGGAGCAACATTCAAGAGTATAGCAAGAAAGTTCATTTGGTGTGAACTATAGGGAACTTGGTTAAGGTAACAGAGTTGGTGATGTAGATAATGCTCGTATGTCGGATATAGTGAACGATCCGATTAATGAAGAGGTGATGGTGGATGCTGTAAATGATAAAATCTTGTTACTTACGGGCTTAACGAATCGGCTGCAACGGTGGATAACCATGTTGATGAAGATTTTGATAGGAGGCATGAATATGTTGAGAATGTAGGTCCTGTGAAAAAAATTCAGTTTTTTGGTGAATGGGATGATGGTATAGATATGGAAATAGAACAAGTATTTAGTTCTAGAGAGGCAGTGCAAGATTTAGTTTCCCGAGCTGCAAAAAAAAATTGCTATGAGGTTGTAACAGTGAAGTCGGACACGAATCGACTTATGCTACGATGTCGACAAGCTACGGTAGGTTGTAAATGGTATGTAAGAGTTGCGAACACTAAGGCGTCATCTTTTTGGACCATCAGAGTGCACAAAAAGATGCACACATGTTCTTGCCTTGATTCGGCTGCATGTAGTAGTAGCGGTTGTCAGAGAGGTACAAAGAGATTAGTTGCTTCAATGTAACTTTTACAACACGTGTTGTTTCATATAAAAATTAAAGTGTGACCCACTTTGACGAGATTTGAGAAAAAAGGAAAAAACGTGGTTTTTTATTATTTTTTACTCTCAAAACCGACAAAAACTATCTTCCACCTCCTCTCTCTCTCTCTCTTCTCGAAATTCTCTCTTCTTCCCCTTTCCAAACCCTAGACGGCAAATCTGAGATCTCCAATCCCCAATTTTTCTTCCGATCGACACACTTTGTCTGAAGATGTCAATCAGTTAAACAAACAACAGTTCCTCCGAAGCAAGTTTGTCGAGCAGTTGGCGATTTCGGTGTGCCGGATACATGTTGGTGTGGTCAGTTCATGAAAGTTGTTGAGAGTACGAAGGTGGAAGATCATGGAAGAAGATTCTACAAATGTCCAGTCATTCCGGTAAGTTTAACACACTAGCTCTGTATAATCTAAGAACAACCTATGTGTATGGATATTGTAATTAGCTCTGTATAATCCAAGAACAACCTATGTGTATTGATTTTTGCGTAGGATGGTGGTGGAGATGGAAAAAAACACAAACAAACATGGTGGGATCACGCAATTGATGAAGAACTTACGAAGATGAAAACACGAGATGCAGAGCTGCATACTTTCATTAACTCTGAGGTGACCATGTTGTGGAAAGAAATTGCTCGCATTAATGGTCTGTTATCCGAGAAAGACGAGGAGATTAAAAGGTTGAGAAGATTACTTGCAAGGAGGTAGTAGGTGGTTGTGGCTAAATCTTCTTCTTATATTATATTATGTATGACTTTATGTTTTCGTAATGGATTTTAATAACAAGTTAAACTATTGTCAGTTGTCCCCCAAATTGTTCTCATTTGTCCGAAAACTTACTCTTACTTGTCCGAACAACTAAGACTCACTTGTCCGATTCACTTACTCTTTTTTGTCCGGACAACTTAGATTCAGTTGTTCTAATTGCACACACTTGTACAAGATTTAGATTCCAATTGTACATACCTAAAAACAAATGAACCTATTTTGTTGCAGTTTTACCAAAAAACAAAATCAAACCAAAGTACAAAACAAGTCACCAGCAACCACCTAAGTTGTTTTTTGTTTCTTCGGGGGGTGTATTGGACTTGACATTTAAAAGTTTTGGTGTGTTTTGTAAACGTGAGGGTTTTTGTGAGGGTTTTGAGTGTTTTGCAAGTTTTTAAAAAGTTTTCAATGATTTTCCATATTTAAAAAAAAAAAAATCAGAAATTATATTAGTTTTTGTGAGTTTGTATGATTATTTGTAAGTGGCTTTAAAATCTTTCAAGGGGAGAAAAAACATTTATACCATCGTTTATTCATAAGAATAACATAATAAAAAAATCTCAATATCATGAACAACTAATATGCCACAAAATCATGGACTACATCTTTATCCCAAATTATGTGCATATGTCCACATATTCTCCGCTATACTTGCTCTCCAATTATTAGCAACCACTCTTTGTTGATCTTGAGTACCTTGAAACTTTTCTTCTATATTATTTTCGGTATCACCTGTTTCCTGAACACCATTCTCTTCAACACCATTCTCTTCTAGAGGAAATATGTCAGAGCGACATTCTTGACGAAGATAATTATGTAAAACAACACATGCAAGTACTAACTCTGCTTGCGTCTTATAAGGGAAAAGGTGGTGCATATTTGAATATAAGAAATTTTGATTTGAAAATGCCAAAAATTCTTCTCTTAAGGTGTGTACTTCTGACATGTCTTCCTTGTCCTCTTCTGCCCAGTCCTCAAAATCAACTCTTAGTCCAGCTTCTTCTTCTCCTTCTCCGTTCTCTGATTACCATTATCTCTTCCTTTGCCTCCTTGGTATCTTCTTCTTCTCTTTCTTCTTCTCCGTCTTTTTCTTCTTCTGCAGCAGCTTCAACTATAAAACCCAAACTCTCAGGATGTACTTTCGGATTTATCGTCCCATAAAAGACCTCTGGTATATCCAAATACTTTTTTACTTCATTCATTTTACCATCAATTTATCCTCTACTTTCTTTTCAATTTCACCAAGCTTGGACATCATCTTCTTAAACCCTTTTTCCATTCCATCTTTATTACTCTGAGAAATGAATCATCGACTCCAGAAACCGAAGCCTTATTTTGAGAAATGTTGTCCACTTTCTCATGTTCAAGACCAACATTGCTACCTTTTACCCGAGAACCAACATCCTCTTCATACATATCTTTGCACCCTATTTTCTCTTGTATACTATTAGACGCTTTCTCCAACAATCCACTACTGGATCAATAAAACCTATCCCATCATCAACATCATCGTCTATAAGACTGTCCAAAAGAGTCTTTTCATCCGCGTCTGGTACCAATATGCTCTCAATATCCTGCACAGAACAATGTTACCAATTGAGTATCCGCCAACATATAATCAAACACATATCTTGATTTGCATCTAACCTTAGTGCTTCCAAGCGTTTCATGAATGGCATCCATTGGAAACCCTTTCATATCACATTTGGTGAATTTCCGCTTGCACATCCTCGGACAATCCTTCTCCGCGGGTACATCTTCTCTATAATTGCGTCCAAGACGCGAAATACATTCAAATGGCAGAATCTACACATTTATTTACCATATATTAATATTTTAATCCTATTAACTATTAAAATTGATAAACTCAACAGATGATCCTACCTCTAAAGGAACAATAAAACATGGAAATGAAGATTGTGCTCCTAGTTTGACTATACCTCCCATTTTCTTTACAACGCTTCAGATCCCTTATAAACAACCTTCAAACGTGTACCGTCCCCAAGGAAACTTCTCACAAACATGCAAATCATCGACAATACGTAGAAGAAATGGGTCTATATTTCTATAACTTTTAATCTTTTCTTGCATAAGAAATACAAGACCATCAACTTCTTCCTCTCGATGTAGCTGTTGTTCTTCATTTCTTCCAACTTCTCTTCCACTTGTTTTATTTTTATACCTCCCGTCTTTCCAAACACATTTTGTACCAACTTCATATTTACCAATTAATTCCACTTATCGGGATAGTCACAACATGATATTCTAGTTAACAAACAATGCTCTTTCATAGAATACCTAATCGGAACTCCGTTGACCACAAACCAGCACTCTTTTGGCATTTCAGTATCAGTTGTACGTACCGGAAGAATCCACATGCCTTGAGTCATATGGTTTGGGTCCTTAGGCATGTGGAAAATATGCTTGAACTGAGAATGATTTCTAAACCACTTCAATTCTGGTGAAAATCCCTCAAGGTATTCCACCGTCTGACTAACATTGCACCTTGTTGCTAACTTACATGCTTTGGTGTATTCACTAGGAGAAAAAAATAGTCGAATTGGCAGCAGAGGTTTGGGATCATCGTCAATATCCTGCAAATTATTCACATAAGTAAGATGTTCTAGTTATTGGTAATGTAACTAAGTTTGGATTCTATTTAATCTAGTTATATGCAATTGCACCACAACCACTACAAATAATACTAAGTTGTCTAAGTTATCGTCAATTGTACTATAGAAATTACAAATATTACTAAGTTGTTCTTCTTTACTTCAATTATACAAAACTCATAGCAACTCCAAACATTTAATCTTAGTTTCTATTTACATATCTGGTCACTATTAGTAGTTCCAATGGTTTCTCCGGATTCTTTTTCATCACCTTCATCGCCAACATCATCTCTAGATTTCTCTTCTTCCTCGTCATCACCTTTTTCTCCATTTTGCTCTTTTTCTTCTTCATGGTTTTGGTCTGTTTCGTCTTCCTTTTCTTCTTCCTCTTCCTCTTCCTCTTCCTTTTCTTCTCCGTCTTCCTTGTTTGTCTCGTCTTCCTTTTCTTCTTCCTCTTCCTTTTCTTCTTCCTCTTCCTTTTCTTCTTCGTCTTCCTTGTCTGCCTCGTCTTCCTTTTCTTCTTGCTCTTCTTTTTCTTCTTCCTCTTTCTTTTATTCTTCGTCTTCCTTTTCCTCTTCGCCTTCTTTTTCTTCTTCGTCTCTTTTTTCTAAGTTTTCTTCTTCGTCTTCTTCGTCTTTTTCTTCTTCGTTCTTTCCTCCCTCTTCTTCTTCTACTATTTCTTCTCATTTCTACACCTCCTTCCACGTTTTCTCCTGCGTCCAACCATTCTTCCCGATCCTCTTCACCGTCTTTCTTTTTTATCTTTTGTGTTTGACCCTTTGAACATTTGGTTGACTCAAATGTTTTTCCTTCCTCCCCCCTTCTTACACGAGCCATGAATTCGAAAAATGGATATTGGGAATTGGAAGTTGAGAGGAGATGAAGTAGAGATGAATCGCGAATTAGGGGGATGCTCTAATTAGGGTTTGTGTTTTCGAGGAAAGGTGCTCGATTGAGAATTGATTTTTGGTTTCATGAATTTTAGTTTAAAAAATTAAAGAGAGTGTGTTTGGGCAATGGGTTTGGGTCGGTTTCGGGTTTGGATTTGGATTTGGGTCGGATATCTTGGTTGGGTCGTAAATAAGAGTGTTAGTTTGTCTATCTTAGTCTTTTAATTTAAATTTACATTTAAAAACTAATTCAAAAAACCTAAATACATCTAAATACGTATAGTGGCAGGAGAGATCGTATTTGCGCCTAAAGTGGCATTAGAGAAATTAATCCCTAACTCTCGCGTCTCTCTCTCATCGCCGCCGAATTAAATTTCCACATCTTAATGTCTTTCTCCTCATAACTTCTCTGACAGCACCTATGTGAAATCAAGATGGATTCTTCTTCAGACGATGCTTTATCTTCCTCATTAGTTTAATAGTTCAAATCCGGGTAATTTCATTGGTTTATGTACAAGGATTTCGATAATATTCTATCCTAACTAGATCTAGTTTAGTCCCCTTATCTTTCTGTTGTAAAATCTCCTTCACCTTTGATTCATTTTCCTTCAGCTTTTCCTATTGACCAATAAGCTTTATTGGTCTCTCTGTTTTTATGATTGTAGCTATGTCTCATGATTGGTCTCTCTGTTCAACTATCAATTACGACATTTTTTCGGTGAGAAAACTCGAGACATCAAGTTGAATTTTTAATAGCTATGGAAGATATTTTGCTAAGAGATAGGGACAAAGATAGGTCTTCTCGCTGAGAAATGGAAGTACCTTTTAGCTCGTCTTATATGTGAGGTTCGTAATCTTTAAAAAACTCTTTAGTTACTTTGATTCATATTCAAAACTTCACTTGATGTTGAGTGTTATATGTTGAGTTTAGTGACTTTTTGTGGAAGTTTTAATCATGGTTTTTATGTGTTTGGTTTTATGAGTTTTGACAATGTACTAGGCTACTAGTTTGTATACCCTTGAGTTTTACTTATTTATTTGAGTTTGTGTTGTTTGTTTATGAATGTGTTTTGTTATTTGCAGTTTATTCATGATTTATCCGCTACATAAGTGAAACCTTGTTCACTAATGTATATCTTTGGTTTTTCCTGGTTAGTTTTCCAACTTATGGTTTCCTCATCGATACTCTGTGATTCATGAACAAATTGGTTCTCTTTCTTGTAATATGTTTGTGACAGCAAATACAATCTTACTTTGAAAGAGTTGCTTGAGTCAAACAACAATTACTTGATTATATTTTGATAGTAATAATCTTTGAATCTTTATTGGGTTAATTGTCTATATAGCTTTGAAAACTAATGTATTGATAATATTAACAACCTAGAAATTGGGATGATTCATATGACTTTGAAAAGTCTGTAAAAGTCATTAATGGGCATGTCAAAATCTTAAATAACGAAATTGCCACTATTTGTGTCTACTCTAACTCTCTCTCACTCCTCTCCACTCGACGGCGGCAAGCTTCTCTCGACGGCGACAAGGTTCTCTCGACGGCGACAAGCTTCTCTCCCGGCGACACATTCAAGCTTCTCTCCCGGCGACTCTCTACTCTAACTCTCTCTCAGTCCTCTCGACTCGACGGCGACAAGTAATCTTCTCTCCCGGCGACTTTATTATCCCGATGATTTTTGTTTGTTTCTCGACAAAGGTGACTCGTTTATCTCGACAAAAGCAAGCTCACTCTCTCTATCTATCTCGATTTCTCTCTCGGTTTCTCTCTCGGTTTCGTTCTTTGTGGGTTCGACTTTGGGTAAGAAAGGTTAAAAATTTGAGAAATTTTTCCTCTTTTCAGGTTGAGGACAACATTCAAGGTTTTGATTGTTCTTATGTTGCTCTAATTTTTGAAAATTTTGCTAGTATTATGATGTTTGTGATGTATTTGTGGCTTAGGTTTGATTCGTTTAACTGATTTGTTTAACTGTTATTTAAACCTGTTGATTTTGATGTTTATATGAGTTAGATTAAGTGGCTTATTATGTTTGTCTTTGAGATAAGATCCAACTCTTAAACTCTGTTAAAGTGACAAATGTTATGTTGTTTGTTAGTTAGAGATATTTAACTGATGTGTTTTCTTCTTTTGTGTATGTAGGAATGACATACAATGAGAATAACATGTATCCTCCTCGGCTTTATCCTTTAGGCAAATTCTTGTTTCAACAAAGAAGCATTCATCATAGTTGACAACTGACAAGTTTAAAAGATTTGAACAAATATATTGGTGAAGAAGGCTTTAACTACATTTGTGATGAATCACAAGTGGGAGTCTTGGTGAAGCTAGCTGAAAGTAATTATGTGTAGTGCGCGAAGATTGTTCATCATTTCCTTACACAACAATTTACAATAACTAGGCCAAATGAGATTTGATGTATTATTGAAGGTCGTCCTCTGCGCTTCTCCCTTCATGAGTATGAAGACATAACTGGACTGACGTGTCATACAATAGAGTCTGAAGAAAAGCTTGAACTATACCACACTGAGTTATGGGATGAGCTTGAAGTGGACCCAAAACAGGGTCCTAATTGTATGAGCTCGAAGCTGGGTTAAGAAAATGTCCAAGATGGGACTATGAGAACAAGTTGATGCTTGGATTGTTGTATGTTGTTCATGTTGCGATAATGGGGTTAGCTAGGAGTAGCGAGGATACCTCTGGAATATGCGATTCTTGTAACTCAAGAAGAAGCCTTTGAGTCTTTTCCGTGGGGAAAGATAGGATTCAAGTGTTTGATTGATTCAATCAAAATTGTCGCATTGCAAAATAACTCTTATACAATCCATGGATGTGTGCATGATCTGGGTGTATGGGCTTATGAAAATGTGACGGAGTTGGCGATAAAATGTGGTAATGAGATTGTTGGAGAAGATGAAGAAAACCGCCACTTCTAAGGTGGATTGGTTCTCGTCCTAGAGTTAATATTGGAGAGTTCCTTGCAAGTGTGAAAAGAAAAAAAAAACAAAGGTAATTAACTGTTACTTTTTGTATATATTTGAATTCAATAAATTGTTTTTTGTGTTTGAAACATTTATTTCCTATGCAGCTAAAGGTGAACATGCTCTCTATTAGGCCAATTGAGCCATTTGTGATAGGTAAATGCGAAGGAGAGAGTTTATAATAAGAGAAAATATATACTTATAACTTGTTATTTGTAAATGAATAAAAATATTGTGTAAGCGTTTTGAAACATTTAGTTTTCTTTGTATAATAGGTGAACACAAGGCTCTTGACAACTTGCTCCATGATATTGTGGAGGGAGTGATGGATCCTAAGCAATGGGATGCAGTTGAGGGTAAGGGCAACAAAAGGAAAGCTACTAGTGAGAGTAATGATGTTGATGATGATGATGATGACGACTTCGTAGATCCAGCTTAATCTAGAAAGAGGAAGCAAACAGTTGTGGGTGAGTGCAAATGGGGTGATGAAAGCACTAACTCAGCTTTCAAGCAAGCTTGATACTATGGATATCAACTTAGGTGGTATAATAGATATGATTGTCCTTAAAGTTGAAGGTATAGTGATGTGATCATGGATAGCTATGAACAACAAGATAAGGAGATACTAGAACCAAAAGACCACGAGGAGAACGAGGAGCTTGAACCAAACCAACTTGAGGAGGTTTTGGAGCTTTAAAATGGACCAATGACAAGATCAAAGACCAAGAAGCTTGTTGGAGCAATACGAGGTCTTCTCAAACAAATGGAGTCAAGTGCAAATGAATTCAATTAAGTTAATTCAGATTCAAGCAACAAGACTTCAATCCAAGTCAAATCAGATCACTAATTTGGATGAGTGTTTTATTTGCACTCTTTTTCCATATCAAGGTTTTGTCCCTCTGGGTTTTCCTTGATAGGTTTTACTGAGACAAGTAGAACACTCTCTAATGGCCCTTTAGTGATCCCAAAAGGCCCAACAATGACCCAAGAGCAAATCAGAAAATCAGAATCAATTGGAGCCTTTTTTATCTTTTATTTAGAACTTAAACTTTAAAATTTGTTTCTTTTTGATTAATTTCGTTTTGTGGGTTCCAAAGGGTATTATGAGAGTAAGTGGGACGTCCTAGGGTTGCTTGTGTACTCTCTCTTTTCTTTATATATCCCTTGTAAAGTTTCTAAAACTCTTTATCAAATATTTTTATCAAAACTCTCTCTTTGCTTGATCTTGTTGGTGTGTAATATCCAGCATATATCCCCTTTGATTGTGTGTAATATCAATCAAAGTCTTAATCTTGTGGTGTGTAATATTTAGAGATCTTCATCCTTTCTTCAAGATTCATTCCGCAGCCTTTTAACGAAACCACTTATTCGCTTTCGCTTCACCAACAACCATCACTATGTCATCATACATCTTTTTAGCCCTATCAAGGTGTGTTCGATCTGTAGGAGAAACATATCATATAGATGTTAAGTTCGGAAAGCTTGAAGGAGAAGTGGCTGCTTTGAAGAAGATCCCAATAGCAAAAGAAGAGAAACAACCTTCAGCCGATGGTGATGATGTTGGTTATTTGGGAGGTAAAAAAGAAGTAATTAGTAATGTATTATTTTAGATTGGCGTGGGACGGTTCATAGTTGATAGTTTTTATATCCTAATAAATTTATCTTGAATGCAGAAAATGGTTAGTAAGGAGACATTGGGAACTCCTAAAAATGGTGTTTAATTTTTTTTATTACAATGGTGTTTAATTGATGAAGAATGTTTTTTTCCTTAATTGTAGAAAAATGTTGGATTTTTATTTGTTGGTTTGAAATTTTTTTTCCATTGATTTGTTTGAACGCTTGTTTATGTTTTCAAAGTTGTTTTTTTTCGTGTTGATATCTTGAACCTCCAAAAATGAACATGTTGTACCATAATTGTGTATTGTAACAAGGGTAAAACACAAGTTTTAATGTATTTTGTACACATGGTTCCTCTTTGTCATAGATCTGTCCACAATGAGATTAGACTGTAATGAAAAAGAATTGTCCATAAATATAGCCTTAGACAAGTTGAACATACCATTATGTATCTATGATTTGATCATCTGCTTCTCAAATGGTAGTGTGTTACATGTATTTTGTAGCCATGGATAACAATGACGAAGACAAGTTTAGAAGATAGTTTTCCTATTTCTTGTGTTGTTAGGGACGGAAGAGGTTCCTCAAAATCACCAAACCTGGTTTATCATGAGGCAACATTTTCAAAATCACCACTTCCTGTTAAACGCAAAGCTTCATTCTCAAAATCATGTGGCTTGGTTAAGTGTGAGACAACATTCTCAAAGTCACCAAAGACACCACTCCTCTCTTCCATTAAGAAAGAACCAATGGATGAACCGAAGCCCTTGATTGGGAAGAAACAAAAAGCAAAATCACAAAGTTTTGGTGATTCACGCATTCTCAATCAAAGCTCCAAAGAAAAAGCTCTTATCCTCTCGTCCATAAAGAAAGAACCCATGGACGAACCAACCAGTCATCAACGGATCCGCAAGACTTTGTTTGAAGAGAAACGGGACGAGGATTATGTTGATCTTACAAAATTGCATCATACACCCTCCGACGATTCGGAGACATCGGCCCCATTTGATGAGAATGTATTGTCATCTATATTCTCATCTCTCTTGGTCAGGTTGGAGATAATTCACCGAAGGAACCCTTTGTACCTAGAGAAATAAGGAAGAGATCGGTTGCTGCTACCCAACAATCACCTTTTGAAGGATGCTCTCTGGTGCGGCGTATCATGAAAGATAAATTTATGACAACAAATGCTTACGATCCTTTATTTAGAGTGTGCGTGGATAACCTATCAAATGTAATGTCCTTCATCAAACAATATTTGTAAGTGAATTAACTCTACTAAATCTAGTCCATTACATAGAAGCTCTTGATTGATTCAGTTTTGTGTGTTTTTTAAGGAAAATGGTAGTAGCAGGTCTTCGGTCAGGTTCTACTTGGTAGTGATGACACCAAAAGAGCCTTGGCCCACCACGAATCAAACGTTTGGGTGGCTATTTGATACAGTAAACTTGTAGCTATATTTAGATTCATTTAGTTTAACACATGTTTTGATAATTAAGCGTTTTAAATTTTTCTTGGTAATCTTTGTAGCAATTGGCTCCTGCGATGCATATGCTACGCAAGCGGTCCCTACTCTCTCCGTCTCCATACAACGATAGAATTGCATTATTTGATCCATGGTTTGTCATACGGGTGGGCGTTCGGGTACCCGTTTGGGTTCGGGTCCGGTCTATTCGGGTTTCGGGTTTTCGGGTGGAGGATTATAGGACAGTTCGCGTATTTCGATAAATTTTTCGGGTTCGGTTCGGTTTCTTTCGGGTTCGGTTCGGATTCGGGTACCCGAAATTATAAAAAAAACTCCGTAATTATAAATTAAAAAATTATAAAATATTCGAAATTATATAGTTTATTAGGATGATCCGAATAATAGCAATTAAAAATATTCAAAATTACTTAAATTATACAAAACTACTAGAAATATTAGAAAATGTTATAATTTTTGAAATAAATTTACTAAAAATATAAAATTACTAATATTTATATACATTTAATTAAATTTTTGGTAGTTCATGTACCCATTCGGGTTTCGAGTTCGGGTCCATTCGGGTTCGGTTTTGAAATTTAAAACCCGTTCGGATCCTCTTTTTCGGGTCGGGTTCGGTTCGATTCTTCGGGTTCGGTTTTTTTGCACACCCCTAGTTTGTTAGTCAGTGGGCTTTCGACTAACAAATGTTTTTTGGAGATGAAAAACATTGGGAATTTCCCTCTGCTTTCGTCGATGTATTTAACGGAGAAGCTCCTAAAAGATCTATGACGCATAAAAATGGGTTATAGATGGTGATATTTTGTATATGACGCACAACCTCAATTGTGATCATTGGGTTGCATTAGAGGTAAACTTGAGAGCTCGCCGGATCAAAGTTTATGATAGTATAATCATGCTAAACTCTGAGGAGGTGGTGATAGAGTCATGTAAACCATATAGTCGGATGATTCCACTATTGATTCAAGCTATGGCTCCGGAATTTCTAAGGAAGAAAATTTCTACATAAGCTTTCACCGTTTAGAGGGTCAAGACAGTTCCTCAAAACCATCAGATTGGTGACTGTGGCGTTTATGCACTGAAATATATAGAGTGTTCGGCTATGGGGATTACTTTTGATGGTTTGTGTGATGCCGCAATGCCTGTAATTAGAGCAAAACATGGACTGCTTTGTACAGAAGCCAAACTCCCAACCCCGCGGAACATATCAAGAGGTTGAGTCATATCCTGATGTTGGTTTTGGACTCATGTATTTCCAGACTTTATTTTGCCAGACTTCTGTTTGCACACTTTATGTTGACATACTTTATTTTGTTAGACTTATGTTTGCAGACTTTAAAGTAATTTAAATTTTATTTAGGTGTTTACATAAAGTTTTTATGTATGAATAAATGGTTAAAAAGTACAAGTAAAGTGACATGATTTTCACTATCATAGGTTTTAGGGTTGGAATTACATTGTTTTGACTATAGTTTTTTAGTTTCATTTAGGGTTAAGTTTAGTGTTTCCATTTATCCAGCAACAAGTACAAACAAATGGTTAAAAAAGTCACTACTAAAAAAAAGTCATATAGCCACGGCCGTATTGGTGGCTATAGCAAAAATCCGTGGCTATTTAGTCACGATTTGCCACGAAATTTTTTAGCCACGAACGTATAGCCACGGATTTAATGCTATAGCCACCGATACGACCGTGGCTATATGAATTTTTTTTAGTAGTGAGTACAAGTAACATGATTCTCACTATCATAGAGTTTTAGGGTTAAAATTACATTGTTTTGACTATAGTTTTTTAGTTTCATTTAGGGTTAAGTATAGTGTTTCCATTTATCCAGCAACAAGAACAAACAAATGGTTAAAAAAGTACAAGTAACATGATTCTCACTATCATAGGGTTTTAGGGTTAGAATTACATTGGTTTGACTATAGTTTTTTAGTTTCATTTAGGGTTAAGTATATTGTTTCCATTTATCCAACGACAAGTACAAACAAATAGTTAAAAAAGTACAAGTAAAGTAACATGATCCTCACTATCATAGGTTTTTAAGGTTATAATTACATTGGTTTGACTATAGTTTTTTAGTTTCATTTTGGGTTAAGTTTAGTGTTTTCATTTATCCAGCAACAAGTACAAACAAATGATTAAAAAAGTACAAGTAACATGATTCTCATTACTATCATAAGGTTAGAAATTAATTTAAGGGTTCCATTTATATTTAGGTGGTACTTTTATAATAAATTAACACTCCAACATAATTTAAATTGAATTTAGATATCTCTGTCAACAAGTGCAGACAAAAAGCAGAAAAATAGAATTAAAGATTCTATTTTCAACAGATATATGATTAGACAAGTACAAAAAGCATAATTAATTGACCCCCAAAAAGTAATCCCTACTACTTGTTTAAATGATTGATATCATTCGAGAGACATGAAAATAGTGAACTTTTTGTATTTGTCCAATCATCAAACATAATTAAAGCTTTATATTTTTGGTAATAGGCAAGTACAGATATATCATTAAAATTCCAAGTGTTTCATGATGTGTTTAATGTAGTGTTTTGCCTAATAGACAATGAGTGCATCATTTAAATGTTTTTCTAATAGGATTTAATTTAGGATTCAACAATACAAAAATTCCAAAAATATATTCATTTAGGGGATAGAGTTTCAAATTAGGTATGACTTAATTTAGATAGGACACAAAGTGATTGAAAATATTGATTTTAATTTAGGGTATAGGTATTGGATTTAGGGTTTAGTTATGGAATTAGGGTAAAGTGATTGGATTTAGGGAAAATGTTTTCTTGCCATACTATTACACTTTATAGTATAAGAATGAATTTAGGGATTAGGGATTGGATTTAAGACAATAATTGAAAATTTAAAAAACTGCAATGTCATGAGTTCGAACCCGTGACTTGTTTGTTAATAGCCTACAACATAACCATTTAAGCTGCGTGTTCTCATTTTCTTAGCGTGTTTATTATTTGTTATGTCTAAATGATGATTCTTCGAAAATTGAACAAATTAAAAAGTGCACTATCATGTGCTCGAACCCATGACATGTCCGTTAACCATTCTCGTTGCGGTTCTCTCATTGTCTTCGGAGGTATTATTATTCCTTATCTTTGGTAACAGACTTCAACAAACAAGATCCACTCATTTTCTATCCGAACAGTGGTACAAACAAAACCCAATAAAACCTAACTTACCACTCCGCCGAACACAAACCTCACTCACCTTGGCTAACATCCCTTTTCCTCTCATTGAGACCATTATGGTCAAATTAAGTAGCCATGTTTTCAGATATTTAGGTCCCTTTATCGCGGCTAGGAAGGTATTTAAAGAGATAGCACTCTCAGATTTGGTCTTAAGGAGCGTCAATGTCGACGAGTTCCGCGAGAGATCGGATCTTGTTGTTGAAGGGTCTATTTATCGTCCATTCTTTATGAATTGTGTTGAGAGCAACAACCCAATGGCAAAGTACATCGAATTCGTCCGTGCTTTTTGCCAGGTAGGACCGAGTCAACAACATATAGACATGTTGTTTGAATCCGTTCATTTTTACGCTCAACAAGGACCCAATCAAGAACATAACTTCGAACCGCACTTTGCTTTGGGAATTTTGCTGATATGTGGTGGTATTCTAGAGGAAGGCATATATGCCACTTCTAAATTTTTAGATAAATTTGAAGATTTTTCTGAAGTTGTGGTCATTGCTGAAAGGGTTAAGACAATGATTTTGAAGATGGGAACATTAAAGAAGCATGGTTTTCAAGGTCATTGACATTTCATACCTGATTATATGTGTAATTGCAATGCCTATCCCATCACTACGTATGATATATGTAATCTTTGCTTCGCGTTACATTACTCCTTGACCTTAGTAGACATGTGTTAAGCTATGTATGTTGTTTCGTTGTGGTACTCTCTGTCACTTTTGTGTTAAGCTTATGTTTAATTTTGCGGACTCGGTTAATTGCGTGTGAACTTTGAAGACAATGTGTTAAGTTTATGTTTAAATTGTACATGATAATGAGTACAAAAAGTTCAGATAGATTCAAGGTTTAACATGTAGATTAAAGGCTTAGCTATCTAACTTTCATGCCATCAATGACCATAAAACAACGCAACGTATATCAACTATGATTGGACCCTTTGAGGACATGTTGTGGGGTTGTGGTCCGAGCCTTGACACCTCGAATACACATGAGTCTTCCTTGGAACAGAGCGCGAAGTATGAGCCTCAAAACGACTTTTCATACGACTCATCTTAGGATGACCCGGTGGATTTTAACATTTGGTGGGTCGCAAACTTTCTCTGACACTGGAGGAGGCAATGTGATGGATTCATCCTTTGGCATTACGGCTTTCGAATATCCGTTGCACAAATAATCCTTTAGATAATAAGGATGACAGAGGGAGATCCTAGAAACCTTTGCCTTCTCAGCCGCCGCAATCGCATGTACGCACGAAAGCTTTTTAAAATCAAACAAACGACAAGTGCACCTTTTACTCGAAAGATTAACAATATCTATGGCACCACCATTCCTTACTTCGTATTGATTCATGTCAATTTCTTTTACTTGAAGGTTTTTGTCTTACGCACGCGGTCCTAAAGTATACAAAAAAGAATTAAATTCATACGTTACAAAATTACACTTTACTATAAGGGATGTAACTTACTTGAAGTAACGTTTCAACACCTTTCGTAAGTATCGTGGTTATTCGATCAACTTGTTTTCTTCTAGCAGCAAACCCCCGCGTCAACAAAGCCCTCACCGCATCCTCCATTTCAACAATGAGATATTTTCTAGCATCTTTAAGAACTTTGTTTATAGATTCGGCATTGTTGCTTGTTGTGAAGTTATATCGCTCGTCTGGGATAAGGTTGAACCAATGATTAAAGTCGCTAGGACCGTAAGTTGTCGCCGCCTTCTTAGCTAGTTTAAATGTTTCCTTTCCATGGAAACTAGCCAAGATATTCTTGTGCAATTGATAAATACAAATACCACGATGTGCAAGAGGGTAAACGTTGTTTATTGCACTTCCTATAGATTTGTGCCTATCCGAGATAATTGAATGACCAACATCATCTGGTATAACCCGACTAAGTTGCCTAAAGAAGCACTCCCATGATTCATTGTTCTCTGTATCAACAACCGCAAATGCTACCGGAAAGATATTAGAATTACCATCTTGTGTGGTTGCTAATAGAAGCGTCCCTTTATATTTTCCTTTCAGAAATGTCTCATTTACTACCATGATTTTTCCCATGAATGGGAATCCTTCTATGCTTCGAGCAAATGAAATAAACATATACTTGAATCTGTCTAGTTCATCGACTTCCAGTTTCGCAAACGTACATGGATTCACGCTTCTTATCCTGTATAAATATGCGGGAAGATCTTGATAACCATTTTCATATTTGTCTTTCACTAGTTCTCTAGCAAATTTAAGTGTCATATGCGCCTTCCAATAATCAACCTACACACAAAACCAAAAATTTAGTGCATATTAAAGATTTTTTCAACTAAGGCGAAACACAACGTTGTAAGTACCATAGTTTACCTTTATGTCGTATCATAAATTTAATCCTTCCGCTACATTCTGCGGAACAACACCGACATTTTCACCACCTACAAAATCCTTATACAAACTTCCTAATATATTTGTTGTCGCTTGTCGTGAACGGTCTGAATGTTCTGTTACTGAACAATTATGTATTTTTTCCAACACTTTGATGTAAAATATTGTCGACTCCGACAAGGTGGATGCCCATAATCTCCATTTACAACCGGGAACCCAACACTTAACACAATACACGTGTGGATTGGAGCGAACGACATTAAAATTAAATTTTTCAAGGACGGTAAGTATCTTAATTCTTCTCTCCAATTTCACCCTTGACTCAAACAGTTGTCCAACAAATAAAGAAACGCCGCTGCTAGAAATTTCCATATATTCTCTACCAATCATAGACATTTTAAAATCATCTCCTTCTATGTCATCGCTTATTTGATCCTTATAAACATATTGTGATTCTTTGTGACAATCTTTCATCATGGTCCTCAGAACTTGCTCCATCATGGTCATCATAATAATCATATGTGAATTTCTCTTCTTCTTCATCTAAATCTTCTTGTTGCATATCTTCTCCTTGTGGCATATCTTCTTCTTCTCCCATTTTTTCTTCTTCTCCCTTTCCTTCTTCTTCTCCCATTTCTTCTTCTCCCATTTCTTCTTCTTCCATATTATCTTCTTCGGGCTCAAAGAACTCTCCTCTCTCTTTCTCGACTTTGTCTCCTTCGCTCATCTCAAATTTTGGACCCCTACATTCCTCTCCACTATCTCTAGAGTCTCTTACATTTGAGCTTTGGCTCAGACCAGCTTCACGACCGCAATCAAAGTTTACAGATCTCTTTGGGTTTCTTAAACTTTGAATTTTTACACATAGGCGATTTGATTCCATTTTGCATCGCCGAAAAAAACTCTCCAATTGTCTTCCATTACAAAACTGGAGGTAAATCTAAAGGAACCTTATTACCAACCTTCTTAGATAGGTTATAGCTCAGTTTCACTTCATGATTACTTTTCTTCAAATCGAAGTATTCGTAAACTATAGTAATCAAATCCATAAATGATGTTCTTCGATCTACACACAAGATCCTAGTGACGCGTTTATCATCAACACGAAACAACCAACGATTTTTCTCTATAACCCACTTACCACTCACTAAAATTAACTCTCCATAGAAGGATCCATTAATTTCAAAAAATCGAGCACAAATTATCGACAACAAGAAGAGAACAAAAGAGAAGAACCAATGACACTTTTCAGAAAATAGGTTTAAAACCCCCAAATTCACTAAGTCAAATTGGATTGACTAAGTCAAATACGAAAAAAATCATTTTGACATGTCCTAAGTCTACCATCAAAGAGTGTTATTTCAGTAAATAATGAATGACCATATGAATCCAAATGATTCATTAGACTTATTTCTCGACTATAAGTATGCCTCTAATGAAATTACTCTATTGACAGTTAAAATCTATTCGTCTAACTCTACAGTCTACTGATATCGTGTAACTCAAACTTACCACTAAGTCTGCCACCACATAACTTAAATCTACCGTTATAGTCTAACTTAATATAACTTTATTATCTAACCAATAAGTCTACAAAATCGGCCAAATTGTCAACAACTCTATCAGATAAATCAAGCACACTTCATAAGTATGCCATCAAGTAACTTAAATCTACCGTTAGAGTCTGTCGGTCTAACGTTAGACTCTAATAGTCTATCGAATAAATCAAATCAAACATGTAAATAAAAATACAAACGTGGATATCTATCAAAAAATATAAGTCTGTCATCACTACAACCTACATGGCGGGAAAGTTTGGCGTACAACCTACACGGCGGGAAAGTTTGGCGCCAAATTTTTTTTTCTAGGATTTTAGCAATTATTGTACACAAGTAATTATGGGCAGTTTTGTCTTTGAAAAAGTGTTGATTTTTTCAAGTAATGGGCTTTTTTCAAGTAATGGGCTTTTTTCAAGTAATGGGCGTCATTTAAACAAACTAGGTACTTTTCAAATCCATATTAATGATTCACCCATCTTTATTTGCAGTGGACTTTTCATCCATTCATACTGAAAAGCAAAAAGATATACACTATGTTAAAAAAACCTAATTTTCTCATCGCACATGATATTCACGCTATTATTTTTTCTCATTGGCCACAAGTACGACACTAGAGGGTAAAATCTCCATAAACTCTTTAAGCAACAATACCTTTGAAACTACTTTGTAGATGACATCTCTGATCTCTGTATTGCCCTTATGTTTATACGATGTCTCAGGTTGACAAAGATGTTAGGGTGGCTCATTGCCCTTATGCTTGTACTATGGCTTATACTTTAAGGAAGAATGTCTTTACACAAGCATTCACAATTTATAGGGTGAAGACGCTTCCTCAAAACAATCAGATAGGTGATTGTGGTGTCTATGCTTTAAAGTATATATAGTGCTTGGCTTTTGAGGTAAATTTTGAAGGCTTGTGTGATGTTGCAATGCCTGCAATTAGAGCAAAAACTGGTGAAGAGTTGTTTGGTCTCAGACATGGATTGTTTCGTTGATATACAAAATAGACTTATTTGTTGTTAGACATATGTGTGTTAGAGTTTATGTTGTTTTGTTAGAGTTAAACTCAGTTTTTTTTGTATGGCAGAGATAAACTAATTATGAAGTGAGACAGAGTCCTTGTTATTTTGTTTTTTGGCAGAAGTACACATATAAAACACAACATAATGTTAGAAAAACCCGGACAAAAAAGTAAAACTTGAAAGTGTTGCACATACATAATTAGATCTGATTGGACATAAATAGTTACAAAAGTGTTGTACATACATAAGCCAGAATGGTGATTGTTTGTTAGTTTAAGATTGTCAGAAAATACACATACATTCAAGGGTCCCACAAAAAGATTAAAAGTTTTCTTTTTGAATAAAAAACATAGTAAAAATTTCAGTTTCCTATTGGTGTCGAGTTTAATTTCAGTTTAGTAGTTTCAAAGTTTTATGTTTACATGATAGGGTTTCGTGTTTTAAGTTATAGTATAGGGTTTCAATTTAGTAGTTTCTTGTTTTATGTTTAGTTTGATTAATGTTATAGTATAGGGTTCCATGTTTTATGTTTAGTTTGATTATATTTAGAGTACATGGCTAGAATATATGGTTTCATGGTCGATGTATAATTTGATAAAAGTTAGATTAAAGGGTTTAGCGTTTTATGTTTAATTTGATAAAAGTTAGATTAAAGAGTGTAGCGTTTTATGTTTTATGTTTAGTTTGATTAATGTTATAGTATAGAGTTCCATGTTTTATGTTTAGTTTCAGTTTAGTGGTTTCAAAGTTTTATGTTTACAATAAGGTTTTGTGTTGTAAGTTATAGTATAGGGTTTCAGTTTAGTAGTTTTATATTTTATGTTTAGTTTGATTAATGTTATAATATAAGGTTCCATGTTTTATGTTTATTTTGATTATATTTACAGGGTTAGAATATAGGGTTAGAATATAGGGTTTCATGGTCTATGTTTAATTTGATAAAAGTTAGATTAAAGGGTTTAGCGTTTTATGTTTAGTTTGATTAAATATAGAGTTTAGGGTTTCGATTTAATGTTTAGTGTTTAGGGTTTCAATTTAGTGTTTAGGGTAAGTTGTTGCCGCCTTCTTAACTAGTTTAAATGTTTCCTTACCATGGAAACTAGCCTAGATATTCTTGTGCACGTGATAAGTACACATTCCACGATGTGCAAGAAGATAAACGTTGGCTATTGCATTTCCTATATATTTCCCATGATTTATTGTTCTCCGAATCAACAATCGCAAATGCTAAAGGGGAGATGTTAAAATTACCATCTTGCGTGGTTTCTAGTAGAAGCGTCCCTTTATATTTTCCTTTCAAAAATGTTCCATCTACTACCACAACTCTTCTCATAAATGGAAATCTTTCTACGCTTGGAGCAAATGAAATAAACATATACATGAATCTGTCTAACTCATCAACTTCCAACTTCGTAAAAGTCCCAAGATTCGCGCTTCTTATCGTGTGTAAATATGAGGGAAAATCTTGATAACCATCCTCAAAATTTCCCTTCAGTGTCCTATGCGCCTTCTAATAATCAACCTACACACAATATCAATGTTTTACTGCCTTCATATTTCTATTATCCAATTAACAACACACGAATTCATTGGTGTCACAACGATAGTTTCAAGGATCATAAGTCTAACATCCACTTATTAACAAACAAATACATTGATGTCAGAAAGATAGATGTAACACTATACAAGTGTGGTCTCTATCGACCGACGATAAAATCAAATTTCTCAATAACCTTAAGCATCTTTAATCTTCTCTCGCAATCACCCTTTACCAATGGCTTTGGCTTTCGTAAACTTTTGATATCAACGCATAGACGATTGGATTCCGTTTTACATCGACGAAGAAAACTCTCCAATTGTCTTTCATTACACACAAATACAGGAGGTACATCTAACAGAAGCTTAGTGCATATCTTCTTAGCTAGGTTATAGTTCAACTTCACTTCATGATTACTTCTATTCAAATCGAAATCTTCGTACATCATAGTAATCAAGTCTGTAAAAGATGTTCTTCAATCTACACACAAGATCTGAGTTCCGAGTTTATCATCAATACGAAACAACCAACATTTTTTCTCAAAAAGCCACTTACCACGTACTAAAATTATCCCCTCCTCCTTCGAAACATCCATTGATTTCACAAAATCAAACTCGAAATCCTTATTTTTCACAAAGTGATTCCGAAACATTAACTTGTGAAAAGCCCTAAAATTTACACGGTGCCACGTCATAAGTCTAACTTGTGAATGTTATTGTATCAATTACTAACAATATGGTTTCATCCATAAGTCTGGCACCAAAGATATTAATTAGACTTTAATGATAGAGATATGTGTCATCAAATCCATTGTTAGACTCTATGGTCTAACGTTACACAACTAGAATCTATTAGTCTATTGTTAGACTCTATTTAAACTCTATTGATTTAGCCGATACTTGTAAGTTTGTCGTCTAGTGCTTTAAATCTAACGTATAAGTCTAATTTCACCATAACTCTAACGGTCTAACCATTATGTCTGCAATCAAAGACAATAAATCTAATAGTCTAACGAATAAGTCTATGCCACGTCATAAATCTGTCGTCAAGCAAGTGAAATCTAACGTTAGACTCTAATGGTCTACCTAGTCAGTATAACACAAAACATTTAAATGCAAGTACAAACGTATATCTTTAACTTTAATGTCTAAGGACATTTGGCGCCAAAGTTTTTATTTCCAATTTCACCGGTTATTTTACTCAAAGAAGGAAGAGCTTTTTGTATTTAAAAAAATGTTCAAAATTTTAAGAGTTGGATGCCATTTAAATAAACTTGATACTTTTCAAAACTATTATAGCAATCCACCATTTTTACAATAAAAATAGAATTTGATATTAGAAACGAGCCATAACTCATCACACATATATCACTTCCAGAAATACCTTGTCGACCACCATAATTCTACTACGAAAATGTAGCTCTTGCACCTAATGGCGCTTGGGAGACTATCTCAAAGGATTTGTGTGACATTGCGCCTTGGTTTGTCTTGCCCAATGTCATACAATTGCAAGGTCTCCTAAACGCCTTTAATGCAAGAGTTACATTTTCGTAGTAGAAGTAAGGTGGACCACAAATTATTTCGGGGAATCATGTATATACATGTGATGAGTTACGGCGTCCGGAAGACCAAATCCTATCATTGGATTTGGGAGCAGAACCGGTTTATCATTAGTGGATGGCTTAGGCGCTTTTTTTACTCGATTCGTCTTTTCTTCGTGTCATGACTAAATTGCAAACACAAAGGTCCCACAAAATCATCAAGATAATTATTGAAACAAAATAACATTTACAAGATACTTTAAAAGAAGTTTTAACCATAACTTTTCGTTCTTTGGGGTCTGTTTAAAACCCATTAAAATATCAAGCCATATGAGTAGCGATGGAGAAGCCGAAGTCTGCTCTGTGAAAATAATGTGACTAAAGACACTAACTTTAAAGGTAATATAGATAGTATCCGGGCAAGCCATGTATCCCAAAGACATGACATGTAACAATGGGAAAAATGACAATAACAATTTTTTTATTTATTGATAAAAGCCATGTCAGGATGCCACCAACAAATTGAAGTCAGGCAAATACAATAACTTATTTACTACAAGACATTAATCATCACATATATATATATATAGATGTTACTTTTTGACCATGATTGTTTTCACATGTTTTAGAGACAATAACATGTTTAATACTTGCTAACATACAAGAAAAATGAATAAAACACTAATAAAAATTTTTATGGCTTCTTCTATAAAAAGTTACAATAAAAACTCGTATGTCTAACTCACAAAATCTTGCTTTCTGCATATAGTATGTATCTTCTCTGTCTACAACTTGTACATGGTGAATATGAATGAGAATTAATTTTAAAATGACTACATTGAATAAAAACTCGATCTCCTCGAGATGGTGAGTTGTCTCTTTCCCTTGCACGATCTCCACCACAAGGTGACGATCCAAGCTCACGCAGTCGGAAATCTCTAGAAATAGCAACCGCTAAACCTGAATGAAACTCAAGTTTGCAAGCAAAATTTTGAAAGAAACTTTCTATAATAAGAGTTATTGATAGCAAGAGAGTACGATGTTAAATCGTAAAAGGTACCTTAGTATTATCATTGTTATTTCGTGGGAACTTAGACAAAGTTAAATGGGCAGTTCTTGTATAAAACTTTAATCAAGTTGGCCATTCGATTACAGAACATAGGAAACTTTACAACATGGTTTATACATTACATAACCTAGGAAATGGTCTACGGTTCTCGAGTCCATATTGTATTGAAGCCCATTTATACAAATAGAGACAAAAGTAGGATCGTTATACAAAGAACCGAACCCGTAAACTTTGTTTGTGTGTTGGTTTGATTGATATGACATGTGGCTAAATATTATACATCGATCTTAACAACGTGTCTATCTAAATTTCAAATCTGGATCAGAATCTAGATCCGATTCATCCCAACACCAAAATAATCCCCAAAGAGATGCGAAAAAACCCAATCATCATTGATTTGTCGGAGAATGCATTAAACATCAGTGTTTCAAAGGATACTTCTATTACACAGACTAATCTTCCTCCCAAAGAAGAAGAATACGATGATGACTGGGGTAAGTTAAAGTCACTCCTTTTGTTATTTATTTCCCCGAAAATTTTTATTGGTTTTTCTTTCTTGTCTCAAAAAGTAGCTTATGTTATATGTTCTTTCTTGTTGTGTGAATAGACATAAATGAGTTTGTGATTCCAAGTCTGGAGATTGAAGATCACGAAGACAAAGATAATGATTCACATGTTCAGACATCAAAGCCTAATGTTAGTATCTTGGTCATCTTCTTTGTATTAAAGGGTTCTTCGTTGATGTTGAAATCTAGTTATGTGTTGTAGGTTAACAAAGATGAAGAAAACATATGCTTAAGTAAACATGAAGCTCCTTCTACGTTACAAGATCGTAAAAACACATTTAACCATAAGAAGAGGTTTAAGCAGAAGCTTAAGGAAGCAGACCAGAGGATGAATGTCTCTGGTAGAGAAAACAAAATGGCTATAACTGTGAACACTTATAGTAATTAAATCACAAGCACGAATTAGATCTAACACAATGTTAAAGAAGCAAGATGCATATTCGAGTAAGATCATCGCAACGAAAGCCAAAGATCATATAAACTCTCTAAAGAGTAAACCTAAAGCCAATACTATCACTATACTTTACAGATTTAATAATTTGATTCTAGTTATGTCTTCAGTGCATCCATTGCTCTTCAAGAGTTGTTTTAATCAACCTCTCTCGTTAAAACATCTGTTTCAAGATCCTTTCGATGGCTTTTCTCTTCATCAAGCGCCCTTAGCGACTTCTTTTTCTTAATATCAACATGTGCAAAGAGAACATCTTAGCTTTCCAACTATGTAGCTAAGCTTCTTATTACAATTCTTTTGTAACACTACAATGACATTCGTTAGCTGATCAACCTTTTGATTGAATTCAACAAGCTTTGCCTCAAACTCGCCCCTCGAGCTCGATCTTCTCTAGAGAGAACTAGTCAATGAACTTGTCCTTATCGGATAACTGCACAGTGACCTAATCCATATGTTTCTCACACTACAAGAAAACAGGGATTTTCCGACTACATGCAGCGACTAAAGACGTAGTCGTTAAATGTTGCGACTGATTACCTACAAATATGTGACTATTTTACGTCTACTTAGCAAGAGTCTTATATTAGTCGTTAATTTACGACTACTAGGTGTAATCGGTAAGGTAGTCGTAAAATAACGACTAATTTATGACTAACCTCCGGAAAAAAAAACTAAATAGTTAAATAGTCGGTAATTAATGGCTAATGTGCGACTGTTTCGGCGAGTCGTAAAGTAGTCGTAAAGTTAACGACAAATTGGCGACTGTTCCGGCGGGTCGTTAAGTAGTCGTAAACTAGTCGTATAATTTAGGTGCAAGAAACACGTGTTTTTGGTAGGTGTACCTGTTTTTGCGACTACGTAATATCAGTCGCTAAGTAGTCGGTAAAAACTGTCTACATAATGAACGCTCAATCACTTCTTCTCTTCATTCTACAACCAACATTCTTACAAAATATATTTTTCTAAAACTCTAATATATAGTTATATAATCGAGTAATGTCGGGTCATTATAATTATAATAATTCTCGTGAATGGATGTATCGGCGGATCGATGAAGAGACGGGTAATTTTTCGAAGAGTTTACAACGGGAGTGGAGCGAGTTCATGACCTTTGCAAATAGTCGGCCTCTAACACAAGATAACGGGGGTAAGTTTTTCTGCCCTTGTAATGTTTGCAAAAACGAAAAATTTCTCCCGGGACAAGAATTTGGAATCATCTTTATAGTAGAGGGTTTATGCCAAATTATTTTGTTTGGTACAAGCATGGGGAAGAAATCAATATGGATTTAGGAACTAGTTACGTTGATCCTACATATATAAGCGGGAGCCATGTAGTTGAAGATAGATATGTGGATATGGTTAATGATGCATTTCGTGAAAACGTGGGGTTTAATGAAAATGATCATCAAGAAGGTAGTTATGTAAATGTAGAAGAACCGTACTTAACCATTCAAAGAAATTTTACAACTTGTTAGAGGGTGCAAAAGATCCACTATATGATGGTTGTCGTGAAGGTCACTCGCGCAGTTATCCTTAGTCGCTCGAGTCATGCAAAATAAGGTGAATATAATATGAGTGAGAAGTTAGTAGATTCGGTATGCGATATACTTGACAGATTATTTACCACAAGGAAACAAGTCTACCAGTTCACATTACGAAACCGAGAAGTTGATGCGCAATTTAGGTCTTCCATATCATACAATTGATGTTTGTATTAACAATTGTATGATATTCGGAAAGAAGACGAAAAAGAAGAAAAATGTCTTTTTTGTGGGGCACAAAGATGGAAACCTAAGGACGACGGACGTAGAACGAAAGTTCCATATAGTCGTATGTGGTATCTACCGATTGGTGATAGATTGAAGAGAATGTATCGAGCCACAAGACAGCAGCGGCAATGAGATGGCACGCCGAGCACGAAGCAAATGAGGGAGTAATGAGCCATCCTTCCGATGCGGCACCGGAGATATTTTCAAAATCAACATCCTCGGGTTTCTGAAGAACCACGAAATGTTTACCTTGGATTGTGCACCGATGGGTTTAATCCATTTGGCATGTCTCGTAATCATTCATTGTGGCCTGTGATCTTGACACCATATAATCTACCCCCCGGTATGTGCATGAATGAAGAGTACTTGTTTCTTACTATTCGAATTCCGGGCCTAATCATCCGCGAGCTAGTCTTGATGTCTTTCTCCAACCACTTATTTCGGAGTTAAAAGATTTGTGGTCTAGTGGAGTCGATGCGTACGATGTGTCGATGAATCAAAATTTTAATCTAAAAGCGGTGCTTATGTGGACAATAAGCGACTTTCCGCATATGGCATGTTATCGGGATGGACAACCCATGGTAAATTGTCATGTCCGGTTTGCATGGAAGATACAAAGTCTTTCTATCTTCCTAATGGAAAGAAGACATGTTGGTTTGATTGTCATCGGAGATTTCTTCCTTATGGACATCCACTAAGAAGGAATAAAAAAGAGTTTTTGAAAGGAAAAGACGCATCAAGAGAGTACCCACCTCAGTCTTTGACCGGTGAACAAGTTTACTTGTGAGCGGGTAGAAGGTGTAAATCCTCCGAAACTAAGATCGTGGGTGGAAATGGTCACGACAAAAAGATACATGGCTATGGGAAGGAACATAATTGGCACAAGAAAAGTATATTTTGGGAGTTGCCGTATTGGAGGGACCTTAATCTCCGACATAATATTGATGTGATGCATACGAGAGAAGAATTTTTTTGATAACATCATGAATACTCTAATGAGTGTGAAGGGTAAAACAAAAGACAACATCATGTCAAGATTGGGATATTGAACGATTCCGTACTCGACCACACTTACACATTGATAGTGAGGGCAAGGCTCCTTTTCCACCTTATACATTGACGAAGTTGCAAGAACAAGTTTACTCGAATGTTTGAAACATTCGGTTAAATTTCCAGATGGTTATGCGTCGACTTGGCTAATTGTGTTGATATAGAGAATGGAAAGCTTTCGGGCATGAAGAGCCATGACTGTCATGTGTTTATGGAGAGACTATTACCATTTATCTTTTCGAACTCTTACACCGCAATGTCCACCAAGCGATATCGGGTACGAATATGAAGATGCAACATCGTTTACGTTCTACTATATTCATTTTGTAATAATTATTATGATTCAATTAAACTAATTATATATTGTAGGGATTGGAGCATTTTTCGGGATTTATGTTCGAGAACTCGCACACAACTCGAGTTCAAATTCTAAAGCATAATATAATTATAATCCTATGCAATTTGGAGAAGATATTCCCGCCATCATTTTTTGATGTGATGGAACACCTGCCTATACATCTCCCATACGAAGCTGAATTGGGAGGTCCTGTCCAATATAGGTGGATGTATCCTTTTGAAAGGTTTTTCAAAAAGTTGAAAGCCAAAGCGAAGAACAAAAGATATGCAGCAGGATCAATTGTTCAATCATATATCAATGACGAGATTGCATATTTTTCAGAACAATACTTTGCCGCTAATATTCAAACCAAATCAAGGTAAATGAACAATATATATACTTTCGCGGAATATAATAATGTGAATTACTTAGAAGTTCTTTATTGTGTAGGTTAACTAGATTTGATGAAGGTGATGCCCTGAATATCATGTCCCCGGAGTGCCTTCAATATTCACTCAACCTGGTCGTCCAAGTGGAGAAATGCGGGGAATTGTGGCTTTCGAGAGGGACTATCAATGCGCCCATTCATATGTGTTTGAGAAATTGTGATTATTTTCAGCCTATTGAGCGGTATGCAAAATTACTTATTTTACTCTTATATATATATGTAAAATTATTTATATCAATGCGCCCAATCATATTTATATTGTTGTTGTACATATAGCATGTTTGAGGATTTTATCACGGAAAAATACAAAGTACTCACCGAAAAAGAACTCTCTATGAAAAGAGCCGACGAATATCATTTATGGGTTAAAGATTATGTAAGTACATATTATTGTCATATATATGTACGTTCATATTATATGCGACTATTCTAAACATGTTTCATATATATATGCGGGTTAATTATTGGAACACCACAAATCCATTTCCCGCATGGGTCCAAGACCTAGTTCATGGTCCTTTAAACAAAGTTAAAACATGGCCAATGTATTTTACAAGAGGCTATTTGTTTCATACTCAAAATCACGGCGGTGGACGAAGGACATGTAACTACGGGGTCAGTGTTATAGGTGAAAATTACACAGATGCATCTGATGAAGCGGATTTCTATGGGAATTTAACTGATATCATAGAACTTGAATATGAGGGGACGGTCAATTTAAGAATCACATTATTCAAGTGTCTATGGTATGATCCTGTTATTGGGCGAGGAACTCGTAGGAGCGACGGTGGCGTTGTAGACGTTCTTTCATCAAGAAAATACAATAAGTACGAACCATTTATTCTAGGTATGTATACTTAATTATACTCATTAATTAATATCATTATTATATATATCATATATGTGTTAGATTGTAACTTTGAACATGTTGTTATTGAAAACAGCCTCTCAAGCGCATCAAGTTTGTTATATTCCGTATCCATACATAAGAAAACCAAAAAAAAGTCGTGGTTGAATGTTGTAAAAGTAAATCCGAGGAGAAACATTGACGTACAATATGTGAACAACGCACCGACACTTTTGCAAACGAAACCGATGATGGTGTATTGTTGACTACAATAGAAGATCTCGAACTCGACAATTTCGAAGAAGGAGTAAACAGAATAAATCTTGATTACAATGTCGGAGATGCGGAACCGGAAGACGAATTTCGATGTAATTTGTCTTCTTCGGATGATGAAAACGAAGAAGAATAATTTCTTTATATATGTATTTTTAAAATTGTAAAATTTTAAATAATGTATTTGTAAAATTGTAAAATTTTAAATAATGTATTTGTACAATTGTAAAATTTTAAATAATGTATTTGTACAATTGTAAAATTTTAAATAATGTATTTGTACAATTGTAAAATTTTAAATTAACATGGACATATTTAACTTTGGGCCTTATTAAATTTGGGCCTTCTTAGCGACTAAAATACGACTAATCTTATTTAGCGACTAAAAAACGACTAACAAGCGACTACCTCGTTTTCCCCAATTCATTAAACCTAATCGCCGTCTCCTTTGTCATTATTCTCGATTTTCGCCGTATCCTCTCTACTTCAATATCGCCGTCGCCGTTGTTCTTCAAGCTTGCCGTCGCCGTTCTTCTTCAATCCTCGTCGTCTCGTTTGTCGCCTTCATTCTCCATCACGCGATGAATCAACGAAACGAGGAAGAAAGAGGAAGACAACGATGAATGTGGCGATGAACCCGGCGGTGCAAAAGCGCAACACCCTTCCGACTCGGTACACCTTCACGCCGGCGGGCAATCGTTAATCCACCTACCCAATCTAGTGAAGAACAAGTCGGAGGAGTAGTCGGACCTTCAAGGCCACCACCGCCCGGAATCCGTGACTATCCACCTCCAATCGCGTTGTTTCAGAACTCCACTCCCCGAGCAACGACAACGAGTGAAGAACCGGAGAACACCGGTACTCCTCATCACTCTCAAACTCGGAGTCGTCCTTCTTCGAAGGCAACAACTTCGACGTTGCTGCGGTTTCGTTGCCGGAGCTTCGGGGGAAGATACGGCGGCGACTTTAAACTCGCCGTTGCGATGCGAGGACGTGAGAACTTTGTCACGCTTCTCTCTCCCTCACCGATGCCAAACTCTACTTGGTATATGTATTCTCTCTTGATTCATGATTCTCTCTTAATTTGCTGATTTGATCAACTTTGAGTTTTATAAATTATTCAACTTTGAGTTTGATCAATATTGATGAGACTACTTACTTGTTGATTGATTTACATATGTCTTCATATATTTGTGTTATTACTTACTTGTCTTTTGTGTTATTGGATTATCTAACTTTCTGTTTTATGAATTCTTGCTTGCTTTATTCATTGATTTTCTGTTTTTCATTTGCTTCTTTAATTTTGCGGGTTCACTCGCGACAAGGGATCTAAACTTGTCCGCAAGATTACTAAAATATTTACAAACAAGTTTGATGGCCCCTTCTATAGCTGGACTTGTGTTCCTCGGGATAGACAAGAACGATACTTTCTCGAGTTCGCGGTAATATTCTCTTAGCTTTCATAATATCCTCTTAGTTTAATTTTATACGAACCATCATTGTACTCTCTTTATTTTGTAGAAAACCCACACGTGGGATCCCTTGATCACAGGACAGTTCAAGAACATTTTGAGAACATTTGTCAACGGCGCATGAAGGACATGGTTTCATCTGCGAGGACTTCTCGAGAGCGTCCCACATGGATCGGCGAAACACTATGGAAGGAAATGACCACCTATTGGGATACCGAGGAAGCAAAAGAAAAGAGTCTCATTTACTCCGTGCTCGTATGTCCGACCGTGGTGGTCTAGGTCCTCACATCCATTTATCGGGACCGACTTCTTATCAACAAATCCAATATGGACTGGTTAGTATAGATTTATATATATGTTCTCTAAGTTGATGTGTACTCATATTTTGTTTTGTAACATTGTAGGAAGAGAAATTGGGTAGACCAGTTGTCTATCGGAGAGGTTTTCATTAAGACACATACTAAGCCGATGGTACATATGTCGATAAGAAGGCGAGAGAAGATTGCTTCGGATTATGAGAAGAACTTGCAACGAAATTGGCTCGGCTTAATGAAGAGAATTCAGATATTTCAGATGGTGCTTCACGCCTTCGAGAACTCACAACAGATGAGTATACGAGAATATTTCTAGAGGTAAACTAGCTATAACATTTTTCATAAATTAGTTATAACATTTCGAAAAAACATTTAAGAACAACCCTTCAATATGTTATGTTTTCTTTCTTCTTTTTATGTTCTTTCAATTCGCAGTCCACTCAAAAAGATTCACGAGGCAATATTTATGGACTTGGAAGCCTCAAGGGAAGTCTTGGGAATGTTGTCACAGGACATGGCAACATAGAAGGAGGCTCTTCATCGTTTGTGTCAATACAAGAGCAAGCTGAGTCAAGCACAAAAAAAAATCGAAGAACAAGAGGCTTATAATAAAAAGCTTGAAGAAGAGCATTCACAAGCTTTAGCTGCACAAGAGACCAAGCTCACACACTTGTCCTTGGTGGAAAAGTATTTGCGCCAAACCGACCCAGCCTTTTCTCGATTTCATGGAGACTCAAGAAGCTCAAAACACCACCACACCTTTCTCAACTTCGGTGCTTCTTAAGTTACTTGTCTCTTTCTCATGAACTTGTCAATTTTCTGGTTTTGTATGTTAAGTTAACTTTTTGGTTATGAAACATCATGTATTTGTTTGTTTGTTAAGTTAATTTCATGGATTGTAGTTTATATTCAGTTATATAAGTTTCTTATTGATTACAACAGATTTTCTTTCTTCTATTTCGTGAATACAATCAAATGGCAATAAGAAACAAAACAATAACCAAACGTGCTATTTGTTATGAAAAATAGTCACCATATAGTCGCAACACGGTCGTTATGTAGACGGGAAAACGGTCGCAAAATAGTCGTTAAATATTTACGACTATTTCCCCTACTACTTTAGAGATACGAGTTGTTAACGTATACGAATCATTAAATAGTCGTAGAAAAGTCACTAATATTACCACTATTATACGACTACTGGAAAATCTTTTAATCATGTATATTAATCGTAAACAAGTCGTAACATAGTCGTAATATATGGTGACTCATTTACGACTAACTTACGACTCTACAATTTTGTCGTAATGTAGTCGTAATTTTACGACTACATTACGACTATTAGAATTAACGACTAAGGATTACCGACTACAAACAGAGGTCGTATTGTAGTCGTAACTGTTGCTTTAACGACTACTTGGCGATTAATTAAGCAGTCGGAAAACCTCTGTTTTCTTGTAGTGTCAACCTGTCATATTCTCTTTCCCTAATACATTCAATTTGCATGGCGTCGTTCTCTCTTTCTTTCTTTCTCCAAAGACTCGTCAAGCTTCTTCTCCAACGCGATAACCAGCTCTCATAATAAACAATCTCTTCCTTTGTCATACTTTCATCTTTTTGTTCAATCTTTACGGTCTCCATCTCGTTCCTTACCACTCGAAACAATTTTGATTTCTCTCTTTAGTCCACCAAATTTTCCTTCTTCTTCTGATCATAGATTTAACTTCTCAAGATCAGTGTTTCTTTGTTCACAGTATCAATGACATCGTTTTCAGATTCTGGTTTCGATTCTTTCTTTCTCCACCAACGGAAACAATAATCTCCTTCTATATGCGATTCAAAACCCTTCTTTATGATTGTGTCTCTTTCATAAACACTAAACATCACTCACTTGTCTTTTCAAAGCCTTAATCTCCCCACTCTCTCTCTCTCTACAATCAATCTTTCCACTCCAAGAACCATCTCTATCTCTAAATCGGTCCAAAAAAAGACATAAAACAAGGTTTCAATTCAATTTTATTATAGTCACTAACCTGGATAAAAACCCAAGCTATTTTGATCCATTTTCATCACCACTTGTTGAGGATTAAAAGACATGTTCTCGTCGCACCATTTTTTTGGGATTATCTGTTTTGTTTTCTAGAAAAGAATTAACATCAAACTCTTTTCGTCCCATTAATTGAAGCTTCAAGTAGATTAAAGAAACTATACAAAAGCGGGATGAAAAGTCTTACCATAAAAAACCTTCTTAGCACATGAGAGCGTTTCATTACAATTAAGAAACCATTTGGTGAAACGACTCTTGTAGCTTGACATAAAGCTTTCTGTTTGTAAATCTCAGGTACACTCTTTAACGAAATCATCTCAGCATCTTAACACATTGAACAAGAACAGACATTTTAGTATCAAGATAATGAAACTTCATAAATCTGTGGAGTGGACTCATTAATAAACCTAGTAAACATCCAAGAAAAATGAAACAATAAGTGGCTCATAGTAGCTTTACCATCACGATTGTCATGACTTGTTTCTCAGCATCTTCTTGGAAAGGCTAAGGGGATACTTCCCTGCACCGATTCGTATCTTACTACTCGGAGACATTACATGACGAGGTTGTCCTGCATCAATGTTATAGTTGTTATGTACTTCTTGCTGAAAACCAGTCTGACACACTCCAAGACACGGCGTATCCATATCGATATCAACAAGGTCTTCTAGAATCTACACAATTGTTCTTCTTCTATGCTTATCTCTCGACGAAATAGCAAACGGGTTTCTGACATAAGGAGTCTCCATCAAAAACCAACACTTCAAACATTGAGGCACAATTGAACTTGAAGACCAATAGATCATTCTTTTGTAAAGAATGGTCTTTGACAAACTTGTCCCACCCACAAGCAAAACGCAATATCTTTTCATCATCTTCCTCTAATCCAACATTGTATTTAACACCACTTGGACGCTTGAGTGTCACAACTTTTAGCAACTTTCCTTTGCAATGTGTTGAAAACTTTTTAGGTATGCCCTATATAGTTAAATTACAATAAATTAGTATCAAAATTTTAAGTTATATACAAGAACAAACGAGTACATAACTAAGACTACTACAGAGAAAGAACAAAACTTGTAAAGCAAGTAACTTTTTTCAAGATAGAGAAAGAGAGGGAACATACAAGGCCATTGTTGAAACAAGGGTAGAGAATCTGAGAGAAGTGGAGGGTTTTGAAATAGTCCAATATAGTTGTTCTTCCCATCTCATGCTTGTGATGCAATCTTTACCATTATCTTCCGTCTTCTTATTCTTTATTGTAAGAAAGCAATGTTTAAACCAAATTAAAAGTTAATGGAGTTTAGTGATATAAGAGCACTTTAGTTAAAGTTATATATTTTCTTTAGTTTGAGAGTGGAACTCTCTGTTTGTAACATCTGACATGATTAGAACAAGTGTAAGTGTTATAAAGATCCACTAATTTCACAATTTGTTGTCACAAAACATGTAAATTAAATTTTATAAATTAGTAATGTTAATATTATACCATTTTATTAAAAACGAACAACTGTTGAATAATTCATTTTTTTTGTTTTTAAACCGTTGAATAATCCGGTCACCAATTTTTTTAATAAATTTAAAATATAATATCAATTTACCGAGTGAATTTATTAAATAAATATGCATGAGAGGGATTTGATTATATCAAGAATCTTCTTCAAAAATAACCATATATTATACTATATTTTAAACCATGATCAATTAGTTTCTATAACTATTTTTGATATAATATTTATTCTCTTCATTTTCGTTACAAACAAAAAAATTACGAATCTAAAATCTAACTAATACTATGTTTTTTTAATAAAAACACATACACTATGGTACATATTTTTAATAATATTTTAGGTCTATAATATCAAATTTAGTATTATCATTGTCTAGAACTACATTGATATATTATTAGTTTAGTGATTGAAAGAGACTTCTCAGAGAGGTTGAATAGCGACCTTGAAGTGGAGGTCGCACAAAATAGAGCAAAGGAGGCGGAGTTATAGGAAGCTTGCTAAGTCGAGGAAGAGCTAAGGGGCCAAATCGATGTGGGCTCGGGATGATTAAAAAATTCAGTCGATTATCACAATTTACAGGCGGCACGACTCTGTCAATCTCGCTTCAACCACGTCAAGTTTGTCAATATGAAGCACGAGAGACTTCGCGAAGACTCTCAGGCTCGAATTGATAGGCTCAAGAGGTACTTGGACAAGAATGAGGCGAAGAAAACTACCTATCTTCTCTGCAATCATATCAAAGGCATCTTTGACGTCTTTGAGAAGATAGAGAGCGAGCACGTGGTGGTTATTCCCGATTCCCTGGTCGTGACAGTTCATGCGAAGGAGAAAGGAGTATACACAATGGCTCTACTCTCGGTCAAAGGCGTCATATGCGACTTTAGACTTTGAACTTCCTGTTGATCTGACTCTTGACGACATTTCGAGTGACTACGAGGCTGGTTAGTCTGAGTCTGATGGTATAATGAATGGCGAGAATCATGTCGCTAATGATCTTGTTGATGAGGTCGGCAACAGGAGTGTTTAGGGGATCAATTTAAGTTTTTTTGTTGTTTTTGTTATATAGGTCGTACGTTGGTGTCGACCTTGTTGTTAACTTTAATGTTATTAATAAAATGGTTTGGAGTTCGATTTCAACTTTTTAGTATGAATTGTTCTGATATTTTGCGAGGTACGCGTCTTTTCTGGTATCGGATTGGGCCACTACTAAGGATGAGTCTTTCCTTGCAAATTTAGTGGGTGATCATTCCACTGCACTTTTGCTAAGTGACTAACTTATTTTGTGGGATAGATCGGCTAAGTTTCCTGAGCTCCTAGTTTGAGTTTAAGCATTTGAGTTTTTCGTAGATTTTGAAAGTATTATAGATAAAATACTTGCGAAAAATCGATTTTATAGATTGTTTTAGCTACACCCTGAGAAGGGATGCCTACGTACCAAAAAAGGGGATCAAACCAGTCGTAGTTTGCATTACAAAGGTTTTTTTTTCTTTGGCGCAAATTCCTTTGTTTTAGCTCGGTATACTCCGTTTTCGTCGTCTTTGGTGGTCTAATTCGTGGTAGCTTTTTAGTGAGAATGTTTTTAGATGCATTGCGTTCCATGATCGTAGAATGACTTTGTCACTGTCTATGATAGACTTGTTCGTTGCTTCGGCTTGTCCCTTTCTATGGAGGTTTTGCGAGGTTGATTTGCTCTGTCGGATGTTCCATTTTGCGTAAAATGTCTCGAATTTATCCGAGGTGAACTGGGTACCTTTGTCTGTGACTATCTAGTAAGGTAGGACGTAACGATAGATTATGTATTTCCAAACGAAATTTTGGACCTTTGTAGCATAGATCTTTGCATATGTTATGGCTTCTACCCTCTTCGTGAAATAGTTGTTTATTATCAAAATAAATTTCCGCTATCTCGAAGATGGTAGAGGACCTACAATGTCCATTGCCCACCGCATGAAAGGGTAAGGTGCGGTCGTCGAGTTGAGCAGTTTTGTTGGTGTGTCAATGACGTCTCCGTGCCTTTAACATTTTTCGAATTTTGTGGCGAATTCTTCGCAATCCTTCAGAAAAGTCAACCAGAAGAACCCATGGTTCTTGACTTGAAGGGCTAGGTTTTGACTTCCTGATTGGTTTCCATCTGCTCCTTCGTGAACTCTGCCTAATACTCGTTGGAGTTCGTCGTCCGCGATGAAAAATAAGAGGGCTCTAGAGGCACTCTAACGAAATAAGCTATCTTCGAACACGATATAGCGAGGTGCATGTTTCTTTAATCGGCGTGCTGCCCATTATTCCCCGGGTAAGATGTCGTTCGCTATGTAGTTATTTATCTCGAGGTGCAAGTCCGTCGCTCCGCTACACGCTCTGGGGTCGGTCGATCATCTAGGCGAGCCTGGAAATTAAAAGTCGTCTTTCGGGATAAAGTCATGGTTGATGGTGTATACTCCTTTAGGTAAGTCGATGATTGGATGCTCAATGCATTCGGTGGGGATAGTTCTTGGTAGGGTTGTATTCGAGGTTGAGGTTAAAGTAGCTAATGCGTCGGCGGAGGTGTTTTCTGTTCGTGGTATCTTTGTGATTGTGAAAGAGATGAACTTTCCTACTAACTTCTAGACGACCTGAAGATATGCTTCCATTCTTCCGTTCTTGGGGTCAAACTCTCCACTGAACTAGCTAGTGACTAATTGAGAGTTGCGGAACGCGTCGAGTTCCTTGACTTCGAGCTCGACGGCGAGACCCATACCATCTATTATTGCTTTTTACACCCCTTCGTTGTTGGAAGCTTTGAAAGCCAATCTAAATGATTGCTCCGGGACTTGAGTGTTATGCCGATTCTCAACCCGTGTTGGCTAGAGGAGCCGTCAGCGTGGAGTGTCTAGGTATTTTTCTCTTCGTCCGAAGTCATTTCAAGTTCGAGCTCGATCAATAAATCGGCTAACTTGTGATTTAGCGCTTGTTCGCGTCTTGTATTATATAATGTACTCGCTGCTTCGACCGCCCATTTAGGGGATGGAATATATCGATAGAGTTGGCAGCTAATCGATTGAACCACCTCAGTGTCGTCCCTTGTAGGATTTTCGCGAAGAGTTGACAATAACCTGCGTCGCGCAATTCAGGCACGAGTTGTTCTCTTCCCATCGCTATGGTGAATTTTGTGACGTGTTGCACATGATCTGTCGTCCCGTAGTACTTCGAAATTGTAATATTACCGGGTGCGGGATATGAAAACGAGTGATTTTCGTTGTGAACGGGACAATTTGTGCCTCGCGTAATACGCGACCAATCTCGGGGGCAGCGCTGACTACTTCTTGAACGCGGGAGTTCATATTGAAGATTTCCTGTTTCATTCGCTTGAATTCTAGGTCTCTCGCGGTTTGTGTTATAGTGACCGCGTCATAAGGTCGAGGGATGTTTGGAACGAACTGGGAGTTGGTGATCCGAGGGTCGACGAACATTCGTCCAACGAGACGATGACTGGGATCGTCTTCACGATAAGCGTTGCTGCCAGCGAAACGAGGATCGACGACTTGGTGACCGGCTATCTGTTGTTTGACAATCTGGTTGGCGAATTAAGAGGTGTTGTAAACGGATATCGAGTCGCGAGTTTTGTAGAGGACCCTTTGATTGGGCTAACAACATGTGGAAAGATGGTCCGGTTTTGACATTCTTGCGGGTTCTGCTGCCCTTGTTTTGCGAACTGAGTTGGATAAAAATACATCACATTTCGTTGCTAAATTACATGTTAAAAGAGTTCATTTCAGTCGCAGACCTTGTACCCACCTTTGTCTTTTGACAGATTCGTTGCGCCTTCTTACTAATAGCGAGTCCCCATGTTTCCGTTCTGCAAATGACCTCTCCTCCTGCACACGCTTTGTATTGTGTCTTTTCTAGGTACATGTGAAGTATCAGTCATAACGAACATCTTTAGACCATCCAAACAACACTCAATCAATGGACAAAATCAAAAAGAGTCAGAGATTGGACAATAACCTTAGATTTCACCGTTCACTTCATGCGATATTTTCATAGAAGTTAGATCAAGATGTCATGAATCTCTCTGCCAATGTTCAGCTCGATCAGGTCTGATTTAATACGCCTGACAATATCTCTACTCGGACTGATCGCAGATCAGAACTGAAAAACTACCTCTCGGTAAAACCATTATAACTTTTAGTATACAACTCGGATTAGCAAACGGTTTGCGCTCTTGCGTAGATAAAGGAGTCGGATACTTACAAAAAAAATCAGAACATTTGAAGCTGATTTCCCTACTCGTTTGTTTGTTCTCCCAAGACGTCTCTGTGAAGTCTTCTAGGTGGTTAAAAGAATCTCTCCTTGTGTTGGTGACGCTGTGGCTTTGGCGGCTTCGAAATGGAGGAGATTGACCAGGGCTTCGTCGTTGTTTTCTTTGTTCCTCGTCTTATCTTCCAAGTCTTATTTTATATAGAAAAGGGAGAAATCCTACACTTTCGCTTAATGAGCCTCTCTTTCAAAATGGGCCTTCGTTTTTCAAAAGGGCTGAAAATTCGAGTCGTTACAATTCTTCCCCCTTGTTCGGTTCTCATTTTATCGCTAACAATCTGAATATAAAATTACAAGTTACTAGTATATCCTCAAACATTTGAAAGGTCCTCGTTTACTGCCAGTTTCTTCGGATGCTAAGCTTTACTCGAATATGGAAAAAGATCTCCAATGCCTTCAACAAGACTCGCCAAAAATCAGATGAAAATTTTGTGTCGTGATCTAATACAATATGCGCCCCAGAGAACGTCACAATGATGTATTCCTTTGAAATCCAATATGCTTGATCTAGTTCCTTGTTCGCTAGACAATAAGTTGACTTGATGAGACGATCGTCTCCACAATGACACCTATGGCATTCATTTTTCCGTTTTACATGACAAACCAATAACCAAATTCATTGTCATGATTTTACCTCTTGTAAAGGCAGGCTGTGCAACAACCCAAATAGCTAATGTTATGCCAAATGCTAAAACCAAATGCGTTCGTTACAAGCTTCGAAGTTCATGTTTCCTAATGCATACTCGAGCAAAAGTTATGTTCTTTAACCTTCATTACCATTAGGCGCTTCCATTGCCTTGTGTTTCTATACCACGCTGAGCTCCAGTTCCCTTGGTTTAATTTCTTGCTTAAGTGTTTTTAACATCAAAGATGTGTCAAAAATTTTGGAAGGTCCCTTAGACCAAGAGAGTACGATGAACAACGATAATACTAAGAGAGTACGATGAACAACGCATATTGTATTGAAGGGTATATATTTAACATCTAAGATGTGAAAATCCATCTTGTCTCTATCTCAACATTGATGTTTCAGATTCAACAATCTTACTTTTGTTTGACATTTAGCCTAAATAACTTAGATGAATTCATAAAATTATATCATTTCAATTTTTCCTTCGCAAAATTGTACCTAATTCAATATCTTCTATATTTATATCCTTTTAAAAGTTTAAATGGTTGATATACCTTTTAATAAATTACAAAAATTAAAATATTATCATTTAGATTCGGTAATTAATGTTTAGGGTATAGTATTAAAGGGGTAAGAATGTGTGGGCATGGTTTATTTAATTTTAAATTTTGAGTATTTAGATATAATTTTGTGAAGTGCTTATTAAAATAGTGTAGTTGTGTTAAATACAATTTAAAATGTGTAGTTGTGTTAAATACAATTTAAAATGTGTAGTTTTGTAATTGTTCTAATGACTTATGATAAGCTAAAATTTTTGTGGGATTGAGGTTGAGGTGTTCTCAAGTTTTGGGTAGAAATAGCCAATTTACTAGTCAGTTTACTTTATAATTTTTGTGTGGACCATTTACATGTGACATATAGAAGATAAGAACGTTATTTATCTACTAAATTGTTTGATTGAGTTAGATATGAATGATAAGTTATATTTTTCTAAAAGAAATTAAAATTATGAAATGGCATATTAGATGGTTATATACATAATTCTTAATATATAAATTGAATCAGGAGAACATCTTGAAAATTATCTTTAACTTGATGGCAATTCTTCTCTACTAACTTGATGGCAATTCTTCTCTACTAAATGCCCCATAGTCTGGACCTCTGTTTTAAAACTCGCCCGCTTAGCCGATTATTCCACTGCGTTTCCGTTACTTAGTGTTCGTCCGTACCGATTAAGTTTTTGGCCACGTAAATTCAATGACCTTTGTAATGTCGTCTAATTTTGTAAAATTTTTGCATAATCCAATTAATTTTTAAGTATTTTTTTACTAATTTGATTATTTACATTTAAATTTTATAAAAAATTGATAAATTATTAGTTTTATAGCTTAATAAAAATATGATAATAAACATTAATATAAGGTGAAAATATATAAAAATAAAAATATATTTAAAAACAACTCCCCAACTAAAACCCCAATTTTTTTGTTAGGCGCTAGTCTAGACCCTTATGCTATGTTAAAGTTTTAGAAAATACAAATTATTCTTTTTTCTACTAGGATCACAACACTCGACAACTGAAACTATTTTGCATTTTGATCAAGAGAAATATATATAGAAAATAATACGTAAATCTACATACATAATTTATATGGTTTATTGTAGAAAAATAACTTTAAAAAAAATAATATAACACAAATATATATTTAAAAAATATAATATAATTTTTAGATAATATATATTATTTACAAAACAAACAAAATGATTAGAGTAATATCCTAAAAACATATTCTAATCAAATTGTGTCATAAATATTTAATGTTTGCCTAACATTGTTAAATTTAGTGTATATTTATTAGACAAAATTATGTAGTTGGGTGTATGAATTTAATTCTTTAATAATAAAATTATAATAGTGATAAAAATAAAATTATAATAATATAATTTATTTATTTGGAGTCTTGTTGTATATTATAATGTGGATAATATTATTACTATGATAAATATATAAATAATTTTATAGACTAGTATGATTTTAATTATGTATTACACTAAGAATATAATATGCATTTTAACATAGTAAGTCCCAAATATTGCGAAGTCAATTTAAAAAGCTTGCTTATGTGTCATACTATCATTCACACAATTAATTTAAATATTTTAATTGTTACATGGTCAACAAATATTTTGACATGGCTTTTGGTAAAATGTTACATGTCTTTTTATGATACCCTTGGAAACTTCCAAATGAAATAAATGTCTAACAATATTTATGTCCTTATAATATGATGTGTTAATTAAATATATGTCAATGAATAAGTTGAAAATTATCACTACAAGAAATTGAGCTTTTAGCAACGAATTTTAGCAAGGTAGCGACAAATTATATAGCAACGAATTGGCGACGAAATAGCAACGGAGAAAACAGTCGTCACTATTTAGCGAGGTATTTGGTGACGAATGAGTTCTTCGTCGCTAAATTGTCGCAAATTAGCGACGATTTAGCGACAAATATTTATCTTTTGTAATTAGCGACGAATTAGCGACGAATTAGCGAGGAGGGTCGCTAATTAGGTAAGCACGTTTTCAAAAACGTTGCTAAATCGTTGCTAATTAGCGAAGATCAATCTACCTTTTCACACTCTAAAATGGGACTCACAGAGCTCATCAAGCAATAAGAACTTTTTCCTTGACATGTTTTTATCCCAAGTAGTTTTACTTGTTACTTTTTCCTTGACATGAGTGCTTACAAGTTCCAAAATGATCTTTTTACAAGTTTCGCGAACATATGAAACATATAAAAACGCATATTCTAGGGCTTTAAACCAAGTTTCATGCGACATGATCATGTCCTATAATATGCGTTCACTACAAGAAACTGGGCTTTTAGCAACGAAATTTAGCAAGGAAATAGCGACGAATAAATATAGCAACGAAATAGCAACGAATTGGCGACGAAATAGCAACGGAGAATAATGTCGTCGCTAAATCGTCGCTATTTAGCGAGGTATGTTTTCCTCGCTAAATTGGCTACGATTTAGCGACGATTTTGGCGACGAATTAGAGCCGCGTCGCTAAATCGTCGCTACTTAGCGACGATTTAGCGACGAATATATATCCTTGCTAATTGGCTACGATTTAGCGACGATTTTTAGCGACGAATATATATCCTTGCTAATTAGCGACGAATTAGCGAGGAGGGTCGCTAAGTAGGTAAGCACGTTTTCAAAAACGTTGCTAAATCGTTGCTAATTTGATTTCCTTTGTAATTTCCGTTGCTAAATCGTCGCTAATTAGCGAGGATTTAGCAACGCTACGCTTCTTTCGTTGCCAATTCGTCGCTAATTAGCGAAGATTTAGCAACGCTACGCTTCTTTCGTTGCCATTTCGTCGCTAATATAGCGACGAATTGGCAACGATTTATAAAAAATCTAATTTTGCGATGGATTACAGATTTAGGGGTTCAAGATCGTTGCTAAATCGTCGCTAAACTTAATTACATTTCGTTGCTAAATCGTCGCCATTTCGTTGCTAACCATGATTCCTTGCCAATTCGTTGCTAAGTCGTTGCAATCCTTCGAACTTTAAACCCCTAAAACACCACTTAATATCGATTTATACGAGTTTTACTTAACTAAAAAAGTGTACAAAACTAGTAATATATTTGTATAAACCAATAAAAATTATAGATTACAAAATTATACTTAACACATTTAAGCTAAGTAAACCATAACTTATAAGAGTTTATATTATAAAGTTCATAATAAACTAGTTTACAAGTTTTTTTGTCATATATTGAGTTTGTGACTTCATATGATCAATGTTATAAACTCGTTTTAACGAAAAAGTGGTAAAAAGACGATACAAAC